>JAWNMV010000146.1:5007500-5607500 GCA_035043635.1 Drosophila rellima | reverse complement strand
AACAACATAAACTTTTCACAGCGTTGAAAAATAGTTGGCCAGGTATGCAATTAAACTTTCGAGTCTATTACGAACAAAATATATTTTAAGCAAACTTTATGCTTCTCAATTATAAAGTTTAAATAATTTTCCCGCAGCGTAAAGAAATTGTGCGCAGTAAAAACATAAACTGTGATTATCATTAAATGATTATGTTTAGCAAAAATATCTTTTATTTGAATAAAACTGTTGCTCAACAGATTATCATCAAGTTTTCAGCTCTAATTTGTTTTTGAAAAGAAGAGGGACACGAGAGAATAACAACAAGAGGAACTGACGTGAAATCCATCAATCAATATCAAATGAAAGCAGCTGTGACTCGGCTTAAAATTGGAACCAGACCCTCAAATATTTCAGCAAGATACTCTCAATACAATCCCAAAAGGAGCTTTAAGCGAGGAAGAAACACATGCAAAACGAGTGTGTAATGTGTGTTATTTAAGCGGCTTTAAGAGAACCAATTTCCAGTACTTTTGTTTTCTTCTCCGTTTGTTGGTCAATGCTTTACTAAACTCTGAAAAGTACAATCAGCAAACTAACTACACACACATTAAAAATATATAATGAAAAATAAATGAATGATTAGGAAATTTAAAATAGAAAGTTTGGCAAGGTTAAGCAGATGGAGATGGGGTCTTATCAATAGCCAATGCATTGGACTTTGCATACAGAAATTGAATGCCAATAAATAATTTTGGTGTTTACCGATAATAATCAAATATATATGTACATATACTCGTTAACCTGCAGTAGATTGGCACAGTAGCTCGATAAGCTCGACGGTGTTCATAAATGTAAAACAGAATAAAAACATTTAAATGCCGAAAGCTGTATAAAATTGCTGTTTTCGTGATTTATGCCCTGTAAACAAATAAAGTGCTTAAATGGGTATTTACCTATACCAACTGCAATGATATAAAATAGAGTGAATATAAAATATATTTTAAATCAACTGCGTTGAGTAAATTAGAGATACTTTCTACTACTTTAAATGTTTTTTCTAGGGTATCTTTGCCTCGTTCTCACTCGGCGTTTCACTGGTTGATTTAATTTACGCATTTCCAGGAACATGGCAACAATAGCCGTTTGCAACTTTACTGAAAAAACCACACAACAACTGAAAAACAAAGTTGCTGTAAAATGTTCACCAAATAATGTCACATGAAACGTGATGTTGCAACGTTGATGATATTGGCCCCCCGATGAACCCATTGACACGTACTGCTCATCATGGTAGTTCAATTGAATCTAGCTTAGTGCCACACGCCCACATACCCACACACCCACTTTAGCACACTCAAACCAAATGTGTTTGTTGTGTTCTTTTTACGTATACTTAATATTTGTGCACATAGAGATAAAATGACAAGCACTACTGCCGTTTCTCATCCTTTGCCTTCTCCTTCTCCTCCAGCTGCTGTTGCACTATGCACACAGATCCTCCACGGATTCGCCTTGGAGCAATAATCGTTGTTGTTCATTTTTGTTTTTCTTGCTGCCAGATTTGCCTCCAGAGCCGCCAGCGGCCTTGCCACGCCTACGATTAAGCACTCCGTCCGTGTCATCCATCATGCGCAGTATTGTGGTCTGCAAAGAATATTGAAATATACAAAAATGGAGTTATAGATATCATAGTTAATTCTAATAAAAATATAAAGATATACCTGATCTGAGCAATCCATGGGAGCCACTGATATGTCGCGAACCGCTCGAAACTTGCCCACATTGTTGAGATGCTCGTTCTCCAGTCGAAAATAGTTCCAGATGAAGCGTCTAAATACCTCAAGGGGACTGAGTATAGTCATCATAACATCACCTTCAATGTATCCAGCTTGGATAAGACTCATGGACAGTGTCCAGCTGAAGCGCAATATTAAATCCTCAATTATGCCAAAGTAATAGAACCACTGTCGGAGAAAAGAGAATGAGAGAAAGAGTGAAAGTGAGAAGAAATGTAATGGATGCGTTAGAAGATTGTTTTACGTGCCGTTCACTTGGACAAATATTTATTGCCGCCATTAGAGGACACCACTCAGAGGACCGAACTCAAACTCAAACTCACCGTCGATGAATAAACGATTTCCTCACGCAAGAATCGATTTTCACCCGCCTTCGAGTCGAACAGTCCCCAGTCCATCTTGATGTCCCATATGTAGGCGTAACAGGAGGAGAATAGAGCTGCCGTTATCCAACAGTAGAACCAAGGATTCTCCTTCGACTGTCCATAGGTATCTGTGGCGCAAGAGAAAGAAGGGGGAAGAGAGACGTTGTTAAAGGGAATTTCGTGCTACGTGTTTTTGTGCTAAAATAAAATTAACATGAATTTGCGGTTGGCCATGAAGAAACCTCTAATTGGCAGCGTGCATCATAAACATCAGGCATAATGAGCAGAGTCAGTGCGTCGAGTGTGTTCCAAATGTGTCGTGCTTTAATAAACCTTTCCATTCCTTTAACTTACCCGCTGTGGTGTGAAATTTGTGGGCAAAGATCACAACAAAAAACGAGGTTGCATATTTGGCCGCATTCACCAGATGGGGAAACGCCTCCTTCGTGTCCCGATAGCGTCTAATACATTGGGCAAACCGAAAATATGCCGGGAGTATGGCCACAATGGGATGCAGGATGGAAACATACTGCACACAGTGATTGCCAGCTAAAAAACATAAATAAATTATACAGCCATTAGCTAGTTAAGTTAATAATAAGGCAATTTATTTTCAGCAAAACTTTCAGCTGCATAAATTAACATAGAAAACTGAAACTTTTGAATTTTCGGCAAATAATATCAAAATAATTTCCCACATAAATTAAGTATTATAGTTAACTTCAACATGGAATTTCATATGGATAAAATTCAGTTTTCTGAACTTTAAGCTTGCTGTAAATTTAAATAACATACTTATGTTTAAAGTGCTCAGCTTTTTATAAATGAAATGCACAAAACAAACTTGCAGTCTTAAAAAGAACTGCATAAATTAGCAAAAAAAAAAAAAGATAAAGTTTGAGCCAAGTTTCTGTTGAACTTTTGAATTAACTTGCGAATAGTATTACAAACTTAGTCTATTACTTACCCTCTCCGGCTTTGTGCCACGTGGGATTGCGTCCAAAGAAGCACATTAGGAATGGTATGTCCAGAAATGCTGGAACCATGCTATTCAGCTGATCCGCCAGCCAGAAATCGGCAAAGTTGACAAAACAAAAGGGGGCCATGATGACGCGACTGAGGACGCGCAGCGCCCAATACCTCGCCTCGTGATGAAAGGTCTTAGTGGGATTCAGCAGGAAGGCAATCATCAGCGAATAGAGAAACAAGGGAGCGGCATACTGGGGAATGCCCAGAGGTTCACAGAATATATAGCAGAGCACACAGCAGGCCCAGATGACACCGAAAACTGAAGCGATTTCCATAATATTCTGCTCGGAGAGATGATTACGGGGATCCAGTTCAAAGATGAGCACATGGTTGACACCCGACGACCGCCAGCCATAGACGTTGACGCCCCAGAGGAAGAGGCATTCGGTGATCAGAAATGGAGCTCGGAACATGCGCAGACCAACGCGCCAATTCTCGCCAAAGCCATAGAACATGGCCGAGATGACGACGGTGAGTAAGAGCACCACAAAGGCGCCCGAAAAGAGGCCCACCTTGAATGTGGTCCAAGGACTCTGTTGCTCACCCAGCGGTGGCACTCGCAGTCGCTTCATGGCACCTATAAAAGATGACAAATATGTTTTATCTATTTTTGTAATATTGTGTACTTACTCACGTTGTCTATCGCCACCTTCAATGTCCTGGGTGACGGCCTGCTCCGTTTCCTGTATGAGCCTATCAATGTCCTTGTTTGTATAGAAATGTGCCGCCTCCACGTGATCGGTGCGCCAACGTGCTCCGTAATCCACGCTGAGCAGCTTGTCGTGCTTCTTGAGAATCTTACGAAATCCGGTAAAGTTAAGATTCTGA
This sequence comes from Drosophila rellima, assembly GCA_035043635.1. Lineage (NCBI taxonomy): Eukaryota > Metazoa > Arthropoda > Insecta > Diptera > Drosophilidae > Drosophila > Drosophila rellima. Next base: position 5,603,500 of record JAWNMV010000146.1, on the reverse strand, counting down.
TAGTTCTGCAGGAGTATCAGACCCAAATAGAACTCGCTAAATGCCAACTTGAGATCCTGTATCTTACGCGCCGGCACATTCTTCTTGCCCAACGGCGTGCGTCGCTTCCAGGCGGGCTGCTTCTTCACGTGCCCCATTTCCAGTGCTTCCGTCAGTTCACTCCTCAGGTTGCCGTACTTGCGCGTGGCCTCCGCCATTTTCTCCGAGTAGAACGTGTTGATCTTTGCCAGTTCCTTGTCGCAGTAGTGAAAGAACTCCTCGTCGAATTTGGCAAAGTAACGTGTAAGCATCTCCCGATCCACAAGCTCCGCTGAAGGCGACTGTTCAATTGCCGCATACAGCATAGCTTTCATTTCCTAAGCGGAATATAACAATTATTACTTATTGAATTAAAACAATTTTAATTGCCGCCCATCTTTTTTTTACATTTACAGTGTTGGTAATAGCTGCAGTTATCGGTAAGGGATCAAAAATTATCGATTAATGTGAACTGATTTACGCAGAACTAATTCTGCTCAATTGATATTAAGCTGATCGGCATAGGAATTTACTTTTAGAATGCACTGTGCTGAGCACACTTCAATATGGACTGTCTTGCTCTGTTTACGTTTACAGCGAGCAAAACAAAACGACCGCTAGCCAGACGCACAAAGCGCATGCGCCAAATGCGCGCCAAGCCAAAAGCTCTCGCTAAAATTTGACAGCTGGTTGGCCGCTTTCCACGTGACGTCACCAGCAAACTGACAGCTAGGAAAAGCACACTCTTGAGTATCCATCGGATACATATTTTTTTCTTTTCTTCTTTTGCACACTTGGCGTTCGTTTTACCTCATAGTTAATATACTGCTTACGCCATTCTGGCGTAATATGCGCCGTCAAATGCTCGGCGAACTTCATCTTTGGCGTGAGCTACTCCTGCTGCACTGCATCCACATTGGACCTAAACGGACGGCGAGGCAACGGCAACGACGGCGTTCCACGCGCACGTTTTCACGTAAACAACAGAACTGGGCCAACGGCAAAGCGAAAGTTTTCGATGATGTTCTCAATGGCAGGCAATGCTAATGGTGAATGGGGCACGGGAACGGGGGGAGGGAGAGGGGCCATCAAGGAGCTTTCAATATGTAAATGTTGTCTTTTTATTGTTATTGTCCTCAGCTGACATCCATCGCATCTTTCGCTGTTCAATGTCAACAAAAACAAAACGCTTGTTATCTGCTCTTGCCAAATATCAGAATTGGTAACAAATTAAATTAGTTTTTTGATTGTGTTTTTTATTATTAAAAGGGAGGTTACAAATTTCACTTTTTTAAATTATGTTTTTTATTCATTTTAACAGATATTTTTGAATTTGACATAAATTTCATTACATTAAACGTCAAAATAACTTGCAGTAAATTACAAACATTAAAAAATTAGCCTGACTTTTTACATATGTATATGTAAATGTAAAAGAAAAATAAAATAAAATCTGTTTCTTGACAAGCTCGAATATATATAAGGTAGTAATTTAAAACTGGTTTACAGATTGCACATCAATAAACAACGGAAATGTTGCGGAAGAAAAATCAAGTTACATTTTCAAACAGCTGCACAATAAATTTTATATTTAAACATATAATATATTTTAGGAAAATAGCTGAGATTAAAAAAATTCAGCTTTGGGCAGTCTTTAGTGCGTAGATAATCATTCCATTGATTCTTAGACTTATGTAGGAGTACGATCATTATGTCATAGACTCAACTAAAAAAGCAAGTTACCTAAAACATATTTGTTTCATTAAATATAAAAGAGCAAGACATCTCTATTAGATGTGCTAAAACCTGTATTTTAAATGGATCATTACTCTTTTTATTTAAAAAAAAATTAAAAATATTTGCGTAGATTTGTTTTACAAATGCAATTTTTATTGAATAAATATGTGCAAACTTGTTTGATCAGAAGTTTGCGAGTGAGAATTGGTAAACGATTTAAGTAATGTCTCTCCAAATATTTTCTTGTAAGTACTCTTACCTTAAAACATAACACAGTAGTCAAAAATCATATGAATTCATATCACATTTCCTGAAAAAAATCATTAAGCTAAAGATAAGAAAGCAAACAAACTGTTAATGCCCTAAACGCAGCCATTCGACCAACATCTGGAGATACGACTACATTATGTACCCAGCGCAGTGGCAACAGTTATAAAAATCAATTTCCAAATTGTTCTCATGTGTGTGTGGAATCGTTTAAATATAGTTTACAGATTGCTCGGCTGATTCACTCGCTCGCTCGGTTCGTTCGTTGCTCGGTCTTTTCGGTCTTATCGCAATTGCTGGCTTCTCCCGGAAAGTCCCCCGTCCCCTCAGTTGTTGTACTTTTTTTAGATTGACTAAAGAACGGTCTGGTTCGGCTGGCACCCGCATTGAATCGCCTGCATTCATGAGATCACTCAGAACCGGAGCAAACTCACTCGACGGAGAGCGAAACGAGCCAATTGAAAGCGTCTCACAATCTCGGGGTTTTTGTAGCGCTCGTCAGTTCTCGATTGCTCTCCACACTGGCAAGTCATTCAGTTATCCACCCGGAGAGAGAGAGACCTTAAGTAGCGTATCAGAGATTAGCGATCGGGGCCCGTTAGCTAAGCGATAAGGGTTACTTTCGATATAAATTCAACGTATACCCGTAATATTGACCAGTCCAGTTCAAGATGCCAACAGGAGTACAGCCCACAGCCGAGCAGGTGAACGAGGTGAAGACCCGTTTCCTGCAGAACCTCGCAGCGGAACCGCCAGCAGGTGAGTGTCCAATATATTTGGAATACTTCGATCATAGCTTAAACTAAAAACTGTCAACAGTTCCATTCCATCCCAGTGATCTGGCCAGGATTAAGGACAGCGATGTCTGGATCACACAGCTGCTGGAGGCCTACAAATTGGACGTGGAGAAGGCGATAATCCGTCTCCGACAGAACTGCGAGTGGCGCCAGAGCTTTGGCACCAATGACATCAACGAGACCAATGTGAACCAGGAGTATCTCAACGACGGTGAGATCTATGTGCATAACCAGGATAAGGATGGCATGCCCCTGCTCATTGTGAACATGTCGAAGCACAACAAGAACAAGAATCACGATGATCTAATTCGCGTTATGGTCTACTGGGTGGAGCGTATTCAGCACGAGACAAATTATTCCAAGAAAATTACGCTATTCATGGACATGACTGACGCGGGACTGAGCAATCTGGATCTGGATTATATCAAGAGTATTATTGGACTGTTTGAGACCAAATATCCCAATGCACCCAACTACATTGTGGTTCATGAGCTTCCCTTCCTGCTAAATGGTGAGACAAGCTGATCTATAAACCGAATTCGTGTTTAAACTACTTTCCAAATTATCTTTACCACAGCGGCATTTAAAATTGTCAAGGGTTTCATGCCCGCGGAGGCCTTGGAGATTCTGCGCGTGACCACAAAGAAGGACATCAACGAGCTGGTGGATAAGGACAACTGCCTGAAGATCTGGGGCGGCAATGATGATTACGCCTATAAATTCCAAGCGAAATAATTCGAAACTGTCTTCTTTTGAGCATGTAAATAATACGATATTTATTTATCCGAATGACTGCGAGTAACAAGCGATCTTTTAATTGCTGAGCACAGCTCAAAGGGCAAAGCTTGAGTGCAAAACTTAAGTGCAAAGCTTGAGTGCAAAACTTAAGTGCAAAGCTTGAGTGCAAGTTTCTCTCTCGCTCTCGCGCTCTCTCGCTCTCTGACTGCATGAAGCTTTCACTCGCAGCGATCTCATTTAAATGCAGCGGGGCACACAGTGACAAGATCACGTTCTATTGCAACAGCGGAGCGACAACTGCCCTTTTCTCAAGGGAACGTTTTTGGTGCTCCACATCGGCGACTCGCACGCCGGACGACTGTCAATTTGAGCAAACGATCGATCGATCGATCGGCCGATCGTACAACAGCGATCAAACACCGTTAGTTAGCCGCGGTTGCTCGTGCTAAGCACTCGAATTCGTAAATTGTCGCATGTAGTTTGTCGATTGATTGTGTTTCGGAAATTTGGAAACTCAAATCTAATCACGACATCGCCTGTGTATCTGAGAAGTTGGATTATCGATTAGACTAAAAGTACGCGATAGCAGAAAACTACAAACTCGACTGTTGCTCTTCTGTTCAATGTTTAGTCTTCGCACGGTTGTCGCTGGTATCGAGTGTTGAAAGAGCCATCAATCATGGGCGTTAAGGTTCAGAATCCAACAAGTGCACAAATCGCAGAACTGCGTCAACGATTCAACACTAAATACGCTAATTCGCCGCCAACAGGTGAGCATGACCTTAGGTTCAGAGATACGTAGTTCAAGCAGGTGTGAGTTCAAAATGCATATCGGATACATATGTACATATTTATATACCGTCATATATTTAGTACATCTACATATTTACACAACAATCGTACGAACTTGCAAACTATTCGCGGTCATAAAAAAAAAGATGATTGCTTTGAAATCGATTGCTTATTTACGCTGCGAAAACGAATCGCTTTGTGGAGTTTCCGAACCAGTTGTGCAAATAAAGGAAGCTTAATGATTAGCTGATCCAGGAATGCAATTCGTAAACGTCATCGACTGCAACCCTGAAACCGTAGGCTAAGCTTATGAAAAGCATTCCACTTTGTGGAACCTAATCAAGTATCTTTTTTAACTTTACTGATTAAAAAGCTAGAACTAGCTATTTTGTAATTGCAAAAGATAAAACGATTTAAAAATTTTGACTTATTTTCTGGAAAATTACTTAAGAAACTTAATATATTTAGGGGACAAATATATTTAGTGGAGTATGTTTGAGGTATTCAAAAATGTTAGCTATCTTTTTGTTAAAATAAAACTATCAAGCTAATAATAAGCTAATCAGGTTTATGGAAACTACTTCTTGTCACATTTTTCAACATGACGAACAGTATCCTATGTATGTATGTACATATCTCACTTAATTGCAAGCAATAACTGATTAAAAAAAAAACATAAAGCTAATCAGAATTCTTAAACAGAAGTTAATAAATAATAAAGCTAATCAATTTATGAATTTATACAATTTTATTGGCTTTACTGATAGAACCCTTTCATCCCATCGATCTTGATCGCATACGAAATGAGGAACTATGGCTGCGACGTTTTCTGGAAATGCACGATCTGGATATGGAGACATCCTTCAACAAACTCTGGGAGACATGCGTCTGGCGTCAGTCGTTCGGGGCCAATGATCTGGATCATACTCAGCTGAATCAGGAGTACTTAAATCAAGGATGTGCTTTTGTACACAGCCAGGACGTGGATGGCAAGCCACTGCTCATATTTCGCGTCCGATTGCACAACAAATCAAAGAATCTAGAGGAACTCATACGCATTGTTGTCTATTGGGTTGAGCGCATCCAGAGGGAAAATCATTTGACCCAACTGAGCATATTCTTTGACATGTCCGGCACGGGATTGGCCACAATGGATCTGGACTTTGTGAAACGTATTGTGGAAACTTTTAAGCTCTACTATCCAAATGCACTCAATTATATAATGGTATTTGAGCTGGCCTGGGTATTGAATGGTAAGCTTACATGGGAGCTTTTGTTTCACTTGACCTTGAACTTGAACTTGTACCCTTGCAGAGGGCATTTTAAATTGATCGATCTTTAGTATGACTAACTTTTGTTTTTTGAGACACCTTCACGAATCCTGACTAATTTTGGATAAGTAAGACCTTAATATCATTAAGAAACTATCGGTCTAAAATTGAATACCACTCTCTGCAAGGGTATCAACTCTTCGGCGTGCATTTCTTACGTGTTTTTTGTTTTCGTAGCCGCCTTTAAGGTCATCAAAGCTCTGCTGCCGCCAAAGGCAGTTGAGATATTGAAAATGATATCGAAAAAGGACGTCACACAGTACGTGACCAAGGACAACTGTCTGGCTAGCTGGGGAGGCACTGACAACTATGAGTTTAGCTTTGTCCCGGAATCAAAGCGTGCAATATCCAAACCCGTGGCGGCAAATGCCGGTGACGCCGAGCAACCACATCAGGATATGGCCAACGATAAGAAGGTAAGTGAACATAAAGTAAATATACAGGTAGACATTATACGTACAGTTAGTCAAGTAATTTGTTTTAGGAATTCAAAAATGTTAAAATTTTATTATTATTACTATTATTTTTCTTAATTTTTTTCTTATCTCAAAAAAGTGGATTGTGATTCTAAAAACAAGTTAAATAAAAAACAAAACAAGATCGATAGTTATTTTTAATGATTTTTTTTGTCAAACAAATTACTTGACTCACTGTATGTCCAGTTCAATGTTTGGGTGTGTTTCGTCTTTACTGTTATACCCCAAACCAGCCGGAAGGCTGTCTATTAATTGCTTTTGCTGACCTCTTGTCACGCGATGAAACTTTTGCCTCTCCATTAATTGATTTACATTTGAAACGTGTATTGATTTAGGGTGCCGCTGACATTTGCGTGTCCTTTATGAGTGTCCAAGAAAAGTTGTTAATAATAAAGCCATAGAGACCACACGGCGACAGAGCTGGCCATTGACAAACATGGTTATCGCTATTTATAGCCATTTATTTGACACATTGCTAAACTTTCGCTTTCGCTTTTCTAGTTCCGAGTGGCCAGTGAAGCGTTGCGAGGCGTTGACCTGTAAAAAAGTAGAACACTCACGGAATACATTATAAAAATAATTCCCAGTGGGAGAATTACGGTGCATGGGGGGGTGCCCGGATAGGCTTCTGTTTCTGGCGAAGCAACTAATTTTGTTATTCGCTTTTTATTCAGTTGTCGTTCTCGCCATTCTCTCTTGTTCGCGCCTTAATTAATTAAATATGATTTTCACATCGCATTCATTGCACTGGACTCAACAGCTGATACGAGACTTTGATCGTAGTATGAAAAAGCTTTCGGTTTGTCGCAAAGCTTTTTTTGTTTGGCACTTGCTGTTTTGTGTTGTTGCTTTTTGGTGTGCTTTTAGTTGTGTTTCCACATTTGCCGCGGCACGACGACAATACGTCATCAGCTATCAGTAATTTCAATGCATACGCGATATATTTGATATTTATATTACCTTTCTTGCATTGTGTGTGGTTAAAAGTCAAGAGATAATATATATTTGTGAAACACAATTAGTTGATATTAAATATTCGGTCTTCAGCAAATATGCCCAGGGTAGGTGGCGTCGAGAGAATTGAGTGTGTGTGTGTGTGCGTGTTGCGTGTAAATTTAAATGTAGTGGTTGCGTGCTGATCTTGTGTATTGTGTGTGTCGCTTATGCTAAACAAAGCATAACAATGAATTCTAATTATTATTCAAGACCTACAGTTTGTGAATTTAACCTCGCATATCAATTCAGTGTGTTCCTGGTTATACGTTAGTCATACAGGGCGTATGCTAGACAAAATTAATCAACATTTTTATTTGTTTTTAAAACCGTTTAATTTATTCTTATTGGGCAAATGTTGTAGAAATATAGCTGACTGCTATGCCACTGATTTGATACAGCGATACGATATGTTTAACTGCAACGATTAATTGTTAGCAAAATTATTGAAGCAAAATAAACCGGTTTCGGCGCGCAATTTAAAAATGAATATATTTTTGTTTATTTAGCAAAAGTTTATCAATAAAGTATAATTTAATAAGACCATTTAAATAACAAATTAGATAAAATAAAGGTGATCATTTTAATGAATGAAAAAAAGTTTCTGTGAGATTTTATAAAAAAGTAAGAAATATAACAAGAAAAAGAGTTAAATATGAACATCGTCCTTTTTCTATGGACAGAAAGTTGCCACACATTAATTGGGAATAGGGCTGCCATATGTTTCAATTGAACTCTTCGCTAAAATTTGTTCTACAAAACTTTGGTTTTTTTCCCAAAAGACCGGAAGAATATTCGAGCTGCAATAATAATAACAATTAAAAGTTATCTACTACGGTTTACTATATTAGGTATCAAAGTGCCGAGCTATATAACCAAGGTGTGTGAGGTAATTAATTCATGATGCACATAACAAAAATTAAGTAGAGTGAGTGCATTTTGAATTGTTTATTTAAACAATACTTTTTAATTACGCCGCATATGCAAAGCAGCTGCGAGTCATGCAAATTGTTTCAAAGTATATCAAATCAATTCGCCAAATGGCCTCAAAACTGTTTGCTCAAGTGGTGCTAAAAGTGTAAGATGTATCCACTTGTAAAAATAGCAGAGCTCAGCATGAATCGATTGCAAATCTTGCCATGAGTGTGTGGTGGGGAGGGTGTTTGTAAATAGGGGGCGGATGCCCCTCTCTCCCTTCCCAACGACACCAATGAACAGCTAGCTCATTTAGAAAGTTAACTGATTTTGATTTTCATTTGTGTTTCTCCCATTACCAGGTACACTTCGCCAAGAGCGCTCCAATGGTGCTGCACGATACGAACATAGGGGAATTGCACACACCCTCGGATGGTGAGGGTAAGTTGTAGTCTCATATTTCCTCACATTTCCATCGCACTGGCTTTGCTTCTGTTGTCAGGCAATTGAATCTCAATGATATTTAATAGAGATTCGTCGTTTTTCGTTAAATCAAAAATTAAATTTATACAAATTTATTATTTTTTAAAAATCAATAAGTACTTGTACATAAATAACATATTTATATACATTCATCTTGTATATTCTGCTCAGGTATGTTGCAATTGGAGCCATCAGAATATGTCAATTTTTGCCCAATCACTGGGGATGCCAAGCTGACCCTTAAGAACATTACAGAACAACCGGTCGCCTACAAGGTGAGTCCTTGAAATACCACTTACATATATTACTATATATCCCTCCTTTCTCTGACCTTACAGATTCAAACCACATCCCCAGAAAAGTTTCGTGTTCGCCCACGCTGCGGCGTTGTCCCAGCAAATACTTCCGCTGAGGTAAACATTTGGCTCAAAACGGATCATCAGCTCAGTCCAGATGCAAAAGATAAATTCCTCGTCATGGCGGCATTTGCTCCGGGCGCTGACTGCAGTGCCCAGGAGGTGGCCGATATATGGAAAGAGAGGGGAACAAATGATCCAGATGTGGAGAATCATCGTCTTGTCTGCCGTTTGACTGGGAAATCCAAAGACTCTGGCGGCAAGGGCGAAGGTCAAAATGATCAACGCAGTAGCGTAAGTAGATAGCTTTAATTCTTAGCCTTCACCATATTGATTCGTTTTTGTTATTCGTAGGAATTTGGGCCACAGCAATTGCAGGAACAGAACAAAGCAATGTCGGCTCAACTGAAGCACACAAGAAATTTACAATATGCAACATTATTCTTAATATTGCTGTTATTTGCGGGATTTGGTTTTTTGCTTTTCGATCGTTTTCATCATTCCATCATGGATCACGGGTCAGGCACATGCGAAAAGACGACGGCATTTAAATGTGCAAAGCACAAATAATATTTACTGTCGAAATGCAATCTGACCAGGCTAGACGATGCCACTGTAAGTCACCAAAACATCATCCACAATAACAACGGAAACAAGAATAATATCAACAACAATAATAAGAACAACAACAACAACAACTACGATATGCACAAAGAGTATTGCATTTGTGATCTAAGCCTGGATCTGGACTACATTAATGCTGAAGATGTCGATAATGCCGATTGCCTAGAAGCCCTACTGCTCGTCCAGCTGCAATTGTCGCTGCGCGATGGCCAGGTGGAGATGGGAGGTGTTGCCAATGGCGGTCATCTGCTTGGTCTCATTGCATTTGCACGTAAAATTGCGCGCGTTCTACTCTCCCTGTCATTGTTGTGCTGCATTCTGTTTCTTAGTTTCTACCTGGGCAACAACTATGATAGCCACAATGGCATAACATCAGCTTACCCTCATTCAACAACAATAGACACGTCCTTGGTCAGCAGCAGCACATTTACCACCACCACCACCATCGCCAGCATAGCAATCAACAACTCTTCAACTTCAGCAAATAGCAATCATATAGCAGAAACATATTCCATATAGTCCGCTTATGTGTATATGCATATATAAATCGCGTTTTATATATATGTGGATATACAGACTAAATTATCATATAGATCAGAGATCATAAATTTGTATTGTATTAAAAATTCAGTGCAAACTCCCGTTTGCATTTATGATACAGAAATTGTATATACTCGGGCGAAGAGCTCAGGTAATTGTGAATTTCTTCAACATTGATTAGCCGCTGGAAACAATGAATTTGTAGTAACTCTATGTACGATATGTGTAAATTATAAACAATTAATATTATTAATGATAATTAAAAGTTGATTAGTTTGTAAATAGTACATGGTTTAATTCGTTTTGCTTTACTTTTTCAATAGCTTTGTATGCCATTATCGGAGAACTTAAAAATTTACTACAGTTATATATATATAAATTTTAAACAAAATCAATTAAATAAACATATTTATTCAGTTGGCTTAGTAAACGTTGATGAGCACACATTATGATGATGCGTCTAGTAATATAAACATTTGGGAACGTTCACTAGCGTTCCTCCTTAATTCTTCTTGCGTCCACGTTTGGCTGCTGTCTTTTTGGCGGGCTCACTGGCAACGCTCGTCACTGGCTCAGTGTCATTCACGGTACTGACAACCTCCGCCGGCTTCTCCTGCTCCTTGGGTGCTTCAGTGGCGACGGCAGCAGCTGCAGCGACTGCAGCTGTCTTTGCCTTCTTGCTGGCTGGCACGTTCTCTTTTTGCTCCTCCTGCACATCGGACTCGGCCAAGAAAACACTGTGCTGTCCACCGCCGGCTGCAAGCAGCATTCGTTTATTTAACGTATTCTTGCTGCTCACCAAAACTGGCTCAAGTTCGTCGTCGCCATCGCCAACACCCAGCTGCTGATTGGAGCCCATGCCCCAGGAATAGAGTTTACCATCGTTGGTAATGGCATAAGAGCAAGCTTCACCACAGCCCACAAAAGTGGTTTTGCCGCTCAGCTGTGGGATTGGCATCAGCTCGGCGACAACATCCTTGACATCACCGACGCCCAAGCGACCATAGTCGGGTCGGCCAATCGCAAAGCATCGCGAGGCGTTGTCCAATACCAGAGTGTGATGTTGACCACCAGCAATCTGTTTGACATCCTTCAAATCGGTCTTTATGGGTATAAGAACACGTTCTGCTTCCTTCGCGTGTGTCAGTTGCTTGTAGTTGTTTAAGCCCACAGCCCAAATGATGTCAGTCTGCGATTCGCGCAAGAATGTGCAGTAGTTGGTTGCCCAGATAGCCTCAAAAGGCTTGGTACGTTTTATTATTAGCTGATCCGGTCGCAGTAAATCACGTTTACCACGTCGACCTATGGAATGGGAATGTTTTTAATCAACGTGACACGTGGCACACTCAAAAAATAGAAAATTACTCACCTTCCCCTCCGACCGAACGTTCAGAGATGCGTCCTAGTTGTCCTTGCTCGGCACATCCCACGGTATAGACTTTGCCAGCTGTGGTCAGAATAACCAAGTGATCAGCTCCAGACGCAATGCTGCAACAGATGGTGCCCTCAAGCAAATTGATTGGTGTGCGCTTGTTGCCATCAATCGTAAGTCCCATGTTGCCATGTGAGTCGCGGAACGAGCCCCAGGCATAGACGCGACCATCCTCAAGCAGACAAGCCGAATGCGAGTCGCCCGCCGAAATGCAAATTGCCTTGCCGGGCAAATCGATTAATGCAGGCGTTGATTCGCTGCCTTCTTCGCTAGTATCGCGTCCAAGAGCGCCTTCATCATTGCAGCCAAATGAGTAGACATCGCCATTCTTAGTCAACACCAGGCAATGCATGCCGCCAGCACAGACATCCACAGGATTGGGTATGTTCTCCACCAGTGCTGGACGCTTGCGCTCCAAAACATCTTCGCCAAGGCCCAGCTGACCGGTATCACCGGTGCCGCAAACCAAAACGTTGCCAATTATTTGGCGTCGCTTCGGCAATTCCAGATGGAAGGCAATCCGCGCCCTTTTTGCTTTTGTCGGCTGCATCACTTTATCTTCTTCGGAATTGTTGTTGTTTGTGAGTACTTTTCGGCGCGGCATGTTTGTTGTTACGTTAAATTTCGCACTTTTCTTACACCAAAACTAGAAAAACACCAGAGCAAGCAGATAAATAAATCTATATATATATGTATGTATGTACAGTATGTACGATATGTATGTAAGGTTATGTATGTATTGCGATGCAATGCGTTTGGTACTTACAATGGAATTTAAATTTATGTCTGCTTGGCGAGAGTGGTGTGACTGCTTCTACGGTTTTTCGGCGAGTGAAAAACCATAAAGTTCAAATTCTGGTGGTTGATCTTAACAGATATGCTAATCCAGCATGAAAATGCGCGGGAAAGACGAAAAGCGGTGAACACAGATGTAGCAGTTGGCTTTCATATTGTTGCATTTAACACTTATCGAAATTAATAATCGAGCTATTTAAGTCGAGTCGATAGTTCGTACTGATTGCCTGAGTACGATTAGCTATCGATATTTTAAATATTTCGCGCCTTTATTTATAATTATCAGTAAACATTGTAAATATATCATTTTTTTTTATAATAATCGTCATCGTTGAATAGAAAATAGTCGTAAACAAATCGAGTAATTATTGCGTTCATATTACGAACACTGGGCCAATGCAAATTCTCAACATTATCCGTAACTTGGCGCCAAACTTCTGGATAAGTATGGGGTACAATATGCATTACTGGCACACCTGTTCAAGAAAAGGGATATAATTAAATTCGGAAGAGATATTTACAATGTGAATTACGAACCGGCCTCAAGAAACGGAGTATGGTCGTCTCTAAAATCACTATTATGATCCTTCAGCTTGTAGAACAGTTGATGGCATTTGTCAAGCTGACCTGATTGTTTCAGCTTCATCTCAATGTCGGCCATGTGGCCGTGCAGTAGATGTGTATTCTCATATTTGCTCATGTATATGTGATTTGGAGCGCCAATCAAGTTCAAAGTGATGACCACATTCTGCGGATTGGTATGAAGTAAGTAACCTTGTCAATATGATTAATATAGTGCTTCAGATAATTATTTTGACAATGAAAGATATGCACATGCTTTTTATCTTTAAACTAAAATGTGAATTTGTCAAAATAATTACTTGACCAACTGTGCATGCGTTTGGCTTACGATGCTTTCTAGCGGTATGATCTCAGTCTCCACAAAGTTATACGCGGCGGACAAGGGAAAGAAATCATTATTATACCTTTCAGTGGTATCATGGCCGTCAAAGAAAACCAGCTGTTGTGTAAGATTTACGATAACAAGAAAGACCAAGGTTATAAAAATGGCAAGTAATATAAATCAGAACAGATCACGCACCCCTAGAGCAATTTTATTGCTTTTGAAGAGGTCCAAGTCCTGCAAGGAAGTCAGTGACTTGGCCATGTTTAGAAGAATGGCACAGGAAACGCCAGCATCGGTGGCACTTACAAATAACTCACTCGACTCTAAGTATTTCGAATCGTAATGACAGGTCAGTAGAAAACATCGTTCAGCTTTTGGGTTCGAAATTCCAATGACATTAGTGATTGGAAAGGGATTATCAATTTCATCGAGAATTGTTGTAAACCCGAGTCGATCCAGTTCCCTCTCGAGAAATTGGCGCACCTTCTCATGACCTTTGCTATCACGCCAACGAGGTATTAATATATTGTTTAGAGTGTAATTAAAATAATTCTCGTCGCTATGAATTCTCAACGTTGAGTTATGCCGAGTCCAGGCCAACAAACTTATTAACAAAATGACGAGAAAAAGGAGAAATATTAAAATTTTTACGCGCAACATTATTCAAAGTTGTTCAATACAATACACGAAACTAAAACCCAATACTAAACAATTGCTTCGTGTCATGCTTTAGTGGGCTTTAAGCCGTATCGAATGCCGTTAGCTAATGTAATTAAGACATTGTAACATTTTAATTTTAAATACACTTAAACTTTTATTAAGAGCCCTGAAATTTATAATTTTTAAATACACTTTAATAAAGAGTCTTTAAAATGATTTGCATTTTGTTTAAAGCATAAATACAAATTGTGTTTTGCTGCCAGTTCATTGGGATTAAGTTACGTATGTATAATAATTAAAGTATAATTATAGTTGGAAATAATTTCAGCCAGTTTCTGCTAAGAACTAAAATAAATTTCTATGAAAGCAATATGCACAAGTGTCCAATCAACAATGTTTATAACAACTTAAAACCATATTCTATTTGATAATGTATCTAAGAACCATATAATATAAAATCGCTCTGAAGAATGTTAAAGTTTTAAAGGCAACAAATTGAAGAATTTCCGGCGCACCGAATTTGAAATACCCTTGCAGATGTTTTACGAATTAATTATTTCACTTAAATATAAACTAAATGCCTTTTGAAATAGGTTTAAGGACAACTAAATCTCATAGAACATTTGTTCTTATGGCAATGCATGTCACACATTTCAATTAATAACAATTGCGGACAAATCCATTTGGTAATGGCAAGTCAGACAGTTTGGAATATATATATACAAACATACATATACGTAATCTGCAAGGGAATGTAAATATAGTATAGTATATGTATATATAGATAGATGCACTAAGCAGACTCACGTTGAGATAATAATTAATTTACACATATAATAAGAATGTAGTAGATCAATCGCTGCGCTAAGTAAAAAGCTTTAGAATTTACAACATTTACAAGAGTGCCACAGATGGTGCTGATAACAGTTGACCATCTGCACACACAATCACACGTTGGACTGGCTGTTTCTAAAGGGGCCATAAAAATTGGTCAACTCATCGCTGCATGTCGCGTCGCTTGAGCACATCGAAGATGACATCGGATGCATTTTGTTTATTTGTTAAATCGTTGGCCGAATCCTCCTCGGAGTCGGTTTGCTCCAGGAGCGGCACGCTCAGGTTGTGTGCATGTGAACCCGACGCATTTCCATGGACACCCACAATGGTACTGCCTTTGTTAAATTCATATTCAGCGGACATGTCCTCGCCATCGTTGTCCAGTTGCAATGCCAGCTGCTGTTTGTTTAGCTGCGAAATGCTCGTGTATTTGTGCCACAAATGACAGCATATGCCAGCCAGACACACGCCCAGGCCGACCAGGTTGATGGAACTCAGTTGGTCACCTTTGTATGCCACAGCCAAGGCAAGCTGGCAAATATCCTTAAAAATGCCTGCTATGGATAGCGATAAACTGGATGTTTTGCACAGCACTAGAAATTCGGTGACCTCCATGAGAAAGGCGATAAGAGCACCAAGTGTTACCTTGGCAATGTTCCAAATGATATCCTCTTCGGATAGCTTGTGCAGATCAACCATGCCTTGATGCAGCTTAGATCCTGACAGAAAGAACAAAACAAAGAGTTAATTGGGAACAGTAACATTCAGTTAGTCGGAACAAACCTTCAATGATCAATACCAGCGGCAGCAGAGCTGCAATCATCCAGGGCTGCATGTGAAAGATCATGTCGATGGGATTATGCAGGCCCAGCTTAGATTTTTGCATGATGAACTGGGCAAAGCTCCAGCGAATGCCACTGCTTAGCGATGCGATGAGTATGAAGAAGAATCCCAGAGCGTTAAACTGTGTCGACTTGTAGGTGAACATAAATAGGCCAAGGCCAATCAAGCCCACAATAAGAAACAGCGACCAGCTCTACAAAAGCACAAACAATAAATATTTTTACTTATATATCTTGTAGGTATTCTCTACTCACCTTGCGCTCCAATCCCAGCAGTATGGCAAAGATCAGTATAAAAACAATGGTCGAAGATTTCGTCATGGTATATAACGAGATGGGCACCAGCAAAAGGCCCCAATTGGAGAAGCCAATGTCTATGCCGCTGGCAATGCCAGTTGGCGCCATTTTACGCACAGCCACGCGCCAATCGAGCTGAACCCGGGACTTGCCCATACGCATCTTATACACGTTGCGGATCAAGGCGGCGAGCAGAAACTTCAAGATCAAATGATACGTGACAATGGTAAGGGGAATGGGCAATTCTCGAATGATGTCCGTTTGATAAAAAGTAAGGGCAATGGACAGCGTTAAATACAGAAGCACAGTGACCAGTGTGGAAATGGCCATCTGCATAAAGCGCGCATCCGAATGCCGTGACATTCCGTCGTGTTGTGCAGACGTGGCGACGACGTTGCCGTTGCCGCTATCACCGCTGTTGCTGCTTCCAGTGCTTGTCTTCTTTGCGTATTTAAAGTTCGCATGCGTCGGCTGTTGTCGACGCTCTTGACTTGAATTATGTGTCAATTCTAACTTCAGTTCGACTTCCTCATTATTGTCATCGCCATCGCCGTCGCTGCCAACGCCGGCGCCGACGTCGCCGGTATTGAGACGTTCATATTTAGGAGCAACCATTATCTAAAGAACATACATGAACACACACCCAAAGGGGCGACGGAAGATACTACTATTACAATGTACACATGTACTGGCAGCAACTGCCAAAAGAGTCGCACCGTCGTTATCTAGAACTTTATTGATGTGTTGTGGCCATGCCATATGTTAAGCTACGAGTATTGCGATGTTATTTCTTTCTATATTTTCTCTTTGTCTCCGTTACGTTATCTACATACGTAGCTTAATGGATTGCTTCGGCGTTCACCTGAGTCGGTAACAGGGCGATAATGATACTACGTTTTCATTTTGCCTTTTGGCCACTCTGTATACGTCTGCTATTTAGCTGCCAACTGTTTATACAAATTTTGTTGTTTTACTTTTTTCCAAATGGGCATGTTGACGTTTGCACCGTGTTGTAAAGCGTTGCAATTTGTCTCCGATACATCGATAATAGCCGCGCTGCAATCGAGTATGTTTGGAACATGTGAAGGTACGATTTTTAATTAATTTTTTAATTTGTTTGGAACATTTTATTTACAGGTGTGCAAGTTGATCTAAATGCACTGTAGAGTGTGCATTGGCAACATGAATTCCCTTCTAGCTTACATTAATCAAACTAATCGATAAGCCGCATATTAAATTTGCGCTTCATTAAATGCATCTTTTATTTGTTTTACGCGCTACATTTGTCTCGGGCTCCTTAAAGTTCCGTTTTTGTTTTATAGCTGCGTGTTTTTCAGCTGTTGCAGTACAATGGGCGCTATATATTGTAAGAAATGCCGAATTTAATAAAAACACCTGTATTTACATAAGCGGCGCACGTTTTACATACCCATTCGAATAGCTACGCAGAGGACGCCAAACATGATAAAATTGAATCGCACCTCAGATGCAACTCGCTTTTGCTCCTCCGCGGGATCAGGTTGAGATTGTTGCAGACGAAACATGTTAGTTTATTTACTTATTTTTTGCTATATTCGCAATTAAGTGAAAATGTGGATGGAATCACTTTGAAGTGCCTAAGAAAGAGCCCGTGTGCGTATGTATGTATGTATGTACTCGTTGAGGGGGGGCGTTACCAGCCTGATAACAAAGAACTAGGTGGCAACCATCAGAACGCACGGAACTCTTCCGAGGTGTTGGTGGTTTTCGCTTAATTTTGAAGCTAGAATTTTGAAATAAGCCCCATTATTTTAGAAAATATATAATTTTTATAAATTGCACTTTAATTGAATTATTATAAAATAAAACACAAATAAAATGGACGATTGATATCGAACTTAACGGCTACCAACTTGCTCAGAATCAGTACCTCGCAATCGATCAATTCAAAGCTATCGTATGATATCGAATACCCAAAATCTGAATTAATAAATAGTTTATATATCGATTTCTTGGTAACAGATATTTAAAATTAATAAATAAATCAATCATTTGGTTGCTTGCTTTTTTAGTTTTCTGTATTTTTTGTATGTCTCGTGGCTTTTCATTCCTTTTTGCAAATATATATAATATTTATGCTTGTAACTAAGTACACAATTACATACACATTTACATATAAATACATCTACTGGACATACATATATGTATGCGAATATATATACATATATAAGTATATAGCTTTTGTGTATAATTATACAATATTATCGCGTCGTTTTATTTTATATTTTTAAGCTTTTCGCTCTGTTTCTGTACGGTTTTATTTTATTTTTAACTTAGTTTCTCCTGTTTTCTTTCATGTCTTTGTTCATTTTATGTCTAAATTCTTTGCAGTTTTACATTCAAATTGTACACACAACTATTTAATTCAGGCGCTTAAAGGCTAATCTCACTACGACTCCTATTCTCATTAAAAATATACATATACATATATATGGGGGAAGGAGCGGGTGCCGTTTGTATGCAGATCTGAATTAAGATCAGAATCAGGTTGTAAAAAAGGCTTAAACTTTTTTTTTCGAATTGCAGTGAAATTATCTTTATAATCAAATAACAATTATTTTTGTAACTAAATTTTAATCAATGAAATTAATTATTAAGCTAAAGGATCTTCTACTCAGTTCGTCTCATATGATTCTCAGAAATCCCATATTTATTTAGAACTATACAAAGCAAAGCACCCTGTATTTCATCTTTTGAAAATATGTAATGCGGCAACCTTTGTTTTTATAAAACGATTTTTAAGCGTGATTTAGAATATTTATCTTGCTGCACATTTACATATAATTACTACAATTAAATTATCTTCTTTTTTGCTTCTGTATTCACTTGTTAACACTACACATTTATCAACATTTATTTTTAATATTATGTATATGTATTTATGTACTAGTTTTATGTAATTCGTCGTTCTCACCGATCTCGAGTCGTTCATTCAAATTTATTCTCTCGTATACATTTGGAATTGTGTGTTTACTGTTTGTTGCTTTGAAATTGTTTATTAAAAGTTTATAGGAACTTTATGCAATAATTGAAAACTCTTTCTGCAATTAAAAAAATTCAAAATGGGAAGGACGAGGAAACCAACACAAACCAAAAACGTACAAAATAAAATAGGCAAATATTTATATTTTTAGAAAATAATATTTTCCTTTAGTTGTTGTTTCTCCGTCTGTCACTTTATACATACAAAAATTGGAGTTGGGCTTTGTACAGAATATGATGTTTTCTATCGCACAATATTATATGATTAATATTAGCATTAGTTTAACTCGTAGTTTGTGTTTACTCCATTACTAAATAATATTAAGATTAAAATAATGAAGGCTATAATCATCATTTTTTAGTAATTGCTTCTTTTTCAAATTGTGCCAATTTGTAAAATAAAACTATAACGACTAAAATTATAATTAATTATTAAAATTAACAAAACTCACACGGGTGTGCCCGCCAAAAAATGTACAAACTAAGGCTCAACTAATTTCTATAGTATGCTCTATATGTGTAACTGTAACTGTAGACTATGTAATTAGGTTACTTCTGCTGCCACTTAAGGTAATAATTAAAAATTGGTGTAGTTGTGTTTGTGTGTGGAAGGTAGGAAGGCGTGGGGGGAAAGGTAGGTTGAACAGCTTAGAACAAAATTTAAATAATTAGGCTACTTTTTTAAAACAAATTACATTTGTGTTAAATCTGATCTACGGGATATACAATCGAATTGAACAATGTCTCACTAAAATGGCGGCATTTACAATGATTTACAATTAATAAGATCGAATTAGTTTACCTTCTTATTGTTGTTAAAATGTTATCGCTATAAAACAACGGGCAACGTTGACTATGTCAAGCGTCTCAGCTGTAAAAGCAGCAGAATTCTCGCTCTGAGCAATTGTACAACAATTTCGCTTAAACTTTAAATGCTAAAGAACAATTTGAAATTGAAAATTAAGTTTATAACAAATTATTAAAAACATTTCTCTTTCTCATCTTTTTTGCACTTTTTTTTATATAAACTTTCAACTTAAACGCAATGACTTTTTGCCTTATAAATGATTTAGTTACTTGGGAGTTTTGCGCTTAGAATATCAAGGAGCTAGGAAGGGGGAAGTCAAAGGGTAGGACGTTGTTGTAAATCTATTGCCTCGTAAGGAATTGTTATTGTGGTTGTGGCTGTTGACGACTCTCCGTGTGTGTGGTTGTGTGCCTGATCACTCTCTTTTAAGAGGCCATTGGAGCGCTAGGTGCTGTTGGCGACGGATGATTTTTTTTATCTCTTTTTGTTTGTATCTTTTAGCTACTATTGAAGCGTTTTTCTATACATTCAGGTCTGATCGGGATATAACTTTGCTTGCCTCCTCGTTAGATATAACAAAACATACAAGATTGATCTTCAATATCAGTTAAATTTTCATATGCTTTGCTATGGCGAAATGGAGGGAGGTAAAGTGTGAGTACCGCATCAGGCCTGATAATTCATCTTGGTAAGTTCTTAGTCACATTTAAACCTTAACAACAACAACAATGTTTCGCTACAATTAAACAACTAACAACAACGTAAGCGTATACACCAACAACAAAAGACAACAACAATCGAAACAACATATTGGCTAACGATAAGATTTAATTCTTATTAAATCGTCGTCGTCGCCGTCGATGATGCTGCTGCTGTTGTTGTTGCTGCTGCTGCTCGAGCGCCACATATGCGACATCATGCTCTTCATCATCAGCATTATTGGCCCCCTTGAGCATATACTCGAGGAGCAACTCATCGCCTCATCCATCGCGTTGAGAAGCAGCTGCAATGCCATTTGTTGGCGACTCCATTTTGATGACGCCCAGCTGCTGCAGTTCCTCACTTCTCGGGTGTTGTATGCGCCCAACGACAACACCGCCCATGGTCACAAAGTTCCCATCGGCTGTAACAGCGCCCAGTTGCATTGCACTGGACAAATCACCCAAAGCGGCCACATTGAAATGATGATGCGGCGAGGTGCCATTGCCATGTGTAGGCTGAAGATGCGATTGTTGCTGCTGTTGATGGTGTGCCACTGTCGTTGTCGATGGAAGTGTTGTAATGGTAACTGCCCGTTGATGTTCGATGTGGTGCTGTTGTTGTTGTTGCTGCTGCTGTTGTTGTTGCTGAGATGGCGTTGACGACTGTTGATGATGCTGCTGCTGTTGCTGGAGATGATGATGTTGCGTCAACGCCATGCGTCCTAGTCACCCCTCGTCCTCCTCGGTTTTGATCTTGACAGGAACGTAGACCTTGTCCATGACATGGATCTTTATGTGATTGTTGAGCGTGCTGGATTGCCGGAATTGTTTCTTGCATATGACGCACTCGAACGGCTTTTCACCTGCAAAGGAGGCTAAGATTAGCTTTGAACATAATACTCAATTTAAATTTATACGCTCACCCGTATGAATCTTCACATGATTCGCCAATGTGCTTAGCTGACGGAAATGCTTGGGACAGTAGTTGCAATTGTATGGCTTTTCGCCAGTATGAATTTTCAGATGATTCGTCAGTGTGGACGATTGACGGAACGTCTTATCACAAACGTTGCATTTGTAGGGCTTCTCTCCGGTATGGATCTTCACATGGTTGGTCAGTGTGCTCAACTGACGGAAGCGTCTATCGCACACAGTGCAATGGAACGGTTTCTCCGCCTCCCGGCCGCCGCTGCTGCTCGATCCGTTACCCTCACCCGAATGATCATTACCAGAGTGCCCATTGCTCACGTAATGCGATTCTCCCGGACTATGCGTCGCATTGGCCACCAGATGCGCCAGGGTATGCGATGACGACTGTGCCGGAGCTGATGATGTCTGCTGATCCGCAGCGGCTGCTTGCGCTGCCGCGGCCTGCGCAGCTGCCATTGCTGCCGCTTGGGCAGCGCTGTGTGCCTCCGGTGAAATTCCACTCAAATGCATGTTAAAGGGTAGGGCTATTTCTGCGGGCGCGGGCGGCTGTTGTTGCTGTTGATTGTGTTGCTGCTGTTGTTGTTGTTGCTGCTGCTGCTGTTGTTGTTGTTGTTGCTGCTGCTGCTGTTGTTGTTGCTGCTGATGCTGTGCGTGCGCCACAGCTGCCACATGGCTGGCATGGTTCGCTTGTGTGACCGTATCATTGTTGTTATTGTTGGCGCTGGTTGTTTGCGGTTGAGCGGCAACAATGACAATGTCACAATTGCTCATTGCCGCAGCGGCCTGATGTGCGTGTGGCAGGCTCTTGATATGCATCATCGGCTGCCAAAGCACTAAGGACTGGACGTGACAACTGAGCTGGGCGGGCGGGTGTGTGTGTGAGTGTGTGTATGGAGGGGGGATGGCAAAGGCGTAGCTCTAAGCGCGGGAGCGTACGTCAATAACAAGAAACTTCGTGACAAGTTTTTGGCGCGCTGCTCTCACAAATGCCACGACATGCTGGCTGGCCTGGTTGTGGTTTCTGCTGCTGCTGCTCTTCTTGTTGTTGAAGCTCTTAGTGCCTGCGCAAGACAAAGAGAGACAGAGAGAGATAGTGCGAGATTAGAGATGAACAATATTGTGATTTTTGATATCACATGTAACAACTGTGACTGTCAAAACTATCAAACTTTACCGAAGACGTCAAATGGTATTTCTTTTAATAACAACAAATATCGATATGGACAACAGGTACAGTGACACGATCACACAATCACTTTCCAAATGTTGCTCAACTCTAAAAGAGAGCGCAAAGTCTTCAGTTGGAGAGCGAATGAATGCGTGAGAGCGAATTAGGTTGGCGGCATCTTTACATGTTGTTCGGTTTATCTTTTTGGTATGCAAAAATTATGTGAGGAATTCCCAAGCTAACTGCGAAATGTTGGGAAATTATAATTCCATTTAAATTATTCATCAAACTGGCAACTTGGCTATTATTTGTTGGGGCAAAAGTTCTGCTCTCTAACGAGTGTTTAGCATAAATTATAAAAGTGATGGCGATTATGCATTTGTAAAAGCGCCCAATGCATGTAATTTGAATTTTTGGCTCTGGTTTTTACGTGCGCCGACAGGTTCCACGTTCCAATTGCTACTGCTGCTGTTGTCTTCGTTTCCCCCACTCTCTCATTCACATTTACACGCAATCGGACTCACACAAATATACGCTCACACTTACACATTCACATGTTTTGGGGCGAACTGACAGCGTGTTACTTTCTCGCGAATTACATGTGTTTTTCATCAATTTTACTCGATAGTTTTATGCTGAGGCAAAAGCTTCTAAGGCTGAGACCCAACCAAGGGCATCCTTATGGTTCTGTACTTTTGGTGGCTATCGGTAAAGATAAATTTTCCTTTTTTCAGAATCCACTTTAAAGTAGTTTTTCCACATTCGATCTTGTCGTTCACGTTCGCGCTTCTCACCTTGTCGCTGCTCTGCCTTTCAGCGCCCCCTTCACCTATCAGCGACAACCACTTTCAGTCGACGTCGACGTCTTCACAACGCGCCACTCGGACACACACACATAGACATATATATGTACACAGATATATATACGCACACAAGCGCACGTACAGAAGCTCTCACATTATAACAGCAGCGAAAACCAAAAACTCTTTTGAGGTTATGGGCCAATTGAAATTTTCACTATTTTTCACATGTTTAATAACACTAATTCTCTACAGACGTGCGTTTTTTATTTCGGGCATGTACACTCTGTGCGCTGGGCGCGCTCACTCTTTGACCTACCTTTCCATTTTGT
Organism: Drosophila rellima; assembly: GCA_035043635.1. Lineage (NCBI taxonomy): Eukaryota > Metazoa > Arthropoda > Insecta > Diptera > Drosophilidae > Drosophila > Drosophila rellima. The sequence continues at coordinate 5,579,903 of JAWNMV010000146.1, read as the reverse complement.
GCTGGCGCTGGCCTTTCAGTTTTCTGATTGGATTTTTCGCGGGCCAGGCAATGCCCACCAAGCACAAGTTTCGCTATGAATCTTTTCGATAATATGCTTTAAAGCATTTTTTGTTGTTGTGTATTCATTTATAAAACGTAGAAAAATAGTAAAAATTGTTTTTTTTTGCTTTTACTGTTTGCGTACCAAATAGACGCGAAAGAACTGGTACAAGTGGCCCGTTGAACTGGTGCAATTTAGTGATGGTATATTTACTTACCTGCGACTTGTCACAGGTGCCCTTAAGTATCGTAATGTCCGTGACAGGTATATAATAGCAACTAGTTAAAACAGTTATTAATTGAGTAAATTTGATAACAGCAACTTTGCTTAAGAAACTCATTCTGTAAATAAAGTATATTTGTATATATTAAAGGTACGTCGTCAACGTCGCCCATCTCTGAAACGAATCAACACAGCTAGTGACATTCACAAGTCAACGTTTTCCATATATCGATAGTTACAAATCATCGATACACCGCGAAACGTCGACCGACCCTGTCTTCATCCGCGTTTTGGAATGCTAAGTTTTTTTTTATTTAAAATCAAATATAGTTATTGCTTATAAAAGTGTAGGCTTAATTTTGTTCTTGGTGCACATTTTATAAAATAGTGCATACGCGCGACGATTGCTGTGCTACATTTTGGCCATTCTGCAGGCTCAGCTCGCTATTAACTTTGTTTTTGCTGTAGTGTGGCGGCTGCGACGTCTGCGGCGGCGGTGGAGGGTCATCTGCCGGCAATGAATCAAAAACGTTAACAGGTGAGTAGCTATTGATTTATTTTGAACATATTGCTTGGCATACTCACCTTCAATTTGAACGGCCTTCTCGTTGCGGCACGAGAGCCGCATGCCATCTAGAAACTGCTGGACAATTCCCTTGCTATCCGTGCTCTGCCTTCGTGGCTCTTCGGCCTTGTTGTGGACATGGGATTGGGCACGCTGCTCCTCCAAGGCACGTAGCTCCTCCTGCATGGCCTTTTTACCGCGCTCGACCACAGCATCAAGAGAGTCCTCCTCGTAGGCATTGATGCTATTTGCCTCCAATCGATTTCCATTGCCATTACTGGCCGAATTGTGATTTGAGTTCACGGATGCTGTGGTGCGTTCATCTTCCTCCCGGTCTCCCTCGACGGAGCCCGCTGTGTCACTGTTGCCCTTTGGTCTGGCCTCTTCCGGTGTTGATGTGGGCGTTGTTGTGGGCTGCGATTCCTTGGCTGCCTTGATTTGAAATATCGATGAAATATTCTCCTTGACGCCATCAACTTCGCTGGATATCTTGTTGGTCATCGAGTCCATGGCCCTGCCCATGGATTCCTTTGTGCTCGCTGCCGCTTTGGCTGCATTGCTGCCCGCCTGCTCCATGGACTGCCTAGCATCGCTGGCCATGCGCTGTGCGCTCTTGCCGGCCGCATCGACTGCGTCTCTGGCTCCATCCGCCATCCGTTGGGCTCCTTTGCTCGCCGCATCGACTGCATCACGGGCACCGTTGGAAATTCTCTCGCCGGCTGCTCCAACGGCATCACGTGCTCCTGTAGTTGCTTTGAGCATGGCCGACTGCATCGAATCTCGCGTCTCCAGCAGCTTCGCTTCGATGGCATTGCCAACGCTTTCTGTGGCCTTCTCAGCCTCTTCCTTCTGTTCTGCCACCACTTTGTCCACATGCTGCTCTAGATCTTGCAGCATTTGCTCGCTCTCCGATTCCAATTCCTCCACTGAATCACCCAGTGATGTGTTCGGCATTTGTTCCTCAACCTTGGCTGTCACATCGATGCCATTGTTGATGAAGCGTATCTCATTCACCACCTTTGTGCTGTCCTCTGCATCCTCAGTGGTTATGATTTCCACGGCCAGTTGCTCATCCTCCTCTGTGGGCGGCGTGGGCGTGGATATTTGTATGTCGGTATGCGGCAAGGCCTCAGCTAGAGGATTCTCTTCCACCGTATCCAAACTGTCGACCAGTTCGGGAGAGGTTCGCTCGATTTCATCATGATTCATCGCCGCCTCATAGGAGAAGTTCCGAATGGGCGTCTTTTTGATGGTTTGCGGAGTGCTCGCATTGCTGCTCCCTGGGTAAGGAGTTCGTGGTCGCAGCTGCTTGTCCTGGCTGCTCGGCGAGACCAACGCTTCCTGGGACGCAAATTTGCTTGAATTTAAAGATTCTGTAGAGGATTTCTGAGGTGATGGCGTGTGTGCAGGTGGCGTTGGTAGCTTGGCTATGGATTCCACTGCAGCTGCGCTTGTTGCCTCTTTAACTGGACTCTCCATGGGTGCAGAGGGCTCTATTTGCTCAGATGACAGTTCCTTCTGCGTCTCATCCTTCTCTTTTTGCGGTATTGCTTCACTTTTGTCGATTTCACCTTGTTGCTCCACCTGCTGTTCTGCTTTGCTGCTTTCCGGTTGCTCCACATTGCCGTTGATTTCTTCTTCATTTGTCTCCTCTTCCCTGTTTTCGTCTTCCTCCACTGATTTGGACTTCATTACATCCGGCTTCTCATCCCCTTCACGTTGATCCCCGTGCTCATTCGACATGTGCTTCACTGCCTCCAATGTGGCCACGCCTGCGCCCACAGCTGCTACACTGGCTCCCATAGCATTGACTCCTTGCTCCGTATCCGTTTCCGTTTCCGGCTCCTTTACGGCCTTTTGCTTGGTAAGACTTTTGCCGCTGGCGCTGCGCATCTCGGGATTGCCATTCAGATCCTTCGGCTGCAGCACAAAGCTGCGACTCATGTAACTATGGGGCTCCGCTCCGGTTCCGGCTCCAGTTGTAGCTGAAAGGCTGGACGATCTGGGTAATCCCTGGACCAGAATATGCTGTTCTCCCACCGCAATATCGAGCAGACGTAAGTTCTTGAACTTGGAGATCTCGCGAAAGGTCTTTAGATGGTGACCACTCTCCGAGAAGGTGGTGAAGAACTTGTTCGCCTTGCTGAGCACGGCGTAGAAGGAGAAGCCCTTCACTAGCTTCCAAATGGGACCGTTCTCCTCGCTGTCGTAGTCGTAGAAACGCTGAAAGACCAAACTCTTGTTTCGCAACGATTCAAAGCTGCGATAGATGCTGCCCACATTGGTCACTATGAAGATCTCGCTGGCCTTCGAGATGTGCATGAAGATGATCCTCTCCGTCTGCGAGAGATTCTTCTGCAGCTCCGTGAACTTGGGGAAAACAAACTCGTTGAGGCGACCCGTCAAAAACAAATTCCCACTCCCTGTCAACACCAGAGTGGACTCTGGTCCACAGGCGAATTGCTGCACTGCCGCATCCAAGCAAATCTCCACGGGATGCCCATCGTAGTCCACCTCCAGATCCCCCAGCTGCTGCTGAGCATTCGATCCACAGCCGATCAAACGACCCTTGGCTATTAGGCAGGTTAACAAAGGATTAAGCTGGGTACTCCCTTTGAATCTTGACGGGATTACTACTCACTGGTCAACACTACAAAGTGCTCGTTGCCCGCTTGCACAGCTACAAAGTTGTCCGTCTCCTCGCTCTTGGGCAGATAGTCATCGAACTCCTCCAGGCGAAAGGGCTTCCTAATGATCGCACATGGCTGCTCCTCCACGACGGCGTCTATGAAATGCTGGGCCACATGCGTGTCCATGGGAAAGATGTTGCGACCCGTAAAGAAAATCTCATTCGAAACTGTCAATGAAATAACGGGAAATATGGGAGTGTGTTACAATTTCGGATTCGATTTGGGATTTGAATTTATCCGGAAGTTGAGCCATAAGTGTCAGTCATCTTATTTCCTCCCCTCCTTGCTTTGCATCCTACTTAACTCTTTTGGTTCTCTATTTTTTGTGCTTTCCTCCCTTCCAATTTTTAGCTTATCCTTCATTTTACCCTTCTCTCTTGGCCTCCTACTTTCATTCGTTTCTCCCCTTACCCAATTCATAATTTTCACCTATCTTTCTTCCTGTTCTCAGCTTTTCTTTATTTCTTCCTCTGCTTTTCTTACTTCTTCTTTTAAGCTTAAGCTTTTATTCCTCCATCTGCTTTTCCCTTTACCCATTTCATTCTTTGGCATCCTTTTACCTTTCACTTATCCCTCTATTCATCCACCTCGCTTAAGTTTCTTTATAGTTTTCATTCTTCTCTTTTATCCTCCTTTAATTTGTACATTTTCTCCATTTCCCTTTTATTTTGACCTCTCTTCTTCTCATCGTCTTCTATTTGTCTCCTTCTGCGCTGTTGTCCCTCTTTTCCATCCCTTTGCTACTTACGCGTCATTATCACCGCCCAATTTTGGCCAAAAGCGGCATCGTTTATCTTTAGGCCAAGAGTTTTAAGCGATTTAACGCAAGTTGGCTTGCTAACAATATCTCCATTGTTATTATTGCTAGCATTGCTGTTGTTGTTGTTGGCCTTGTTGCCGTGTCCGCCAATGCCGAGTTGGCCATAATGATTCTCGCCCCAAACAAAAAGACGTCCAGATTCTGTAATTGATAAGAATATTTTTGGGACATGAAACTTTAACCAATTGTGACTGTTGCTTCACCTAGTGACTTTTTATTGATTGTGTGCGTGTTTAGGTGTGTATGTGTGTGTGTGTGAGTTACTGCCAATCCCCAAATTGTACTAACTGTTCAAAGTGCCGTCAACTGTTTTACCTGACCCGCTTTACGTTTCAATTACGAACGCGCTTCGGTTTCAGGTTTTTAGCTTTCGGCTTTTTTAGCCTTTCTGATTCTTAACTTTCTTAACATGCTTCGTGAGTGTGTCCCATATATTGGTAACACCCCCACCCCCAGTCAGTTGGCTGACCTCATTAGACGCCTTTTGATTATTTTGATTTGAAAGGCAATTTTGGTCGTGATTTAAAGTGCTTGGTCAGCGTTTTTAAAGCGGACTCCTTGGCTTATGTAATGTCGAGAGCTCTACTTAAGCTGCAGACAATATTGGCTAATTGAATTACCAGGTAATGATCGTGTTGGCCAATTCAACTCCCACTTGTCGTTGTTGGCTTTAACATAAAAGTGAAAGTGCGCTGCGTGATTATTATTTGAAGAAAATTGCAGCTAACATGCAACATTTGAACTGTGTGAGGTGAGCGGTGAGAGGTGTGTGGTGTGTGGTGTGAGGGGGCCAAAAGGAACTCAAACGTGCCACAGACACCACAAAAGACAAAGGGCCAAGTCGTGTTGACCACATTGAAATATGCAAGAGGAAATAACTTGAAGGGAAGTCGAATTTCAACCGCTCTCTCTCCCTGTTTCTTTGTGTTCTGTTGATGGACAGACAGGCAGACAGACAGATAGACAGACAGACAGACAGTTAACTGGAATAGGGTCAATTGTGTCTTAGCCATTTACCGCATATAACCGCACTCTGATGCGGTCCGGATATCAAACGCTTGACCGGATCATTCTTGATATAGAAATAACTTTGTGTATTCTCCGCCAAATGGGATTTGCCCAGCGTGAAAATGGCACCACTACTAGGTATATCCATTGTTTATAACTCTATATTTATATATCTGTAGTTGATTTGATTATTTGCCGTATTTATTTAAATGTCTTTCGTTGGTTTTTTTTCTCTTTATCGATTTTAACATTTGCATACGTGCTTTTAGCCGGCAAAGTCATTTAAAGTTTTTATCACTGCGACAAATATATATATATATATATGCACTTGTATCTATTTATAATATGTTAACGTATGTGTTTTGGACACCACAACAACAACAACAATTGTATTCGAATTTCGAAATTGCGTGCTCGAATTTCATTCGCTCCCAGATATCATCGGTTAAATCGGTAGAAGTTTAACCGAACCGAACCGCAAATCGGGCACTTGTGGCCAGTTGAACGATTCAGCGCGTACTGGTCAAGTTAGCCGGATTGTTGGCCAGTTCTAGCCAGGACTAGCAACACACTCACACACATACCTTTACAGTTACCATTTCGATTTCCTTTTCCCCCCTTTTTGGCTAATACCTTTAGACTGACTGAGTTGCCCCCATAAGTATGCTATGAAAATGTTGATGTGCTGTTCGCCTGGTCGACTTCGGTTCTACTAGGCCTCGATAGTGAGTCACCCTACCCCAAAACATTGCTTATGTTATTCAAATATGTAACACCCACCATCCCCCTCTCTTTCAGCCTTCTTTTTTGGGTTATGGCCTCAAACTTGACGGTATTAATGGCATATTGTGTGTGTGCAATGTGCGCAAATCTTCAGCTCAAATGTTAAAAATAACATAAAATATATGACTGCTTGACTGACTGACTGGCTGAGTGAGTGGCTCGAATTGGTGGAGGCGTGTCACGCCCCCTGACCTGTTGACATTTGCATAATAAATTCGCCCTTTTTTTGTTGGTTTTCTCTAGGAATTTCGTAGATTTCTGCACTAAAACGTAATTAATTCGTTTACTTTGTATGCAGACGGCTCAAAAAATGGCAATTGGCTCGTTTTTTATGGCCCTTAAAGTAGCCTCGTAAAATGATTAATTTTAACTGTTGGCCAAGTTAGTTGGCACTTGCCAACTTGGCTTAACTCACACTTGCAGTTTCGCAGACAATTTGCGTCAATTAATTGATTTCTTGCGCCATCTGAGAACATTTCTTTTATTTCTTATGCAATTTTATTGTGCGTTGTGTGCCCCTTACCCCTTAACCCACTCCACCTGCCCCTCTGCCTAAATGTCAGGGCAATTTGCATGCCACTCTATGGTCAGCTAAGCAGCTGCTAAATCCACTTGGATTTTCACAATAGGAAATGTTATAAATATATTAGTGAATTCCATTTGAAATGCTTTAAAAGAGGCTTTAATTTATTATTTGTTAGTAGTGATTTAAAATTTAATTTCAGGGAACAATTATAACTTTGCCAAAACTGATCAGATTTCGAAGCGGAATGTCATTTTGATCAATCTGAATTCATTCTGCATTCAAACTTGATTAATTCCGTTTAAATAATTTGTGGCTTTAAGATATCGATATCCTCGTATTTGTCATAAATTCAAAATGTGCCTTTAATCAAATAATTATGGACATAAGATCTGTGAGAATATTTGTTTATTTCAGCGCATATCCTTCGCTATAAATATTCCTATTATCTCCTGAGTTTCATTTATGATCTACATCCAATGGGAAAAACGTTGTACTACAGGTTGTATATCATATGACGACTGCGTCCACATTTTGTTGAGGGCTGCAACAGAACACGAAGGCGCAGGCTACTCACAAATGTACACAGAGTGAATATAACGAGTACCCGGAGCGAGTGCGAATACGAGTATAACGACTATATATGTACACTCGAACTGCCTGTCTGTGTAATTTATGGGCATCGTCCAAGCGACTTTGTTGTGTTTTAACCTGGCTCTGACTGCAAGCTGGCCAACTGGCTGGCAGTTATGGCCCAGAGTCGAAGGTGGTGTCAGTTTAATGGTTGCATTGTTGCATGCCACCATTGTTCGATATGTGTGCCGACTGTCGGCCAATGTGCCAGTTAATGCCCCAAAGACTCCTCGCTCTTTTCCCCTACCTCAAACAAAAAATGGACAAATCTTAAGCAAATGCAAATTTGCACAAAAAGTCGCGGGTTACGTTGAACTCTCGAACTCAGAGGTCGAAACTTGATACTTGGCGGGAGAATTGAGAAGAGTTCAATGAGTTGAAGTTACACTTGAAGTTTCATTTTAATTTCTCTTTACTTTATTCCTCTGACATAAGGAGAGCTTAAAAAGAAGATGAGATTTGGATAGAAAGTATCTAATAACTTGTCTTCTATATCTGTTTTCCAGCCCAGTTGATTGACCTCTTGTCAATTCCCTTCTCTATAAATATGTCTCTAATGAAATATCTCCAACCGTAACCGAATAATAAATGTTGGAAATACAGGTATCAAAATAATATAATTAACATGGCGTACATTGAACTCTATTGAACGTCTTCAATGCTGACGTAAAACTCTAAAAACATGAACAGCTGTCGGAAGTCTCAAGATTTGTCGAAGCACTAAATAGTTTTACAAATCAATTGGACAATTTTTGGACAGTGAACTGGGAACTGTGAAGCCCAGGTCAAGTTGTCTCCAACTGCGGCTTTTGACCGGTTGATTGAACTTTTTCTTCGCGAGTTCAAAGCAATCGATTCAAAGGTGGCCAATGAAATGACTCTTGGGCCAAGTTAAGCTGACGGCCCCAAAAAATAAATAGAATTGTTTGCTTGACCTTCAACAGCTGTCAAGCTGTTGGTATACCCTGTAAAGTCAGTTATAGCAAGGGTGTATTATTGCTTTCTGAACTATAAAAGATGTTGCTATTAAATTTAGCATGTAGATTTTTTATAGATCCTGGATGTTTTAGAAATATAAATAACAAAGGCGAATTTGCTGTTGAATAGACAAATAAAATGCATGCAGTTTTCCTCTTTTAATAGGTATATTCAAGTGGTATACTGTTTAATAGATAATGGGTATGTCAAAACCGATTCAAAATAAGTTTTCTACCGCAACTGTCTCAGTCATTTTTTTTTAGAGGGTATTGAAGTCTATTATATTCTTATCAAAATCCGCATAAGGAGTATCTCTTAGTTTCGCTTTGCTGAGTTTCTCACTTGTTTGTTGTTTTGCCGCTTTTCTTGAGCCATAAAAATGGGATTTGTTCGCCTTTTTGTGGACTTCTTTTGCGGAGTTTCGTGCGCTTTTCATTTCGTTTGCATTTCATCGGATAACCCTCAGCTTGACCCACACCGAGACTGATGATGGTAATCATTATTGTGTGTGTTTACGAAAAAAAAGAAAAAACCAAAGGCAAAAGGTGCAAAAATGTTGACTGTATTTCCGTTGTTTCCCCTGGAACTTTGCACAATGTCAACGTCATGAGCACGTTTTTCCAATTTATTTTTGCCATTTCTACATTTTGATTGTGTGTGAGTGTGTGAGTGTGTGTGTGTGTTTGTGTGTGTGTGGCAGGAAATACAAGAAAAATATGAAATTAGCTGGAAATTAGTCACAGAAACTAAAACGTAGTCTACTTTTGTGCGTTGAATACAAAGTCACAGCGCTATAATTACAGAAGCCCACAATGAACGAGGAAACTGAAAGCAAAGCGAAGGAGGAGGAAAGTGAAACTGCTACTGTTTCGAAGGAAAAGTCCAAGGATAACTCTCCCCCTGAGCCTGAGCCCGAGCCCGCCACTGAAACTGAAACTGAAAGTAAAAGCGAAATCGTGGAAAAGTGTGCGGAAGCAGCTAATGAAACTGAAAAATCGTTGTCCAGTCGCGCAGCAGGCGATGCAGATACAGATACAGATACAAATACAAATACAGTCCAGGGTCAGGTCAAAGGTGATGCCTCGCAGCAGGAATTTGCGGCCTACGAGGAGCATGTCAGTTATGCCGTCGACGGTAGCGCCATCTACACGGATCCCAGCACAAAGCAGAAATACAAATGGTGCAGCACGCAAAACAACTGGCAACCTCTCAGTGAGGATGAGGCGGCGACGGCGGGAAATCTCTACGAGAACGAGCATTACAAATGGTGCCACGAGACGCAGCAATGGCTGCCCAAGCAGACCAATCCCACAACTACCGAAACGGAGCACTACAAGTGGGATGAGAAGCAGCAAAAGTGGTTGTCCAAGCAGACAAAGGCAGCTCCTGCCCAGGATGTTGTCTATGGCGTCGATGAGAACGGAGATCGTACTTACACCGACAAAGATGGTGCCGTGTTCTTTTGGGATGCCAGCAAATCCGCGTGGTTTCCCAAGATCGATGATGACTTCATGGCGCGTTATCAGATGAACTACGGATTCATTGACAACACCAGTGCGGGGGAGCGCGAGAAGGCGGAACGAGAGGCAGCCGAAGCGAAACGGAAGGAGGAAGAACTCAAGCGGATGACAGCTGAAGCTCAGGCGGCCATGAATGCGCCACAGGATGGTGCTCCAACAACAACAACTGCTGGCAAGCGAAAGCCACAAGAACCGCCCAGTAAGTGATTCCCTAATCTGTCCATCATATTATCATAATTCATATGTTTTGCAGAATGGTTTGAGATGGACCCGACGCAAAACACCAAAGTCTACGTCTCCAATTTGCCACTGGACATTAACATGGAAGAGTTCGCCGAGCTGATGGGCAAATGTGGTCTGGTCATGAGAGATCCTCAGAGCCAAAAGTATAAGCTGAAATTGTATACCGAACGGGATGGACAAATTAAGGGAGATGGACTGTGTGATTATATCAAGGTGAGTTCAGTTTTTAAGTAACCTTGAACGGAGATTGGATTAGAGTCAAGTGCTGAATTTCACTTCGTTTCTGAAATTAGCATTTCTGTGTTATTATCGTCAAGTAAACTAATCAGAGCGTATAAAACCTCAGTATTAGAATTCTCTCTCTTTATAAAATTTCAGCATCAAATAAAAACGCTTTCTTTTCATTTTGTTTTTTTTTTCTCAGTGTTTTGTTTAAAACTTTATTTGTTTGTTTATCTAAATTAAATCTGCTTGCATTAATTTTATAGACATTTGTGTTTTTTTTTTATTAAATATTAATTATTTTTGTGTTGTATTCTTTGCTTTCTTTCATAATGATAAATATTCACCTTCTTCTGACTATTTCGGATCTGTGTGTTTAGTTTATAATATAATAATGATATATGTATGTATATTTTAAAATTGGTTAGTTGTTTACTTGGTAATATTTCTTTAAAATGCATTTACTTGGCTACACAAAAATTGCTTTTCACTTTATAATTGAATTGTATTTAACACAAACAAACAAAATACAGTTGAAGATAGAAATTATGATAATCATGTCACACGACGAAGGAGACTTTCTTAAATGTTTTTGCATTTGAGGTACATTTTAAAAAATACAATAAATTTACATTTAAACATACAATAATTATTAAAAATATAAAATATATATAACCTAATTAGTTAGTACAATAGTTTTCGCTTAGCCTGTTCATCTTTTAGGCATGTTATTATAGATAGGTTTGTTATAAAAAGGTTCTCATTTTGTTATTATTATTATCTTATAACTTATTGCTTCTTGGCCAGTAGAAGAAACTTGTAGAGGCGTTGAGGGAGTTTGGAGGCGATCTTCTAATTGGGGAGTGTATTTTTTTATTACGTTTTATTAGCTGAGAAATTATGTATTTTCTCGGTGTTCTGTTTGTGCGTATTAAATGTTTAAAATGTGTTAATTTTGTGCTCTTAAAATTGATTAATTTTGTTTTTATAAATTTAATTAAAATGCTTTTGCTAATTGCTATTTTGGTTATTAAGGAAACACTGTGTGTATGTGTGTGTGTGTGTGTGTATATGCTAGGCCTATAGTTTTTCTTTAATGCATATTTTATAATATATGTATTTTATAGTTTAGCTGTACATTGTGGAGACATAAAACTCGTTTCAATTTTTGTTAGAAAATATTTTAAAATATTTTCTCAAAAAACTATTGCAAATGTTGTTGTTGTTTTACTTGTTCTTTCTTTTCTTTTTTTTGTAATTGATTTTTATTATTATTGTATATAATACTTTTGCGTGTTTTTCGAAAGCATAAAACAAAAGACAAAGAAAAAAGTTAAAGAAAATTACTCCCAAAAATGTTTACGATATGTTTTCGTTATTTGCTGTTGTTGTTGTTGTTCTTGCATTAGTGTGTGTGTGTGTCTGGTGTGTGTGAGAGAGATTTACTCCATATCGTTGAGCCTAATTGCCTCCTGTATCCGCTTGAGTTTCTTCTGCTCCTGCATCTTCAGCGCCTTCTCCCGCATCTGTTTGCGCAACTTGCGCATCTCGGCGAACTTTTGCTGATCCTCGGGCTTCAGCTTGGCGATGCGGGAGGCGTATTGTCGCCGCTTCTCTTCAAGATTGTCGGCCACACGGGCGTTCTCAATCTGGTTGGCCTCCTTGAACTTCTCCTTTTGTGCCTCGGCCTTGGCCGCTTCGGCCGCCTTCTCGGCCTCCTCGCGCTGTTTGCGCTCCTCTTCGGCCCGTCGCATTTCCTGCTCCAGCTGGCGATTGCGCGCCTTCTCCTCCTCCTGCAGCTCCTGACGCAGTCGATCCTCCTCTTCGGCCAGTTTGCGTTCATCGGCCTTGCGTTGTTCGATCTCCGCCTCGCGTTGACGCTGCTGCTCCTCCCGACGCGCGTTCTCCTCGCGGAGGCGACTGAGCTCGCGCTCCTCGAAGCGTCGTGCTTCCTCCAGACGCTCCAGCTCCAGGCGCTTCTCCTCCTCCTCCTGTTCGCGACGGATCTGCTCCTGACGCTGGCGCTCCTGCTCCTCCAGCTGCTCCTGTATGGCCTTCTGCTCGCGTCGCTTCGCCTCGTGCGCCTCCTGCAGCTGACGCTCCTGCTCGGACTTGGCCTCCTGCAGTCGCTTCTCGTGCTCCTCCCGCAGACGCTTCTCCTCGGCTAAACGTTTCTCCGTGTACAGACGATTGGCCTCCTCCTGTTCCTGCTTCTGCTTGCGCAGCAGCTCCTCACGTGCCCGTCGATTCTCCTCCTCGCGTTCCCGCTGCTTTTGCAATCGCTGTTCCCGCAGTCGCATTGCTTCGTCATCTGCGGATCGTTGACGCTCCTTCTCCTCGGCGTTCTTCTGTTGCATCTGCTGCCATTCGCGTTCCTTTTCATCCTTGCGTTGTTGCTTCTGCTGCTGCTCCAGCTGCTCGCGCTGTTCCTGCGCCTGTCTCTGCTGCTCCTGTAGCGCCCGCTGACGCAGTGCCTCCGGTTCGCTTTGGGGCTCATGTTGTTGGGGTGCCTCCACCTCTTGGTGATGATGTTGTTGCTGTCGCTGCTGTACCTCCATTTGCTTGCGAGTGCGCTGCTCCTCCTGCATCTTGCGGCGTCTCTCGATCTTCTCCTGCCTCAGGCGCTGCTGACGCTCCCATCTCTTCTGCTGCCTGCGTCGTTCCTTCAAGCGCTGACGCTCCAACTTACGATCGTAGGCCGTCATCTGTTGCTGCGTCGTGGGCGTGCCAGGTTGGCCAGCAACTGTGGATGCCACCCCATTGCCTATGGCGCTTGCCGAAGGTGCCTGAGTCGTGTTCAGACGTGGACGCTTGCGGGGTCGTTGCTGCTGCTGCTGTGGATAGTTGACCTCGTTGTGGTGCGACGGCTGCTGCTGCTGGCGATTACGCTGTGGATAGCGACGATTGCCCGGAACTCGCTTGCGAGCGGGAATAATCATCTCCTCGGCGCTGCCCTCTGCCTTGACACGGCGATGATATCTGCAAGCAAGCAACAGCCATTAATAACATTTCTTAATTAACAGATGCTGTTAAAATGGTGTTGTTAATTTTAGTATTAACAGGGATCTGACTTAACATTTAAAAAATTCTCTTTAACATCTTTGTTTCTTAGTTAACAGACGTTGTTCAAGCGACGCTGTTATTGGCAATGTTAACGAATTACTGCTGTTAACAGAGTGCTGCATAAAGATTGTTATATTTTTCTTAGTGTAGTGGAGTTAATGCTAGCAAATGTACTGTAAATCATCGTGTAAAACTTTCTTATTTAACTGCAATATTTTTCTTACTTAACAGATGCTTCTAAAATGAGGCTTATAAATCGAATTTGATAATGAATTCTTGTTAAACTGTGATTTTCTCTTTATACTAATTCTACGTCTTCCTCTCTTTTCAGGTGGAATCTGTTAACTTAGCTCTGGAGATACTCGATGAATACGATCTGCGTGGACATAAGATTCGCGTGCAGCGCGCGCAGTTTCAAATGCGAGGCGAATACAATCCCGCCCTGAAACCCAAGCGCAAGAAGAAGGACAAGGAAAAGTTGCAGAAAATTAAGGAAAAGTGAGTTTAATCTGTATGAACTTTTATTAATTTAATATAAACAATTATTAAAATTTGCAGACTGTTTGATTGGCGACCTGATAAAATGCGCGGAGAGCGCTCGAAGAACGAGAAAACGGTCATTATTAAAAATCTATTTACGCCGGAGCTGTTTGAGAAGGAGGTGGAGTCCATCCTGGAGTATCAAAACAATCTGCGCGAGGAGTGCGGCAAATGCGGGATAGTGCGCAAAGTTGTCATCTATGATGTGAGTGCAAAAGACAGTAATAATATTCTTAATATTTTAAATATTAAATAATGCTGTTTATAGCGGCATCCTGAGGGCATAGCCCAGGTGAACATGTCCTCGCCAGAGGAGGCCGACGTGGTCATACAAATGATGCAAGGTCGCTACTTTGGACAGCGTCAACTGACCGCCGAGCACTGGGATGGCAAAACCAAATACAAGTAAGTCACATTTGTAGAATTCCTCATTCACAAAACCTAAATCTATTTATTTTGCTCTACAGAATCGATGAATCAGCCGCTGAGGCTCAGGAACGACTGTCCAAATGGGATGAGTATCTGGCAGCTGAGGATGCAGCCAAACAGGAGGCAGAGGAGGCGCCTAGCGACAGTCCTCCGGCATCCGATGTCATTGCCTAAGGTGTGTGTTTTGATTTAACCCATTCAATTTCCAACTAATCTTTGATTTTATCTTTTAGCTTGAATGTTGTTTAGTTTGCCGTGCGTACCTGCGATCCTTGCCGCGTCGATCGATGACCTCCAGTACAACCTCATTGGCCAGCGAATTGGGATAGGTGACATTCCAGCGATTGTAGATCTTATAACGATTCGCCTCGCTCACTTTCGGCATCTTGTGCTGGCAAATGAAACGCAATTTATCCGGACAGGAGCGAGCCGACCAACGATACTTCAAATTCGGATCGTAGACAGCGCAATTGTTTTCCAATGCCTTGCTGTTGGAGATAAGTTGCACATAGCTAAAATTGTTGCTTTCATATTAAACGACATCCTCCAGTAAATAAAATTCAACAAAATTCAATCAATTGTTTGTATATATTTACGTACGTCGGATCCATTTGGCTGAACGCATTGTAGGTCAAGTTGCGACTGCTGATGCTCCATTGCCAGAATTTGTTATGATGATCGTAGGTAGCGCCAATCCAAATGGGGTCGTGTTCTGCCAATGGAAAAATACATTTATATAAGTTAGTTTTCATTCAAATTTAGAAATTTAGTTTTCAAACTGAGTTATTTGATTTAAGATTCAATAAATATTAAAACGAGTAATAAAATTTCAGTAATTATTGTAAATTATCTTTATATGAGAAATGTTGACTCTTTGGACTTTCAACACGCACAACTTTATTACAGCTCGACCGATTTCTATGAGGAATGTCTGTTTTTTTCATAATATTAACCCTTCTTTAACTTAGCATTTAAATTTTTTAATTCTGAATCAAAAATTTTTTTTCGAAAATTTCTTAATTTTTACAGTGTTACCCCTTTACAATTTTCGAAAAATTTCAAAAATTTTAAATCTTTGTTTTAGTCTTTTAAACGACTCTAGGTGAGAAAATTAGAGTAAAAAAGTGCTTTCGAACAAAATTTCGGTTAGTTTCTTTAAGATTTAAGCCAACAACTGATACATTTTATCTTACTTATAGTGGTATTCTTTTTCTTTGAATAGATTTGTCAAATCTTGATCGATTTTCAAAAGGGATGTTTTTTTACCATTTAATTTAACAAATATTGATTTGATATACAAATTGGATGATTTTAAAAAATTAATTTTTTTCGGAAATTTTACATAGTTACCCCTTTACATTTTTCGAAAATTTTCAAAAATTGTAAATCTTAAAATTATCTTTTGAAACGACTCCAGGTGATAAAATTAGGGAAAAAAATTATTTTTGAACTTATTTCGCCCTTTTTTCTTTAAAATCTCAACGTTTATTTCGATTGGAATGAGTGCGATTTTTGGATTTGGGTATAATAAACAAGTTTTGTTTCGGTTACGATTTAAGCTACGAAAAGTAACCAACTTTTTACTTAAATTTCATGTAATAATTCTAACTTACTTAGTTTCTCATAAGTGAGCAACACTTTTTTAGGAAAGAAATCAAGTTTCTAGATACATTTCCCTCTTAACTTATCTTCTTTTTTTTTTTTGAAAAGCTGACTCGCTCAATAGTTGCTCGTTAAGTTTTGACTTACCGCCCGCCAGCATATCCTGTCGCTGCAGGAAGGTTCTCAGCTTGCGATCCGCATACTTTGTGGGCTCGGCCAGATTGGCGTTCTTGTCCTTGCAGAAGAAGTGCGCCTCCAGCCAGCTGCTGCGCTGTGACACCAGCGAGTAGCAATCGGTGCCCACACGTTGAAATTGCGGCGGGCACATGGCGTACATGCGACGATTGTGCGGCTTTGTGGCGCCACCCTCTTGGCTCTGCGGCGAGGGGGCGGCGGGGGCGGCATTGGCATTTGCAAAGCTGACACCAGCGCTGGCAACGCTTGAATGCATCTGTGCCTGGCTGCTGTGTGCCACTAGAATGAATGGGAGTATGATGATGTTATTATTATTAGCTGCCAACGGCAGAGTACGCGCCGTACAATGCGGCGTATGCGCAATTTACTCACATAAACCTAAGGTAATTACTAGGCAACTGAACATCATTTGGCTGCGGTTGCTGCTCATGTTGCACGCTTGATGTGATTCCTTGTTGCAACTACTTAACTTCTGGTTGTTGTCGCTTTTGTTGGGGATTCAATTTGTTTGGCTCGCTCGCTTGGCAGCTCCTTTTACATAGCTCTGCAAATTGCTGAAGTGCTGAAAGTAAAAAGTGCAAAATAAATGTTTAACATTTGTTATTCCCCTTCTCTCTGTGAACTCTTAACTCATCTCTGCGGTCGCTGCTTATCAGCAGCATAATATTATATGTTTTTGATTATGTGAAAAACCACTAAGAAGTGTTTTCCACTGATGGATGAGTCGAAATGATGCTAACGAAGAGAATTCTTTGATTTATTAGCACTACATTAATAAACAAATTTAACGGTCGTTAAACGCTCGTATTTTGACCAACATTATCTGTTAGCTTGTGTTTGGAATTCCTCTTAGCACTTTCATAAATTGCCAAACTACTGTTGCAAGTTATTGTTGTTGCTGTTGTTCCATTCTATTTGCAATTTGCTTGTGTTGCAATTTACCTTGGCCCATTCTGGTTTAAGCTTGTTCATGTTATGGCAGCTGCTTCTGAGCCAAATTAAGCTCTTGAATATACATTTAAAAGGCATTGGCCATAAGTGTATAATTTATTTGTCACCTTAAGACATTTATTAATATTTGTTTGAATATTTCAATGCAGTCTCTTTGTGGCTTTTGTAGCACATTTGTTGCATGCCACTAATGTCACAAGCTGCTTGTATGAAATAGAATAATATATTAAATTTAATTTTGATATTGAAAGTAATTAGTAGCACTCAATTAAGAGTAGCAGCTGAAATACTGAAGTGAAGCACAGCTTTCAAATGTAGTAGTTTGAATTACATACATTAATATTCTTGGATCAACAATAAAATTGAACTAAATAATTATTATTTTCAGAAGCATTTGATGTCTTATTCAATCACAAATTTAAATTTTTGACTTTCAAATGGTTTACTAATAACTTAAAAACATATCTTATTTATAGGATATATCATTTATAAATTCGAATCAATCGCCTTTCTTTGACGTTGTCTGTATTCATATCGTAGTCGTTCCCAAATTCCTTGACACATGCGCAACAGTCGCTGGTCGAGTTTAGAGTTGGCCAATTGATATTGGCCACGTATCAGTTGCTTGGCCTGTCGCAGTTGACCCCGTTGAATGAGCGATATGCTGTAAAAGAGCTTGCAGCGAGCCTGCAACAGGGGATTCCCCAGTCGCAGACCAATCCAGAGCTGCTGCAGGGAGATTTTGCCCGCCGTCTCGGCGCAGCCTTCGAATTGGTCGCCCAACGCCGAATAGCCGCCACCCAAAGTGGACAGCCAGCACATCAACTGCTCCAGTTGGATGTGCTCCCCGATGCTCCGTGTCAGCATTTGTGTCCACTTATAGTCAATACCAAGTTGGCTCGGCGGATGCAGAGTTAACCACAACACTTGGACTCCCTGCTCGTGTTGCAGCCAATTGCGGAGCACCTTCTGCTGCAATACTTCACGCAGCACATAGTTGCCACTAACGGCATCCAGTTCCAAGAGCAATCGACGCACAGGATTCTCCTTAACCCGCTGCTGGCACTCGCCAGCTGAATCCACTTGGATTGGAGCTCGGACTGGACGATTATAGTAGTGCCGTCGTTTCCAATAGTCGATAACGCACACAATTAATGTCATGCTGTGACCAGCGAAGAGTCTCAGTCAAAGCTCGGTTATTTACAATCCTCCCAAACAATCTCTTGCCGAATAAAATCTCTGTTGCATACTTTTGGGCGGCGTCTATAAAATTTCAATGCGATTTGTCTTCGTTTTGCCAGGAAATTCGTTTCAATTTGAAAAGTGCTTTTTAAAAGCTTGCTGAGCTTATAGACTAAAAATTTTAGTTGTTGTTAAAGTCTAAATATATATATATATATATAAATATAAGCTGCAAATCTTTATAGAGTTGGCAGTTGCAAAAAGAGAGAGAAATCTATTGCATTGTGAAATTTAGATATGATTTAAAAGTAGTTGGGAACTACGAACAATTACGAGAATGTTGATTGGGCTCAAGGAAATCCATTAAAGTTTATATGAAACTTTGTCTAAAGCGGAAGTTGTTGAAAAGTTAGATACACATGAATCTAATGTAGATAAATATATTTGTAGATAAATAGATATTTATAGATGAAAATAACGATTGGGATCTAGGTTAAAGGTAAATAGGAAATTAACAGAGTGCTAACAAGAAAATGATGACGACGAATCGAATTTAATGAAATAAAAAAAAGAAAATCAATTTTTGATGTGCTGCTGAGGAAATATTTTTGTTTTTTAAATAAATATAAAAATCCAATGAAATAGTCTAAGAAAAGGTCACATTATTTAAGATGTCTATTATGATAATATAGCATTAATTTGCACATTATTATATAAAATAGACAACTAACAAATAACATCTCAGTCTGTCACACGCCCGCTCCCTATCTCTCTCTCTCTCTCTCTCTCTCTCTCTCTCTCTCTGCTTATACACTCTCTCTTTCTTTCGTGTCACATAATTGAGCTGTTTGAGCTGGCGGCTAACCCAAAGTCAAAGCCATTGGCATCTGTCGCTGCTGCCGTTGGATAAACGTGCAACATCGCATCAAATCATATATAATTTTTGTTGCTTTGTATTGAAAAATATGAAAATAATTTGTGCCTCTGCGTGGCAAAACACACAAATTAAAAGTGCCGACAATCCTCAGATTCAAGTCGGAGATCTTTCTTTCTATATATTTATGTATCTCTCTCGCTCTCGACACGCATAAGACTCGCTTGACGGCTTTGGCAGACACAGTGACTGTTGTTGTTATTGTTGTTACTGTTGTTGTTGTTGTTGCCGTGCCTATGGGCAACTTGGAGGCACACAGCTGAGCCAAAGTCGACGACAAATTCCACAACGATGACGACTGTGACATTGACAATGGGCCTCTGTCTCTCAGTTGCTCAGTTGTTGTAGTAATTGTAATTGTTGTCAGTCTGTCTGTCCGTCTGTCCGTCCGTCTGTCTGTCTATCAGTCTGTCTGTTCGTCCGTCTGTCTTTCTAACTGCGTCTGCCTCGGCTTGTTTATTTTTTTGCCTATTGCCTTCAAGGCGCTGCATATTACAGCTTGACATGTGTTTGAATAGCCAATAAGTAGACGCCAGCCAGGCATTCATTCAACCAAACAGTCGACGACACCCACAATCTGCTCATGAATACACTCATAAAACTGTTGTTGTTATTGTTGCTCTACAAGTGGGCGATTTGACTGATTTATGGCCGCCTTTGAATGCAGTTCGAAGTGGGAGACAACATTCAAATAGCATTCGATTCGAATATACATCGAAATAAGTATCTACACATCTAACTTTAAGTGTCTGTCGCTCTGACCTTGATCTTGAACTTTTCAGGGCGTGTCTGGACTTGTTGATTATTACAGCATCACCACATATAATATCACAGCATACATCAGTTGGAATCACATTTATTTCTTTCCATCTCCTTTTTTTTTTGGTTAGTCCCAACGAAAATGTGTTTTTAATTTGATTTTCGAAAAATTCAAGCAGTTCTGGGAAAATCGTAAAAACAGAACGCAGTAAATGACAAAAACTGACACGAATCAAATCAATCAACCGACCCCAAAGGCTTATAAAAACATATATTTTATGACTGAGTTTACTTTGAATTCCTAGAAGAACAAATACCCTGGGAAACCATCAAATAAAATCACATAACTTATATAAAAAAAATATATAAAAAATGTCCATTTTAGCCTTGAATTAACAATTAAAGGGTATACAAATATTATGTTTCCCATCTTTATTTTTCTAATCTTTGCTGCGATACCCGAATTCAATTTCAAGACCATTCAAGAAGGCAAACAATTTAAGTTTTTTTAAATGATGTGGTGAACTTAACAAAGTTGTTTTTATTTTTTATATGTTGATAAATGAGCTGTGGGCGTGTTTGGACTGGAACTAAAGAGTTAGTTATGTTTATGTTTTATCAAGAATTTAAATGAACCTTGAGAGCGGCTTAATATCTATGCGAAAATTATAAAACAGACAGAATTCGTCGAATTCATAAGTGAGTTGTTAATCATTGATGACTTTATAATTATCAAAGATGAAATATATCAGAAAATAAATTGTACAAATGTAAACATAATTTGCAGTCATCATTCAGTCAGCACTCAACAAAATTAGGAAGCTAGCTGAGTGGTTTTTTTTTGCTTTTCTTCTTCCTTAATTGAGATAACCACCCACAAACATTAGTTCACTCAGTCAGTCCGTCAGTCAGTCAATCAATCAATCAGCCGGGCAATCAATTGAAAGCGAAAAGTTGAATGTTCGCAGCAGCATCTTTTGGTCTTAACCTCTTGACGCGGGTTCAATGCGAACAGCTGCCTCATAAATCTTCAAAAAATATTCTCTTGGTTGATTTGCGTTTCGTTTTTTAATATATTATTTCTCTAATCTGGCAAACCGGTTAGACTATCAGACAAATTGTCGACATTACTCTTACAACTTTTCAGCGGAGCACACTTAATTGAAACCAAAACAAATCAAAACAAACCTTTAAAGCCAATCTTAAATTTGGACTTATTTGGCATTTGTTGCTCCCAATCAATTCGGATAAGAGTTAACCCGTTTGGTTTTTTTTTGTTTGGCATCTATAATTAAGTTGCAGTCAGCTAATTACAATCCAAATAATTAACATATATTCCGGAAAACAAATATCGAAATCTTAAATTTTTAACAAAATTCCAGTTTGCGGTTTTTAGCTTTATAAATATTCCTATTATCAGTAGCTACAATACGAGTATCTTTATAATTATTTCTGCTTTTTGTTCATTTGTTTTTATTTCTATTTTTTCTATTTCATTTTTTTTTGTCGTAGTGTTTCCGCTCTTAATTAATTTATGCGCATTTTATTGATTTCATGCGTTGCGCATTATAATTGAGAAAATGTAAAAAATAAAACTGAAATTTCGCTCAATTCAAACCAGAAAGCAACGGTATCAGGATTTGAGTAGGCAACAAAATCTCCGACATCCTGGATATAAATTATAATTTTAAGCCAACTTGAATATACCTTAACTAAATTTACCATTGCTAAAAATACTTGCAGTCCCTTTGCTTTCTATTTTTAACTGCTTTCCCAGCTTAAAGGCTTAAATAACTAAGCCAGATAATCTAGTTAAATTTATTAAACAAAATACAATTTTTTAAGTAGATTAAAAGTGTTTATGACAAATGAAATTATTTGTTTTTCATGAATTATAGCAGCATTTAATAAAATTGTTGAATATTGAAATAAATGAATGACAGTTGTCAGCAAAATCTGTAGAGATACCCTGTAAATGTGCTAAATCGTTTTGTGTAACTGCATCTCATTGAATTGGATTTGCTTTCAGCTCACTTCGTTTTCAAATCGTGGCATAATACGGTAAGCCAATCACCTTTCCGGCTCTGAGCTCTGCTCCAGGACTCAGTGGAGCTGAAAAACAGTTTCCATTTCTCTATTTCTTTTTTCGGGCAGCTCTTAACGCATTTTCGCAGACACTGAGACGGACAGAGCACAGCTGCACTGCTGTCTTTGGCTGGGACTATGATAACTTTAGCCAGCTCTGCAGTCGCTCTCAGTCCTTTGGCATCTCTACCTTTAACTGCTGCTGCTATCAGCCAAAGAAATGGATGTGGCATGGCACGTAGTATCCATCCCATCCTTAGTTGGCCAAAAGCGCATCTGATATGCCGTTTGGCGCTGGCAGCTGCGTTTCCTCCTCCATCTTTTTTTTCAGCTTCGTTCTCTTTATCAATGCGAGGTAATCTCATTGCCCCTGGAGCTGCGTCACGGCTGCGACTCTTGACTGTTTCAGTTTCGGTCTGCAGTCGCTTTGCCTGGTCTCAGTATTACTTATATCATAGCATAGGGCAACGTTCTCTGTTTAGACATGAGAAAAAGTGAAAGTCATTTTCCTAATGCTCTGCATTCAATTTGCTGTTGCTGTTGCTGTTGCTGACACGACATTGTCTAAAGATACCAAACTCCTTTGACAGTTGAGCATTTGCAGCGATAGTAGTAAAACGCAATCAGATCTCTGAGTGCGGCGCTCGGGTCGTATGCGCGATATCACGCATACGCATTGAAACCATGAGGCTGCACTTTTAATTGAATTCGAGCGAGCGAATTGAAAGTTTCAGCCAGTTGTCTGATGTTGGCTGTGCACAAGTTTTAAATTAATTTCCAGTTGAGTTTTTTGCAAAAAGTTGTTTAATGAGTTTAGTCGATGAATTTTAACAATGAATTGCTTTCCTCTCATTCCATTACTCGAACCCATTCTCTGTCTCATTTTTATTACTATTTTTCTAGTGAAACCAATAAAAGCAAATGTGATAAATGTGGTTTGCGTCTCTTTTAAACCACACACACAAGCGACTCATCAGACCAACCCATTTTCTGGGAACTTTGAAAATTGGCACTTAGCAAAAATCAACGCTCTTGGGTTATTCAATGCATGCATCATCGCCATTTTCAGTTATCAATCATTTCCGCTCCACAAGATCTACCTGCCTCAAAGTAGTTTCGAGTCCTATCGCCAGGTCTGACATAATTTCAAACTCAAACTCAATATCAGCTGCATCAAACTCACATTAGGCCTGACTTTGACTCAAAACACGTACTCAGCACCCAAGTGTGCCGTGTGACTGTGACTGTTGCCCCCCTTCTCCCATCCCCGTCCCTGTCAGCTCGACAATTTGTTTTATGCATTTTAAATTTGTCAAGTCGACGTCATCGACCAAATAAATTTGCGTATGTGGCGCAGGCGCCAGCGATGTCTGTAACACGTATGACACTCGAAGTACAACTACAAATAACAATAACAGACATACTATATTGGATTTATGTATATGAGTACGGCAACAATTTTGCTCTCAAGTGATGTCATGCATTGGAATTGATGCCGAGCCGTCGCCCCAGCCTCTTTAATCTCCATTCGTTGTACATTTTTAAAGCAAATGCCACGATCTTCGCTTCAATTATAGTCTCAGTTTCAGCCTCAATTTGTATACCCTCTAGCGATAATAATTAATTAATAATGTGATGATACAACATGACAACATTACAATTGCGAAAATATTTGATTCAGAGGGAAAGGAACAAGTGCAATGATTTCTGCACTGTATATTTAAAATATTAGTTTAAATACTTCCTTTAAATGTTATAGACTTTATATTTAAAATATATTTGTATTTAAAATATTAGCATAAAAATTTCCTTTAAATGTTATAGACGATACTTTCCATTTAAAGATTTAACTTTTTGTTCCACAAATTCCATTATTATTTTCTAATAAATATAATAAATTATGCAAGACAATAGCTCTTAAGTAAATTACAGAAAGGGTATCTCTTAGTCGTCTACTTCTTACTAGATCATTTTTCACTTGTTTTTCTGCTATTTCCCAGTCATATTTCGTTTTATGGATTTTCTGTTTGCATTGACATCAAAATGTCATTTGAATTGTGCTATTTTTTTGTTTTTTTGCTGTTGTCGCTACTAAAATATTTTCGATTAATTATTTGCCAGGCTTGAGAAAGAACTGAGAAAACTGTTTTTTAATTTATGCCAAATATTTGCGCAAATTAATGTCAGGCAAACACGCCAATTTTTCGAGTGTGACCGCACAAAGTTTGCTTTCATAAATTCAGCCTGCTGGGAAAATTGCTAAGTCGGGGAGGAAAATCATTTGCAAAGTGGACAAGGCATTGTTGTTATCCTTCTTGTTGTTGTTGTCTCTCTCTCTCTCTCTCTCTGTGTTGTTGGGCCAACAATATATTTTTGGCGCGTGTCTGTGACTCAGTTGACACTTTTCATGTCGACCCCTGACCCCTGCCTTAAACTGGGTAATTTGTGTTGGCTGCAGCATCTTTCTGGCCCAGTTGTAGGTGGACACACGCATTCAACTTGTTAGTTCCGCATCCTCATGTTTCCTGGCGCCCATTGTTGCTGTTCGTTCGTTGTTCATGTCAACAATAAATCAAAAGTTTTATCTTGCCTGTGTTTGTGCTTGGCCCCAAAAGATCCAACCAGCCAAATGGGTGGACATATTACATGCGTCAGGCCATGAAATCATTTGCAGCCTCAACAGTTTTGTTTGCCTTTCCCTTTTGCTTCCATTCTGTGGAATTCTTCTAGGAGCACTCGCTATCATAATGAAGGACTCTTTGGCCAGGACTGCCTTGCAGTCGTCCCAGCTCAATCATGTCGCCAAATTGTTTGCCAACATGTTGAAAATCCGCTCGGCAGACGCTTAAAGCAAATACAAACATTTTGCAGTTTGATTTCCATTTGCATTTCAGTGTGCTATTTTTCCGGCATGAGAATTATTTCCGTTTAGCCGTAATTTATAGTCCTGCAACAGCAACAGTGGCAGCTGCCACGCGTTGTGGCTGCCACATTTGTTGACTTAACGGCTATGCAAAGTCTGCGTCGATTTATTGACCAACTGGCATATGTAAACATACATACATATATACATATATATATGTATATATTTGTAGGGGCCTATGTGGGTGTGGCTGATTAATAAGTTAAGACAGTTCTTTGGCCCATTTTTGGCATTCGTTCGGCCTTTTGTCATATCAAATTTCAAATGTCAAGGCGAACATCAAATTGGTTGCGCGTCAAAGCACAACTCACAAATCAAATCAAATCATACAAATTAAATGCAAAATCTAAAACTAAATCTAAATCCAATGGCAATCAAAATGCCGCTTCAAGCGACGAATTTGGTAAGACAGCAACTTGACTTGACGGCAAATTGCATGCAAATTTTGTTTTCAGTCTTAAAAGTATTTTCCCGACAATCAAAAAATATGACTAATACACTTCATTTTGTAGTTAAGCTCAGGTGGGACTCCAACTCAACTGAATCATTGATATTGAGTTGCCCGGCAGCTGAGCTGGATGCTGTGACAGTTTCGAGTACTCACTTTATTCAATTCGTTACGAGTACTTTGCATATTTTCGTATGTAATTTCATAAAAGCATCGATTCTGTATTGTGTACTGCGTATGTCGCAAATTGTATAAATATTTGATAGATATTCAATTGTATCAATATTTGTGTTGCATTCAACAAATTGTTGTGGCCAGCGTTGTTGAAATTTAATGCCCCACAATGGTAGCATTGACAATTATTACGCATACGCCACGTGCACCGCATGAGAGCGACCGATAAATGCAAATTGCCATATGAATGTGAATGAATATTGAATGGGTCATTGCATACCCTGCAACACCAACAAAAACCCATGTCAATGTGCTGTGTGTTGTGATTCGTAACAGGTGTGAAATGATAAAGCAAATGGATCAATGGCAGATAGTTGAATTCAATTAAAGTTTATATCAGAGATTTTCTCTGGTTTTTAGAGAGTATTCCAGCGATTTCATGATTATTCAGCAGCTTTAATTAAGATCCTTTTATTGTTATTGTTTAGCGACAATCTCAGAGATGAACTCTGTCATTAAGTAGTTTAATTTCATAGAATATTTTTCAGTGGTTCTAATAGAAAATGAGTGTTTATTAATGCTATCGATTTGTACGTCATTTAAAATGCACTATTCCTGTACTCAATATGCACATGATTCTGGCAGGATATCTTTCCATTACTCAACCCATTTTATATTTCCCATTTAATTTAATTTTTCTGTGCGCCGCAACTTCCACTTTGGTTGTGGGCAGCTTTATCGCTAACCGGACGCCTTATACTACTCTTATCCTTGTTGCTGTTGTTGTTGTGGAAATTGAAATGGTTGTGGTTGTTGTGGTTTCGATATGGCAGTGCAATTTTCGTCAGCCAATGCAGACGGCGAGTGACGCTTAAAAAATGCACGTGACGATAGTGTTAAAAATAAACATAAATAAAAGTGGCGCTGGCGCTGTGAAGGCAAAAGCCGGCAAAACTAAAATAAATATAAATAAGTGCAAATGAAAATGGAAAACGGAGAAACTGAAAGGCGAAAAGCAAAAAGCGAAAGATGAAAACGTAAATCGCCGACTGGGACAACGAGCTAAATGTGTGCGGTAAATATTGACTGGGATGGAGACCAGACCAGAAACCGAGGCGAGAAGCGGATTCTAGAAGGGGGAAACGAAGAGAAAGAGGAGGAAGAGGAGGATAGAAGAGCGGGAACGTATCAAATTGCATTAGGAAAATGCTTAGGATAAATAACGCAGGGATTGAAATTATGCGAATGCATTTCCAACGAGGAAACCTTTGAATTTGCTGAATGTTGCCTTTTAATTTGATGAGATTGAGTTGAACGTATTGCCAGAGCTATGAGATTTGTCTACTTTTTTTAAAGTTCGATTTCAATTTCAAATATTACTTAATAGAAATATTAAATAATTTGCTTACCTATTAAATCGACTTCTTAGTTAACCAGCTGATGTAGAAAGAACTGGTACAGCTGTAAATAAAGTAAGTAAAATGTTTAACTTTCTTAAATTTATTTCGCTCAGTGTATGCTGTAATGAGCCTACTCATTACAAACGTCAATTACTGCAATTCGAATTGGGAAAATAAGCGTTAGCTGACACATTGAAAACTGCACGACTTTCGGCTTAATGGTTAACGACAATTGTCAACGATAACAACAAATTGCTTTAATAATAGTATGAAATTATGTAATAAACGTTGCTACCAATCAACAACCCGCTGAGCTCTTGACCAGCCGAGTTGGCCAACCACAGTAGCCATGGCCAATTGTCCAACAAAATCGCACACACTGTCAGGCTGTCGAAATGTGTAAAATCACAACAATACTTGAACAACAAATAATAATAGTTATTGTAAATTGTAAATAGCAACGTGTTGAGTAAACAATTTAATTTGCTGAAACCTGAACTCTTCAATTTAAAGTCAACTTGGAGTATCATCAGCGTTAATTTCAAGCAATATTTTCATTTTCAATTGTTTAACAAAGATTTTGTTTGAAAACTTTAAGCTGTTTGCCAACTAATACATGAAATGCTTCCTCAACTATAAGTATAATAGAGTAGCATATATGGTGTATCTACTTATATGTACTTAAGTATCTGAACTCGAGTGCATTTAAGCTTCTTAAATATTGTTGTTTTACTTTCTGAACAACATTTGCTAGAAATAGATGAGGGAGTTCACGGAACAGTGACTGCAACTGATAAGATGTTGTTCGGATAATCAGTAAAGATAGCACTTGTAGTAATGAATTTAATTTTATAAAAAAAAATATTTAAATTGTGTAAAAATAAGCGCCATCTATGGCTATGTAGATGTACTCTCAGGACATTTGTACACAGTGATTTGTTATAACCTTACAGTTTCAGTTTTAGAAACCAATCTAATCTGTATAAGTTTTAGCAAAAAATCGAAGTTTATTGTATTGCTCAAGTTTACTGAAATATTATCTTCTTTCCAACAGTTTCTCTTAGTTGTTCACCTACTTTTAGTTACCACTGTGCACAACATTTGTGGTTTATTTGTTTTTGCTCTTGTGGTGCCAATATTCAAGGCATTTGCTCTTTGAAAGTTTCTATGTTGCAACATCTCTAACAAAGTTTTCCCCAACTTGCCGCTCCAGACATTTTGAATGTTTAAGTTTTCTTTTATGCAAATCGAATATTGGCGGGGAAAACTTTGTCGCATTTATGGAGCAGAAAGGCGTCTTATTGTGCGAATCACGCTCTGCGTTTAGTGTCCGAATATGTGTTGTGTTTGACTGTCTGGCCACGCCCTGTTTAAGTGGCGCAGGTGGCAACGCCCACAACTTTGATTAGTTTTAATTGCCTGAAATTGGGTGTGCTGCTCTTCTTCTTCTGCTTTTGTTTTTTTATTCGGCAAGCTAATTGCCACCAAAAAGAATAGAAAAAATTGTTATTGTATAAAAAATTTAATAATTTATCAATTGTGTAGCTTTTTATTAACTACTTCACTTTTGTTTCATATGTATGCAAAATGGCAATTAAAACGTGGACATGGCAAGATTAATCGAATTTTATAAAAATGGGCAAAAATGTGTACTAAGGGGGAAGGGGAGTCTGGAGTGGTTAGAAGAACTGCCAGACTTTATTAATTCAATTCGTTTGGGAGCTACGAAACAAAATATGAATAAAATAAAAAGGAACAAAAATATTGCAAAGCAGAGCAAAATATTCGATTGAAATTTAAATTCAAATCAACTTCCCAAGCTGGCGGCAATTTATGCAGAAATATTTCATTCGGTTTTTTTTTTGCGATTCTCAACGAGTGTCAACCAGAAATACGGAAGAAAATGTTCTGAGCAGAATGCAAAATTTGTGCTAAAAAACCTTTCAAAGCATAATTACGAAATACACTTGCATAGACAAATAAGGGAGACCACAAAGACAAGAACAACAATAATCTGGGACATTTAAGGTTGAATGGAGGCGGAGAATCCACAGAGAACAGCAGAATTCACGAACAAAAACAAGAATACCCATTAAAGAAACAACATTGTGGGAAATTTAAGGTTGACATATCCCATATTTCATATTCTCCCATATCGCATGATAAATAAATAAACATAAAAGAAACGTGACAATAACAAGGAACGATAAATAGGCTGAAGAAGCTGAAAAGCAGGCGGAGGAGGAGGAGGAGGAAGTGTAAAACCGACAGCAAAGGCAAAACAAACAAATAAAAAGCAACTAAAACAACAGCGAGAAAATTGCAGAAGCAAATTATGAAAGAAATTTCCGATGCTCTTAGAGTAACGGTTAGAGAGAGAAAGGGAGAGGAGTAAGAGAGAGCAGTGTCCATGTCAAACTCAACGACAACTTTGAGTGGCTGCCATTCGGCTGCATGCGTTTCAAGTATGAGTGTGAGTGTGTGTGCGTGTGTGTGTGTATGTGTGTGTGTGTGTGTTTGTACTTGGACTTTGTATTATTCACTTGTTGTTGTCTTTTTTTTTTTTTGAAGTTGCTGCAGTCTGTTGTTTTTGTTTTTGGCCACACTTTGCCGACGTTTCACACAACACACACACACACACACACCCACACTTGGTTATGACATTAACAAATTGCATGCATTGCACTTATATTTGCTGCCTTCAATAGACCAAAATGGATTTATGCGTCTCCGAAGTGTTCGCTTGGAATTAAAAGCCAAAATTTACGAGTTCGAAATGTCTAAGAGATTTACAGTTATTGCACATCAGAATTAAAAACACGGAAATAATGAAAATGCATTACAAGTATGCATCAGAATATAATATGTGTATGTAAGTATATTTTATACTTGAATTCAAATTGCTAAATTTGGTATTTCGAGTGTCTTGCTGGGCTGGTCACTCTGGGACTAGGAGCCTGCTTGTCTCCCATTGGTCTATCAGGATCATAGGCAGCTAGATTTCTCGCTCTGTCCTTAAGGCTGCATATGCAGAGAACTCTATGCAATGTATTGCTCTCTCGTTTGCGTAATGGTATATTCATTGCCACTAAAACAATATCAAATTATATATTAGTATTTTAATGGAGTTCGTGCAATTTCGAATACATTCGAGCACCTGTCTCCCAATCTCCGTTACACAAAAGAACAGACAGCTAGGCGGAATTGCAAGTCAATGAAATGAAATGACTCGTGGCAATTTTGGTATTAGCCAAATGCCAATTGACCTGCCCTTCTCCAGGTTGCAAGCTATACAGATCGTGCCACAGTTCTAAGCTGCATAAGTGGCAGGCCAACTGCGTGGGCCTAACGGTTACAGTGAGGCAGGCAGCCAATAGACAACCCAATTGAGTTCGAGCGTCTCAATAGATTTATCTGCTTAGATGCTGGAGAAAGAAAAACTGGAACAATTTGTTGTGGCAATTTGCACCAGTTTGCAATCGACATCGGCAACGACTTCCAGAGTAATCTGCCGCTCAATCAATTTGCAGCAGGTTTGTTTAGCTGACATAGTCAAGTGAGACAGAGACAGATAGAGAGAGAGAGAGAGAGAGAGGGGGGGGGGGGAAATAAGACTGTCTGCTGATTTGAGCTGCCAGCTTATCGAATTAATCGTTTGAATTAGCCTGTTCTGCTCTTTTCAGACAGACAGACAGACAGACAGACAAATAGACAGGGGACAGCTCAATTTCTGTGTGTGGCTGCAACATAAATTGTAGCAATTACCATGTTTACCAACTCAAGAGACAAACAACGTGCAACATGCAACATCAAGTTGCGCATCTTGTTAATTTTGAATCAAATTTATGCAACAATGGGTGCAGTAGCCTTAGAAAAAACAAACACACACACACACACAACATTTGCATAAAGAAAAATGATTTAATTTTGATCACAGATACGCCTGGAGGGGCATTTGTTGCAGTTGCAGTTAATGTCTGAGCCAGATTGAGTCTTAAATGTTGTTGATTTGCCTACCGATAAAAAACACACAGACAACACAAATGTCAGTTGCGCACGCCCACAACACACGATCAAAGCAAAGGTTGCAGGGGTCAGGGGAGCAGTCGGGAGGGTGTCTGGCAATTTGTTCAATTGCGGCAGCCTCTTGGGCGTCACTAATGCGAATCTCGCATCTCGCCGTCTGCATCTCAAAATACTTTGCGGTTGTTCCTCTCTCTTCCTCTTCCTCTCCCTTTCCCTGTCTTCACCTCTTTACACTGTTTGCATGATTTTCTACTGCCGTTGGCGCTGCTGGAGTTCAATTGACACAGTAACCTCGTCGCTGTTTTTTATGCCTCATGAATGATTACCGCCTCCAGTTTGTACAACAACAACAACAACATCAGCAACAACGGCAACTATGGAACATGTATGATGCACTGCGTCTGTCTTCCCTTTCTCTCCCACTCTCCCTCCCCCTCTTCACTCATCTGTCTGTCTGTGACTCTGCTTTGAATGCCTCTTGAGTTTGTGGCTTGTGAAAATTTGTCATTAGGCCCAAGACTCGCACATTCTCCTAACAGCTTTGGACTTAACAAGCTGTCTTGTTTGCTTATAGACTCCCCCTACCTGTAGGGTATCATTAAGTTGCCTTTAAGTTTGATAGCTCCTAAAAAAATGTTAAAAAAATTGCCTATATTTAAACTTGTCTTAAATGGATATATCTTTTAAATTAATTTATTAATAACTTCCTTTGCACACCAACCTCAATTCTTATCACTCTAAAATTCTATTTTAATATTAATTAATTTATTTCTATAAATTTTATTCACGTTTAAAGGGTATTTATACTTCGTCTTAATTTGCATATATTTCTACTTTTAAGCTAACGCTACTGGAAAATTGATTCGGCTACAAATATTTGCATAACTCATTAAGAGCGATGCGAGATTGTAGTAGGTTAACGTAAACGTAAACGTCAACGTCAACGTTAGCACAAACACGTAAACGAATACGTAATTAAACTGAGTTCACTGTGCGTATGAAAATGTGTGTGTCCAAGGCAGAAAAATGTTAAGCAGTTTTGTAGTTTGTGCTGCGATCGTCAAGCGAAAATATTTTAATTAGTTTTTGGGCGGCGGATGGAGGCGCCTCCAATCGGTGGCTAATTGTTGGCATTGGCTCAACAAGCGAAACGAGCGCCCCTCGTGTTCAGCATTATGGAAAGATTATGCAAACATGTTAAGAGGTTAAGCAAACTCACAACTTGGAAGGGGCAAATTGCAATGAAAATGGAAATGGAAAATCCATGTAGAATTTGCTTAGTTGGTTGGATGGAAAAAGTTGTGACGGCGGCAGGAGATAACTGAAATAGTTGTGGAAAGGGAAGTGACAAGCTTTAATAATAAAATACGAAATTTAATATTTATTTTTATATATTTATTTTAGAGGTAACCCATATATTGCAACGAATACAATATACCCTTGAGAAATTGGTATATAAATAAAATAAAGCAGAGTGCTCTGCCAATAGTGTCAAAAGTATTTTGGGAAATTGTCAAATTAATTATTAGTTATTTATAATGAATCCCGCAATGAATCCCTATGCAGAAGTCTTGAGCCAAGTTGTGGACCACATGTTGGCCGAAAGGGACGCCGAGGTGGCCAATCAATTGGTGCGCCACAAACTGGTCGTGATGATGCAGAGCAGTGAGTGACTGCCGACAGTTCTGGAATCATTGGCTCTTTTTCATATCAATCTTCTAATTCTTTGCAGACGTGACTCAGATGGCAATGAGCATCTCGAATGCGGCGAATCATGCGGGTCGAACTGTGCCCTGTTATTTCGATGTGGAGCGCACATTTCGTTTGCTTGGAATTCGAGCCAAGGACTTGGAGACACTGCGCAATAATGCCAATCCACAGGTGAAGCCGGCCATAGCGAACATCTCGGCGGTGGAGCTACGCGATGAGGATGTCCACCAGAGTCCTCAGCTGGACATCAACCAACAGAGGGGCGTGCGCAGTGGTCCCAACATCCCCAAATATCTGCCGCCTTATCCCAGTCTGCACACCTACAGGAACACCATGATGGACATGTTCACCGACCGGAACTACATCTCGGAGCGGGAACGTCTGGCACAGCATCATCTCAACACCCAGAAGGCTATCAATGGATTCTATCTGCGGACAGAGCCAACGACTTCGCTGTTTACCGAATCACAAGAGGTCACGGAGTTCATGGGTGAGTTTCTACAGACTCGCAGTGTCAGTTCTAACTCTTCTTCGAACTGACAGTGCTCACTTTGAGCTTACCCAAGAAACCGGCATATTTGGAGGCGCTAATGCCACGGGATGAGGTCTTTGATGTGGACATTTATGAGTTTAAAGAGTCGCCAAATGAAATGGGTAGTTATATTTAATTATAACCTATTTTATTCTTCTTATTACTTAAACTTAAACTGTCATAGCGCAAAATAATGTCTTTCTTAAGGAGCCACAGTTGATTAGTACTCGATCAAGTGATGGCTTCGAGGAGGAAGATGATTTCAATGATTTGGATGAGCAAGAAGATCAGGAGGAAATTGACTTAAATTTGAATGAGCATGAAGAACAGGAAGAAATTGATTTACATCTTAATGAGCAAGAGGCTCAGGAGGAAGTTGATTTGAATTTTAATGAGCTGGAAAATCAGGAATATTATGATGCAGAGATGTGGACAATGCCCACTTTTGATGCTGCTAATGACGAGGATGATGAAGACGATGATCAATGGGAAACCGATGAGAAGAATGATGATGAAGATGAGTAAATGGTGAATGATTAGTTATGTTATTCAGTGAAATGACAATAAAAAAAAGATTGGTCAGATGGATGATAAAGAGGAGTGGGAATCAAAGCTACAATATAAATTATTCCTCTACTTAAATATTAATTCTCAGATGTAATCAGGGATTAAAACCGTAACCATAACATTAACTGTTAACCGATTGAAATTGGTAACCGTAACTGAAACTGTAACCGAAAAAGTTCATTTTTATTATAAAAAAAATCAACCCAAAAACCGAAATTATTCCCACCCAAAAACCGTTAAGATCTAAAAAAAAAAGGGAGAAATAAGTACAAAAGTACTTTTTTACCCTAATTTTATCATCTGGCGTTGATTTAAGGAAAAAATTTAAATTTTAAAATTTTTAAAATTTTTCGAAAAATGTAAAGGGGTACCTATGCAAAAATTGAGAAAATTTCGAGAAAAAAATTGTTGTCTCAAAAGCCAAAAATTTAAATGCAAAGTTAAAGTAGGATTAATTTTATGAAAAATAAGACATTTCTCATGGAAATCGGATGAGCATTAATAAAGATTTGCTTGTTGAAAGTTCAAAAAGTCCATATTTTTCATATATATCCTGTAAATTAACATAAATGCAAATTTGGAAAATAGTCTGCTCTATAACCTTTAACAATTATTTCAATGCAAGTTTTCTGACTTCAATAATGTTGTCATTAATACTTAAAAATAAATAATATATATTCTTTGGACAGTATTCAAATGCAAAACTATTCATCCTATGCATCTTGATAGTTTTATAAAATGAACTGATTGAATCTGGAATCTTTCACAATCTTTGTCTCTTTGTATGGGGCATGCAATTTGTGTCCAGCTCATTTCAGTTAATTACAAAGAGTCCTGCAAGCAAATATGCAATGCCAGCAATTTAATTTATTTCAATTACATTTCATTAAAAACTGACACACGTTCTCGAGAGGATTTAAGAGGCGCTCGTCCCGCTCTTTCTCCCTCCCACACACACTTCGACCCGGAACAGAGTCCAAAAAACAAATGAGGCAAAGGGCGAAAGGGTGCAAAAGTTCAAAGTGCCACAACGTGGCACTGCAATTCTCAACTCCTGCTGGCTTCTGATGTTGCCCCCTGATGCTGCCCCCTGATGTTGCCCCCGATGTTGCTTGCTGATACTAACGATTCCAGAGTATTAAATAACTTTGTAATTTAATTAACTTTGACGTCGTCGTCGTCGTCGTCGCGCCGCTTAACTTTGATTAACGTTTTGCAATTTTTCAACAAGTTTCACTTGAACTTCTCTCACGTAGCCTCTGATCCCAGGATGCCCCAGTTGAAGTGTGGGAGAAGGATAAGGATTGCCGTCTGTGTTCTTCAACTCGAAGAGTTCGGATTACACGCGACTTTTCCAAGTGCCTTTTTTGCTTGGTTGCATTTATTTCTGTGTCTTTCAGGTTATTCGATCCAAAGTATTTGAGATTTGAGAGAACTTTTAGACTTGGCAAGTAGACTTAAGGTTATATTTTACAGCCTTTAACTAACATCGAACTTGACTAGCGAAATTCAATTATAGAACTAATTAAAATCACAACTAATGATTGTCTTCTTGCAACAACACTTGCCACAATCTTTTTATAGTACATAGTTTTGCCAACTTTTTGTTGGCCTTTCTGCCAAATGGATTTCAACATTTCCGTTGATTATTTGATTTGGCAACAGCTGAAAGCATTTCACACACAATTTGACTTTGATGCCGGATTTGTAGATTTCTATGTAGAAAGGGGGGAGGGGGGGGGCATGTTGCAGCTGCAGCTGCCGGGCGCCGCCTGTTTAGCTTGCAACATTAAAATGCAAAACATAAACAATTGCAGGAATTGAGGAATACAATGTGCACATGGGTAATAAAGACTGGAGCGCATTAAAAGCCAAAGTCGAAGGCAAAAATTAAAAAAAAAAAAAAAATTCTCAATTCGACATGTGCAATAATTACGCAAATGAAAGGCCAACAACAAACAAATTCGGAAATTGTTTAGACACACAACTGCACTTATTTTTTTGTTCCAGTTTCAATTTGATTTTCTATTTGGGGGTTTTTATGGCTTGTGCCTATTTCGTTTGTCATTTTAACCCATTTAACCCATGTTCGCCAGCCACAAAAACAGTTTTTTGTTTATTTGCGGTCATCTGAGATAAATTTGAAAATTATGGCAGAGTTTTGATTTCTTGTTTCGTTTTATTTTTGCATTCATTTTTTTTTTATGTTGCCAGCAAGGCCAGTGGGCGTGGTTGTGGGAGTACATAGTATAAGCTGCAAATTGTAGTTTCAATTATTTATTTTAGTTGATTTATTTTAGGCACGAAACGCATAAAAAACAAACAGATAAAACGACGGAAGTGGAAACGTGCAAGAACATAAAATATATTAAAAACATTTAAAATAAAAATACAGCATACAAATAAAAAAGTGTATATAACATAGTAAGATACTCTATATTTTACTCTGTGTTTATAAGAAAGATTATAAATCATATGAATTTATTGCGAATTCTGTAAACGTTTTAATATCGAATTGAATTTGTTGCAGAAGTTTTTAAACTGTATTGAAATTTGTTGAATATTCACAGTGTGCCAAAAACTGAATTTTGTCATAAACTTTATATTTTCATTTCACACACACACACACTCACTCACACACACACATGGGTGTATATGTTATCTTGTTTGCTTGTGTCCCGCCTGGCCAAACAAAAGCCAATTTTTATTCATAAATCTTTTTTCGCCCCGAATCGCACTCCTCCTTGCGATGCCCTTTATCACAGTGAACTCTCCCTATATCAAACCCACACACACACACGCACACACACACACACTCTGGTGTACGCTTGCCATTTTACGGTTGCATTTTAACCTTTTTCTCTTGAAATACACTTTAAATTCAACGCTCTGTTGTGTGGCTATAAAAATGCTGGTTGCTCATACGCCCCGTTGTTTGTCTGCGCCCAAAAGATACAAATTGCTGGCTCGTTATAATTATGACGTCGTTTTTACTGTTGTCAAGGGGCAGGCATAATAACAACAACACCACAACATTTGTAGCCGTACATATGTATGTGAAGAAAAGTCTCTAAGCAAATCAATTCAAGTTCACGCTTCTTTCAATGGCTTAAGAATTGTGGCGCGTGTGTGAATTTTTCTTTATTTTCTTTGCTTTTGGCATTGCATTACTTGACTTTCCTTTCGTTTTGTGCCTGCTTTTGTGTTGGCTTTTTGCACACGTCGACTTTGGCTTTGAATGGAAATGGAAGTGGGAATGGAAATGGAAATGGGAATGGAAATGCCGCTGCGATCCTAAAGTTGCTTCAGCTGTTTGTTGCCGTTTTTGGTTTATTTGATTTTTATTTTGTATGTTGGCTTTGTTTTGGCCTTGTTTCTTCGCTCTCTTCCAGCTACCTCATGTTATTTATGTGCATGTCTTTTATTATTTTGTATGCTCTTCAAACCGGCAAGTGAAAGAAGCGGCGAATCCGGCAGAAAAACGCTGGCAAATCGCTCGTCAGACACGCGCGTGTTTAGCATAAGAATTCGACATTGACTTTCTGCCTTTCGCCTTTTGGGAATTGTAAATTTTTGCGGCCCTGTCTCCCTAAAGTCGAAACGAAAAACAAACCTTACTTAACTAATGAAACGGCTGAAGTACTAAAACTCTTTCGCTTGCAAATCGCCTTGAATGGAAAGAAAATGGCAGAGTAACTGACAAATCGTGAGATTTTGTTGGCGAAATCGAAATCAACTTAAATTAATTTTAATTAAATTATTTATTGAAATTTTTTAAAGGGTTGAGTATGTAATTGAAAGCATTGAATTGTTTAATCACTTCTTTTTTTTTTGGGAAATTTATTGCGTTTTCGTTTTGAAGAAGCACACAATAGTTAATATAACTAACTAGCCCAGCCCAGTTCCTCGTTGTACCCACAACTGTTTATTTGTACGTGTTATTCGCACGTTTTGCTGTTGCTTTATGGCTGCCTTAATTATGTAGACCCGACCCCTACCGAGACCCAGACCCAGATCGGACAGCGCCCCCAGTTCCCTGCCCAACCCACAGTCACAACATCCTTCTAGTCAAGTTTATTTCTCTAGTTATGCATGTGTATCAAATGCCTGTGTGTGTGTTGGTGTTGGTGTTGCCATCGTTTGTTACTCGATATTATGGCAGCTATATAAAAGTACATTTACTGTATACATAGACATGATGGGTATTTTTAGCATCGCTTGTGCGTTTTACGTGCGTAACGTGTTAAAATTAACACGAGGCGCCACAAGCAGCTGCCACATTGCGCATACGCCCTGTGTGCTGTGTTGTATCTCTGTGAGTGTGTGTGTGCGTGTGTGTTCTGCTTGATTAAATTGATTGAATTTGATTGCTGTCTGAGCCTGTTGCCTGCCTTGGGTCCTTGCAACACAGTGTTGCATAGTTCAACGGCAACTGCAAATGCAATTAGTTACACACTCAAAGTAGCCAACATGTCTCTTAGCGGTATCTCAGACAGAAAGAGAGAGAGAGAGAGAGAGAGAAAGAGAGAGATGGTGTACCTCATCTGTGCTGCGCTCAACAGTTATGCAAATTTACATAAGTCGACAACACAGGCGGCAATTTCCACGAAAATGCAACGCAATTGAATTAATGAGTTGGCCAAGAACAACTCTGAGTGTAAAAAGAGGAAGGGGGCGGGCAGAAAGCACGAGTAGCCAACGAAAATGTTTTGAATACCTAATGTCTTTATAATGCAAAAGCGTGCAGATTCCGATTTCGTTGGCAATTCAGATGCAGTTGGATTTACTTTGCATCTCAAAGTAACAACAAGACTTGAGATTGACAATTACAATGCTGCTTGGAGGATCGGCAAAGATGAATCTCAGTTTCCAGCTCTCATCTACCGTCTCCAATTCAATGTCTAGTCTAGTGAGCAGTGAGTGTAATCTGAACACTCGCTTCCGTCAGCGGGTTGTCTCATTAGCTGCCTGCATTCCCAGCGTGCATTCTGAGAGGTTTGTTATCTTTTGTCAAAAGCAAACACAATGGGAAATGCTAACAATAATAAATACATTCATTATCATGATGATGATAATGATGAGGCTGCTTCTGTTGCATTAAGCTGTGCTGAGCTGAGCTTAAGTCCGCCAGCAAGGCATCAACTTGTTGGCCAGTTCAAGTCTCGCATTTCATAATCATAACAAGTGCAACAGCAACATCAACATTTTGCCCCACTGAAGCTGCCCATTTGCGTCAAGCAGCAGTCCGGAACAATGCCGAGGAAGTCGTGGCAGCAAAGTCAGTTAACTCACTAGACAGCCTTGGCTGGCAGCTGGCAAAGGAAAATGAAAAAATGCTGAATAGAACAAAAGAAAAGAATATAACAGATGAGAAAGAAAGGAAAGAAATGACTAAAAGATAGTGCATAACCAAATAGTAAATCAAGTTTTATATCAAAATGCAATAATCAACGAAAATGAATTGAAGTGTCGATATGGAATGAAAGGAAACGTAGTAGTAAATACAAAACACCTGTAAAGATACAATTTGAAAAATTGGACCAACTTGAAAACCTTCCAACTTTGCCAAAACTGTTCCGATTTTAAAGCGGAATATCATTTTATTCATGGTTTGACATCTTAATTCATTCTGCATTTAAATTTAATAAACTTCGAAATTCCAAATTTCAAATCTCAAGCTCTAACATTTAAAATATACCTCATCTCAATTATAATATACTCATTAAAGGACTGAGTCCATTTATTTTCCCAGAACTCTCTTTCTGTCTTCTCTTACACTCTTAATCTCTCTCATATTTAGCACTCTTCCTCGCTTGCTGTGTAAAGTATGTATCAAGTCTCAAATACCCATTCTGCTGCAGGGCAGGGTAGTGCATGATCTTAATGTGAAAGCCGCTTTAGGAGGCTGGCAACCTGGAAACAAGAGCAGCGCATGCGCAACTTGGACATGAGGCAGCATTGTTGCTGCTGCTTTTGTTGCTGCTGTTGTTGCATCTCTAATGCACCTGATAAGCATCTGGAAGCAGCAGCTGGCAAAGCATCGGCAGCATCTCGAATTGCCTGGCTCGAAGGTGGGCAAATGCTACTCCACTTGAAAACTGCAACATTTCAACGTTGATTTCCGCAAACAAAAAAAAGACGCAACTCTCCTGCAGTTTATTGTGTTGTGTGTTGGCGTTCACTTTCTGGATTGTGGCCCAGGGGAAGACGTCTGCGGTGGGGTGGGTTGGGGTTAGGAGTGCACACAAATCAGGCGCTGATCTATGTGGCAAGCAGGGAAGTAGGTTGCTCTAATGTGCTGTGACGCTATCGCTATGCTTATCTACACACTCGCTGTCATAATACAAATTCTCTCTTCCCTCTTGTTTTTCGCCCCCCCGTCAAATGCTGCTCTAATCAATTTCAAATGGCAGTCGCTGTTGTGAGTCGTGTGCCGCTTTCAGCTAATCGGCATTTGGCAATCTTTTTGAATATATTTTTCCATATGGCCAACGCTTCATCTTGTGGAGATTAGACGCAGCAGCAGCAACAACAACAACGAGAACTGTCAGCGACAGCAAACAAACTCAATTGTTGCAGCAGCATGTTGCCAGCAACATGTTGCTAGTTTAAAAATTAAATAAAAACGACTTTATTTACATGGTTGTTACACATTTATGGAATACTGTACAGTTTATGTGATACGAAATAGTTGGCAACTATGATGACAACAACCTGACGAAGCTTGGCATGTTGCTGCAACTTGCTGCGGGCAACATGTTGCCAATTGGAATACATATAAATCACAAGTAGTGCCGTCGTCGACGTCGTCGTCGTCGTCTAGCCCAGCCCAGGCACATCAATTTTTATTGCCGCAGGTCATGAGCAGCCAATAAAACGAAAAAGCATTTTCGAATGCATTTTTCGTCCAATATATGTATTTATAAGTACAACGACTGATTTCCTATATGGTATGAGTATATAAGTATGAGTATATTCGTTTTTGGCCGTTTAGCTGTTTGTTCTTATATACATTTCGATGACCTGGGCCCAGCCCCCAGTGCCATTCATCATTAATAGAGATGATCATCATTAAGAGATGAGTTTAGTGTATTGAGTGAACGGTTGTTGTCTATCGCATGCCTTGCTGCTCTCTTAAATCTCCCTGCTCTCTTCTTTCGTTTATATCTTTTTTTATATACTCTGTGTCGTGTGCCATTGTCTATCAGTGTGTGTGTGTGTCTGTGTGAGTTCCCTAGTTACCATGGCATTGTGGCATGAAATAAGTTGTTAGGTTTATTTCTTTGCTATTCCATTTCAACTTGGCCGCAATGCAACTGAGACATTCTGTGTGTGCATGTGCATTCGAAATCCCAATCCCAAAGCCACAAAACAGTACAGTAGATGTCACCCCCTCCCCCCACTCCCTCCATTCCGTTCAGCCGTCCTTTGAGCCAGGACATTTATTCTCTTAACTGCTTGCCACACATGAGTCGGCACGTTCACGAATTTGAATTTGAATTCAATTGCAGTTGCTCCCAGGACACACTCAGCCACATAGGCTTCACAATCCCCCCCCCCTTCCCCCATGACCTTTTAGGCTTCTATTTTTCTATGGATAAAAAAAAAGAAAATATGATAAAAAATGAACTTGAAATTGTTCTTCTCTGTTTCATCTTGCAAAGTCTGGGCAATCTGTTAAATATATTTTTATAATGTGACCCATTTTCAAACTGTCAGTTTTATCAGAAATATTGTAAAAGCATCTTTGGCTGGAGCTTTTGAAATTGTGTGTGACATTATTGTTAGTAAAATATTTATTTAATGCAAATGAATTTAATGAGGTTTAACTAAATTATGTGCTACATTTTATTAGTGCCATTTCTGTAATTCGTTTGTGTGCGGTAAAATAATTAAGATTGCATTTCGTTAATTGCATAAAAGCCAAATGAAATGCTATAAATATTTAACACACACAAATTTTATTGCCTCTTTTTCTGCCCAATTTATTTGTGCAAGAGCAGTTTAATGTGTTTTTAATTTAAAGCATAGAAAATGTTGCAGGGATATCCGCCATATCTTTTATTCTGTATCTGGTTTATGTATCCGTCAGATTCTTTTCATGTTCGCAACATTTAAATGTGTGGTGCATATCGCATGGGAATTTCACGCCATTTATTTCTTAATCTTGGCAACAACTTCGTTTTTTTTATAAAGGCTATAAAGTTTCCACTTCGAGCCTGAAAATGTTTACTTTAAGCCCATCCATTTGCCAATTCTCTTCCGTAGCGCATCAATCATTTCGATATGATCTGACTTTTGTGTCCATCTGCTTTTTGCATCGTGCACTTGACAATTTTGACATTTGCTGGAATGTCTGTCAGAGAATTGCACATATTTCAATGCACTTTTCACACACACACATTTCTCGAATTTTGTCATAAAAATTGTTGTAGAACAACAACAATAACAATAACATAAATAATTGGCAACCGAGGAAGAGGCAACGTTGTTGGAATTTGTAATAAGCCAAAGCTTTCGCCCATCAGTCGATCGTTTAGTGAGCCCATTTTAAATTGTCAACACTTGGCATGAAAAATTCAATAAATTAAACGAAAAAAAATACACAGCAAAAATAAAAACAAAACAAAACAAAATAAACGCTAACCTACATTTCAAAAACAGCTAATTAAATTGCCTGGCGGTAAGTTGTCAATAAATCAAGAACTTTTAAGCGAACTATGACATAATATAATTCCCCTTGATGTTCTCGACATTCATAAATTAGTTCACGGACTCGGGGAAATATGACAAAATACTCAGATCATAAGTATATACTCTCTATATGTGACATAATTTACTGTCACCTTTGGTTTAGTTTCAGCCTTCAGATAATCATAACAAATGCTGCGGGTTTGTCAGCCTGCCAGAGAAACAATTAATAAACAATTAGATGAAAGCAAAGTCTCAACTTATGCTGTTGCAACAAGTGGTCGGACTCTTTTACTACATTGAAATTCAATGAAACTAATTCCGATATATGTATTCTCGTACTCAAATTGCTTTCGCTGCTGGCAGATGACTAATTTCGTTGTTAAAAATAAAGCCCCAAGAAAAAAGCCTAGGAATATTGCCAAGAAAATTGGCACGCTTCTTATTTCACGCACACACGAAAAAAATGAAACAAAAAGCAAAGATAGACAATGATATAATACTCTCGGAAATCATTAATATACTGTAAGGAATCTTGTTATTTATGAGCTAGCCAATTTACAAGGTAGGTATATATATCTAAGATAAATTGGTACGATTTATATATAAATTCAATAGATCAAATTGCATAAATCAACCACAAATTGATGTTATTATTTAAAATTCCTCAAAGTGTCTTTTATGCGTTACATAGTCGTTCAGTAATTTATTATATTCGCTGTTAGGGAAATTCTATTAGCCAAGAAATAAAAGCAAGCCAAAAGCATTGCGAGTGTGTGAACCAATTAACCAGCTGAATTATGGTGAAAATGCTTAAGACTCTAATCGCGATTTAAAAGCATATATATATCTGAGTATATACTTAAAATAAATGTATTCAAGTATTGCTGTGGTTTCTCTAGACATTTTCCTTGTTGCTTTGCCAAAAAACCGAAACGACAAATAGCTGTGCACTTATTACAATTCGAAAATAGAAAGTGACGAAATTGCAAGAGGTAAAAATAAATGTCTTTTAATTAATAATGCAGCGTTAATAATTTTTCTATATTCCCACATTTATCTCGTATTTAAAAATCTTAAACAATTTTATTGTCAACATTCACATTTAAATTTGTGTCTGTTTTATTGAATTATACTCGCAGATTTATAAACAATGTTGATATCATCGCTTGCAAACATATATTTAGAATATTTTTAATCACTTTTTTTACGACTGGGAAAAACCTGCGATGTTTAGGCAAAACGTTGAACACGTTGGGCGCCAAACTCTGTAGTACAACTTTAGGGAAGTACGCATTAAAATTAAAGTAACTACTGGGCACTCCATTAAAGTGGCCCAACACCATGAGAACATGTTTTAATGATCTCGAGGCACATGAAAAAAATAAAGAAGAAAGACTGTTAAATGCTGCTAACATTGGGCGCCAAAGTCTTTGGCAATTGAGAGTGAGATTGTGGCAGGGGGAGGGGGGCACATGGAAGCCATAAAATAAATAACTCTGTGTGGCACATGGGCGCCTCCGTTAATGAGTCTTTCCCCTCCCCAATTCTCTCTCCAGCTCTGGCTGACTGACTGACTGACTGAGATGTGAACTTCCGCTGTGTGGCAGGAAATGCAAATAAACAAAAACACAATAAACAAAAAAAAGTCGCTTCAACTAGTCCGTCTCGGCGGCTAAAAGTT
Source organism: Drosophila rellima (assembly GCA_035043635.1). Taxonomy (NCBI): domain Eukaryota; kingdom Metazoa; phylum Arthropoda; class Insecta; order Diptera; family Drosophilidae; genus Drosophila; species Drosophila rellima. The sequence goes on along the minus strand of JAWNMV010000146.1, from coordinate 5,535,759 downwards.
CGAGCACACATTTTGTTGGCCACTTTGAATTGATTTTGATGGGCAAACTCGTAAGTATTTGATATTTATGCACGCCCGCAATTTGTGTACGCATTATAATCTACACAAATAGCGTCGAGTATATGACAGGCTCCCCTCCCTCTCTCAGACCCTCTGCTTCTTCCTGTAGCAAGTTGGGCAAGCAACTGCCAGGGGGCACTGTGTTTATGTAAATGGATAGTCGGGAATAGAAGAAACGCGATGCCACCCACGAGGCTAAAACCGAATCGAAAACCGAGATACGTTTACATTTCAACTGCACAACGGATTCCTTTAAATGCAACAACCTTTCAAAAATCAACATTAAACATAAAATTAAACTTAAGGATTGGGTGACTGACGGGGGAAGGGGACTTCCGTCTCTTAACGCTTATTTTGGCTTATGTATGTTGGCAACTCGTCCTCGTCCTCGTCACTGCAACTTGATTATGCTTTATGGCCAAGCTAAAAAGCTACTGGACCATGCCCAGAGGGGCGTCCATATCCCCCGGAGTGGTTAAGCCCTATCCAAGCCGCGGCCACGCCCACCACTCACCGCAAACCGCCCACCGCCCAACGTCCAAACGCCTGCAAAACTTTTTCACTGTCCCAATTTATGAATTCATTTTTTTCATTTCACTTCTTTGCCTTTCGGCTGCTTGTTTTTCTTCCATGTCCGTGTGATTCTGTGAATGTCTGTGTATGTGTGGGTTTGTGTGTGTTTGTGTGAGCCTGGACGTTGGCTTTTTTCATTTTAATGCGCAAACATTAACAGCCAAGAGTTTTGGCTTTATTATTGCTCATTTGCACAGCCGCGTTCCGAGTTAAGTTAATAACAACATGTTGTAAATTTCATTTGAGCGGCCAAAAAAATAAATATGTACAAAGGAAAATCCTCTTCAATATGCACAAAGCGCCATCTATTGACAGTTGGATAAAACGCAGTCGGACTAAAATAATTTGTATAGCAAATCAGCAGCATTTTAACAAAAGTTTCTAAAAATTAAATTAAAATTAAATTAAAATCATTTGTTAATTTTTCACGTTTTCATTTTGATAAATTTCTTTTTAATTGTCATTTACATTTAAGTCGGGAAATTAACTTAAATTAAGCTGCAAACAAACCTTTCAACTGCAATGAAAACAAATGAAAAACTTTGTTTCCCGTCGAATTCAAGAGTTTTCTTTGTTTGTCTTTCCGTTTCTGTTTTTTTGTTTTTTGCCACTTTTGCATTTTGAGTTCTTATTCTGCTTTGTTTTTGCTCAAGTTTTAGTGCTTGGCTTTTTGTGTTTTTTTCTTCAGCAGGTTCATGAAAATTCAATAAGTTTTTCAGCTAAATGAATTTGGCTTTTAATGCATACACTTTTCAGCACGGCTCTTTTTGTGCTATTCAATGTGTTTTCTATACTTTTTTTTCTTACTCCGCTTTCGTTAACGTTGGGCTTCATAAGTTTTAATTAGCCGCATTTTATGCGAGTCCATTTAAATCAACAGCCGGCAAGGAACAGGAAAAAGAACAGGAAAACGAGACAAGGAGCAGGACTACAACTCGCACAACAAAAGCAACAGCGATAAGCCATTAAAATTGCAAAGGAAAAATCATACTTGGATTGCCTGAAAGGGCGTATATTTTTAGCATCGAGTGTGAGAAAATCAATTAGTCTTAGCTTGGCCATCGACTCGCAGCCAAGCCAACCCTTAACTATAATCTATAGCCTATGGTTTGGGCCACAACACAATTCATATCTGGTTGCATGCTGCGCTTCCGCTTGTCGCTCGTTTCCGTTTCCGTTTGCTGTCGTGCCCCGCCCTCAGACAGTTGTTCCTATATTTATCCTTGGGCAAATATTGAAACAACTGATTAGTTTGAGTGATTGTCGTTGCAATTGCTGCAAAGCCCTTCGGCCCGCACTCGAAACCAAAGTTCAATTCAGCATTATTGCACTCGAAACCATAGATTGCAATATTGAGATATTCATGGCATTTAAATGATTTAATTGGCCCAAGCAAAATATCTATGCGTTTCGATGTGTCCATTGATTTTAGTCTTCATCTGTGGGTGTGTATATCTGTGTGTGTGTTTGAGTGTGAGTGTGTGTGTGTGTGTGTGTGTGTGTATTAGTGGCTTGCTCTAAATTAAAGTTAGTTGTTATTGGTAATAGTTGGAGTTCAGTAAGTTCATTTTTATACATCTCAATTTGTTTAGAAGTAATAAAATCTTTGATTACACGATATATAGATATATACATATGTATAAAAATCATCACTTTTCAATTCAGTATTATGCCTTTTGAATATTTCTTTTCGAATTCATGTTTTTTGTATAATTGAATATCAGGCGGAATTGGAAAAGTTTATTCAATTTCCACCTCCATTTCCCAATGAAATTTGTATTTAATACCTAAATGCTACCAATTATAATTATATTGCCAATGCAAATCGGCACAGTTTTCAGTTACAGTTACTACTGCAATGTCCGTGACACCTTTAAGCCATAGAATTGGAACCGTTTGTACTCGTATGTATTTCAGATTATATAAATGTCGCCAAAACTTAAATGCGAGTCACAGACGTTTTCCTAATGGAATCAGAATTTCTTCCTCCCACACACACACACACACACACACACACACACACACACACACACACACACAGAAAGTTAAGCCAACATTTCTATATTTTTGATGTTGTTGTACAACTTAACTGCAAAAGTTGAGCGGCAACAGAAAGGTAGAGAGACTGAGCGAGAGAGAGATAGAGAATTTGGCCAAATTGAACTTAATCAAATTTGGTAGAACTCCGAGCATTTTGCACGCTTCGTTTTGTTTTTGGTGCGCCGCCAAGTTGGCCAGACATTTTAGCCCTAATGGCAGGGACCACTTTAGTTGGCAGGGGGGAGACAGTGGAAGGGGAAGGCAAAGGGCAAGGCGAAGGGGAAGACCAAAGGCAAGTGAGCATGAAAATTGAAATGATGAATTGTTGTCTGTTTGATTCAGTTGTCGTTGACATAGTTACAACTATACCCTGTAACTTTAATGTTTGGTAAGAAATCACAACAATACAGCCAAGTTAAAGTCATGAATTGTGTTTAATGCAACGGATAAAAGTCTATTTGGTTGGGCAATAAACCTTACTAAGCTACTCCATAAAAGTATCGTCTTTTATTGTTTAGTTAGAGTTTAGGATTTATCATGCACTAAACATTTACCAAGCACTTGTCTTAATTTATGTTTAAATTATTTAAACTGATTAGGCCACTTCTCAGGGGAAGCGTCTCATGTTTTGGCCTGAATGCACGCTCCTTTGGCCCTTTGCCTTTGGGCCCTGGCTAATTGTTGTTGTCTGCATTACCGTTTACAGTAGCAGCTGACTTAGTTCGAGTATGTAAACAAAACTCTTTTTCTAATTGCATTTGAGTGCAATTTATAGTTGAGAGGATTCTGTGCTAAACTGACCTACAAATTATGCAGTGCGAAAAGTGCTGCAAAACTACCTCACTCTTTCTCTTTCTCTCCCTCTCCCTCTCTCTTTCCCCTCCCCACCCCAATGTTCCTTGCCTCTCTGTCTGTTGCTACTTCTTGCCAACTAATTGAGTTGTTGCCGTGCTCTGCAGCTGCAATAATGCGAGTCAATTAAGTGGCTAAAGGATGAATCCAAGCCCAGAGACTGAAGGCAACATCTTCCGACAATTTGAATAAGCTGTAAAATGCATTTTTACGTGACCTGAATGAGAAGTGTGAGAGGGAGAGGGAGAGGAGAATCCGGAGAGGAAGAGGCACAAAAGTCGCATTAAACGTTTTAATTACAAATTGTTAGAGTAACAACAACAATAATGGCTAAGAATTGTGTTCATTTGCCACTTCCGCTGCTAACAAGCGTATCCTTGTTGTCTTTTGTTTTCTTTTTCTTTCGACATTCTCTTCATACATCCTCTTCCTTTCTAACTTCTTTTCTTGCTGGCCTTGTCTGCAAAAAGTGGCTTAAAGCACCTTCAACTCAACAAGCTGCCGTTCAGCCATTTCGACAGTGTTTGCCATATGTAAAGCGAAAACTCTTTTAGAATATATATATAGCTATTATATATACATATATATATATATTTCTCTGTTTATTTTCATTATTCAAGCGAATTTCTCTGTGCTGAGAGTTATGTTTGTGCTGCGTTGGCGGCTCGGAATGTTTGTAAATTGAGTGTTAACCCCTCCACAATTCATATACATATACTGTGGTTGATGACCAGCACCAAGAGCACTTACAAACGTTAACTGGGTCAGAACACAGCACACAGTGCACACACACACACACACACACACACACACTATATATATATATATATATATAGAGAGATTATGGCAGATGGACATATATGTATGGCCATGCATGTGCAATAGTAGTATCTGTGCCAGCCATTAGCCTAGGCTGGAGATCATCTTTTAAGACTATAATTACTCAACATTTTGGCACGTGAAGTGCATGAAAGCAAACTAGTATAAGTTGCTCAGCTTTTGTGATATGCATGGACTATTAAATAAACACTATTAAATACTTAGTAAAATGTATTTATGATTTAGTCTTATTGTTAATTTAAATCTTCATCAGCTCAGTTTTACAGAGATCAATCAAAAATATTTGTCTGCTTAACTTTCAGGGTATTGATTATTTTAAAAAATAATAAAACAAAAAAGAGAACGAGTCAAGGATAAACAGTCAACTCTTATAGTTAATTTATCAACTAGTTCACTCAATGTTCTTGTCAATTTGTTTAATTAGGTTCGTTTAACTCAATATTTGCTTACTAATCGCACTAAACTGGGATATTTTTCAGCTGCACAAATTGTTTTCACAGCTTGTTAGATGCGCACAAATACACACACACATACACGTACACATGTATATATATCCGATATATGTTTCCCGTTTATTCATGTGTATTTGCTGTACATTGAATTCGTTGCAAGTGCTCCAAATTGGCCATGCGACATGTGGCTTGTGTCAGCTCCTAAACATGCCAGCCAAATCGATGCGCCTAATTGGCTTTGGCCAATTCAGTCGAACCGAAAGCCTGCAGTTCAAATGCATACATATACATATATATATGTGTGTGTATGTGTGTGTGCATCAACAACTGCAACATTTATTAATATGCGTGGGCTGATGCCGCACGACAAATAAACGCAACAACTTCATTAGCGATAAAGCCAGCAGCAGCAATGTTGTTCCCGTTTGCCGACTGATTGACTGATTATGGCCAAGTGTTCGATGTTGCCAATCCACCACCTCCCCTCCACCTTCTCCTTGGCAAGTTAATCATAGTGCATTTGGCTGTTGTTGTTGTTGTTTCAATTAATTATCGCGCAACTCTAAAATATTTATTTATTTATTTATTATGCACACGCCGTCGCCTTTATTTTTGGCTCGTTTTCGGATTCTTTTAATTTTGATTGAAGCTCCATGCTAGCGTTTTGTTTTGCTTAATTGCGCGTGTTGCACGCGGCGTATGCGTTATATTCGCCATGCATTGCACATACGCACAGTTGTACAGCTCGCACGAATTGCGAATGGCCGAAATGCCGCCGCATTGACTCGAAAATCAACAAGCAAATATTTTGCCAACCCAGGCAAGGCACACATTTCTGTGTGTATCATTTGTTGGAATTTTCTTCAATATTTTTTTTGTTTGTTACATTTTCCTACCAGACAAAAATGTTGGCTATTTTTCTGGTTGTTTCACGAGTAGTTTTTGCTGTTCGGAAAATTGTGCCATTTGTCTGCATTTTTCAAGGGGTTGCTTTCCATTTGGAACTTACCTAAAAAGAAAACAGCAGAAAAAAGACACAAAAAATAGATTAGATTAGTTATTCGGATGAATATCTGTTTTTAGATGGGGAGTTAAATGTCTGCCCGAAATTAGCTGTAGTTAAATATTTGAAGAAAATGTACACACAGAATTTTCGCAACTCTATGAATCCCTTTTGTTACTTGTAATAATAGACTGATTGTGTTTTATTTCAATTAGATTGTATTATCTTACTTTGACCCCGAGAAGTTCTTGCACAAATGTGCATTAATTTTTTTTTGTTTAGCTGTCACTTTGGCCAACAAATTCAAATTAAACGCTGTCACAGTCGAGATGCCATTTCGGCGAGTGAAAGAAAAGTTTCAAAAGCAACAAAACAATGCAAAAATCTCTGACAAGTCAACGAACAACTCGAAAATGTCGCGACTTTCGTGCGGGATTAGCTTATAGTCAGGGACAAACAACCCCCGGCGGGGGAAACGACGAAGAAAGGAGTGAGGGGAGGTAGCTGACAAAGGCAAGAAAGCTAAAGCAGCTGCACAAAGCACACAAGTAAAACTAACAGAAATAAACGCGCAACAAAAGCGAAAAGAAGTCCACGAAGATGCAGCACAAGCGAAGCATTAAAAGGAAAGGAAAGAAAGTGAAGGCGATAGTTATGAACTAAGAGATACCCCGCACCCAGTGAGAAAACTACATAGCAGAAAAGTATGCTACTCAACAGGAATTTGAAGCTGTTATCTTGTGTAACTAAACAACCCTGTTTAGCACTCTGCAGACAGGGTATGCAACAAACACTGAAATTCCCTCGCACATATTTCAATTATGTAACATTTTTGTGTTCTATTGTAGCTTCTTGTTTATGGCTTATACGAGTACTAGGGGTGCAGTCTTTGTGACTTTCCCCCTCTCCCACCGAATTTTCCCTTTGTCACAATAGAAAATTGCTTTAAAAATGCAAATCTGCAGTTGGGGTTTTTAGTTGAGTTCGCATTTGAAATTGTATTTCAATTCATTTAACTATCAATTTAACGGTTCACCAATCATTTTGGATATGCTAATTTAATAAGTGCAAAGCCACAGACTGAAATAAATTTAACATCAAATTAGATAAAAAATGGCTGACAGAATTACTGAAATGCTAATTACGAGTGGCAATAAACCACAGCAATATATAAATAGAAATTTCAAATTGATTTTCGTTTTGATTTCCATTTCAATAATCGTAGGAAATGAGAAATGAGTACCAATGCGAACGATTTGCATAAACAGACGGACAGACGGCCTTTTTATTGTGTGTGCTTTTTGGACTGAAAGCCATAAACCAGACCAAGAAGAGCCTACAACTCACTCCACAAGCTGCTCGTATTTATTTCAAATGATTTATGAAATGAAAACGGTGGCAATATGTGCCGGAAATTTGTGCGTATTTCGGTATTTTGGTATTTTATTTTTTGATAACATTTCAAACATATTAAATACACATTAATTTTGTATGCCAGCAGCATTGATAGCACTTCATCTCTGTCACATTCACTCTCTCTCTTTCTCGCTCTCTCCCGCTCCCATATCATGACAGCTCTAAGCTGGCAGAAATTGTTGTCATTTTTATTGCTTCGAGTTGACATTTTGGGTTGGCCATTTACTTCAGCCAAAATTGTTTCGTAAGGATGCCAAGGAAATGCAGATAAATGAATTCACGCAAGTACTTTAAAGATGGTCATTAAACTGAATATAAATAAATTGCTTAAATTAAAATTCAGAGTTCAGTTAATTAAACAGACAGCGAAAAGTGTTGTCTATTCGCTTGCACTGCTTGCGTGTGAGCGAGAAGAGTCCAGATGAAGTTGCAGCGAAAGCTCTCGAGAGAACATAAGCCTTGCAGTTACTACGCTCTCTTTGACCTATGCAAACTGAACGAAACGAATATTGCACATGAATAAGTGATCAGCCTTTGTGTGAGTCTTTCCGTCTCTCTCTCTCCCTCTCTGACATATGCAAACTTAACGAACTATTGCACATATGCATTGTTGTTCTCCCTCAATTTCTGATTAACTGTTGGCAATGCCTACGCCTCAACCCAACCCACTTCTAAGGCTGGAGTTTCCCATGCGTCAGCTTTAAATGTTTACTTTAAATTCAAAGCTGTTTCTAAAATGAATGAATAATTTTGTTATTATTGTTCACACTTCCATAAGTACATAAATTAAGCGAATGTTCGCACACCTTCAAAAGGCGCTTTACAAAAACGAAAACCCAATATAAATTGTACAAATTTTAAATTTTAACCATAAAATATGTTTTTATGACTTTCGGCCAAGTATTTAAGCCGACAAAGTATGGAAGCATTATAATTGCAAACACACACGCACAACAATTTCAATTTAGCATGCAAAATTCCTTTCAACCATAAAACAAAGTCGCATAAAATGCTGTATTTGGGTGTGCTTGAACCCAAAATTAGTGACAACGACAGTTACGAAAGAGAGTAGAGAGCGGGAGGAGTAGTTAAAGTTGGTGAATGTCTCGCTGAGACATTCAAACAAGCTCAAATGGCCAAAAACAAAAAAGAGCTGAAGTAACCCCAAACCCAAATCAAATATTCAGTTCGTGAAAGAAAAGGCCATAAATGCAAAAAAGAAACCTGTAAACAATCTTATGGCATCAACAGTTAAATCGAAAAGCCATACAAAATAAAAACACATATAAAAAACATCAGAGTTTATGCGCATGGCATGCGAAATTCAAGATCATGTTCACAAATCGACCAAGACAATACAAACAAAACTATGGCAAAGCGACAACTGTTCGAAACCAGAACTGCGAGGGAGAGAGAGAGAGAGAGAGAGAGAGGAGGAAAATAAGGGAGACAGTTCCTCCGCATCGTGATAAGCGATCACGCATAAAAATTGAAGACAATAACAAATAAGAATATGATAGACTAGTTGATACTTTAAAGTGTCTTTTATTAACTTCGCCCACAACTTGACTACCCCTTTGCACTTGAACAGGGTATTTGAATCAAAAAGATCCAAAAATAAAAGTTACCCAAAATCAACACAAAGTTTGAATACTTAACACAATTCGCCACGGTGACCAACATTAATTTAAATACTTATACATTTAGGGAATACCGACACAGGAAAATATTATACTTATGACATTAATCATACTCGCTATAATTCCCAACTTTTTGGACTGAATTAAAGATGTTAACAAACCTGTTGACAAATTTATAAAACTCTTTCTGACTTAGTTTTTATTCTTTGGAATTTGACATGTTTCCGCCTCCAGATTTTTAATGAACTTGGCCAAAATGCGGGCCCAGACAATATATGTTTATTTGAGTATGTCTTGTTATCTTACGAGTAGTTATTTTAGGGCAGGCTGTAAAAAATGCGAAACGCGTTTTGGATTACGAGGCGTCAAAGTATTTTTTGTAATTAATCCCAAGAAGTGGCCATAAAAGCTGCCAAGAAAGTTAAAACCGAAATTAATCAAAATGGTCTTGGCGTTCTTCAACTGTCAGCATGGGTCCACTTGATGAGTTTGGATCATTGAATTAATGATGTAATGCTTCATTTCAAAAAAAAATGAGGGGTACTCGCATTTTAAATTTTATGGCAGGCTGAAAAATGTTATAAATATGCAAAATGATGTGAATGCTAATGATGATGTTAATGATAATGATCATGAAAATGAAAATGATGACAGCTTCTGTATTTATTTAAATGACTAAGTTGGTCAACAAGTGAACTGCGTTACATTGAGAGCTTTTCAGTGGAAAATCATGGTTGTTTATCAGTCGGTTGTTTATCTTATCAGAGTTGGGCAGAGTTTGTGTGAGGTTGCCCAACTCTTCTTCCTCCAGACAGTTGGCAACGAGCTCACTTGCCTCTTATCTAAATCAACATCAACAGAAGTAAATTAGTCCAGAATACTCGAAAGTGAGCAACAATGACCCAAAAAGATTTACGAGTATTCAATTAACAATTAATTAAGTGGTGCTAAAAGCAAAAGACAAGCAACAAAACTAAATCAATTAATTAGCTGATCATTTTCTTAAGCAATGATTAAAATAAAATCATTCAGGAATTTGTACGATTCAGTTAATAATCATAAAGTTTGTAAAGAAATACACTACTACTTAATCTCAAAAGAAAAGTTCTAGAAATCAACTTTAATTAATTTTCTCCCAGTGTAATTGCTAATTTATCTGCGTACAGACAAAACCCACAAATCATGCACGGCTTTTTGATTTGTTATTACAACACATACCTTCAACTTATGAGCTTGAACTTTGATTCGTTTATAAAACAAGAAATCCAAGAACATGGAAAAAAAAAGAGCTGAGCTCCCCGAATGACACTTCAGTTTAACGAACTGGTAATACGCGACATTATTATGGCCAGATACCAGTCTAAACAGAAATTGACAAAGTCAGCATAAAGCAAAAAATATAAATAAGAAAGCGAAAATGAAAAACAAAACCCTAAAAAGGGCGCGGCAGCATAAAGAGACTCATAATTAAGAACAAGAGCAGCAATATTATCGTTTCAATTGAAATTGTGTTGTGGATTAGCAAGAAAACTTCTCATTCTCAAATGTTCAGTTTTGTTAAAATTGTGTGCAATATTTGGTTAGCGGTCGTTGTTGGCCAACAAAGTTTAGATGAGCTGCAGTTGCATATTTTGCGGCGATGGCCTCAACTCAGTTGGACGTACTTTAATGTCTTAATTAAGCGCCGCACCCAAAGGCACAAGGCGGCCAAAACAGCCAAGTTCAAGTTTATTGAACGCGCAACGGGGCGTATGCGCAATGTGAGCACAGCGAGAAACAAAAGCCACAACGACTGGCGAATACTTTTTAGATGGAAGTCAGGGATTAAAGCCGTAACCATAACCGTTAACCGATTGAAATTGGTTACAGGAACTGAAATCGTAACCGACACAAAGCTTTTTTACTATACCGGGACACAAAAAGCGATATAGCCGTTAAGATTTTAAAGAAAAAAAGTGGAAATTGGTTAAAAAGTACTTTTTTACTCTAATTTTATCATCTGGAGTCGATTTTAAGAATAAAATCAAGTTTTAAAATTTTTGAAAATTTTCGAAAATTGTAAAGGGGTAACACTGTAAAAATCAGCAATTTTTAAAAAAAAATTTGTTGTCTCAGAATCATAAAATTTAAATGCAAAGTCAAAGTAGGATTTATATTATGAAAAATAAGACATTCCTTATGGAAATCGGATGAGTTTTAATAAAGTTGTGCTTGTTGAAAGTGCAAAGAATCAACATTTCTCATATAAAGATAATTTTCAATAATTGACACATTGTGACACACAAACTTATTGTGAACATAACTAAAACCGTAACTGAAACCGTTATTCGTTTCGGTTTGATATACTGATGGAAACTAAAGACTCTGCTGGAGGTTTAACTGATGAATTACCAGCATTTTTAAATTTAACATTGAACTTTAAATTGTCAGTCTGCGCAAATAACCTCTGGGTACCCTCTAGATTGCAGGGTATTGCGGGTAAGCACTTGGTCCATGGGCTTTGGCTCTTTGCATGGGCTTTGGCTCCGCGTGGGTCGGAGGCAGCAAAGGCACAAAAGGTCAAGGACGCGCCGAGTGGCAAGCTAAAAACATTCAGGAAATGTTGTAGCCAATGATGCTCAGACTGGAACTGAAACTGAGACTGGGACTGGGACTGAGGTTGATACGGGCATTTGGCGATAATCAAGTGGCGCCAAATGCCAAGGGAATCGATTAGATTTCAGTCATTTATAAGGCGCATCACTTTCATTTTGCTTTATTTGTTGCTGTTGTCGCTTAAGTTCATGTAATCGTCGCTCAATCAAACGCAATTGAACGACAACATATCGACAACAACATCGGCCGATCATCACATTAATGTCAACGTTAATGTCAACAATTTGCAATGCATCAAACCGGCAAAATCAACTTCAACGTTGACGCATCCAGTGAGCCACCAAAATCGCCAGCTGCAAATGGAAATTGGAATCATATTCACGTTTTTCACGCTGCAAATTAATTTTCATGTCAGTATTTTAAGTGATTTACTGCAATTTGTGGCACATTCGTATAATTAACGCAGTTCCGACAAAAAAACAATTAAATGTTTATACTTTCCAGTGATAATTATGGACATTAAAATTGCAAATGAAATCAGTTTTAAAATGGAAAGACATATTAAACTGAAATTTTCGAAATTTTCCAACCGAGCTAACTCAATTAAATCTGCACGAAATATATTATTTAAATTTTAAATTCATCTCATTTATAGGTGAGTTTCGATTGTTCAATTTTGTTTTAAAGATGGCGAATCTGACGAGTTGAACACGTGTTTAAGCTTTTAATTAATTCAGCAAAAATTTGCGAAAAATTTAATCTAATATTCGATTTTGACTTTCAAATCTGTAGAAAGTTGTCTTCATAGATTATCATATTTTTCAGATTTTTATTACCATTCCAATTGGTTTCTTTTTAAATACATCAGATCTGTAAATTAAAAATTTTGATTCATTAAAGTCTCCTCTGTATAGGTTACAAGTTCCTAGTTGACCTATTTATATAACAGAAATTGTTGTTTTGGCGAAATTGCCTAGAAGTTTAAATACGAAAACTAATCGAAGTGTTTAACTGGCTCAATTCAAGTGGAAGCACAAGTATTAAATGCAAATTTCAAGTCGCTTAAGCGATTAACTAATTTCAACTTGTTTTGAACCACAGAAAAGAAGATGAAGAACGATGACGTCGCCAGTTTATCTAATCAGAGCTTAGTTGCTCGTATCTTTATCTAAACATTTACGCAATTAACGGGCAATCGTTGAAAAGATGAAAGAACAGATGACACAAGTGCGCGCACATGAGCAAAGGGAAGGAGAAAGAGAATGAGAATGAGACGGAGAATTTCATGCAATTAGCAGCAATTGCAAATTAATAATCGTGTCTCGTCCAAGGACAACAAGGACACGCACAGACACACACACACACGCAGGAGTCGACACCCACGTAACGTTGACAAACGCGCGACTCACTTAATAGAAAATGAGACACGGAACTCGTAGAGTGGTCCTGATGGGGTGTCCGCCGGGTGGTTGCGTGGGTCGCCCAAAAAAGAAAAAGAAAATAAAACCAACTCATAACAATTTGCAAGCGGATGAAAAATGTATGTGGAGCAAACTTTAAATTCATTACACACACGCAAAGTAAGCATAGAGCGAGATAGCATAGGGTGCGACTTAAAAAGTGAGTGAGAGAGAGAGAAAGAGATGTCAAATGCTGGTGACAACTTCACATGCACATGGGCAGGACTAGCTAGCCAAGTAAGTTAGCCAACAGTTTGTTTAAACTGCGGTCACTGGGCAGGACAAACATGAACCTGGCCAAAACCCAATTGCCCAGTCGGACTGAGTTGACAAAACCAAAGAGAGAGGGAGGCTTATTTCAATAGCCAGAGATGTTCTCGGAAAACCATTAGCTGAACTTAACTGTTTGCCAAGCGTTCTATTGACAGTGCTCGTACATTGATGGCCAAAACTTCAATTGTCATGCGAACTTTCCATTTCGTTCGGCAGCAGTGCCGCATGCATGACGTAGGCAAGTGAAAAGGTTGTTGACATTCCCTACCCAGTTGATAAGAAAACCGCTTAATCAAGTGTGTCATAATTGTAATCTTATAAAAATGAGAATTTGTTAACTCCGATTTATAAGAGTCCATAAAGTATCTTTGTTGAGCATTAGATTGTTATTTCGTCTGCGTTTCTCACTGGGTGTTTTTCGGTGACTTTGTGCGTGTTTTGTATGTTGACCTGCCCACTTCCGTGCACATTCGCACTTTCGAATACGCACACTTATACAGGGGATTCAAAGGACAGCCCAAGTCTGGCAGTTTAAAGAGAAAATAAAATAAATAAAAAAGGAAACGAACTGAAATTTCGTGCCACGCTTCTATTTACGCTTTTATCTCTATGCCCCACTCAAAGCGGGGCGCCCTCTTCTACTTGTACCCTCTTTTTTATACAATTTGTATTTCGCCATTTTCTTCTTCTATGTTATTCACTGGGTTCTGCTTCTTGGCACTTCTTTGCTCATCATTATGTGTGCTTCGTGTTAACCTTGGCCCAAAGCATTAAAAGCGTGCCAAGTGCCCCCCAAAAAAAGAAAAAGAAAAAAACGGCAGCAGGAGTTGACGACTCGTGTCCATATTCCCAGAACTGGACACGTCCAGCTGACGGCATACGAGAGTACATTTAAAATTCGACAAACTGTTAACTCAAGTGCGAACCAAGCGATCCACCAGCTCCAAAATCCGAGCAAACGCTTCCTCACTTTGCCCGTGTGCAAATTCCTGGGCTCAGCTTCGCTTATCGCTCCTCAGTACCCCTCCTTTCCCCGCCTGTCTCTGCCTCCCTTTGATCCCAACTCTCGCTTCCTGTTGCTTCTGGGAGCTGTTGCATTTTTTATGTCATTTCTTATTTCATTTGGTTTTTTATTTTTATGCTCCCTGCAAAATGTTTCTTCTTATTTTTTATTTTTGTTTTTGTTTTTGGGAACCCTTGTGTTTGGTATTCGCACACAAGTTTATCATATTGTCTTCTTGGTAATGCTTTTTCTTCACTTTTATTTTCTACATCGCATCTTCGAATTGCTTTTTTTATTTTGATAAATGTCTAGTTCGTCTTGTTGGCTTCTTTCATACTCTTGAATAAGGTATGAGTAAGTTCATAGGAGGCAAGAATTATATAGGAAACGGAAGTTTCTTTCAGAGTTTGTGCAACGATATTCCAATTATAAGATATTACATAAGATGAACAGATAATTTCTGAAATTCTCTAGAATTATTTAAATTTTATAGAACCACAGTAATATGAGTATGTCTAAAGTCTGCTGCATTTGCAAGTGTATTTCGAATGTGGTTTTTGGTTTCTTATTGTTTTCGCTTGTGGCATTTTTGTGATATCCTAAGTTGAACCAAAATTGCCGGCAAATGTTTTCAGTATTGCTTTGTGGTTGTTGTTGTTTGTTTCGAATGCCTCCAACATTTGTGCAGGGCTTTATGTTCCTGTTGGCCGAAAATAACAGAAAACAGCAACAACTACAACAACCAAATCAAGAACAAGAAAAAAAAAGAAGAAAGCAAAACAAAGTATAAAACACACACAAATGTATTTTTAGTGTGCTGCTAAATATCTAAATATATGCGCGATGGGACGAGGCACCTGAACGAGCAGGAGCCTGGCCAGAAATGTTGTGCCGTCTACTTTTTTATTTATGAGCCCACCAAACGACGACGCGTTCGCCATTTGGCTATGGCCCGAATCTTTGCAAGAACCAGATGAAGAGTAGAGGGACGAGGGGAGAGAGATGTTGCTGAAGGTCATCGCGAGTTTTGGAGCTGCTCCGCTTTCCGCTTTTCGGCAGCGTCAGTTAAATCGATTTTAACGATTATATTTTTTTTCTACCTGAGCTTTGGACACAACACTCTGTCGTCTTATGAATATGAAATGCATTTGCATGGTCAACCAGAAAATCAGCAGCAAATGTGCTTTTGATTGACAAAATTGTGGCAAGGACATAAGCACAATTGTAGGGCCCCTCGTTTTGTAGACGGCGACATTAATTGATGAGCCAAGGATTTGAGTCTAAAGAGAAGAGTCACTTAATTCACCATACCCAAAAGATGATCCAATGCAACTTCATTTCTGTTCAACTGTTCAACTGTTGTGTCATCTTTACAGCGCTTTATGCTCACAGCTGACAGCTCATTAATAAAGGGATCTTAGCCTATAGAGTCAATATGGAGTAGGAGCCGAGAGCGGGCAATAACTGCTTGCCAAGGCTATAAGCACTTCCCCTCTCCTGAGTTGGCCTTTTGTGGACGAGCTAATCGAGTACATAAATCTACTGTTTTATTAACTCCACGAAAGGCGATCAAAAAAGCACAAAACCCAAGCCGACCGTTGGGCATAGAAAAAGAGGCGTAACACGCTATTGGGGGGCGTGGTTGTCAAGTGGTCGGTCACACAACACAAAACAGAAAAAGGCAGCACCGTTCGCACTTTTAATTAGAGTGTGTTTGATGCACGGCTTTTGGAGATGGCAAAATGGACAAGAGCCAAGCTGATTGAATTCCAGTTGGATACTTTTAAGGCCTTTGTATCAATCTTTATCTGCAGTTCAAAGGCAATCGATAAAAAATTTTAAAAAAATCTTGGAGTATTTTTATAAATATGCAATTAAGCTGCTTAAATATTTGTGGCTTTTATTTCATTTCTAAAATGCTTTGATGTTGAAAAAACTAACTTTATTGAAAATTTCTTGCGAATTTCTTCATATTAAGCTCAGTAGTTTTTCCTATGAAATAAATATTTTAAGCCGAATAATACATATAAATAAAGCAATTGTATTACACAACTCATTCAAATTTTCTACTGAAACTGGAAGTTTTAAAGAATATTCAAGAACACACTTAAAATGGAGGCGCGTGTTTTTAATTTCTGCATATTTATCCATTGTTATTGCCATTTTGTTTCATAACTATATTTTAGGAATTAACTTTGCTTATCAAATTTGTATTTTTCTTGAACATTCTGCTACTTAGCTTTGTGTTCATAAATCATTCGAGTTGTATTTATGATTTTTTGCTTGTCAGTTTTAAATTTAAAGTATTTCCAGTTAATTGCTTTTTTTCACATTTAACGACCTCCGACTTAGGTGAGACTTCTATTGCATTTTTTGCAAAAAGTTTACATAATTTTAAGTTAAAATTCGAGTTCAAATTGATTGGCACTAACCTTTAGGGTTTCCAATTCAATTCACCTGATTAGCAATTTGACGAATCAACAAACCGAATTCCAATCAGAGTCAATGGAAAACAGTTGATTTGTTTTTTTGGCACAACACTATAAACAATTTTCGATTTCGTTTTCGATTTCTAATTCACCGGCAAATTGGCAACTGGCGAAATGAAATGACCAAGACCCGTCAATTCTCAATTTCTCGAGCACACGGTAAATATTGAAACTTGATATTTACTTGTGGACTTGGACCAAAATCCACAGATTAGGCCAATTAGCGTTGACTGGGCGCGAAATAGCGAATTAGCCAACACACACGAGACACCGAAACTTCAGTTAAAAGACCGCTTGCCGCAATGGGCCTAAATGAGATGGGCCCAAAGATAGCGCCTGGCTTAAAAGAAGGTGCCGCTCAAATTTCACCTGCAATTGTGAAATGCACTTGTCATCCGTTTTGTTAGTAGAATTTGTCGTTTTTAACGGCTCTTTTGAGGTTCCGTTCAATTCAATTTGCTCGTTGGCCGCGCGCACGTTCGGCCCCAGCGACAGTAAAATTGCGACTGTTCCAAGCAAACGAAAACGCAAACGCAAAGCCAACTGGCAGCAAGAGCAAACTAACGCTGTGCCGAAGCGCAGATACCCTTACCGCCATGAACTGCTGCTAACAGACAAGCAAATATTAAAGGAGTAAAAACTCAAAAGTTACTTTAATTATGCTTAAGCGGCATTCAAGCCTACATGTAATATAGACTGCAAATACAACAACAAATACTCTTAAGCTCTCTTCTCGTTTTTCTTTGCAACGTTTAGCATATGTCATGACGTAATTGCTATACCCGAAGAGAGCGTATAAAAAGCAAAAGCCGAGCGAATGCGGCCGGCTCCAATGACGACGTCAGCAGCGGCTGTTGATGCTGTACTATATCGCTCTCTCGCTCTCCCTCTCTCTCGCTCCCTGCTTCTTCCGCTCTCTGTGACTTTTTGCGCTCTCGCGTTCTGTGTGTGATTTTGTTTTTGGCTTGAAATTCGCCGGCTCCATGTTTATCAACATGTTGCAGCTTTTCTTATGATTTTGGCGCGTGCTTTGAAACCATGTTGCAGAGCTCAAAGCGCAACATATACAATTTATTCGACTTTTTCTTTTCGCGAATTCGTTGCTGTTATTTTTATTGTGGACTGCGCGATTTATAATTTATAGTTTAGTTTATTTTTTTTAGGTGCGTCTGTTGCTTATTTATAAACACATTAAAATTTATAGTTGCCGACCCATTTGTGGCAGATTTTTTTGCATGAGATCAGCATCAACTAATTTATGTGCTAGCAGGGAGTGCGTTGTCGTCGCAGTTCCATTTTAAATTATGGTTACACCCGGCAAACAAAAATAGTGTTTGTCTGTTTCAGGGCCACAAACACAAATGATGCCAACTACTTTCACCTCCCAAAATGTTGCACGGCAATAAAGTTGCCCCGCCAACCGATCGCTTTGTTTATGCCGACAATTTGGATTAGTCAGTTGTAAGAAACGTTGCTAATAAAATCCGCCAGCTCAATTTATATTCATAGAATTCGTCTAAGCAAACAAATGATGCAATATCGTGACGCTGTCCATTCGTTATACTTATTTATAAACATTAACGTATACGCCGCGTTGTCAGTGAGTGTTTCAATGACAACACGAAATAAATATACATATACATATGTATAATCTCAACTTGATCATGTAAAATTCTTATCTTCTTGTCACTTCAATGAGTAGCTATTGCATTCCACTACAGTTTGAAATTATCTTTGTTGCTTATCAAATTTCAAATGTTTTTTACTTCCAAACTTTGCTTTAAGATCTGTGCAACTAATTGCTGCACTTGCAAAGATCACGGCCCAATAATGTAAACAAAAGTTTTGACAACTTTGTTGTTGGCAACTTGTTGCTGAGCTCGGGAACTCGTTTATAACGTGACGTGATAAAGCGCAGCAAGAACAAGCCTCCAAAACAACAATAACACCAAAGCAAAGAGCTTAAAAAAGGTCTTTCATTAGCAAGTCGCATTTTGAGTGCTCTTATTAGCTTTTTAAACTGCAAATTTTAAAGCTGATAATATTTGGTAATAAATGTAGCCTTGTTTAGTTATGTATTATGTTTTATGATTTATTGATAATAAAATATGAATTATATAAATTCTTTGACATTCATAAGAAATTGTCGAAAAAGAGTATTCAAATACATAGTGCCTGACCCATTTATGTTTATTGACTTTGAAGTGGCTGCTGGACGGACAAACAAAAATAAGTCTGGAGAAATTGATGCGATTTGTGTCCAGACAGTTTATTATTTAATCTGTTGCACTTATGAGACGATAAACAAAGAGGCGACGCCACTTGTAACATTAACATTGCAGAGAAGATGCTGTGCCGTTTGCAACAATGTTGCATACACAAATGTTGCTAATGGCCTGATGGTTGAATTTTAGCAGGAAATCATAAACGAACTTCAGTTCATAAAGTAAACAAAATAATAATATGAATATGAGGCGCACACAACCAGAAAGTAATTCAAACTAAACAAAAATTGTTTAATAGAACAAATTAAAAGGCAAATGAATTAGATACATTTATGAAACAGTTGATGGGCAGTGTGTGCACATACAGGGTGCTCCTCTGTGTTGTATGAATAACAATGCTAAAAATAAATATGACAACAATAAAACATGAACATGAACATCGACGTCATCGAAATGGAAATAAGTTTTGAAATAGTAGAAGCTAAGTAAAAACCGGTGGCCCGATGACGACAAGTGGTCAATCCACATCAGGCCACATCATCCGGCAGTTGCCCAAAGCGAGGAAGGGAGCCACAACATAGAACACCATCTGGAGCGTGGGCTTCGACACTGAACCGATGGCGCCAACTTTTGCATAAACAACAACATAACACACAGCTCTTACATTACTATAGAAGCATGAAAATGCCCCGAAATGCCGAACTCACAAAGAGCCGAAACAAATTACAATTTGATAGTTTCTGATACTGTGCCGAGGTCAGCATTTGGTGTTTCTCTCGATGGCATTGATTTCCCCAATACGACACGCGTTCCAGCCCTAGACTGTCTGTCCAATTAATGTCTAGCACCGAGTTGATTCAAGTATAATTTAACAGATTCTTCACTCTGATCTTGAACCTTACGCAACACTCGAGCTAATTTATTACAAATTAAATATTTTGTGCTAGAGAGATCAAATGATGTCAAAGGAAGCCAAAAAGTATGCCGTAGATTCATTCTCTGCAATAGTAAATTATTTAGTCAAGAGGATAAAAACCTTCAAAATTATTTCACTTTTGATTCACATTTCCTATTTTGTCTGATTAACCATTATGCTAATTATAGTGCGATTAAATTGATTTTAACTATTTCCAATTCCATGCTACAAGTGCGCCAGATGTGCCAAAAGTTTTCCATTTTTTCGCACATTCCAACGGAATGAAGAAGAAGAAGAACAGAAACATTTCGTTTGCTCCAGTAAGAAAGAATCTTAAGGAACACTCCGCCTTACCCCCCCCCCCCCCATCGTAATTGGGTCAAATTAAGCGCTAAATAGTTTCACAAAATAGAAAAGGAAGAGCAAAGAAATAGAGGGGAAATAAAAACAATAAGAACATAGATGAAAAACTAACATAAATTGAAATGCCTGCCATAAAAATAAACAATTATTTTGTATGCACGCTGGCATCGAATTTAATGGGATACGCAAACTTGCACTTGTTGCCAGACTACAGTCGATATACAGTACACGAGTATGAGTATGAGTGTGTATAAATATACATAGAACCAACCACCCACCCACCAGACACCACACAACAACCGACAACCGACAACCAACAACCAACAAGCAACAAACAACAGCTAACAACCACTGGCCCAAAAGTCAGCACAATTCGAATGCGGCCAACGAGACGCATCACATACATGTCGAAAATCCCGCTCATCCGATCTCTCCGGCATTTCCATATTTATATATCCCATGCCGTGCATGTTCAAATCGCCGGAATGCGTGCCAGACATCAATTTCGCATATTAAAAATCAAAACTTATGTATTTCCAAAAATTCTGGATCGAAATAAAACTTATATTTCAGCCGAAGCTGAAGGTCAAAAAATGCATAAATGCGATGCTTTTCTCAGCGTGATTCATTTGCGAATGGGTAATAAAAATGACACACATACTGAGATGATTAACAACCGTTAACAGCCGTGTGTGTGCACAACATGTTTCCAATTATGCAAGAATTTAAGAAAGTATTAAAAAAAACTGAGATTGAGATTGAAACGGCAAAGCAGCCGCCGTCTGGCAAATTTTATAATAATAAGTAACAAGTTAAATAGTATTTGATAAGAGATACGAATTATTTGATACTACATATGAGAAGTTTCACTTTTGACTTCCCAGTCAGTTGTTGCAATTGCACTTCGAATGCACTTAATTGGTTTTCGTTGTTGTGCGTCGATTGGCGCTAATTGAAGGCAACTTGTTGAGCCACTAACTGGTCAGTTAGCCAAAAGACAGTCAACAGTCAACACTCAAGATTGAAGATTGAAATTATTGAAAAACACTGCAAAATGCCAGCGGCAGTAAACAAAGTTTTCTCATTGGCTGCAAGTTGCTGCAGTGCGTGGCGCCTTCAAGGCCAGCACAGGAGAGCGAAAGAGAAGCAACGAATGACAGAGAGAGAGAGAGAGAAGCATCTTATAGTCAGGGTGTCTGCCTCTATTTATCAGTGGACTCCACAGCACTAATTGATTCTCATTCATTTGTGGCATTCACTTCTTTGGCCTGCGGCTTTGTTGCAAACTAAAAACTGGAGCTACAATTTGTTGATTCAAAATTGACAAAAAAAAAACACAATATTAGAGCTAGTTTATTAATTGTTCCAAATTTTGTTGGATAAAATGAAGACATTAATTTCAATTGTCAATTAACACAGGGTTCAAGTTCAATTAGACAGTTTGGAAAAGATTATGAAACTAATCACGAAAGTTGAATGAATGTTAATATAAAAATTTTAAAATAATTAAAGACATTTGTTTAATATTTATATAATATATAGCTAAAGGAGATTTTTAAAGGAAAACAAATAGTTTCATATTAATATTAAGCAATTCGAGAGCTAATTTCAATGTGCATAAAAAATAAACTCTGAAAAATGTGAGAACAAATCATTATTATAAAATTCAAATTCTAAACAGCCAGTTTTTAAATAATGCTGATGAAATTCTGCCTTGAACGCCGGAAAAACCTGTTCAAGTTCACTTTAAAACTAGTTCAATTGCGAGAAATGAAGAAAAGCAAAAATCAACTGAATAAGGAAAACTGACGCTGGTTTATAAATAAACAATGAATAATTCTTGAATGAGTTAGTGACAAGGTATTTGAATGTCAATTGTATACAGTAATTCAGTTAAGAGCCTGTCACCATGAATGACAAAGTCGTCAATGAAACTCAATTTCCACTCACATCCCTTTGAAAACCAGATTTGCATATGAGTCACCTGAAGTTTATCCATTGCAAATATGACTAACCACTGGAACAAAATGAATAAACATTTTCAATTTGTTTAGCGAAACTCAAAATATTATAGACACACTTAACGATGGACATGAATATGAACGGGAAAATGGATGGGGAAATGTTGGTAATCAATTAAAAGGCTCATCTATTATTTATTAAAATCATTTTACTTTCGTTTATTTGGCCAATTAATCAAATGTTTTGCTAATTGGCAAGTGGCGAGTGGTGAATGAGCTTCAGAAATTTGCCCACAGAGATAAACAGGCAAATTGGCTGCAAACTGGCAATATCACGTATACGCCGCGTTGGGCGCGCCAACCGTTGTACGCGTATTCCCCCAACACGACAGCGAGTGAAATTTAATTAGTTAACTGAAATGCGAAAATTAGCTGCAGTTCGCACAAAATAATTGCGTTTTGCTGTTTGCCTGAAACTGAAATTATGCAAAACGCATTAAAGATGCAAAGCAAATTCGAAGTCACATTGCCACGAATCGTGTCAATGACATATTGCCCAAAAGACAGCAATAACAGACGAACAGCAACATCAACCAAAACAACAACAACAACAACACTATCAGCAACGACAACGGCAACCAAATTGCAATTGTGACCAAAACAAAACCACAACTGCGCCCAGAGTCTTCTCTCCCCCCCCCCCTGTCCTCCGTCTCTTGTTGCTCCACTGCCTCTTTTGGCCACCTCTCTCTCTCTCTCTCTGTCTCCCTCTAAGCTTCCCTTGCAGCACCTTTTACCCACCAACCACCTCCAACCACAATGCCATTGCCATTTGCCTTAATGACTTGCCAATTCTTATGCATATTTAATTTTATGCTTATGCTCATGTTTGCTTTATGGAAATCGGAGATTTTGCCCAAAAATGAAAATGAAAATTTCATGTAAGAGTCAAAACCACATTGATGTCTGCACAGTGGTGCAAGCAACGAAAGTCACAACTATCGAATTTCTATATTTAAAAAAAAGTCAGGCAAAAGAAGACAATAAAACTCTTTTTTATATTATAAGAACAAAGTGTTCAGTACTTTTTATAAATTTATTTATTAATAATTATACATCATAGATAAAAAATATATAGAAAGTACCTTTATGTTAACCACTGTGCAAAGTTTTTCTATATGTATGTGCCTCTTGGACATGTGTAACACATTTTTTGGTCTGCACTTTGGACTTTGCTGGCGAATATGCAAATATTGGTAAGGTTGAAATGTGAGAAAAGTATTTCGAATGACGCGAGAGGGAATAAGGGAATGGAAGAGAAGAAGAGAGTCCAATAAAAAGCATATAAAATGTATAACAAAGTTCAATTGTATCAATTTGGGCAACGACGCGATGGCAAAATAAATTAAAAGCGCTGAAACCGCAAAGGTATGTGAAGGGGGGAGAGGAGTGGAAGGAGGCCGGACTACCCAATGGACAAAAAGGCGACCAGTTGCGTCCAGCTTGCAGAGCACTCATCAATCATAACCATCAATCAGACGTGTGCTCGTAGAAGCAGAAGCAAAAAAAAAAAGACGGAACTTTGAAGTTGACGTCGGTCATAAAATGCAAAACGGGAGGAGGCAAAAGACAAAGAGAGAGCAATTTTGTGAGCCATTTCAATTACGCCGAGAATCAGAAGTGGCAAAGATACATATACCACATACATATTTCTAACAAACTCTGGGCACTTTTTTGCAGAAACTACAAAATTAGTGCGCTAATAATTTACACAGCGCTTTTGTTTGTTCAATCCGCCAAAGATAAATTGGCAAATCCTTAGCTCTCTCCTATTAATTAACACAACAAATGAAACTATTTTAACCACAATTTGTGATGATCTCAGAACTATTTTCATATAAATTCAACTCGCGTTTCAGTTTCTTTATTATTATTATTATTATTTTGTTTTTTGTTTTGCACTGATGTCACTGCCACTTTAGGCCAAATGGTCTAACAATTAATAAATGCAGTATTAATCGAGCCACAACAACTGCAGTACATCAACAATTTTCACGCTGTTCTTGGCAACTGGCCCACTGCCAAATAGAATGTAATAAAAACGGAACTGAATCACATAGCAAACATTTGGGGTAGCCAAATAAAAAAGTAATTAAATCTTTGATGATTAAGCAGAAAACAATCAAATTATTATGTCAAGCTAGGTGACTAAAATGTATCAGTACTATATAGATTTAATTTTTAAATTGCTGGCAAATTCCATAACTAAGCTCATGTGAAAATAAATTATTAATTGATGTATGATTGTTATTATTATGTTGTTTTCAACTGAATCACTTCAAGTTTTCCGATAATTGTAGAGGCAACCCATTTGCATTCTGGGCCAGCTTCTTCTGGGCCCCCTTCTTGCCTCTCCCAAAGCGGCCAAGTGGCACGCCCCCATTTGTGTCGTCTGTGCGCTGTCTGTTACCTCATTAATTAAACTATTCAATGACTATGTGAGTACGTAAGTGTTTGAGCTATCTATGAATGTTTTGGCAAGCGTGCAATTATGTACTCACATGTACTCGAGCTATTTTTAAAAGCATTCGCGGTGAAAGGTCTTTGGCAGTGTCACAGCCCACCAAACAAAATGCGAAGCGTCGACGAAAACAAAAACCAAATAAAGGAAGAGCCATAGAGAAGATCAATAAAGCACGTGAGTTCGAGAAAGATCAATATATATTCGTATATATAACTGCTGCTATTTTTGTAGAAATTTCGTTATTTATATTCTTAAATGTAAGCAAGCCAATTCACTGGTCCTGTTTGATTACTTATTCTTCTGATTATTAATTTACTTTACATTAATTACTTTAAAAAATCAAGTAACTTGTTCTCAATTAATTCCATAATTTCCTATACATTTCAGTATTTTGTAAATATTAATAAACATTTTTTAAATATTACTTTTAATATAAAAATATTTATTTTAGTTTGACGACAACAAACAATTGATTCATATTTATTTAGTTAATTAAATTAAATTCTTCATTTGATTAATTTTAATAATCTTTTAACCCTACCCAAATTCAGAAATTCTTTATGATAAATTAAACACATTTATTTGGCTTTCAAGTTTCGCATAAAAAATTAGCCCCACATGATTAAGTATTAATAAAAAATTCTTTCAAGTTTTTGACAAATTTTTGCTGAAATCGTTGACAATTGTAGTTGAGATGTATTTTTCAAAAATTTCGAAAAATGATTAGCACTTGCCGATGATCATAGTCGTCATGTGGCCGCAATTTTTGCCCGGCAATTTCTCACGTATCTTCGAAGATGTCAAGCGCTAATAAAGACACGTCATTTGTATCATTAAGCCATTATTTCCGCTTATTCCAGATACTATGTTAACTCGAACATAGTTCCATTTGTCACTCGTCAAGCGGTCCGTCTGTCTGTCTGTCTGTCTCGACTTCTTCTATGGGCGACAGAAGACGCATATCAAGTGTCATTCAATGAGATTCTGGGTCTATCATTCGGGAATGACATCATGAGACATGGCTCGTTCGTGGTCATGCATATTTAGCGCCAGATCGCATTCAATGACGCTGTCGCCATTAATCACAATCGTTGCCCACAGAGACGACGACGACGACGACGACGAACCTCATCGTCAATTGCAATTGGCTGTGAATGTCAGCCAAGAAAAACCACCCACATACAGTTATGAATATATATTCGTACACTCGCATATAATTGAATGGAGATGAGTTGAAGAATGAATGAAATATGCACTGGCATAAGTAAAAATTTTTAATATTATAAATGTTAACGTTGGGTGACAGTAAGTCAATCACAATTAGTCGATTTGCCAGGCTCGCTCTCTTTCTCTTTCTCTCTCTCTCTCTTTCATAAACAATTGCAACCATTCATTATAGTTGGAATGAGTTTTGAGAATGGTTCATTCTGGGACTCACAATTTGCGCTGTTATTCAAAGCTATCATCCTTCTTGGCACCGATATACAACACCGACCACGACTTGTCCGGAATGTCAATGTCCAACTTTTTCGAATTGACACTATAAAATGGCAACTAATTATATAGAATAATTATTATGAAATGCCACAATGTTTCACCTCGTTTCAGAGCTGACCAAACGTTGCCGCTGATGCAGTGGAATACACGTCTGTTTCGGAGACGGTTTCAATTCCAGGGCCATTTCGCTGGTTAGCGAATTTATAACAGCCGCAGCTCCCACTGCCTCGGAGCCTTCCCCGCCGCACTTCTCGACACCGAACTGAGAAGCCATGATCTGTTCGCATTAACACTACTAGAAACTATCCAAAAAGTTGTACAAATTTGTCTTTTTATTGCCCAAATACTGTTTTCGTATAAATTTTATTCCTTCAAAGTGCCCGAAGAATGAAAGCAACTAAACTAAAATGATTTCAAAGTTACAACTCGGTTTTTTTTTCGACTACTACCAATAAGGCAAAGCCTGCCAAGCACGAAAGTCGTAATGATGAAAATACTAAAAATACAAATTATATTTTCGATTCTACTAACCAAAAATGAAAATTGTAAATGCAAAAAAAATTAGTTGGCACTGTGAATAAATTGCTCTTAAGCGCAATGTCTAAAAGTATGCAACACTTTTTGATTGGCCAACTTTCGGATGGAAATATACAAATTTAATCAGTATCCTTAAATAAATGGGATAAACATAAGTCAAATAACTTCAACTTTCTGTAATATGTTTTCTTAAATCGTATACAAACAACTTATATATCTCTGATCCTATCTTCAAATTAAATACCACAGTTTAAACCAAAATGTCGATCACAAATTTTATTTTAAAATGCACACAATTAAAATTTCGTCCACAAAACGTTTGGAAAGGGAATCTTTCTAATGGATTAGCACCTGAACGGCCAAAAGGTTTTGGCCACCATTGGTCATGCGGCTAACTAGATTGCCAGACAGAGCCACAATGCGATTGCTGTTGAAGATGCTCTTCAGCTTTTGGCTGGAACGAATGTTGTAGACCTCGTTGGTGTAGACCAAAAGGTGCTCGACCAAGGGATTTGTGCTCGTTGGCCAGACCGAAATGGTGCCCATAATCTTGGCATCATCCGGACGCAGACTTGTCAGCCAGATGAGAAAGATTTCGGTGTCGGGACCAAAGCTTTGATTAGGACGAAGCTGAGCACTCGGATCATAGCTGGGATCAAAGAGTTCGTGGAGTCGCAGCCGTGCGGACATGACCAAAACGGGAATCAGATCGGGATGACTGTTGGTAATGCTATCGATGAACTTGTCCCTGATAAAGTAGACCATGTTGCACTTGGCCTTGTTCAACAGCGTGATATTTGTGTCCATAAAAAAGGTCTTGGCCTGACATGGAGCAATGCGCTCCATGGCCAGCGATGGATGCTCATGGGTCAGATGCTCATTAAAGTCCGAGATGAAGAACATGCGTCGGCAGTCGCAATCCGGACAGTAAATGGGTGAACGGCCAACCTTCAATGGACGTATCTGATTTGGTAATAGAACCTCCCGCTTGATGTGCAGCAGATTGACGAGATCCTGGCGAGCGCAGGGCAATGTCTGGAACTGCGGCAGTGGCGGCTCATTCTTCAGCATCGATCCGTCTAAATGTTTGAGCAGCTCTTGGGGATCCTCGGCAAAGCCACGGAATCTGGCTCGCTGCACTGTGGACAGCAGTATATTCAGTTTGCTCAGCACTCGCTTGGGTCGAGTGGGAGAAGTCTTTGGTATTTCACAGCTTTCACTGGGCATATTATCCACATCCTCGCTTAGTTCCGCATCAGCTGCGGGTTCAACAATCTCCTCTCTTATCTCTGCAGTGGCTTTGTCCTGCTGATTACTCTCCTGCAGCGCATCCAGCATATGCTCGATCTTCTCATCCAATGCATCTCCAATGGTCTTCTCTTTAGATCCATTCGTTTGATCTTCATCATTTGGATTTAGTGCCAAGATATGTGCTCCACCTCTCATGCGTTCCTTTGCCTTCTGGTTGTTGTCCTGTTTTTGTTGCTCTGCTTTGAGATCCGATTCGAATTTCAGTTCATCCAGCTCCGTCCTGACCCGATCACATTCATCTTCGACACGGCGACGAATGCGTTTCCATTCGCTCATCTGATGCTTCTTCTCCTTGAGCTTTTTTCTCAGCTGCTGCTTCTTTTCCTCGTCCTGCAATTGCTGCAGCATTCGGGACATTTCATCCTTGGCCAATGTAGCTTCTCCTCTGCTATGACGCTGCTTCTTGGAAACTCTCTCGGACTGGGCATCCTCCTTGGCTTTAGCCTTCTTCTTCTTTGGACTCTCGGTCACCAATTGCTGCACACGCTGTCGCTCTTCCTCCCTCCAGGGACTCAGCAGATCCTCCAGCTGCCTCTTGTCAAAGGGCATTCTAATTCGAGGTCTGGGACTGGAGTTGGAATAAGAATCATCAGCATCCTCGACATCTGCCTGCTCCTCCAGGACATTGCGTTGATCTTTGGCAGAGTTGGGAGTTGGGAAATCCAGATTAAGCAGGTTAACACGTTTGTCAGGCTTCAAGGCTCCTAATTCAGTAACATCCTTGATTTGTCGACCGCGATTCTCTCCCTGCTGTTTGGCCATCTTCGCCTTCTGTCGTGGCGATTCATTGACCACAGATCTCGAACGCCTTTCGATGGCGGGATTGGCCTTTTCACGATGTCGGGAACGATCCTCGCTCAAGGATCGCAACTTGCGCTCCCACATGGAGCCACGTGGCAGCTTCGAGGGCAGCCCATCCATAATCTCCTGCATCATGACCCTGTGTGCATCGTGACGCACTGTTCGATGTTGTGTTCCAACATCCTTGTTCCCTTTTGCTGGCCGCTCCTTTGATGTCCAGCACTTTAGGGTGGCGTCCAGTGCATGATTTGCCACTCGTTTCTCCGGTTCTTGCCCCTCCAGTTGCTGGAACGGATCCTTATCAACGTCCATTTTAAAGAAGAACCTCAGGGCTTCACATTTACTGCACCAATCCGACATGCCCTCAAGATGCGACTCCTCAGTCGGATGTCGTCGACGCCGGAACTCAAACTCTGGATTACTGCCCAGCTCCGTCTTCTTCAAACCGCAGATGGTGCACATGAACATCGTGGAGAGATTCACTAAAGCTCTTAGGCTAATTTCAGTAAAATTAAATTAAAACAAAATAAAGTAATTTTGTTTGGAGACAGAGATCCTAACTAATATTGTGGCTCAAAGCAAAGATGACTAGATTTAGCTGAAAAATCAGAGATCTACTCAGAAGTGAAGATTTCTTTTAGTATAGACTGTCTAAAGTATAGACGGTCTTCATAGAGCTGTCTTTTGAAAAGTGTAATTTAAGTTTTTTTTATTTTTAGAAAATACGTAAAAAATAATAACTATTCCTAATAAAAAACACTAAACTGTTTACTAAAAATATAAAATATAAATATAAAAAAAATTCTAGAGGGAAATTGAATTTTCTTAAAAGATTTTGAAGATTTGCAGCCCTATTTAGAAATTCTCCCTTTGCACTCATTCTATCTCTTTCCTCTCGTTTTCTTTTTATAACTCTCCATGATTACCCTATAAAACTCATAGGCAATGACAAAGGGTATTTAATCTTCGATGTGCAATTAATCAGCGACTGTTCTTTGCATTCATTCACAATTTGTAACCATTTCCAGTTTTCACTGTGAGATGTTTCAGTTAGACAAATATGTGCGTATTTATATTGATTAGCCGACTCTCTTTTGAAAAAGCCCATTTCCTTTGCCCATTCCCCCCTCCCTCTCGAGTACTTGAATGTCACTTGGTTGCCCACGGGTTGACCGTGAAATTTACATGTTGGACAAGGCAAATGCCCAACGCACATTGCAAAAGTTGGCTTGAAAAAGAAGAAGCAGCAATTCAAGGTAACCTCAAGCTCCATGCTCCAATTGAAGATCTCGAGAGCCATTGAAATTGTCAAACGCCCCACGTTAAGAGGCTGCGTTGCCAAAAATCGGCTTAAGCCGCAACCAATTGACTTTCGCATCGGATGGGGGATCGTTTTTGGTTTCGGCTTTGGTCTTGGTTCACTTGCTTTGACTTTGGGCGATGATTCAGCACTGCTTAAATGTTTGTTGATAAGATGCGCCAAAGCAAGAGAAATATAGATACATGTATACATAGATAGACAAATAACGGAATATGGCAACGAGACAAACCAAGCCAAATATTTAAACACTTGCCTGAGTCGAAGGTCTGGCCGAAGATCGTGTGTAAGTATAAATACGCCGAGTGCCGTGTTGGTCAATCATCAAACGCTTGGCAACCAAACAACGGACAACAACATGGTAAGTGGCCAGCTGGTCAATAGCAAACAACTGGACCTAATCCTCCCACACCCCGACAGAAAACCTGCCTAGTGACTTTCGCATTCTGTGCCTGCCTCGCATTGGCCGCTGCGGATGTTTCCCACCTGTCGAGCAGCTATTTGCCACCTGCGAAGCCGGAACAGGTGGAGCACATGACCATCGAGCAGCATGAGCTGCGTGAGCTGCCGGAACAAGTGGACTACATGCGTGACAATGAACAGAGCGGAGTCATGGAGTTGACGCCCAGCAGTCAGCTGACACCTCCAGCCATGCCCGAGACGGAGCAGGAGCAGGAGCAGGAGCAGATGCTGGCCAATCGCTATCTTCCACCCGCGGAGACCGTTATGCCCGAGGCGGAGCAAATGTCCGCTATGCCCGCCACCCGCTACCTGCCCCCCGCTCAGCCAATGATGCACGAGTCGGAGCAGATGCCATCGATGCCCGAAACCCGCTACCTGCCACCCGCTCAGCCCACACAGAGAGCCGAACCCGAGCCGGAGCCCATGATGCAGCCCGAGATGATGCAGGAGCAGACCATGGAATACATGCCCCCAGTTGAGCCCCAGCCAGAGGTTCAGTCTCAGCCTCAAGCAGCACCTGCCATGCACTACCTGCCTCCCGTCCAGCAGCCGGAGCAGCCTCAGTACACCTATCAGCAGTACCAGGAGCAAATGCAGCTCCAGCAGCAGGAGCAAATGCAAATGCAAATGCAAATGCAACTACAGCAGCAGGAGCAGGAGCAGGAAATGCCCTACATCCTGGACGTACAGCAGCCCACAGTTCCCTCAGATGTCGAGTCTTCTCAGATGGCCTTTGAACCCGAGCCAGCTCATGAACTGCGCAACGACGGATATCATTACAAACAGGCCGCCGAGGAGCAGCGTCTGAGGCATTAAGTCACCTTTAGACTTAATGGATGAACTCATCTTAAAGACACCAATTTGTTGTTAACTTAGTACTATAAAAATCGATTAAACATTGTTGAAACTAAACTTAGTGGAGTAAAGTTTCTTAAGGCATTAAAGTCAAGAGGGACTAAAAACTCTTCCCATCACAGTCAATAGATAGGAAAGAGTTATAAAGGAGAGAAGTGAATTAATTTATAAAAAAAAAAACTTATTCAAAATGGAAAAGAGTTAAAATCCTTGACCAACTCCAATCCCAATTAATTTGATCTGTGCTATGGTTATTCAGTTTATTGTATAGCCGTATCATAAAATTGTAAATTAAATAATTACTAAACACACAGACCGGATAATCACACTATTAATTTCCACCCTCGTCCTCCTCCTCTTCGTTCTCGACGGTGGCGCCTTCCCTCAGCATTTCCACCTTGTGTATGCTGAAGTCAATGTTATAGAAGGGCACATTGAGAGTAACCACGATGCAGTAGAGCAGCACCTGGAGATGCCTAGTTCGGAGTAAGTAGGAGGCACCCTGTTGCTTGGGGAACAGCGGTTGATCCTTCTCCTGGCAATCGTACATGAAGTAGCCCCCATCATGGCCCGGACAGAAACCAATGGCCAAGGCTCTTTTCCGAATCATCACAATGCCGAACTGATAGTGACTGAAGAAGTAGATCAGAGCCTCGGAGAGATTCATGCGATTGAACTCGGGAACGCGATAGAGTTTGCCATAGCAGACATGCTCGATGTGGACCACAAAGTTCATGGCCTCCAGGGAACAGTCAATGTTCAGATTCTCCAGGGAGAACTCGTAATCCTCCTTGTTGATCTGCTCGGCGCTCTCCTGGAAGTACTTGTCGCCACTGACGACAATCGTGTCCAGCAATTGGGCACTCCAGTCCATGAGGTTATACACGCTGGCCGCACAACAAGCGATCACATAGATGCCCAGATACTGACGTCCCCGATTGAGGTCCTCAAAGACAGGAGCCTCTGGATGGAGATTGCCCCAAAGTGACCACAAACGACCCTCGATCTCCACGTCGTATTTCTTCAGTTTGCTCAGCGGAAGGTTGCGATACTTTCCAGCTGTATTGCGTCGGTTCATGCGACTCCAGACGGGCAGACAGTTCTCCAGCTCCAGCCAGCCCAAGGATTCGTTAGTGGCGCAAATCTCATACTCGGGATGTCCATATTGTTTGCTCGAACAAGTCATGGGCACCGACAGGTCCGTCAAGAGCTGCAGGATGCGAGCATTGGGCGCTGCCTTCTTATACGAGAGGATATCCACGACGTAGAACATATACTGACTCTGCTCCTTCCAATCTGGCTGGGCACAACGCTTATCGATGTATTGGAACATGGAGTCCACGTCGGCTAAGAGCACCCAGGAGGCGGTGTTCCGTTCGGGATAACGTTTAGGTCCCTTTGGGCACTTCTTCTTCTTCTTGCCATCTCCCTCGTCCTCCTCGTCGCCGCCAGCACCGTTGTCCTCCTCCTCACCGCCGCCCAAGTCCATGCTCGCATAGGGATCGAAAAGATGATAGAACTCATCATGGTACAAGGCATAGCAGCCATTGGGTGTAAAGATAATCAGATATTTCCTGGTATTCAGCGTCTTCTGCAGCTTCTTCTTGATAATGTTTAGACCCGCCTCGGGGGTTACCTTCTGAGGCTTTTGAGCCGGAGTCCACATGCCCAGGGGCTCAAACATGCGTATCCAGATATCGAATTCGTAGTCATCAATGGTCACATGACGCACCACACGCTCAAAGATCGATTCCAGGTCGCAGACACGACTCGCTATCGACTTGGCATGAGTTATAACCCGATCGATGCGATAGGAATTCCATTGATTGAGCGGACGGAGGGAACAACTGAGGATGGCCAGGGCGCAGGCGAAGTAGCAGGGTTTGATTTCCTTAAAGGATCCATCCTCGCGACCATCTATGTTCATGCTGCCCTGGATCTTAAAGTTGCAGTCCTTCTCCCGCATGCGATAGCCATAGAGAATGGGACGCGGTTTATAGGTCTTCCTGATTTCCTTGGGCAGCTTCTTGCCTGGCTTGTGCTTCAGTTCGATCTCCTCTTCGCCCTCCGCCTCCTCCTCCATTTCCATGAATTCAAAGTCCTCCTCGTTCTCGTCCATCGCCTCGTCCAGGCCAAGATCCTTGTACTCGGCTGTGTGGCAGTATGATTTGAATTTTTTGTAGTGTAGTGTAGGTTTGATGGAATTTGCAAAGTTAACTTACGTTTACGTTTCTTGCGATCCTCGTGTGATTTCTTGGCTTCGAGGAAGTCCTGAATGCGCTTGTTCTCCTTCTTGAGCTCCTCGTCGATGTAGCGCATCTTCTCCAGACGTTGCTCCCTCAGCTTCTTCTTGCGCGCCGCCTCCGCATTGAACTCCGCATCCTCATCCGCCTTGGCCCAGCGACGGAAGCGACCATCCAGATTATTATCGACTATCTTAATGCCAGCCACAATGTAATTCATCACTGTGCATCCCTGAGGATTACAGCCGAACTCAATGCGTCGTATCAGCGAGTCCAGTTCGATGAATCTCATCATGCAGGCGGGACCACTTCCACTCTTCCGATATCCAATTGCATTGCAGGGGAATCCAATGAACATGTAGAGAAGATTATAGCGCTTGAAAATGACACAGGAGAAGTGCTGGCAAACGACCAGGACACGATTGTTATCGATGAGCAACTCGAGCAGATCCTGACGCAGCGATGACGACATGGAAGATTTGTAGACCTCGTTCACAACCAGGGAGAAGTTGCTCTTGCCGACGGCAATATCCGGCAGCTTCTTACTGATCAGACAGGACAAATTGAACTCATAGCTCTGGTACTCCTCGCTGAAACTGTTGACGGACGTCAGACAGAACTCAATGAGATCGGCATTCCAGGTGGACACCTTGTATTTGGCCGAGACGGCCATGGCCACCAGGGCGGAAAGCAGACCTCCCAATTTGGTCATTTCCTCATCCAGCGGCGGCAGCTTTGTGGTGCCCATGATGATGTAGGCGCCGTCGTGCAGCGTCATGTAGTTGGTCTTCAGGGCCAGCTCCTCTTCGATGGTCAGCACACGTTTCAGATCTTCCTGCTCCTCCTCGCCGAGCTCGTAGCCGCGCTTGATCTTCAGGCGCAGCGCACGGAGATTCTCCTTGTCGGAGCGCAAGAGGACTTTCTGTGCCTGCCTGTACATATTGGGACGATCGAACTTGGGCTCGGGCAAGTCCTTGATAATATTATTGATGATCGAAAGTATAAGTTCCTCCACAAACTCCTTCTCGTCGCGCACGGGTATGCGCTCCTCCTCGGGAATGCTCTCAATGCTCTTCTTCTGCACCAGCTCCTGCTCCCCGGCCTCATCCGTGAATGTGGGCAATCCCATCTGCAGGGCGGGAAACTTATTTGTCTGCTGGGTCATCACCTGCAGCGGACGAATGCATCCCGTTCTAATGCCGTGGATAAAGAACTTGCCACCGCGCCGCATCTTCAGGGCATTCTGGTAAATGATACGGACAAAGGAATCAAATGTGGTGTGCATCTGGAGCACGGCCAGACCCTTGATCCGATAATCATCGGGATCAACGACCATGCCCACGCGATTACGCCGAAATGGATCGAAGGCGTAGAAGAATTCGCGATCTCGCCAAATGGACAACACGGAGTTATCAATCTGGAGCAAAGCTCCCGGCCACTCCTGCAATTCGAACAGATGCTGCAGGGCCTGGGTCAACTGGGATTCCAGATACGACGTGCAGTCCGTCACGTGTCCGGTTATCAGGAATGGATGCTTGCGAACTGTCGCCTTGAAGGCGCCCATCAGAAACATTTCCGGCAATTCAACAATGTTCAATTCCGGTTTCTTGTTCTTCCAACGCTTGCCATCCAAACGGAACTTCTTGCGTAGAGTCTTGTAGTAAGCGACGCCGTATCTGATGATATCATCGATGGTCATGGGTCGCCACGTTTTGGCCAGCTCGAATTCCGAGTAAATGAGCGCAATGAGAGAAACGACCAAAGATGCATTCTTTTCCGTACCGGAAATGGGCTGTTGAATTCCGCTATTTCCGCCCGTTTTCACAGCGAAATGTTCGTTGACCACAGCCCACAGTTTGTGATAATGATAGAGCTGATCCTTGACAATCTCGGCCTCCTTAAGCTTGCCATACTGAGTCAACGATATCTCGTAAATATTGAACTCATCCTCCGGCGTCAGGTCACTGAACTTGGTGATCAAATGCACCAAGTGCTCCACATATCGTGTCGCCATCAGGGAACATTTGCCCTCCTCAAAGTCACGCAGACAGAGATCGTTGCGACCATTTGAATCGAAGATGAAGAACGAGTTCGAGCAACGTTTCCAGATCAAGAGGAACATATCGCGAGAGGTAAAAATGCAGGCATTGTATTTGGAAAAGTATAGGGAAAGTGCCTTATAGACATTGGGCTCGTTCTTGAACTGTCCCGTAAAGTGGATGACGATTTTCACAGCCGACTGACGTTCCACCACTTGAGGTAATATATCAAAATCATTATCCTCCGACTTGTAATTCAGGGATTGACTCTTTTTCAGCAACTTGACACCTCTCTTGAGTATGCCATCCATTATGCCGGCTGTCCAGAAATCGGGATTCATATGATACGTCTCCACAAAGGCTATAATAATGGCAGCTATTTCGCTGGGTCGATTGTAAAAGCTGCAAAACACGCCGCTTAATTCATACTGCCTATTTTTATTACCAACTTCAAACTTAACTTACGTCTGTCGAAAGGCTTCTTTTTTGGGTTCTGGGTAAATATTTCGAGTACCGAATACAATTTCAGCCCCGAAAGTTTTTCCCAACTGTTCGGGTATATTGTAAACGGTGAGTTCGAGATCGTGAGCTATATTTTTTGGGCGAGGCTAAAGGAATTTAGTGACTATGCTCTGGCAAAGGAATCGGACAACAATACCCACCATATTTGGGCAACGAAGCTGTTATAAAATCCTGATCCAAGTCCATTTCCCTCTTTTGCATGCCCATATTCCAGGTCCATAGATCCTGGGGACTACAGCCCTCGATAATATCATAGGTACGCAGATTTTCACCCTCTAAGCCTTCTTGAATAATACGTGGATTGTATGTGGGGAAAGGCAATTCTTCTAGAGGTCCAACTTGAGTTTCGTTTATATAAATGCGACTTTTGGGACGTTTCAATTCAAGCTAAGGGTGACATTGTATTAGAATAAGGGTTTATACAAGCAATCGATTCAAGACTATTCTCGGACAATTTTAATTAATTATTTATAACTATGCCAACAGATATGTATATTTTAGAAAGACCATGGACATTTTTGAGCTTTTTCTCCATCAAAACTTATACTTAATTGAAGCTAATTGTATATGCCATTACGCATACGCCACGTAGGCTGTTTGGCCCCCGCAGTTGCATAAACTTAACACAACGAGGCAACAAGCGAAACCATAAAAGACTAGAAATAAAAGTTGGAAGACGGCTTTATGAACAGAGCCCTACACATTGTTTTCGTATACAATAAGAGTCTCGTCCATATGGCCAAGTTATGGCCAATACTTTGTGCGCTTTCACTTGTCCGAGTCTTTCTCCTGCGCTGGTTAATATAAGCTTTTTATATATTTTTTTTACTCAGCCCCAAAGACATTTATGTGAGAGTTAATGCGACATTTCAAGTTGCAAAGCTGAAAATAGCACGCATACGCCACGGATGCCGGCGTGAACACGCCTATAAATACAGTAGATATGTATATAAGAGAACCACTTACTAATGTATATGTGTGTATGTATATCTAGAGCTAAATATGGAGGCCAGGCCCAGTGCCAATCCATGTCGCACTCAAATGTTACTTGTGGCTGGCTATTGAAGTTAGTAAGCGGCATAAAGTAAGCACGAAATGCCAACTAGACTGGCTAACTATACACGACGTATAGTTGTCAGTAGGTGTTGTTGTATTAGTGTGTGTGTGTGTGTGTGTGTGAGAGAGTGTATTAGTGTACTGCCTCTATGGCTGGCTGGCCACGCTGACGGCCACAAAACAGCGCACAGAGCAGTAAACAACGAACAGCGCTTAGTGCCACATCACGAATCTTATCGCAAGCGCACGAATGCCAGAAAAACCAGCAACAGTAACAGCAACAACAAACAAAGACAGCAACAACAAAAACCCGACTAACTCGAGCCGAGCGTAGGTCGGTTCGCTTCGGGTGCAGAACAAACAAGTCATCTAACAAAAATACGTAAGAAATAATGAAATGAAACCAAATGAAAACTAAAACACAACACACAGCAGCAAGTAAAAGGCAATAGCCAAGTGAGCGAGCACTTATAGCATACGATGGGCGATAAATACGAGTACATAGTGCGATACTAATACCAACAACAACAACAGCAACAGCAGCAACAACTACAACAATATTGACAACAATTACGCGCAACCCTCTTAACTTTAAATGCTGCTGACGCGAGAGTTGGCAAAATGTCAAACCAGATACGTTGTTGTTGATGTTGATGTTGTTCTTGTTGTTGTTGTTGTTGCATTTTAAGCATGACGCAAGAAGGAGACACAAAAGACGCCAAGAGAAAGATAGAGAGCGAGAGAGAGCATAATAATAGCAGGTGTTTTTATTGCTTTTCATTTACTTAACCTGCCTGCACTTCACAAATTGCACATAAATAAATCAATTAAAGTTCTTAAAATCAATAATAAAAAAAAATATTTACTTTGTAGCGTAGAAGAGAATAGAAGCAGGGAATAAGAAAAGTTGAGAGACTAAACACAACATGTGTCATGCAAATGCAAACTAAACAAACTCTGCGCACACACACATACAAGTGTGTATGTGTGCATAGCAGCTGCTGCAGCCTGTTTTCAAGTTCAGCAAGGAGCAAGCGGCAGCAGCAACAAGAAACACGTCAGCAAAGAACGAAACTTAATAACCATATGCCTGTGTGTGTGTGTGTGAGAGAGCGAGCGAGTGTGTGTTTTTAGCGAGTGTAGCATATGCATATGCCATTAAGATGCTGAAGTTGCATAAAAGCCACGTCAAACATACTACATACAAAAGAAGCCCATGGCATGCAATAAA
Source organism: Drosophila rellima (assembly GCA_035043635.1). NCBI lineage: Eukaryota > Metazoa > Arthropoda > Insecta > Diptera > Drosophilidae > Drosophila > Drosophila rellima. Next base: position 5,497,202 of record JAWNMV010000146.1, on the reverse strand, counting down.
GACTGGTGGCCAGGTGATGTTGTTGTCGCCCTGTCACCTTGTTTTTCCTCAAGCAGCGAACCAAGTTTACGAACGAGCGGCCATAACAACATAACACACACAGAGAGACATCACTAACATACACACACACACACGCACACGTAGACAGCAGGCAGACAAACGACTTGACGTCCAAGTAAAGAGCAATGAGAAAGAGCAATGGCAGCTGCAGTGGCGTCGGCAATTTAGAGTAAAAAGGGTGCAAGCAAGGACCTAAGCAGTAAAAGTTATAACACAAATTCATTAAATGAACGCATCTGCCATTACAACTGTCTGTTCGGATAGCCTGCAGAGTTGATAAGCAACATTTAATAAACGCCCCATAAAAACACATTAAATCGCATTTTATCAATATCAACAGTTTTTGCGCGCTCTTTAACTGTAACCATATAGCGTACAAGTTTGAAGAGCTTACACTTACACACATGGACAAACTGACATTTAATGATACGTATACATATGTATGTGTATGTATTATTCGCTTTTGCCTTATCTGCAGAAAAGTTAATTAGCTTAGCGTTGCTCAGACTAAATAAAACAACTGTCAAATTGCAAAGGTAATAAAAAGAGGTATATACTTGTAATAAAAATACCTTTAAACCGTATATACGCGCATAATTAAATGACCAACTACGCCACTGGTTATTGAAATGTAACAAATAACGCGCTGAAAAGGAAATCAAGAACGAAACATGTAACTAACAATAAGAGCGCAAATGAAACGGCAGCGACACCGACAGCGCTGCCAACGTCAACGTTGGTCGGCTTTTGCATAGAAGCGAATGCAATGCACAGCAGCAATAGCACAACAACACCAGTCACTGCAAACGTTTCTCCATGTCTGCGAGAGTGTGAATATGCAATTGTGTGTGTGTGCTTGTGTGCTATGTGTATAGCAGCTGCTGTGAGCTCCTCGCTTTAATGCTGCCCCGCAGAACTAGTTCGAACTAGTTACCTAACCTAGTACTTTCAGCTGAATAGCATTAATCGTTGTCCTAGCAATATCTACTGGGATGTTTTCTATTAAACCGTTCGAAAACTGCTGTGTAAGTCAATAAAAGGTCAAACACTTGTAAAACTCCACACTCTGGGGGCTGCATTAGCGCATTTCTGTTGCCACAACAACAGCAAGCACATGAATATAAAACACACACACTCTTACACTGACACGTGCACACACTTAAACGGCGCGCGGACGTCGCGTCGCGTCGACGGCATGTGCATAGCGTACCGTTTTTATTTCATACGGCCGCAGACACTCACAGCCACAGCCACAGCAGCAACAACAACAACAAGAGCAACGAACATACGGCAAACACCTGAAACCGAAAAACAGTGCACAAGTGTTACTCAGAGACCAAGCACGCGTGTAAAAATGTCGCCCCGACAGCAACAACAAAAGCAGTGGGAATAGCACACAAAACAATTGAACAACTGAGAGACGAGCGTAATAAACAAGTAAAGAACCTAAAACGAAAACAACTAGCAAAGATTTAGGCATAATTTAAACAAATTTTAAATGCAAATTCCACTAATATTTATTGTTACAAATGGCTTTTCTATTTGCGCAGCATTAAAAGGAGTCGCACATAGTAAAACAACTACAACACTCAAGAAAAACGTGGGAGCAGTGCTCTCTGCAATCGCTCTCTCGGTGAGAAAGAGAGACCAAGCAACAGCGCAATTGGCTTTTTAGCAGCTTGAGCTTTCATTTTGAGGACGCTGCGCAGCTGTCGACGTTGACGTTGTCAAAGAGCAGACAAAGAGAAGGAAAGTTAAATATTGAAACTGCATTTTGTGCAATAGCACAGCAGCCATGGCCACAGCAGCAGCAGCAGCAACCACAAAAAAAGGCATCAACAACAATAAAGGGGTAAGTCAATGTGTCTGTACGTTGTTGCGTATTGTTAACTTGGCCTTTTAAGCTGGTCGAGGGTTGATTTGTTATGCGCTTTTGCTGATGACACACGCACACGTACATACACATGCACATGCAGTCGCGGACGTGTTAGCAAGCAGTAGCGTAGCCCCTAACGTTAACGGGGGTATAGATATTTAATTAAATTGAACTAAATTATTGAACAAAATTAATTTAAATGCATTTAACAATTTTTTATTTCTTATTCTAATAATTTTAATAATTCCTTGCAGGAAAAAGGAAAATCACGTCGTAATGAACGAAACATCTTGACCTTTTATGAGAAAATTGCCGTAATACGTTATTACGATGAAACGAACATTTCGCGGAACAGCCTGGCAAAGATGTTCCATTGCTGTGCCACACAAATACGCCGGATTCTGGAGAAGAAGCGGGAGCTGCTGCAGCAACTGGCAACCCTAAGCGAGGCGGATGCATCCATAATCATAGAGGAGATGACGCGCAAGCGTCGCAAGTTCGAGATGAGCGCCATAAGCTTTCTCCTGCATGAATGGGTGGAGCGATCCCGACAGCTGCGTCTCGGCGTCAGCATACGGAATCACACGCTTAAGGAGACGGCACTCAGGATGGCAGCTGTGCTCAATTTGCCGGCATTTAGGCCATCTTATCGCTGGCTGAATCGCTTTCGTGGAAAGTACAAGTACGAGGAGGATGATCTGGGCTACCAGGGATCGAGTCCCGTGTCGAGTACACTGCCCGTAGAACAGATTATAGTGGAGTTTAAGCATGCTCTGCCTAATTTTATGCAAAAGGAACTTGCCGACATCGATGCGGATGTGAAGATAAACATTCCGTCACCAGAATTGGTTAACTTATCGAGCGACAACAGCGAAATATCTGATGGAGATGAGCAGGATGACGATGGCGTCGAAATGGTGACCTGTGAGCCCAGTGTGCTGCCTTCGCCGGCAAGTACATCGGATGGGGAGGATGAACTGCCACAGCAGCAGGAAGAGGATCCTTCGACTAGTCTACTGATGAATGCCGGCACCTGCACGCTGCTTAGCAGCGTCTTTCCCCACTTGGCAATCATTCATCAATTCGCTCTCATGAACTCTGATGTGCAAGCATTGGAGCTGATCTCACAGCTGGGCGTGCACATGCAACAGCAGGCTACATCCGGCGCCTATCGCGCCCTAACTATGGCAAATAATGGAGAAGAGCAGGCGGGACAACCCACAGAGCTGCCGCCGGGCACCATTTATGCAGATATCGATGATATCGAATTAATAGAATAGAGCTTCACTTATAGTCACTTAAGTATTATTTATAAATAAAGTCAGCTAGCACTTACCATGCGCTTGTCGGGTATTATGATCATATTAGAGCTACATTCTGGCGAGGCCAGCTCTGGTTTAACTTCCGTTTCCTCCTCCTCCCCTTCGGCATCCGCCTCTTCTTCGGCCTCGTCCAGGTTCATTGGACTGTTGAGGGCCACGAGATCTTTGGGGCATGTTTTGTCAATGCGTGCATCGTGCTCTACAAGTCCAACCTCCATTTTGGACATTAACAAACGTTCACGCATAACGGCATTCGTCTTTAATTCCTCGGGGGTGCGTTGGGGTACTATGCACATGGAGAACTCATCGTAGAGATCACACTTCTTCTTAAATGGACGGGTGAAACGCGATTCCTCCGCCTTCTGGTGAAGTCGCCGCAGCTCATCCTCTATGGTTAGGACATGGGAGATCGTCGAGTTTGGTGGCTTTTTCTGGCAGACACGCTCGCGAAGCGGACAATTCTCCACCTTCCATTCCGTGACTACATTGTCGCCCATGTACGTACGTACTGCATATGGATTCTCTGATGGACTCGCGTCCGCATTGACTTCCACAAATTTTTTAAGCATATTTGCAAGTTAAGCACTATGAATTTTGTAGCAAATAATAATATCACAGAATTGTTAACAGTTAATTTAGTATTCTAACTTGGAATGTTTGTTGTTGAATAAACATTGCACGATTGTTTTCAGTTTAACTTAAATTCACATAAGCCTACTTACATCTGGCGCGAAAAAAGCTACCATGTTACCAGACCTTCAAAATACGATAGTAATGTGCAAACCGATAAAGTCAAAATATCGATTATAGTCATGAGAATCGATTATGCTCAAAATAACAGCTGTGAGTCACTGAATCGCACCTGTTCGTAATGTTTCCTTTTCGAAATTCAAATATAATTTGCGTATTTTAATAGCACATTTATTAATAATCATTGCTTGCCAAAATATATTATTTAATTTTGCAGAATTCAATGAGCGAATAGCGGTTGCTTACAGCAATGTTTTGTGCTCACTGTTAATTAACAGTTCACCAAACTGTTAAGTTTTACTGCTGTAAATAAACAATGTGGCCAAAAAACAACAACAAAGGGAACAAGACGGGCGAACAAGTTTATTAAAAAGTGCATTCACTGCATTAAAGTGAGTTGATTATTAAAACATAGAGAGTATTTTGCATCGCACTCGAATTGATTTACTGCAAATGCAACAAGAGGGACACAGACCTTCTGTTCTCGCTCTTCGCGTCAGTCGCAAATTAGATGTACATGAGTAAACTATGAAAATTGACGACAATTGCTGAAGACCCAGAACAACTTAGGCAAAAAGTTAAAACGCCAAGATGTGGATTCAACCCAAGGAGCTACTGTTGCCCTCGGCATTTTGGTAAGTTTAAAAAAACATTTCAAAATATTTGCAATTCCAATAGTTGAGGGGTGTTTCCTCTATACGGGATGCTGTGTTATATTCCGCCCACCCGCAAACACCCGCTTCTCCAGCAGCTGATTAATTTAAGGCACACACACAACACATACACATAACCGACTTTTGTAGATGTGCGCATATTTGCATGTGTGCTTCTGTAATTGTTGTTGCCTTTAGTCCGCACTATAAGCTGATAACTAATTGAGCAGAGTTCAAGTCAACTCGCCAACTCTGCACTGATTCGACAAAAGTAGCTGTGGAACACGGAACCTGGAACAAAGACGCGGAGAGCTTAAAACCAATGTTTGATTGTTCTTTTTGTTCGCACAACTGTTTTGTTGCTGCGTAAAAAATCCACTTGCAAACACAAACGCACACAAACAGACACATACACACACATTCATACCAACGCATGCATACAAATGTACATATGTTTGTCAATTCTGTTTCGCTTTTTTTTACAGGACTGCTGAAATGGTGTCCAAATATTTTGTGCTGCAAAAGCGTCGTGGACATGGCGAATCCCGAGGATTTGGCTCGATGCTGGTGGGCACCTTTGACAGCGTTATGAACACCAAGCCGGCCCCATATCGAATACTGCATCAGACGCCCTCCTCCGAGGTTTCTTACGGTAGGTTCAAATCGAGCTCTCCCACAAGCGTCTTATCAACGCAATTCACATGTGTTATGTATTATGTGTGAGGTGCACACCGAGGGGAGTGTCCAATCAGTGGACTGACTCATCCAATGCATGCATAGGGAAACGCAGATTTCTATATACAATATACTCATGTGTGCCACTGGGGCAAATATACATTAAATTTTAAATGATTGAGGTGACGGGGTTCTCGATAATAAGGTAAAGATGTTGAATTGAGCATGGTTAGAAAATAAATCAATATAAATGAACGTATTCTCATATAAACTAAGAATTGATATATCAGCTCATAAAGATAAAAGATAACGGAGTAATACAATTTATAATATATACCAGATAAAATATATGTTAGTTAAAAAGAGTTAAAAATCTTAAAAGAATATTGGATAAGTTGTCAAGTTTCTAAATAAAAGGTCATTGATTATATTTAGAATATATTTTAGTAGTTAGAGTCATTTGGGGGAATAGCTCTGATATCTGGCGACTTAGACTTTAGTCTGTGGTGTGTCACCCTATTAGATAACTAGCAAATAATGCAATTAATAAATATTTCGTTTGATTGTGTTGCACAATAAGAGCCTAGTTTATAATGATTATTATTGTTTATTCATTGTGTACATTTCTTTATCATTAGAAATTGCTATTGGAATTACACAAGATGAGATTGTCAAGGACTGGGAATGGCTTCAAGCGAATCTGTTCAGCGTGCTCAATGAAATGGAAAATGAGGATGAAGTGACCAATTTTACAATATGTAAAATACAATCGTTGTATGCTCAAAATAATCAAGACGATACTGGCGAATCGCCGGACTTTAAAGTGATGACATCACAGTTTCGACAAATCTTCAAAATGCCCGAAGAGGAGCGTTTGGTCAACTCGTATTCGGCCACGTAAGTGGAAATGTACTTGATCGGGCAAATGATAGTTTAATAATCGATCAAAATTCTATTTTAGCTATGTGAAGAACAAAATACCACGACAGGGGCAGTTGTACATCTCGTTGAATCATGTTTGCTTCTATTCGTATATACTGAGCCAGGAGATTAAGCGAATCATACGGTTCGCTGAGCTGGAGGATATTAGTCGGAGTGGCAATACGATATATCTGAAGACTACCAATAACATGACCTACAACTTCACTCTGATCTTCAATGCGAATGAGGCACATGTGTTGATTGAGCAGCTGAACAAGATGGCCATACAAAAGTTAATCCAGGATCCGGAAAGTCCAGTTGTCGATCATGACACCTCGAACTTTACACGCTTCGGCACAAAGGTTTCCAAGAAGCCAGTTCTCCTGCGCGATTTGACGGCACGTCAGAAATCTGAAGAATTTCGCGTCTATTTTCGTCTACCGCAAACGGAAATTATTGATGGCAAGATAAAGGCCGATATCTGGACGCCGTATTCAAAACGTTTTCATGCGGGCTACATTTATTTATCGCCCAACTTCTTTTGCTTTCGCAGCGATGTCAAGGATTTGGTTAGCCTCGTAATACCCATGAAAACTATTAAGGTAAATGCCAAAAGAAAACGTATACAGATATTTAATTTTACTATTTATTTGTTGCTTGTAGAGTGTGGAGAAGAAAGACGACGGCCAGCAGCGTTTTGACAATCAAATTGTCATCTTTACATCGGAGAATGTGCCTTTTATGTTTTCAAAGATCGCCGATCGCGAGGTGCTCATCTCAAAGATAACAGATCTTCTATCTCGCATCCATATGTATGTCTTCAGTTCAATTTTACGATCGACTTCTTTTTCAACCTGTTTTTATTTTGATTGCAGACCCGTCAGCAGGGAACGTGCCAAGTACGACATCTCGTGGAGCAAACAGACCGCATTCCTCAACACATTTAAGACGCAATTCAGCGCGGACATGCAGAGGAAACAGGACGTCAAGATGGCGCGTTGGGAGGAACATTTTCGTGATTTTGGACGCGGCATTGCAATGTTTCGCACCACAGATGTGATTAATTTGATTGTCGAGGGCATTCCGGACAAGTTAAGGCAGGAGATATGGTTAATCTTCTCGGGCGCCATACATGACAAGGAAATGAATCCCGGCCTGTACGAGGATCTGGTTGAGAAGGCTGCCTGCATTAAGGATTGCTTTGCGCACGATGAGATCGATAGAGATTTGCCGCGTTCTTTACCCGAACATCCGGCCTTTCAAAGCACCGATGGCATTGGCGCCCTGCGTCGTGTCCTTCAGGCATATGCACTGCGTAATCCGCAGGTGGGCTACTGTCAGGCCATGAACATTGTATCTTCGGTATTTTTGCTGTTTTGTGATGAGGAGAACGCCTTCTGGATGCTGGCAAGTCTCTGTGAGAATCTATTGCCTGACTACTACAAGGATAAGGTTGTTGGCGCCCAAATTGATCAGGGGGTGCTTAATGAGCTGGTTGAAACGCATCTATCGGACTTGCATGAGCATCTGGAGCGACTGGGCGTCATTAAGATGATCTCCATATCGTGGTTCCTGACCATATTCATAAGTGTGATTAGCTACGAGAGCTCACTGCAAATTCTTGATTGCTTTTTCTACGAAGGCGCCAAGATCATATTTATGATCTCGCTGCAGATCATCGAATGGAATCGTGACAAGTTGCTCAACTGCCAGGACGATGGCGAGGCCATGCTGGTGTTGCAAACCTACTTGGAGGGCATCTATAACCCGGAGTACCAAGTGCCACCTCCCACAGACAAACGAAAGCTGGAGCGACAGCAAACTCAAACTATACAGACCCTTATCCATGAGGCGTATACAAAATTCGGCGAGGAACTGACTCAACAGCGCATCGAGGAGCTGCGTAACAAGCATCGTCGCCTCACCGTCCGACAGTTTGACATTGACAACGAGAAGACCATTGTGAAGGCCCATGTTCAGAATGCATATTTTGAGCGGCAGGAGCTGCACATGCTGCTCACAATTATACGGGAGGAGAAGCTGGCCCTCAAGTCCATGCAGCAGCAGCAGAAGGCCCAATCCATGAGCGAGGCGCCACAGTTGCAGCATCAACCGTCGCCGTCACGAGATATTATGCCGGGCGGTGGAAACGGACGCCACGAGGCATACTGCGTTGGCTTTGAGGTATTCCACACGCTCATCACAGAGCTAACGCCTTGGCGCAAGTGCGTCAGCGTTGACATTGCCGAGAAACTCTTCAGAGTAGGTCACAAGTCATGCTTTATAATTTTGTGTGACAATTCTAATACATTTAAAAATCTTTTGTGACAGCTGACGGACAAGAAGGGCACCGGGCAGCTCGACTTTGGTCAGCTTGTTAACGCATTGGGTTTGGTTTGCTCCACCAAGAGCATGGAGAAACTGAAGCTGCTCTTTGTATTGCATTTGCCTCCGCTGTTGTCCAAGGCGGAAATCGAACGCACGCGTCGTCCGCGTCCACGGACCAAAGATGATGCCGAGGAGGCCATCGAGGCGGAAGATTTCTTTGAGTAAACACTTTAACTTCTTTAAATTTGTCATTGTCTTTTATGCTAATCAAATTGTATATTTTCTAGTGAGGATGCGTCGGAGTCGATTGAAGCCCTGCCGTCGCCATCGGATCATAACTTTGATGCCGATGATTTTGCTTTGATAAGCGCCACGCAGCATTTGCATAACTTGGCTGGAATCTCGGGCAACACATTTATGGACTTGTCGCGGACACCGAATCTGTCGCTGAACTCGAATGCATCGTCGTTGGCGCAACGTAACTCGACGTTTTATGTGGATCTGCCCGCTGCACTTCAGGGTACTACTGCAACACGCACAGATGCTGGGCAGGACGACGACCAAGACATCGGTCTACGCCAGCAAGGACGTTACGAATCGATTGACACATTTTCGGATATTTCAGATCTGGGCGCGGCCCCGACGACAACAGCTGGAGCAGCAGCAGCCGCAAATGCTGCCGATCAAATGCTACTGAACGTTGAGACTATATCGAATTTCTCACAGATCAGCGACCTGGTTGCCACGCGTCTAGATCGGGCCGATTCAAATGCCACAGACACACGGAGCTTGGGCAGCTTGGGCTATTTACTGGATCAGCCGACAGAAGGCGCCTCCGGCAGTGGACAGCATCGGCATGTGCCGCACATGCGCAAGGAAAATTTCCAGCTACTGTGGCGCAGCATTATCGAGATCTTGGGCTGCGTCCAGGACGAGGATATGCGACGTGCATGTAAGTGGCATCGAACTTAAGCTACTTTTGTATTTTATTTTAAAGCCCCCTTCTTTGACAGATGAAAACCTCATTGAGATGGGCAACAGCAACATCAAGAAAGAGCCCAGCTTGGAGAGCTTTACTCAGCTCAATTTGGGTGGCAGCGGCGATGAGGTGAGTGCAAGGATTTCCTTTAGGAAAACAGACCAACTTCCAATCTTTCTAACTTTGTCAAAATTGATTAAACTTTCAAACGGAATGTCATTTTGTTCTTGCTTTCCCTCTAAATTTATTTTGCATTCAAATTTAATTAATTTAGTGCAATTGATTTTGATTTCATTGCAGCAACCGGATAGTAATGGAAATCCCACAACTCCCGCTGCAGAGCCGAGCAGCACGACACGCATGTTTGTTGCACTCGAGGAGGAGCTGCGACAAGCCAGAGCAGGAGCAGCAGGCGGAGCTAGAGGAGCAGCTGCAACCACAACAAACAGCAGTGGCAGCAACAGCAGCACAAACACCTCGGAGGCCTGGCACATATCCATTAATCAGTTTATAGCCACTGCTCTGACATGTGAATGCATTGTAAAGGCATTCCAGACACACACACGCATTGTGGAGCAGATTGAGTTGTTGCAGAAGAAGCGACGCAAATGTTTGTCCACTAATTATAGCTACTGAATACTTCTATATAGCTGTAATCGCATACCCCACAAGAACCCAATGTATTAGCCATATAAAAAAAGTCCCCCCAAATAGAACTGTGCAATGCGACTCCAGCTTTTAACTTATCCCGTTTTATATATACATATATATGTGTATATTCGTATCCTACCCGATTAGTTAAGCCAATTGTTTGTGAATATAGTTCTATTATACCTATTATACATATTGCATATATATATATATATAAAGATACAAGTCTATCTTATTTTGAGGCAATTTATTTCAATATATTCACGAATATATATACATACATTTTACTACTATTCCATGACTACATCCACGAGCTGCTTTGAATTTCGACGAGAAACTGCGGAAGCTTCCTGGCGAGCATGCTCTGCGCATCGCACAAGGCATTCCTCATAGTTCCACTTGGGGAAGACACGTTTATAGAGATACATGAATGCCGTATCATAGGATCGCAGCTGGCCATCGAAATAGCACTTCATGTGCCCGTGTGTGCCCAGGGATTCCTTAATGTGTCCAAGACGACCACATTTGGTGCGTAGTTGGACCGGCTTAAAGTACTCCACGTCCTCCTTGTGGAAGAACATGTAGCGTATGGTAGCCGATTTGCGATTAATGCGCATAGGGTGACCACTAAGCACCACGCGCTTAAGCACAATGCGATCCGGATTGCATGAAAGTAGACGGCCACGGGCAACCATAGCCAACGATGAATCAGGATTCACCTTAAAAGCGAGCACGGCGGCAGGAGGAAACTGAATGGGCGCATAGAAAGTAGCGCAAACAGTTTCATACGGCCGGAAGAAGCGCTCGAACTTATGCTTATCCCCATTGGTGTGTTGACTGTAAATGGGATTGACAACGAAGCGACGATAGCCACACTGTACAATGAGTTGCTCCTTGGACTTGAGTGGCACCTCAGAGTCTGGAATTCGCTGCAATACAACATTCATCACACACATCTGGTGCTCGTGTGGCAACATGCCATAAACAATCACATTATCTGTGAGCTGGCCGGATCTGAAGGCATTCCAGCGGCTCTCGGGCACATTGATGACGTGCAGTGTGATGTATAGGCCAGGCTACAATTGAAAATGCATTTAAATATACTTGTTGATTAATCAAATGCTTTAATTTACACTCACCAGTACGCCCTCGAATTCCTTTGCCTCGTTTAGAATGCGTCGCTTGGTGCGATCGAAGTTCTTGAACTGATAGATGCGCGCATAATCGCTGGGCAGATTCTCTTTGGCATCCCAGGGTGAGGTGCGGAACGATTCGAGGCCGCGATACTTTTGGAAACGTTCGTGGGCGGGCACATCCAGCGGTGTGTCGATCTCGTCGGGCCACAGTTGATCTGTGCGAGCTTGTTGCAGTTTCTGAAGGGTTTCACGTTCCTCCTGGAAATCCATTTGTTGATCGTACTTTTCATCATTAATGGCCGCTTCCGAGGAAACGGAAACACTGTCCAAATACTCTTCCGTATCCGAATCGCGTTTCTCGCATTCATCTTCAAAGGACTTATTATCACAGGACATAAAGTCCTCGTCATCCCCATTGCCACTCATATCGTCATCATCATCCTCTTCGTCGTCGTCGTCATCCACCTGGTCTTCTACCTCCTCCACATCAGGTATCCAGGCGGCCTGGTAATCACTGTACCCTTTTGGAACACGTTTTATTAAACGAATTTTCTTGGTTTCCTTTTGCGAAGCCTCGATCTCTTCTTCTGTTGGCCAGGTTTGCTCAGCATCCATGGGATCTGGTATATTCTCGCACTGTAGCGATGTCTGTTTCTCTGGATTACTGCGATCAAGTAAACGCACCTCAGCTGCCTCTCCCTCACGACTCTTGTCCAGCTTATAGGGATCGGGTGGCGCATCGACTTGACCCAGTTGATAATCACCAAGACCGGGTATATGCACCAGTCCATTTACATTCAATGACTGTCCACGTAGATAGCCAGTTATTTTGAGTGTTCCCAGTTCCCCATTTGGCACATATTCCACGAGATCACCAAACAAATGCGGACGATTGCTGACGTTGTGCAGCACACGTTTCTTCTGTCCGCCAATGCGTCGCATTACATTCAATCCTTCTGCAGCGCAGTCCAACTGAATGACCTTCTCCTCGGGCAACAGCTTTGAGATGAACTTTTGCGCCGCCTGCTTTGTGGCCGTGCGACGTTTCGGATTAATGGATTCCAGATCCATAAGCGCCACAACCGGAGTCGGTATGCCTTGTGCTGAAACCATGTTAAACACACGCTGGCCCCAACGATCGAAGATCTCATCGTCACCAAAGGCAGCCGACGTCAGCATCAGTGTGGTGTCGCACACCTTCAGATAGTCCAGCGCAATTAGTTCATTCCCACGGCCAACGGGAGGCACAACAAAGGCGAAGCGTTGCTTGAAACGTGGAAGATTCATGTAAACAATTCCGCTGCGGGATTTCTCCACAACAATTTCACTGTCGCAGCTTTCAAGTATGGCCAGCGCAGAGTTGGCATCGATTTGCTCGTGCATCGGCAGCACACAAACCAAAAATGGGGCGGTGTTCTGGCCGCCCAATTGACGCTTCTGTTGAAGAACTTCATCGCGTTTGTTTTTGCGCAGTTGGTTCAATTGATTGCGTCGTTGCTCTTTGCGTTGCTGCAGCTTATGCTTATGCGAGATGGCCTTCAGACCGACTTTGCCTATGTGAAACAATAAACAAACAATTTAATAAGTTTCCGTGCACTTGTTGAAGTACTCAAATACACACACACACACCTTTTTGTGCAATGTCGATGGCGCCTTTGGAACGATGACGACCAGTTTTGTGAGCCTTGTTCGTCTGTTTCAACGGGCCAGGCCGATGAAACGCATGATCCGCCATGTTTGGCTAATTTATTTCCACAAAATTAAGAAAAATATCAATATTTTCACACTGTGTTATTTTCGAAACGAGGCGAGCACATGTTCCAACAACACTTATCGATATCGAGCTATCGATGACAAATATAATTCAGGTGTGGCCGCACTCGATTCTGAGTGTTGTAAAACGCAGCATATGTTGGCGTATAGGCGAGCACAGAACGGCGCGCAAATTCAAATCTATATGGACACTTAAATTATATATTAAATAATAAGTTTACACCCCTTAAATTTCTATTAAAAACTTTTAAAGCTGAAATAAAACACAGTAAATTAGTTTTTAACCACATTCAATGTAAATATGTATTTGTTGTTATGGTATATTTTTAGTACATTACATATATGTATGTCTGTATGCATGCAAGACTAGACAAGCAGCTTGCTTAAACATAACGCTGTTTATTTTTTATGCAATTTTACTTTTGTAGTATATGATATAAGTATGCGTTGGTTTTCCGAATGCATCCGTAGTTGAATAGTTGTAGTAACTGCATATATTTTTTATTGCATATAGAGCATGCCAAAGTTTACATAGAGTTTTAACTAACTTAATTGCATAGAGTATTTAATAGATACATTTTTTTGTTGGGATTCATTACCATCATGTGTAAATAAGTTAAAATAGTATTTAATAGTATTGAACATTTCTGTTTTTGTTTAGGTGTGTGGGTTTTAAAACTTAACGGTAGGCATAACACTTAACGATTCATAATAAAAACAAAAGTCTCAATAAATATACATAATTAAATAGTAGACGATTTTGTTTTTTGTTGTTGTTGTTGTTTTTTCAGTTAAGGTAAATTGAGTGATTGTTTTTCATTAATTGGGTTTGGTTCAATCTAGGTTGGTTGCTCCATGGCAATGCCATTATATTTATATATGTATATACTTGTATGTATGTGTTGTTACATTCAATTTGTAGTTGATATTTCACATATTGTATGGCCACTAACAGCGCTATTATAATAAATACGAGTTTCCACATCGCGTTCTTCCCGACGACGTGTTGGACAAATCTCAATGTTGCATGATTTTGCAGCGCTTTCCGGATTTTCTCCAAGAGTTTTCTTTTCATAGGGACTTTATCCGTTAGTCCCTACCAAAAATAAAGTATGCACTTGTATATAGATATATATGTATATATGTATTCAATGTATATATTAATCAATATTTATGCTATCAAAATGACCACACAATGCCCTCAGCTTTCCCCTCCCCCACATTGCGAGCAATTTTGTTAAAAATTATACACTTTGTCAAATGGAGAGTCCCCATGTACTCCAAGTACTCCCCGTTTCCCATTTCCAATTCCATGCCCACTCCCTTCCCAAAACCAATTTACATACAAAACGTTTTGACTCTACGGTTAGGGCCTTAAAAAATTGTTGCCAACGCATGCATTCTCTCAATAGCCAATATCCTTTTTGTTGTCGTTATTGTTTTTACTTTTGTAGTACTGTTTTTGTTGTACAAATTCGCGCTTTGTTTGGTGAGCTTCTTGTTGTTGATTTTCTTTTTTTTTAACATTTTTTTTGTGCAAGTTTCCATTGTGCTGGGAGGCATAAACAAATTACATGTTCCTGCATTGAGCGCAAACAGATCGAGCCTTTGTATTGTCACGCACAAAATCATGCACATTGAATTTTCCATCATCGCCATGGTCGTAGCCGCGACACTTTAGCTGCCTGTGATGATGATGGAGAGAAAAGCAAGAGAATATTTGTATGTGTGTTGAGTTTATCATTAGTTTTAGAGTAGTAGTAAACCAAAATGGCTAAAGAAAAGTAATTAAGTTTCTCTCTTCAAACTCAAAGTGATTCTCGTCTGTTGTGTGGCAGCTGGAAAAGTTTTGCGGCTGAAGAAAACTCACCTGGCGACCGCTGTGAATGCCAGCTCCACATTGAGTCCCGTCTTGGCCGATGTCTCCATAAACGGCACATTGTGCTCACGTCCAAGGCGTTCGCCATCCTCGCGTTTCACCTGCCGTTCGCTGCTGCTGCAGTCGGCCTTGTTGCCTTTAGGCCAGAGAGAGAGAGAGAGAGAGAGAGAGAGAGACAGAAAGTGAGATGCGTTTGAAAAGCGACAAAAGTTGCAAAGTTTTTCACTTGTAATTCAATTAAATGGCCAACAGCTGCTGCTGCAACGGCTGAGCTCGCCTTTAATCAAATCTATTTGGCTGCCTTTTAACTCAATCACTCACCTATTAAAACGATGACCACATCCTCCTGCGCGTACTCACGGATCTCGCCCAGCCAGGCGCGTATGTTGTCGAAGGTGGTCTTGTTGGTCACATCGTACAGCAGCAGCAATGCTATCATAGGGATTTACAAAATACAAAAAAAAAATAGAAAAAGGCATACAATCAACTAAGCTGCTCTGAAACCAATGAAAATCATTCGTTTGCTCACTCACCGTGGGCATCGCGGTAATAGGCGTGCGTCACACTCCGGAAACGTTCCTGTCCGGCGGTGTCCCAGATTTGCAACTTGACGCGCGTTCCATCGACGACGACAACTTTGTTCTGCACGTTGCAATTGAGTTATGTGTGCGTTTGTTATGCAAAAAAGAAAGATTGTTGTTGCCAATGAAAACGCAATTGTTACACGAAATGCAATTAATTTACGAAATGTGCATGCCAAAGAGAAAGTGAACGCCAAAGACATCGGAGATGAACGGAGGCCACGGGGCGTATACTTGTTTCGTGTTGCACAGACACATTGCGTATACGCAGCATTTGCCATCACATGCAGACACATCAAACACACTCGAAATACAGTAATACAATTTACAGGTTACATTCAAATACGACTACAACAATTTTAACGATACAGACAAAGCAGTCAATAAAATAAATGTAATTCGGCTTGATTTTACTGCGAATTGGGCACAGACAAATAAACAGCCAAAGCATGATAGAAAAACAAACTTCTAGCTAAGTAAACATAAAGTCGATGCATTGCGTCAAAACATAAGATGATACGAATTTTACTGGGAAATTCATTTACAACGCAGGTAAATAATGTGAATCATCATAAATACACATACTCGAACGTGTAACCATTTTATATAAATATAATATATATGCACAAGCTTAAATTTACTATTTGTTATGCTTACACAAAATATCTCTCATTTATTATTTATTTAATATTCTATTAGCCCCAAAGTGTTTTGAAAATTGTATATTGAATACAAATTGTTGTTTTACTAAATAAATGATGCACTTTTTATGATATTTAATAAGTTCGCATTAGCTAGAAACACGCTTTATTCAATTTCCAGCAAATAGTTGGCAAATTAAATTAAAAATTCTTCAACTTCTCTGGGTTTTAATAGCTTATTTCAACAGAAATTCACAATATTTTAGTTCGACATTGAAATAACTCAAACTGCGCTTTCATTTTCAATTTGTTGTCAAGGTAACGAATTGAAAAGGAATAAAAAAGGACGACTTTGCGGCATGTAAAATTTAAGGTCAGTCGGAAATCATTTAGGAGGATTACACATAAATACAAAAAAAAAAAGGTAGAAAAAAGTGCGTTTGGAAGTTAAAAAAAAATAACCAGAAAAGGACGCACTTATTACACAAAGAGCGGCAAAAAATGGCTGCAAACAAAAGGATAGGAAGAATATGATAAAGAGGGAGAGAGAGAGATAGAGAGACTGGTACACATTTAATGGGAGATATGGCAAATGTTGGTAGTATTATTGTTGTTTAATAAATTTATGTGCCATATGAGCTCCCGGCTATTTCTACGATAATAAAGCCTCTAGAAGTTGAAACAAAAACCCGACAATAATAAGCATGATAAAAGCAACAGCAACAACGGCAAGTTAAATACGAGTAACAAGTGTATGAGAAACACACACACACACACACACACACACACGCGTACAAAGCGACAGAACCATCAACAAGTCCTTTTCAAGTTCATATGGTTTTTAATAAATAGCCCCAAAGAGCTTAGCCGCATCAATGCTGGCAACCCTGGACAAGGATGTCCCCCCCCCCCCCCGCTCACCGCAGACAGGAAGGGAGGGAGGGGAACTGGTTGAACACGAGCTAAGCAGGCGGTAAAACGTTTCACTAAAGAGCAAAGCCACAGCAGCTGGGAGTGATGAAAACCGCAAAGCAAACAGACAAAGAAACCCAACAGACACACGCTCCCATTAATAAAACATATAATGGTCGACAATTCGATACCCTGTACAACACCAAACACAACAGAGAAATTTAAAATAACATAGACTTAACAGACATTTAATATAACACGTATGAGTTAAATTACACTTCTGTTAACTTTAACAGCAACTGTAGAATTACATAGAAAGTTGTGAGCAGTTAACATAAAATTAAAGTACACATTTAATAATTGATTAACTAGTTGACTTAACACTTAAGCCCGCATCATATATCGTTTAGCCTGATGAGATTAGAACAGGGTATAAATACACATAGAAAGAGACATGGGGAAACAGAGTTGTTTGGCTTGGGAGTTGGTTTCAGGTTCAGATGGGGAGCATAACAAGAACATGATAAACTCAGACACACGCAAACACATAGAGGAGATGTTGATAAGTTGATGTGTACGCAGGTGAAAATCGTATTCTTATAGCCTTGACAACTGTTGACAGCGCACAGACAGGCGAAAACAGATAACAGAGACGGAAAAGGAGGAGGAGGAGAAGGAGGAAAACAGAAATACACACAGATAGACAGATACATAGACAGACACACATAACAATTAGTAAGAACAACAGCAATAATATTAAAACAAAAACAACAACAAGAATACACAGAGAAAAAGAGAAAGAGACAGAGAGAGAGAGAGACACACAGAGAAATCGCTTACCCTAAAATCAATGCCAACTGTGCTCAGGAAGTAGCTGGGCACATAGCGACCATCGCGAAATCGAATCAACAGCGATGTTTTGCCCACTCCCGAATCGCCCAGCATTATAACCTGGCCAACAGCCACAAACGACAGTAACAAGTGTATGTGTAAGTGAGTGGGTAAGTGTAAATATAGAAAATACATAAATATAAGTTTGAGATTCGTGTAGATACGAATATAATATGACACTTATAAGACCTCCTACGTATACACATACTCTTAGACTAAATTCATGGCTTAAAGATGCCAACCCCAAGGACCTTTACTTGCCAATTACCAATTGCCACTTGCCACTTGCCACTTGCCACATGATACTTGTCATTTGGCATGCATAACTCTTGTGGTTTTCTTTTGATATTCGTACCTCTTTTGGCATTTGGTTTCTGATGACTTTTGGTGCGAGCTTGAGCAAAATTAGCTGCTATTCCGGTATCAGGCAATTAGAGCAGAAATGTTATTTGAACACGACTTACTCGAATAACTCAAATGCCTTGGTATGTGAGGGTGAGAAGGCAACTGCATTATAAATCTGCCCTTGAGCTCACATTAGTTGCGCTAAATTTCTTTGTCAATTGCAGAATTTCCTAGAATGTCTCTCGGTAACTTAATTCAACGGGGAATTCTATCTGAGGGTCTTACAACACTCGAATGTGTGGGCTTTTGAGTCTGTCAAAGAGCTGTTAACTTTTAATGAAGTTTTTTCTGTCAACTTAATATATGACAAACTTATTTCGTCAATGTTACTGACTGTTACTCAATGAGTTAACATATATGTTACTAGTTTAACAAACTGTTAAACTGACTGACTTCATTTGAATGTTAAATGTAGTTAACATAAATGTTACCTTGTCGTTTACATAGCTAGGATGCTGTTAAGTAGACATTTCTTACTGTCAATCTTACTGTCGGACTAGTTAAGTAAAATGTTACTACAAAAAACTAGTCTTGGTAAACATTTATTATGTTTAATTAATTTTACAATTCACGTATGGCAAAGGGAACAAGGTAAACAGAACCCAATGTATAGCAACATCAAAAATCCCATATTTAAAGATAATTTAAGAGTCCTCACCTATTTAATTTTGAACTTACTACTTAATTAGCAGCTGCTGTGGGATGCACAACATTATGAGGGTTGGCTAACAAACCCAACCTACTATTAGACAGTTAACTTGTGAGCCTGAGCAAATAGGCCAAGCTATTTGCATATTTCAAATTATCTAGCAGCCACAAAAACTTTGCCATTTGATAAATAATTCTAGCGTCTGAGAGCTCATGCAATTATTTTTACTACCCAGGACTTTTGTTTGCTTGCCATAAACTGAACATGAAGCTCTTTAAAAAAGAAATAAATTAAATATGCAGCAGTTTTGAATACCCTTTGCCTAAATGGGATGTTACAACTTTACTGAAGTTTTTGATGTTGAATTTAGAAAAAGGATTCGTTACATGTACAAAATGTAAAGATTTGATTCAGAACTATACTGATTCTTGTTCATTTTAAAGAGTTGATAGATAAACTCATTTGAAAAGTTTAAAAGAACACAGTCTAGATTAGTTTATTTAACTTATGATAAGATGCACTTATTTGAACTTATTTTTTCTTCCTCTCTTGGGTTGAAACTTTCTATCTTTATCAAAATGTATTTATACAACTGTCTCAATTTTTCTTAAAAGTGTATTTGTACTTCGCCCTTGCGCACCTAGATTTTTATAACTTGTTTTTATTATTCATATTTATATATTTCTCGTTTTTTATGTCTGCAGCTGTGCAAAAGGAAGTCGGAGCTGGGGCATTTGTCATAATTCAAGAGAATTGTGCTAATGAAAAGCATAAGGCACCAACTTGGCAGCTGGCTGGCCTCCATTTGTATTGTTGATGTTGTTGTTTCGTCCTGTGGAAGGACACGTGCCAAGAGGGCACTAAATTGCGTGTGGACAGAGAAATTAAGACTGTGGAAACAAGGAGACATTTCTTCTTAAAGGAGGAGTCTTTAGTTTCCCTTTGTCACTTTGCACTTTATTGAATTTTATGACTTTATTTTTGAGCTGCTTATGCAAATCCCATTGTAATCGGGCATGAGGCAATGCCATAAAATGCTCCAAAGGAACCAGACTAACTTGGTGGAGTCGTAAAAATGCGTAGGAATCAGTCAAGAAAACGGCAAGGAGGGTGCCAAATAAAACGCATAATATATAAATCAATTTGCGGCTCAGGTAAATGTTGAAAAAGATTTGGAACTTGGCAGCTTCTTTAGCTCCTTATAAATATAAATACTTCTAAAATTCGGTCGTGTCTTTTGTTGACGCCTCTTTGTAATGCAAATTGATAAAGATTTCGATTTCATGCGATTTATAGTGTGTGTGTGTGTGTAGTGTATTTGTGTCTGGAGTCACCTTGCCCATGATATCAAAGTCCTCATCCTCATCCTGACCTGGCGTCGAGGAGATCATGCGTATGAGCGCACGTCCAGCGGATTTACAGAGTGTAGCGCCGGCGCCATCATAGCCGGGTCCAGTGGATGGGACAGCAGCTTCGCCAGCAGCAGCAGCTTTGACTCCTGCTGCTCCACCTCCACCGCCACCTCCGCCCGTATCCAGAAGCGGTTGCTGCTCGGCAGCTGCCGTGATTCGCATGCTGTTCAGAAATCTGCTGCTGAAACCATTGCCAATCGATGGGGGCTGCTGGGATTGTTGCTGTTGCTGTGATTGCTGCTGTGATGATTGCTGCTGTTGCTGTGATTGCTGCTGCAGATGGTCGCGATAGATTTGCGAGGGACTCATGTAATCCGAGAGCAGCGGTTGCTGGGACAACGATTGCTGGCGTTGATGCACAATAACGCTGGGTCGTCGCTTTGGATAGCCATCGTCATCGGAATCATCGGATGCAATGCCATTGACCTTGTCCAGCGTCTTGACCGGCAATTGGCCAGGTGTAATGTGCTGCCAGGTGGGCTTCACCAGCGATTCCCGGCGTGGAGATGGCGATGCATTGCTCAGCGCAGTGACCAGCGATGGCTTCCTAGCTGCTCCAGTGCTCGTCCCAGCAATGGAATCACTGCGATAACGTGTCTGCTGACGTCGCATCCTTGAAACCGTTCAGGCCAATCTACTGCTGAATTGGTTCGATTCAATGGAAAACACGTCGGGCCAAAGGAGCATACAAAATAATCAATAAACTAACTGTTACACATCATCAGCAGACACACCGATATCGACAGTCGACAGTCTGTGGACCCGAAAAAAAACAACCCTCCACAAAACGAGCTCCTCCCCAACTCGAATTCAACCCAAAGTTTGCCGAGGCAGCGGCATAAAGCAAAAGGCAAAGCCAAGCTCAAACTTTTGCCTTCCAAAAACTCATTAAAAAACATAAAACAAAAAAATGCCGAAGACAAATTAAATGCTTGAATTTAAAAACAAACATTTCCAGTCACGGAAATTCACAAATTCTGGCGAAAATCTAGAACACTTCATAATTCTTTTCTGCAGTTGAACTTTAAGGCCCAATTACTTTGTGAATAGAACGCAATAAATTCAGATTACAATTAGAATGTTGTCAGTACTGATGTAATACAAATGTTATACGACTTAACAGACAATTGACAGGACAATATAGGAGGAAAAGGTATTTACAGATGTTATTCAATTATAATTATCTCCTATGTTATTTACAGTGCATTTTATTTATTTACAGTGCATGTTATATGTTTGCATTAAGCTGCTGTGTACATATAACAGCGAGATAACATACACTGTAAATATATAACCTACACTGTAAATAACACAAAGCATTCTGTATTTGACGATTGAAAGAAACGGTTATATTCTGCTTTTTAAATAAATACAAACTGGTTACAGTAAAAAGGATTGTAATGCAGAAAGCTTTCATTACAACTTCACATACAAATTCGACAAGTGTAATCGATTAGTATGAATCACTTAATCTCATTCTTTCTATTTCTCAATATATATATTTACTTCCACTGATTTCAAGTCTAAGACTTCAACCTCATCTAGTATATAATTTACATTGTAATATAGATGTAAATTTCATTAGCCCGCCAGTTATAATTTGTTTTGGCCAGTTGAAAAACAAATTAAAATTCACAATTTCTCAGCATCATCAGGTGGAAGTTTAAAGAACTGCGACCCAAAACACACAGGTGCAAATTGAATGTAATTGCCTTGCCAACGACAGAGACCCAGAGATGAAAACCGAAACCGAGCGAGAGAATTCCACCTCAGGGCCAAAAATGGCTGACAATGTCGTTGACAACGCACACACACACACACACACACACACACACACACACACACAGGCAGCAAGAGTAGAATAGGGGCTTCCCCCCAGTAGCCAGATTAGAGGGAGAGCGAGCCTGGGTCGTGACCACGTCGCTAAATCAACAGTTGGCAGGCGTATATTTACCACAAAAGCCAAACAGCAAACACGCGCGTCGCTTTGGCAGCGCCACATTTGGTTAATAATGACGAACTGAAAAGGATTCAACAACGCGTGGAAGCCAACAGCCCGGCAAACCACGTGATTAACATTGGCTAGGCCAAAGCTATTAGCTATTAATGTCAAAGTCAAAGCAGTTCCGGAATTTCAACCGCAAAACCGATTTTGCAAGGTCACGCAAATGTTGCATACTTTTGGGAGGTGCATGTTCTGCGTTGCGATTTCGCATGCATTTCACAAATGTCCCAAAGGAAATTTTAATTGAAAACTGAATGCTACGTAATTGTAGCGAACTTTGGGGAGCAACGTGTTCCAAGTTGTGTTTTCGCAAGCATTTTACGATATTCCAAGTAGACTTCGATACTTAATTGCCGTCTATGTATTTGTTGCATTCTTGAGAATGCAGCATGTCTCACAATTTGTATTCTATTGCAATTCAAAAATGACAAAGTCAATTAGAATTAAATACAGTTCCAGCTTCTTAAATCTGCGAAATTTAGAATTCACTTATGTGTTAAAAAGTCATGTCTAAGTCATTCTTTTTTCTGTCTTTGATTAATTATTTTAATTTCGCTTCAAAGAATTACATAGTCAAATATAATTTGAATACAAAATTCTATAGCCATTTACAACTGTTTACTTTCTATACCCGATTTTTGGGTCCCTATTGAAGCTGTCTGGAGGTTAATGTGATTTGCAGTCAAAACAAGCAAACAAGCTAAAAATGTCAATAGTCGATTGATGACTGGCATGCATACGAGCACAATCTCCGCAAATTGCCAAGGTCAACTCTTTGAAAGAGCCAATGTCGAATGGCAGAAATCAGAGACAGGTGCAGGTGAAATAACTTGGCCATGTCACGTCTTCTGCATCCTGGCAACAGCAATGGCATTTACCTTCTCGCCAGGCTCGCACATTAAAAGCATTTTATGGAGCAACAGGATTTCTGGCAGCCAAGCGAAACTTGCGTCCTGTCTGCAACTGTCTGGACCTGTCTGGGTAATTGTATAGAAGTTAAATCCCAATGTCCGACTGCTCCTTAAATGGAGTTCATCGCACGTGCCTAACCTTGATTACAAGCATTTTTAAAGAGACACGTATATATCCCTACTGTAAAAATAAAAGTAATAAGAATAAAAGGTAGGCAATGAAAGCGAGACTAAATTTGTAAACTGATAGCACTTGAATCCCCTCAAACTTTAAAGGACACTTTATTAAAACAAAAAGTATACATTACACAATTAGGAAAAACCTAAAAACCTGTTGAAGCATTCCTGCATTCCAAAAAGTTGTAACCTTCTTCATCTTCATTATAAATATATTTATAACTTATTTTGACTTATTTGAAATAATTTGTTCTCAAGTTTCTCTGCATAATATAAAGAATAAATTTATCTTGCAATAGTTTGCTTTCAAATTGGAAATGCGAAATGGATACGAAATATGCACCCAAAATCTATGTAAATTGTGAAATTTCCATTTGATGGCCCACAGTTCGTATCCTTTTCTTTCTTTGTGTATTTCATCCCTTTTCCCTAAGATATTTCTGACCTTCGTCCAATGATTCGACCCCTAGGGAAAGCTTTCAGTGTTAGTTGCCAGTCGAAGAAGTAATATAATCAAGCTAACATTGTCAATCATAATGCTGATAACAAAAGTTTTTAATTGGGTTGTCTTCGCAGCAAATTTTCCCCGGAAAAAACGGTGTCAAGTGAAAAGTTGGCAAGTGAATTTAGCGAGATGCTTCAATGAATCGAACGACATTTTCGGAAGACGAATTGCTTAGCGTAATTACATCAATATAAAGCGTAAAAATAAACGGACCCTCTGATCACGGCCTGTTGCACACACGTTATTCTATGTTAAAGCCCAGGCCAAAAGGCGGTTCAGCTGTTGCCCACAAAACACGCACGTCAAAGTTACAGATACACCTTCGAAAAGGGCCACATTGTTGTGAAAGACTCACACTCACTCACATAAATATACACACACTCAGACACATTCAATCATGCGCTCAATCACGCAGCTAAAACGAAGGCAAAGTGCGCAGACAAGAGTCGCAGATACCAGACAATGGCTTCCTGATTGCATGGACAGCTTTAAGGAAATGAAGAACACACACGCACACACACACACACGCACACACACACACAATAATGCCAGGCAAGCGTGTGTATATTTGTGCGTAGGCGTTGTTGTGATTTTAAGAGGAAACTGGGCAAAACTGGACAATCGACAGCTTTATGTTGATGTGCGGCTGCCGTAAAACATTTTATGGCATTTGTAATGAAAGCCACTCAACAGCAGGAGCCAAAACGAGGAGACAGAGACAGAGAGAGAGAGAGAGACGGACAAGACCGTAAAGATTTGCGTTAGTAATCGGCTTAAATTGCATTTCCAGCTAAAGTTCCCAATGGAGGTAGCTTTAAAACCTAAACACAGCTCAGCTCAGCTTTCGTTTGCATGTATTTAAAAGAATGATTTTTAATTGCATCAAACGCAATGAGCTGACCTTGAGCTTAAGAATCACAGTGCAAGCACGTGCATGTTCTTAGGCAATAGCAACAATAGTGTGAAGTATCCATAAAACAGTAGCAATTTAAATTGACCTTCGGCTATTGAATGCACTTCAAAATTCAACTGATGCGCATAACATAATCGTCTGGTTATAGAATTAATGCGCATTTCATTAAGACAAATGACAAAGAAAACAATAAAATGGAACGGAGGGGGGGAAGAGTCTGGGGAGATGACAATAAATCTCTGTATGTCACTGTGCGAAGACATAAAACTGCCGTTTACTTTGCCAATGCAATGGATTATCAGATCTACATAGAATTAAATAATTGTCCGGAATGTAAGCGAATAAATTCTATTTACTCAACAAAGAGAAACTTAAGCTAAAAATAACTAAATATATTATAGAAAAAAGTCTTATAAAATGAAACATAAGTAAGGAATATGAACACATAAATTATGTTTACACATTTAAAATAAGCTTAAGTAAAAAAAATAACTATAAAATATTTAAAAATTTATAAAAGCATATTAAAATTTATATTAGATAGAAAGCAAAGCATATTTGTTTGGTAATTTCAATTTGTACACTAAGTCTACATTTCACAACAAATCTGACGACAACAATTCAATGGAATCGATACCAGCTCATAACAATTTTTCAAATTTCAAGGAATTTCTTTTGAGCACAGCTTTAATCGCATTAATAACTACACATTTTTCGGAAAATATCCAATAACATTTTCACTACGTGTTCAGTCAAGTTGAAAACAAATTAACGAAATTTGCATTGAA
Source organism: Drosophila rellima (assembly GCA_035043635.1). Taxonomy (NCBI): domain Eukaryota; kingdom Metazoa; phylum Arthropoda; class Insecta; order Diptera; family Drosophilidae; genus Drosophila; species Drosophila rellima. The sequence continues at coordinate 5,471,409 of JAWNMV010000146.1, read as the reverse complement.
TTTTGAGAATTTCAAGCATAAATTCTATTTAATTTAATTATCTTACTATCGATATTTAAAATACAGCAGTAAAAACACCCTACTAAGTTTACAAATAATTAAATTTTTGAAATATTTCTGCAGATTTCAATTAATAAAAATCAATTTTTATTAGTTGTCCTATGTAAATTGTTTTCGTTTATTTTTAAACGCTCACACGGGGTCTGCTCCATTTACCCAGACACCACTAAATACACACACACACACACACCGAGAGAGTTGAGGGCAAAGAGAAACCACCAAAAATAGCTGAAAATGTTGTAAAATTGCAATTGCTGTGCGCTTGACGCGACGCGCTCAAAAGTATGCAACAGAAAACTTGTAGCCTCTAATGAGTGTCAGACTGTGTGTGTGTAAGCTCACTGTACATGTGTGTGTGTGTGTGCGTGTGTCTGACAAAACAATGACTTAAAAGAGTTCAAAAATTCGCTTTCACTTTACATTTATCAAGGAAATTTATTAAAATCTGTGCACACAAAATACTGTAGGAATATTGAACTTTGAGAGCGCGAACCGAAGGCTGAACGAAGCGTCAAGAGCAGCGCACAAAACTAAACTGAGCACGCAGCGAGAAGCATCTGGAGCAGCAGCCGCAGCATCCAGCGTTGAGTCCTTTAGTCCGTCAACGAGTCAAGTTCGTGCAACTTCGGCTTTTGGCTTTGGCTTTGGCAGCAGCAGCCCTGGCCTAGAAATGCTGTTAGCCAATGTCGAGCAAGCGCCGAAGTTAATACCCAAAGGACAACGAAGTGAGAGTGAACGGGGTGGGAGGACTGAGGGGCAAGGCAGGTGGCAGCTTGAATTCAATGGCAAAAATATAACTGTTGCACTTGAACTTCATTGCCTTGACGAACATCGTTGGCTGCCTCGTGTCGTTCGTGGTGGCAGCTTAGAGCTCGCTAAGCTGCGAAAGTGAAAGCCGGCAACAGGTAGTGGGCCAAGGGAGCACAACGAATTCGTTGCCTACTTTCAGGAGCATAAGTCTCTTACAATTTTTGATTGCGAGTTCAAATAATAATTGCACTGATAAATACAAATTTTAAAAACTTTCTGAAGAGAATATATTGAAATAAATCGAAACATTATTAAAACTTCTACAAAATTTTAAGTTTTCATTAAAATGATTACTGCAAAAACAATATGGAACTTTATTGCAGTAATAATAATAAAAAAATAACAGTAATGCAACGCATTTAGTAAAATTTGATTATAAAAATATATAATTAATAAAATAAATGTATGTATTTGACGTGATAGTGACAATAGATAAATTCAAAATGTTTGGAAAAATATATATTTATACATAAATAAATTGAATGCAATAATAAAAAGAGAATATCATAATAAAACAATGATTTTAAATTAAATGAAACTGGTAATATTAAATGGGAAATCACAAATGTCAGTCAGGGGCAATATAAAGGTAACACATAAATGGCTGATAAATAATGATAAATATTGTTATCTTAATCACAATTTTCCGATATTTTCGTTCATCACTGGTGCGTAACGTGACACACACACACAGACCAGAGACCTCAACTTAAACCCGACGCGGTTACGAGGTTTATTTTTATGACACAAAAGCAACAACAACAACAACGACAAAATCAATGCCAATGCGCTGTGGAGATTTGTGTGTGTTGAATAAAAATAGACAACATACAGTACACGAAATCGTGGTAAACGATTACAGGCAACCCAACAATATGTTGCCTATTTGGTGTGACACTAACGAAACTCTTGCGGCTGATGCTCAATTACAGTTAGGACCACACACACACACATACTTACGAATAGATGCACAGATGTACGCATATCAAAGCCACAAAATGGGATTATGATTAAATATGTATGTACATATGTATGCATGGTTGTTTCTTTAATTATTTCAACATGCACAAGACAAGGTAAGCATTTCCCACTTGCTTTGCTTAGCTCGTCTCTCTCTCTCTCACACATACTCATCCACTTACCGTTAGAGCAATTCCAACGGTGGCTGAGAAAGATCCCAAGCGAAATTCACCGGTATTGTATTTAACCAAAAATGAGGTTTTGCCCACACCCGAATCGCCAAGCAGGATCGTCTTATGATTAATGGTATCATCGAAGGGCGGGATGTGGGCTGCTGCTGGGTGTGCCTGATGCATGTCCACCTCATCGTATCGGTACGAGCGCCAACCATCATCGTAGTCATCCTCGAGAGCATAGTCCGCATTGCCGTAGGCATAAAGTTGCATCGCCTCGCGAGATGGACGATATCCAGGATATCCGCTGGCAGTGCGCTGTACTGGCGCCATGATGGCGTCGTCGGGGTAGTGATGGCTACTCGTCAAACTCTGTTGGCTGCTGCTGTTGTTGTGATTGATATTGGGATGATGATGATGATGATGCTGGTGCTGTTGATGTTGTTGCTGTTGTTGATGCTGAGAAATGGGCGCTGCGGGGGGATTGTAACAGCCATCGCCAAAGGGACGACGACGCAACTCCTCGATGCGAGCTTTTGTCGTTTCCGCATCCTCAAAGACATCGTCGCTCATGCTGCTGGCGTCGTCATGATGCGCTGCCGCTGTTGTAGCTGTTGTTGTTGTCGTCATCTTTGGGTTTGGGTCTTGGCTAAGCGTAGCAAATCTGAGCTGAGCTAAGCTTTATTTGGTGTGCTTTTAGGCGCACTCACGCGCAATCTCTTTCAGTTGAGCTTTCTCTCTCTCGCGCTCTCTTTATGACTTTGACATTTGGCCGTCCGGTTTATGGCACGTTTTCTGAATGAATTTGATTTAGGTCTTCGCGAAAGGGGGAATGTGACGGTGTACTGGCGATTTGACTTTTTGATATTTATATGTATATTTCCTCTAAAACTTAATATTCGAAATAAGCTTATCAATATTGAAATTCCCTAAATGTATATTCGTTAGTTCCTTATAAATTGAACTTTGCTTTGGTTTTTGTTGTTTTTTTCCTTTGGTGTTTGGTTGTTTGGTGTTTTGTTTAAAGCCACTAAATAATTGTTATGTATAAATTGTAACTAGCTAAACATATTGACTAATATTATATTATTTATTGGCTATCCTCTAATTGGTGCTGTTTTTTTCACTATGTTAGTTTTAGTTAATATTAGTACAATTTTGTTTTTGTTTTTGGTGGCAGAAATGCAACCTGCACTTTGCTTGGTGTTTTGGTTAAAGCTTTATGTTGATTTGGTTTTTTGTTTGTTTTGTCTATTTCTCTATCTCGTTCATTTATAACTCTGATTCAGCGAAAATATTGCGTTTGATTCTTGGCGTTTTTGGTTGTTGTTGTTGGTATTTCACTATCACAGCATAAATAAAAAAAGTTGCAAATAGCGTCGCGGTTATCGCCTGCGCCACACTAATTAGGTAGGCGTGTGCGTGTTGAAGCCCCGGCCGCACTTCATCCACAACCACTTCATCCGATGCTGACGTCTTCATTTCTCTTTGTTGTTATCTGTTTAACTCAATAACGGCATCCTGCGCCCGAGCGCCACTGCTAGTGCCATTCATCGACCCAATCTATGACGACAAAACAGACCCAATTGACAAGGGCAACAACAACGTATTACTATGGGCTTCCACAGCTCGACATCCTTTGTGGGTCATTGTGTATATATGTGTGTGCGTTTGCGTGTGCGTGAGCGAGTGTGAGTATGTGCACGAGTGTAAGTGTCGTAGCGGCCTATGTTCACATTTTGGATTTACTAGCTTTTATTCGTTTTCAGCACTGAACGATATAAATATATTTTTTAGGCGCTTGCTTCTGAACACGTTATCTTTAAAAATGTCCTTATCACATTGTTATAAACAATTTATTTATTTGAAAATCATATTGCACACACACACATAAACGATGCAAATTTGATTTATTTTGCTCGTTCTAGTATCGAAGAGACCAAATTATTTGAATCTAATAATACCGCCACGTTATTTCGGCAGCAGTAAAAGCTACTTTGAAGGATTTTTCAGCTTTTAATAACAGGGTCACACACACACAGTCCACAATGTATTCCAACATTCACAATTACATTCCACATTTTGACAGACATTATACAGAATGGCCATTAATTGTGGTGGTCGGCCGATTAGTACTCAAAAAGGTTTGCTGCTTTCACCACTAAACTACTTATCGAATCCCTATGTATATTTCAAGTTGCTATCGATATATTTATTCAGTATACAAACCAACTCTTGTATGTTCAATCTCCATAAACAAACCAAAAAAAAAACAAATTGCGAAATGGATGAAGTTTGCCGTTTTTGTACTTTGAACTGCAGCACTCTTGAGAATATTTTTGCACAGCGGGTGCGGAAGGATAATCAGCCTCTCCTTCTTGTTATGCTGGATTATTGTACCAACTGTGTAATCAGGGAGTCCGATTCGTTGCCTCAAAACATATGTGGGCCCTGCATATCGGCTGCCAAGATTGCATATGAATTCAAGGTCAGATGCGAGCAAAGCGAAAAATATTTTAAGGATCTTCTAAACCAATCTGAACAGAAGCCCGACATCGAGGTGCTCATCACGGACGATTTGTGCCTTACAGAAAACCCTTTAGACGAGGTCTGCATAGAAGTGGAGCCGTATAGCACTGGGTATGAATATAACTTTGAAGAATGCTCAACTACAAGAGGAACGAAGGAAGATTGTTTTATGGATGAATCAAATCAAGATTACTCAGATGGGAGCTCAGATTCGGAAGAATCAAATGAACTTGCGGATGAAGATGAAATGACAAATGAATCAAATTCTGATGAACGTCCCTACAGATGTGAGCTCTGCCCGAGGGCGTTTAAAATCATTGTCAAATTAAAAAGACACATGGCGACGCATTCCGACAAACGACCTTACAAATGTGAGCAGTGCCCGGAGGCATTTAAAACCCAACATGATTTAAAAAATCACAGGGTGATTCATTCTGACGAACGACCTTACAAATGCGAGCACTGCCACAAGGATTTTAAAAAGAATGCCACTTTAATAGAGCACATAAAGATTCATTCTGACAATCGTCCCTACAAATGTGATCAATGCCTAAAGGCGTTTAGATCCAACAGTAAACTAAAAAATCACATGCTTTTTCATTCTGAAGATCGTCCTTTCAAATGTGAGCACTGCCACAAGGCGTTCAAAACCAAAACCGATATAAAAAGGCACGTAATGATTCACTCTGCCGATCGCCCCTACAAATGTGAACATTGTTCGATGGCTTTTAAAGAGTATACTCTTTTGGAAAAGCACATAATAGTTCATTCTGAAGATCATCCCTTCAAATGTGACCATTGCCCAAGGGCGTTTACAACCAAATATAATTTTAAAAGGCATATATTAACTCATTCCGATGAACGGCCATATAAATGTGAGCGCTGTTCGATGCCATTTAAAACCGAAGAAGATTTAGAAAAGCACATAATTATTCATTTTGAAGATCGTCCCCACAAATGTGAGCAGTGCCCAAAGGTGTTTAGGACAAGAGCCCATTTAAAAAAGCACATCATGAATCACTCTGAGGATCGCCCCTACAAATGTGAACACTGTCCGATGACATTTAAAAGGTGGTCTCATTCAGATAGGCATATGAAATTTGTACACAAACAAGACAACGCCGATTCAAATATGTGAATTGTCAAAAGATAATCGTATCTATGATTATATCGTCCGTTCGGATACATTTTCATTAAAATTTCGTGTAGGCCTTAGTTTAAAATTGTAATTCTAAACTAACATACAGCATGCTGTTCGAATTTCACAGTTTTGCCTTTGTAAATAAACAAATAAAAGTTACTCTGCGGACCACTCCGCCAGACTTTTGTGGGGATTTCTGAAGGCTTCTGTGGAGTCTAATAAATTTTAAAAGTAGTCGATTCAGAAATGTACAATTTTAGTTGCTATCGATATATCACACCGATATATTTCTTCTTTTGCTTGTCGATAATTTGAGCAATAGTTTAGCCGTCTCTAAATCTAAATTAACAAAACAGCAAAACGAAATGGATGAAGTTTGTCGGTTTTGCACATTAAACTGTACCACACTGGAGAATATATTTGCCAAGCGAGAGCAGAAGGATAATGAGCCACTCCTGATTGCAGTACTGGAATGTTGTACCAACTGTGTAATCAGGGAGTCAGACTTATTGCCTCAAAACATATGTGGGCCCTGCACATTGGCTGCTAAGAGTGCATTTGAATTTAAGGTCAGATGCGAGCAAAGCGAAAACTATTTTAAGGATCTACTAAGCGAATGTGATCAGAAGCCCGACATCGAGGAACTCATCACGGACGCTTTGTGCTTTAAGGAAAATACTTTAGACGAGGTCTTCATAAAGCGAGAGCCGGATGACAATGTGGATGACAACCAATTTAAAGGATGTTCAACAACAAATGAAATAAGTGAAGATTGTTTTAAGGTCAACGATGAAGTCTCATCAACAGATGAAACAAATGAAATTGTGGATGAAGACTACTTCCAGAATGGAAGCTCAGAATCGGGAGAACCAAATGAAATCGAGGATGAAGAAGAAGGGACAATGGAACGTCATTCTGATGAGAGTCCCTACAAATGTGAGCTCTGCCCGAAGGCGTTTAAAACCAAACTCTCATTTAACAGACATATGGGTGCCCATTCTGACGAACGTTCCTACAAATGTGAACACTGTCCCAAAGCGTTTAAAAACAAATACGATTTAAGTAAGCACAGAGCGACTCATTCTGAAGATCGTTCCTATAAATGTGAGCACTGTCCTAAAGCATTTAAGACCCGACTAGTTTTTAACAGGCACAAAGTTGTACATTCTAGTAAACGACTATACAAATGTGAGCAGTGCACAAAGTCGTTTAAAACCATAGACAGTTTAAAATCGCATATTCTGGTTCATTCTGACGATCGCCCCTACAAATGTGAGCACTGTACAAAGGCGTTTAAAATGGACGGCACTTTAAGGGAGCACATGAAGATACATTCTGACGCTCGCCCTTTTAAATGTGAACACTGCTCAAAAGCGTTTAAAACTCTAAAAACTTTAAACGGGCATAAAATTATTCATTCAGACGATCGCCCCTACAAATGTGAGCTCTGTTTTAAGTCGTTTAAAAGGGATAATGTCTTAAAAGAGCATATGAAGACTCATTCCGTCGACCGTCCCTTTAAATGTGAAAACTGCCCAAAGGCGTTTAAAACGCAACAAATTTTAAACGGACACAAAGTCGTTCATTCTGACAAACGCCCCTATAAATGTGAGCACTGCCCGAAATCTTTTCAAAGATATACTATGTTAAAAGAGCACAAATTAATTCATTCTGACGATCATCCATTTAAATGTGAGCACTGCCTTAAAGCGTTTACAACCAAACATAATTTAAAAAGGCACATAATGGTTCATTCTAAGAATTTTTTGGCATTTATTAAGAGTTCGGAATAATGCACTGTCGCTAATTTTGCTTCCTAATCTTCGATTATAAAAAAAAAAACAAGAATTGGGAGAATTTCCTTATTTTGCTTAGAAAGTATTGTTGCACAAAAATAAACTAAAATTGCATAGTAAAAGAACGTTTCCTGAATTATTGAATTTTTTATAATATTTAATAATATAATATTTTGTAAGGCCAGTTGAAAAATTTGCGCCTTTTGATAAATAAAAAACCCAAACTTCCGCTGATGCAGTTGTAGCTTTTTTTTCTATATTAATATTTGAAGGAAAAACGGTGTTTGACACACTGTTCACCACCACAGTTTCTATCGATATCTATCTTAATAAGCTCCGATACATTCATTTTTTGCGTGTCGATAGCTTGAGCAATTGTTTAGCCGTCTCTAGATCTCAACAAAAAAATTCCGAAATGGATGAAGTTTGCCGGTTTTGCACATTAAACTGTACCACACTGGAGAATATATTTGCCAAGCGAAAGCGGAAGGATAATGAGCCACTCCTGACTGCAATACTTCAATGTTGTACCAACTGTGTAATCAGGGAGTCCGATTCATTGCCTCAAAATATATGTGGGCCCTGCATATCGGCTGCTAAGACTGCATTTGAATTTAAGGTCAGATGCGAAAAAAGCGAAAAATACTTTAAGGATCTACTAAGCCAATGTGATCAGAAGCCCGACATCGAGGAACTCATCACGGACGATTTGTGCGCTACGGAAAGTACTTTGTACGAAGTCTGTGTAAAACAAGAGCCGAATGACACTGTGGATTACGATAACTTTAACGAATGCTCAACAAATGTATCAAATGAAGATGGCTTCATGGATAGCGAAGAAGTCTCAGCAACAGATAAATCTAATGAAACTGTGGATGAAGATTACTTTAAGGATGGAAGCTCAGAATCGGGAGAATCAAAAGAAATCGAGGATGGCGAGGATATGACCAATGATCGACATTTTGATGGACTTCCCTACAAATGTGTGCTCTGCCCAAAGGCTTTTAAAAGAGACAATATTCTAAAGGAGCACGTGCTGGTTCATTCTGACGAACGGCCCTTTACGTGTGAACACTGTCCGAAGGCTTTTAAAAGCAAAGACAATTTAAAAAGGCACACGTTGATCCATTCTAAGTATCGTCCCTACAAATGTGAGCACTGTTCAAAGACCTTTAAAGAGGATTCTCTTCTAAAGGAGCACATAATAATGCATTTTGAGGAACTTCCCTACAAATGTAAGAACTGTTCAAAGACGTTTAAGCATCGACTGCAGTTAAGCAGGCACAAAGCTATTCATTCTGAGGCTCGCCCCTACAAATGCAGCCACTGCCCCAAGACTTTTAAAACGAATTCTAATCTAATAGTACACAAAAAGATTCATTCTGAGGATCGCCCCTACAAATGCAGCCACTGCCCGATGACTTTTAAAAGGAATACTACTCTAATAGTACACAAAAAAATTCATTCTGACTATCGCCAATACAAATGTGAGCACTGCTCAAAGGACTTTAAGACACTAAAAGTTTTAAACGCACACAAACCTCTGCATTCTGCCAATAGCCCCTACAAATGCGACTTTTGTCCAAAGATGCTTAAATCCAAAAGGCTTTTAAAAAGTCACATGCAGGTTCATTCTGACGATCTTTCTTACAAATGTGAGCTCTGTCCAAAGACGTTTAAAAACAAAGCAAACTTGACAAGGCACATGCTGGTTCATTCCGAAGATCGCTTCTACAAATGTGAGCATTGCGGCAAGGCGTTCAAAACCAAACTCATTTTAAACAGGCACATAATAATTCATTCTGACGAACGCCCATTCAGCTGTGAACAGTGCACAAAGGCTTTCAAAACCAATGACGAGTTAAACAAGCACATCAAGAATCATTCTGACGATCGCCCCCACAAGTGTGAGCTCTGCTCGATGATTTTTAAAAGACGCTATAACTTAAAAAGGCACTTCACAGCAATGCACAAACAGGACCATGCCAATTCAAGAGCATAAATTTCCAAAATATACATTGGCACATGTAGCGCCAAGCACCGTTTGATGTTTTGAAAAGTTAAGCATGTGCACTACTGAAATAATAGAAATCCTGGTTGGATTTACATTGCTCCCATAGTCATGGAAGGGCAAAATTTATTAAACCCAATAATACCACCATAGCACCTCTTAACACCACTTTATTAAAAAAATTTCCGTCTGCAGCAGTAAGGTCACATTTTTCATCATTCACAGGGAAATAAAAGCAAAACCGATAACTTGTGGTGGTCGGACGATTAGACACATTAAATGATTTTCTTCTTTAATTACTACGGTCACATTGTTTTGCAGTCAGTGTAAATATCAGACGCAATTTGTTTTTAAACAGTTTTGTGTTAAAAAATCATAATAAAATAGAGCTATTAAGATACTAAAACCGTATCTAAAAGACAATTAAGTGTTTGTAACATCAATTAAAACAAAGGAACCACAAAAGCTCCAAAATTGGTAAAGTGGACGGCAACACTATGGGCAGCTCGGACGATCGCGTCTATGCTGCCGAAAAAATTATTCAGAAACGCGTTAGAAAGGTATGTTTTTATAAAATAAACAAAAATAATAAAAACGAACACGTAGGAAGGACAAACGTGCGCACCACATACAGTTACAAGGTCACATGTCCTTCAAAATTTCCAGCAGATTCTCGCGTCGTCCATCTGCTGGCAGCTGCGCTAATGTCTCGTGCTGCAACGGTAGCAGAAGCAACCACCATTTGCGCTATGCGTATGTGTGTGTGTTGTTTTTGCTGCACATCGATGAAAAATCAATTAGTTCCCTTCAATCTTGTGTGTGGAACGCGCCAAGTTAAACGAATGATCGATCCTTTTGTTAAAAGGAAATTGCCAAACATACCACATGTCCAACAAAATTAGCTAAAAATGCAAATGTTCAGTATAGACAAAGGAACCTAGGTTTTATTAAAGTTCATTAATTATAATAAAATTAAATAATTTACTTCAGTCCGTGTTTGTTTGAGTGATTTAAAAACGAGTACATATTCTTTAAATATAGGGCGTTGTGGAGTACCGTGTGAAGTGGAAGGGCTGGAACCAACGCTACAACACCTGGGAGCCTGAAGTTAACATCTTGGATCGACGCCTAATCGACATTTACGAGCAGAGCAACAAATCGTCAGGTACCCCTTCCAAACGCGCCGCCGCACTAAAAAAGAAGGAAAAGGAACCCGATCCAGAACCAGAACCCGAATCTGAGGAGGATGAGTACACATTCACCGGCGACGATGTGCCTGATACGAATCAGGCAACAACATCAACTGCAGCTGCCGGGACAAACGATGGCGTTGATAAGAAAGATAAGGACAAGAAGCATCATCATCACCACCATCATCATCACAACAGCAACCAAAGCATTAAATCCGAACGCATTAGTAATCGCCGCTCAGAGTCTCCACTGACTCATCATCATCATCACCATCATGAGTCGAAGCGGCAGCGCATGGATCATAGCTCCTCTTCAAACAGCAGCTCAATTCACAATGAGAACTCCTTTGTACCGGAGGCGGACACCAATTCATCCAGTTCTGAGGATCAACCACTTATGGGAACGAAGCGCAAGGCCGAAGTTCTCAAGGAATCTGGCAAAATAGGTGTCACCATTAAGACCTCACCCGATGGACCTGCACCGAAAGCGCAGCAACCGCTGCATGAGCATCAACTAAAGTCAACCGAATCGGGCACGCAACCACAAAAGACAGAGTTGCAGAGCACGCTTCCGGGAACAGAGGCTGAGACGGGTGAATCATCTGCAGCGACAGCAGCATTTACCGAAGAGGAGGATGATGAGTCAACAGCGTCTGTAACGCTACCGTCGGAGAATAATAACATACCAAAACTGAGTGGCGCTCTGGCAATGGGCCAGAAACAACCATTGACACCACTATCGCCTCGGGCTCTGCCGCCACGTTTCTGGTTGCCGGCCAAGTGCAACATATCGAATCGTGTGGTAATTACGGATGTCACAGTCAATCTGGAGACGGTCACCATACGCGAGTGCAAAACAGAGCGAGGATTTTTTCGTGAGCGTGACATGAAAGGGGACTCCTCGCCAGTGGCTTAAACCTGTCAGCGTTTAAGATTCAATTGTAAATAGTTTGAAAAAAAAAACACCCATGTTAAGTGTTAAAAACCATTTTCTTTTAAGAAATAACTTATTTATTGTATTTATTTTAAGTTTAGATACTAGTTGTTGTTTTATTACAATGTTTAAAGAGCAGACCAAATTTTTGAGCAGCCTCAAAAACCGATAACTTTTTAATCCATTTTTGGGACTGGACAAAAATGCGGAATGTATCGTTTATAATTGTATGTATTGTAGTTTAGCAGAGTACATTATCACCTATATATACACCATATAGTATATATATATATTTATTTAACATATATGTATATTTTTCTATAACAATTTGAATCTGAAAAAAAACCAAAACAAACTCACACGCAACAAATCCATGCGAAACTGAAGCAATTGCTATTACGCTTGATATACACATTTATATAATACTTCAAACAAAAAAATCATTATAATTCTTATACGCAAGTATATGCATACACTTATTCAGATAAAAATGTAACAAATCAGCAGGATTTTTTATTTTGTCATCTTTTTGATTGTATAGATATATATTAGATTTAGCGCAGATTTCTGCTGATTTGAAACCGTAATTGAAACAAATGAAATGATTATAATATATATTTAAGTTAATGCATCATTTTAGATATTAGCTAATTTTAAATTGCATACGCATAATTTATTTTTAATATGTTTACTTTTTTTTATAATGCTATCGAGAAATGCTGACTCTTATGATAGCCTCTAATAATGTGCCGTGCACAGCTCAAAACAAACTCCAAAACCATGTGGCTATCATAGACTCAGCACTTATTTACATGTTTAACAATTTCTTTTAAATTGTTTTGTACATTTTTTTAATAAATATCGCACAATGATTTGGCCCAATTCTGCAATGTTCATCTTCAACCGTTGTGCATAGTATTTATAGTAGTTTAAGTTGCAGCGCTAATTCCATAAAAAATTAGAAATTAAAGCAGAAAGAACCACTCGCAACGTTTTCAAATTTGTAATTTTACTCTTTCTTTAATGTTATTGCCAATATCAAAGGTTATTAAATTAAATAGAATCAACATCATGTATTTCTATGAATCTTAGGCTATACAATATCGCACCTTGTGGTCTAAAGTCGTCACTTATGGTCAATATCATAGTAAAACATTTTAATATCGAACATTAGCTAAGGTAGTTTGTACAGTATTTGGGGTCAAGGCAACTATGATTACGATACGTGTTCTCATAAGGGCCTACACTTGTTTACAAAGGAATTAATAATATGTGCCACTTTCTCGGGCTCATTAAGATGCACATGATGCGTTCCCTCTACTTCATAGAATTCAAATCGTGGATTCTTGCGTAGCACTTCCAATGTAGCGTCATAGTACTTCTTGTTCTCGTAGTAGGGAGCCTGCAGTGCTTTAATAAATAAGTGCGGCGCTTTAATGCGTGCTGCCATTTCCAGCACAATTTCGAGGGACAGAGTGTAGAACTGTGAGGTCTTGAGTCGATTATCCCGCGAAAAGTAATACTTGTGCGCTTCGTGACTTGAGGGCTTACAATTGCGCTGCAAAAGGTATTTGCAAGACTCCATATCAACGGACTTCTCCGAACCCTGATGCAATCGCTCTACCAGTTGATCCCATTCGTAGACTGGCGGTTCACTTCCACTACGCAAGCGTCGCTCCAATTTCAGTGAATTCTCCAGACGATCTGACAACGCGTTCACAATTTGTTTTGCATTACGTATAGGAGGCTTCAATACATCTAAGCCAATGAACATATCTACTTTGTCCGGGAACAATGCACTGAAGACAAAGCCGTTGATGGAGCTCATCGAGTGACCCAATATCGATACTTTATCCCAGTTGTATTCTTCCATAATCCGAAGAATAAGATGCACGTAATCAATAGAGTGATACATGACGCCCTTGGGAAGCCACGAGGACAGTCCATGTCCGGGTGCATCTATGCTGAGAAAGGCCAAATGATTGGGCAGCAGCGGTGCAAGAGTATCAAAGGTACCAGCATTATCCTGCCAACCATGCATGCCCAGAATCGGACGTACATGTTTCGGGCCATACCATTTGCCGGCTATGTGACCCCAGGGAACGGGTATGCTCACTTCCTCGTACTGCAAAGCGTAAATCAGTATGATTCAAAGTAAAAAGTATTTCAAAATTTGTAACCTACATGTTTTGTTAGTGTCTTCAAAGAATTAGTTGAACTTTGCCCGTGAGCCTGTCGAATACTCAGCTGTATTCCATTTGTCAGCTGTCTTAGTAGAAGAAGACTCCTTTGGCCTTTCATTATAAATTAATATACTCTGCAATTTCTATTGAATAATAATTATATATTCTTTTTATAAAAGGAGTTAAATGGTGGTTTTTGGTTGACACCGTTGCCAGGACTGCCACCTTGTTTTTTTTCTGTGACAACCTTGGCCCAGAGCTGCCACCTTGTTTTTTTTATACCGTATGACGCGATTGGAAAAATCAGCTGTTCGCTTAGTTTTGTTTTTTTTTACATTGTTATTACAAATGTTAATTTAATGACGTTAGTTGTTAACAGAGGAAGGCGTTTAATATTTTTATATAGAGCGGAAAAGTCTGGCCGCACAGTGCAAGAGAAGCCAGTGTAAGTAATATGTATTGTGAGGGAGATAAAAATATAGATGCAAAGCCCACCTGTTGACCTTGAACTTTGGAACTGTTTGGAGTATGTTTTGAATAATTCAGAGTTAATACTTAATGGATAATACTGTTTACTTTGCGTGAATTCCTCTTTTTCTCACGTTTTTGTTCTGCTTGTATTTTCTCGCCCTTCGTAGCTAATCGCCAACATGGCGAGCTAATCGCAGAGCACAAAAACTGATAAGAGTTGGCCATAATATGATTAAACTTTGGAATTAAAGCACATTCGTATTTGTGATTGATTACAGTTAACAGCATGGAGTCGGAACTAAAGGACAATTGTAGTGCCAATAGCAGCAACGGGGCCAATGTGGATCTCAATCTTAACCAGCGTTATCGGTATGCTGGCGATCTAACTGGAGAGCCTCCAACGCGACCCGTAAGCTTGTGTGTACTTTGACCTTTGGAGCATACGTTCAATTGTGCGGTTGGATTTACTTGCAGTTCTCCGAGATTACCATTAAGGTGCCCTGGGGTCACATTGCGGGCAAATGGTTCGGGCCACAAAATGTACAGCCCATATTGGGACTACATGGCTGGCAGGATAATGCGGGCACATATGATTTGCTGGTGCCTTTGCTTTCGCCGGATGTGGCCTTTTTGTCTATAGACTTGCCTGGTCATGGCCTGTCTTCACGTCTGCCTGATGGTTGCTATTATAATTCGGTGGATAATCTGTATGTGATAAGGCTTATCATGAAGCAATACAAATGGGAGAAAGTGTCACTCGTTGGCCATTCCATGTCGTCCATCATTTGCTTTGTGTTTGCAGCCGTCTTTCCCGATAAGGTCGATATGATAATTGGCATTGATGCATTGAAGCCACATCAGCGTCCATATCCGTCGGTCATACGCACCATGGAGACACGGCTGGATGAATTTCTACGCGAGGACGAACGCAATCGCAGCAAAAACGAACCGCCCAGCTACACATACGACGAGCTGATCGAGCGAGTCTACATCGGCACCTTTCACTCGGTTAACAAGGAGCTCTGCAAGCATATGCTGGCGCGCAACATCCAAAAGTCCGGCAAATACCCGGACAAATATTTCTTCTGTCGCGATCGTCGGCTGAAGTTTTACAACTATGCGATTGGCTCGCAGGAACTGTGCGTGGAAATGGCCCAACGCATAACATGTCCCTATCTATTTATTAAGGGCTCTCAGTCATCATATTTCGAAGATAAAAAATACTACGATGAAGTAATGGATTTGCTGATTAAGAAACCCAATTTTGAGTATCTAGAGGCTAATGGCACGCATCATCTGCATATTAACAATCCGGAGGCCATTATTGGCCAGGTCAACAACTTTATACAACGTTTTGGGCCAGCTGCCGCTGCGGCAGCGCGAAAACATGCCAAGGAAGCTGCTGAAAGCAAGCTGTAGATATTATTCGCAACAACAACAACTAAAAATTACTACAAAATTCAGTATAAACCTTAGTCAAAGGGGGACATATTTATTGTTGCATAAACGATTCTGGGTATCGATGCAACAACTCTTATTTTTATATACTTAATTGTTGATTTAACTGTTAAAGGGCAGAGTCTGACTCTCTGTCCCAAAAAGACAATGTGCAAAAATCTACCTTTAAATAAAGACACCATGTATATACACCAAAAGGTTGTTCGCTTCAATTTGTGTCTTGAAGGATAACAAGGAACTGGTTATACATATGCACATTCGCTCAGCGTTGAGTTGAAATTGAAACTGTTAACCTTTCAAGATATTTCGCAAAGTTTTGGTTATTTTATAGCAAGAGTTTTCGGTTTAATTTCACGTTGCATATTTAATATAAAAACAAATTAAATTATTATTACAAAATATAATATTCAGATGCACATTTTGTTATTACTTACACGCCGTCTTAACCCAATCGAGTCTTAATGGGTTAATTGAGTTTAAGGGCTCACAAAAAGAGCCCGTCAGTTGACCTACATTTAGGCCCAGTAGAATCTGCAGGCACAACGAAAGTGTTAATAACCCGGGTAAACCCGTTTTTATTCGCCCAGTGTTGTTCCCATCGGTTGCATCACATTTTAGACTCTTTCTTGGGCATTTTTTGTTTCATTTTTCCTTTCGGTTTTACCATTTTGGCGGTCAGCTGTCGGATTTACATTGAAATGACAAATTAAATATGTATGTACAATTTTATTCCACAAAAAAGAAAAAGAAAAAAGGTGCGAAAGAGCAGAGTTGTTGGCCCTGCAGCTACCACATTTATATGCATAAATTTCCGCTGTTGTTTCGCTGTACTACTGTATAGATACTTTATACTTTTCACCTCGACCAATATGGTTAATTCCTGTGCCAGTTCGCAATGGTGTTGTCTGCTTAGCACTTTGATTAATGACCACAAATTAAATGTAGGCCAAGACATATTAAATAATATTTATAGTGAGAACTTCAGCCAAAGCTTCATTTGAAGCATAGGCTTTTTACTTCCTCTCGGATACGGGAGTTTCGTACTCACTGTCGATGCCTTGATTAAGTCACATATTATGATTATGATTTTAACAACAGTTCATCACTTGAATTGAATTTCAAGTGTAACTTCAATTTATTGTACACTATTTTAAAAAAGGATTTGCATTAAATCTATTCTTTTGATGGATGAGCTGCGATCCATTCAAGTGCCCTTTGGATGGCTGCTGGGATTGGAGGAGATGTGGGCAAATGCGCGCCTTGGGGTTGGTATCCGTTTTCGTCGGCAACGTACGTTAGCGAGATTTGTTCGCCTTCGGGAGACGTCCACTTCGCTGATCCATGAGCTGAATGTTCATCGCCAGACTCATCTTGCTGGGTGCCATCACTTGTCTCGTAGCTCCATTGAAAGCTGCCATCCGGGGAGATATCGTTTGCCTGGCGCAAGATTTCAGCATCTTCGCTCTGGGCGCAGACGATCAGAGCAGCAATAAGGCAAAGGGTCTGTAAGTTGGAAAACATAAAAAAGATTAGTTTTTATCCCCAGCATCCTTCACTTAGAATGCGTATTATACTCACTAGCTTGAACATCTTGCTTCGGTTGTCTAATTCACAATGTGTGCTTGATTCGGAGTGAAGATGCCTTTTTATACATAGACGTAGCACCCGAGCTTAGGCGTCTCTTCTTTGCTGAGCCGCCGACACGTTCCATTAAATAACACTAATCTATAAATATTTATAAGCATATATTAACTATTAAAATTAAATCAAATTCAATGCTGGAAAAAAAACAAATTTGATAAAAAAGTAAAACTTTAAGCATCGAGTCAAGAAATCGATTAAAACTGGATTGTATCGGTTGGGCTCTAATGGATCCACTTTGCCTAGGTATTATCAGTACCTCGAAAGAGCTTCTATAATTGCTGTCTCTATTACTGAACCCCTGAAGTATAAATATAGTTGTTATATATTGTAGTTGAGTTTCAAAAACTGTATTTATAGATCTCAAGCAATCTTACTGAATCTCACTGAATTTTGAAAAATTCAGACTTATAGCTGCCATAGGAACTATCAGACGTCTATTGAATTCAATAATTTTTAAGGGTATTTCAAGTCTTCGGCGTGGCGAAAATAACCTTTCTTGTTTTCTAATGTTATACGCATGTTTTATTAGTGTCAGCTACTGCCTAAAAATTTAGCAAGTTTTTGACTGGAACTTAGAAGATTCAGCTTTGCTGATTGGTCGAAACTATTCGAGAAAAAAACGAATATAAAACTAAAATAATAATCCGGATTTTGGACTTAAGCCAAAACTAATTTATCACCATTTTCAATTTCGATTTCGTTGATCATTTCGCATGTGGGCAAACGAGTTTAATTATTTAATTAGGCAACTGAGAAGAATTCTTCATCCAAAATCGTCAAGTTCACATTAGCATATTGACTTGTGACGTGACACTAAATTAATTTACTATCGCATGGTCTAATTCGATTCTAGCTGTTCATGTGCGTACACCTAGCTAATAAAATGGCTATTAATTTTTGATTACCCCTTTCTAAACGATTCTCAGATTCACTTTAGCACGTGCAGAAACAAAAGACTTGGAACACAAACTTGCTAAGCTGCTTGGCATCCAACAAATTAGAATTGCTAAAATGGCAAACTAATTTTATTTATTCGATGTGTATTTAGATGATAGATGATGCTTTCGATTTTGCTCCTTGAAATACGGCTTGACGAGGTGGGCTCCAAAAGTTTCTACGTCTTACGAACTACAATTAATAAACATTTTTTTTTTAATTTAACAAAGATTTGTTTGCCATTTTAAATTTCTTAGGTAATCTTCCTAATTAATGTTATGCATCTTTAACTTCCTTAGACTACTGAACATTAACCTGTTAAGAAGTTTAGCAAACAACTAATCTAACAAATTAGAATTTTTAAATAGTTCACATTCCTTGGGTTAAACCAGTTAAACTATGTTAGCCAATAAATATGTCTAGTGTGAAGTGTTCTATTTTGGCTACGACGTACTTTTCTATCGATAATTTAAATGATAATTTTCAGATTTACTTCAACACATGTAAAATCAAAAGACTCAGAACACAAACTTGCCTGTCAGCTATCTAATTTTGGCATCCAACAAATTAAAATTGCTAAATCATTTTTTATCAAAAGTGTATTTAGATGATAGATGATGCATTTCTTAAATACGGCTTAGCGAGGTTGGTTCTAAGAGTTTTCGCAATTTCAGTTGCTTTTGGGAAATGGGAATCTTATCTGATTCTAATTTATTTAAGAATGCTTTCAATACCCTTGTTAATTCTCCACAGGTTTATTGCCGCATGCAAATATCGATTCGTAAATAAAATACATATTCTTTTAGCTTTAAATGTACATCACTTGGTTGAAATTTCAAGCTCAGCTTTTGGTTTATTGCATACTATTTTATGTAAGTTTAGACCCACTGTAAGCATTAAATCTATTGCTGTGGTGGATGATCGTGGATATATTGAAGCAGCCTGATGACATGATCTGGAATTGGCGGAGGTGTTGGCAAATGGTCGCCTTGGGGATGGTATCCGTTTTCGTCGGCAGTGTAGGTAGTTATAATGGGTATTCCTTCGGGCGAAACGTACTCGAATGAGCCAGTAATGCCATTGGTATTACCAGCACTCTGTTGCCTGATGCCGTTCGATGACTCGAATGAGTTTTGGAAATTGCCTTCGGCATCTGGTGGTGTATTGCTCTCGTTGACAATTTCAGCATCCTTGTTGATGTGGTCGCCCTGGGCGCAGACGAGCAGAGCAGCAATTAGGCACAGTGACTGTAAGTTCAAAAATGATGATTAGTTATAATCCTGTAGAGTGCAGTCGAGACTCCTGCTCCCTGTCCACTCAGAAGACTTCACTGTACTCACTAGCTTGAACATCTTGGCTCAGTTGTCTAATTCACTATGTTTGGTCGACATTGAGTGTCAAAGGCCTTTTATACTTGCGCGTAGCAACCGAACTTAAAAGCAGTCGCCAACGCAGTCGCCGCGTCGCAGTCGACGTCGCAGTCGCAGTCGACGTCGTTGTCGACTTTACCATCACCAAAGCGTCATCTCTAATCCGTCGCTTAGCTGCGCCGTCGACGCGTTGTACTAAATATCACTAAACTTTTAATATGTACATATATGCATATGTTTATTTTTTTGTTGACCAAAAAGCAAAAGGCGAAGCATTTTAATCAAATTCATGGATGCAGTTTATTATGTATATTGGTCACTTTGGGTAAATATATTTAGTTATGATTCAGCAAAGTTGAGCGATTATTCCCATAAGAGTATATTTTCTTAAATAGACTTGAATTTTGATCTATATGCGTAAATTTATTGTGAACCTCAATTGATTTGTACCTTCATGTATGTACGAGTGTTTAGTATGATTTCGTCACTAGCGTGGACTGCTAGATGGTTAACTAATTATTTCCTTATGGAATCATTAACAAGATTTTGCTTGGCAAATTCTTAATGAAATAAACACGAAGATCTTGAGGCCTAAGTCTTATAATTAAAATACAATTAAAAGAGTTTCAGTTATTGAAATGCACTTACAAGGTTATTGTATATTTCAGGTGTGTACTATATAACTTATGCAAATACTTTATTAATAGTATAAAATGGCTTTTAAATTAATTTAAGAAATTAAAAAAATTAAATTACTTTGATTTTTATAATGCTAAATTTAAAATACGCATGCAAATAACTAAATTATAAAATAAGTATCAAATAAATATAAGAAAGTGAAAACTATTGTCATTAGAAGTTTAGGCTACTTCAAATTACTTCAGGGATTGAATATTGTTTTATGCATTTCACATCGACCAAAATATTTGTGTTGTACGATCAATAAAATATGATATTTTCAAGCGTCTCCAATCACGTTATAAAGCCTATGTGACCGATAACTTAAGTATAATCTATACTGAACTGAAGCATAAAAGAGGCCAGAAATCGAATTTACAAATAGCTCATCTTGATCTTCATTTTCGTCGGCTGCCCCCGGCTGAGGCTGAGGCTGATTCAAAAGTATTTGTGAACGACCTTGCACACATCCAACAGATTTCGACAGCTTTGTCGAGATGGACAATTCGCGCCGGCTACCAAGCGGAGCACGCGCACCTGCCAACTCCAACTCCATCTCCAACTCCATCTCGATCTCCAAGCCCAACGCCAACTCCAAATGAGCAACAACAACAACTCCCCGTCGGCTATCAACATTGAAAGTTGGAACAAAGCGTAAAGTAGTTTTTAGTTGTTATGTCTTTTCATGTTGATTTTTATTAGTTTCTTTAAATTTTGTTTGCTTTTGTTTGCATAAGTGTGAACCACATAAAAATACACAAATAATTAAAGATTTAGTGGAAAATAAAGAGGTGCATGGGGCAAATGCAAAACGGACACCGAATTAAAGCATGGAAATAAATTGCTGGCAAATGACTCATGCGTTTTGTAAGTCTCCCTTTTTTTTATTATTTTCTTCATTCGATTTTGTATCGATTATAGTTGAAGTTCAGCACATTGTTGTTGTTGTTGTTGTTGTTAATGCTTCGATTATGATACGATACGATTTTTGGCAATTATTGCTGCCCATGTAGTTGCCAGTTGCCAATTGCCAATTGCCATTGGTGTTGCCGTAAAAAAACCATTAAAACCCGTTTGTGGCAGATCGAATCCGAGTTGAGATGCCATATAAAAGTGGCCAAGTAGTTGACCAAAGCAATCAGTTGCAGTTGAAGCATCTTCCTTTTAACAACACTCAACAGTCACAGACGGACAACTTTCAGTCGACATGTTCAAATACGTAAGTGCCCATCAAGAGTTTCATTCGTTCCCATTTGGCTAACTGAAGTTCATCCATTGCAGGTGCTCTGTCTCGCTCTCATTGGCTGCGCCTGCGCCGACAACATCAACAAGGACGCACAGATCCGTAGCTTCCAGAACGATGCATCCGATGCCGAGGGCAACTATCAGTATGCCTACGAGACCAGCAATGGCATCCAGGTCCAGGAAGCCGGCAATCCTTCGGGTGTTCGCGGCGCCGTCGCCTACGTCTCCCCCGAAGGCGAGCAAATCTCGCTGACCTACACCGCCGATGAGGAGGGCTACCATCCAGTTGGCGACCACCTGCCCACACCGCCGCCAGTGCCGGCCTATGTGCTGCGCGCCCTCGAATACATTCGCACCCATCCTCCGGCGCAGAAGGACGATCAGTAAACTGGCATTGAACCTCGCCCCATTCCCATTCGCTTAGTGATCCAACCAGTCCATCCAGTCATTGTTATATTTAGAGACTTACATTCGCGCCTTTTAATTAGTTGTAGTTATTATTAATAAAGCCAGCGCTAAAACGCAAAACAAAAAAGGAAACAAACAATTTATATTATTAGTGAAGTGCTTCCAAGATTCTGTAACTACATGAGACTCACCTCGTCTTAATTGCAAATTATCTCATTGTCCTCCACTGACCCATTATAAAAGATATCGCAAGCTTATCCAAGTGTATCTAAGATAGCTGGCTGAAGTCATTTCCACACCTAAAAGATACAGATAAAATTAGAAACTCCACAACTTTCTTAACTACTCAACACACCTCATTGATAATTTCAGCATCCACAGCTTACAGATTTAAAAGTATCTGAAGTAAATGAATGTTGAGCTATTTTCCAGTATATATAAACCATTATGTTCATTATCAGCATCAGATATATAATCAATAATCAAGTATGGAATCTTAATTCTCATACCGAATATTCTAATGAAACTAAATTCAAGTTATTTAAGTACTGAAAACTAATGCAAATTAATTCTGACAAATTACTAAAATACTATTAAGAAGAATATAAATTTCATTTTGTATAATTATTTATTTCAGTATGTCATCAATTTACTCTGAACATTTCATAACACTAGCAACAATTTTCGAGTCCAAAGTCAAATAAATTTTGCATAATATTTGTTTGGGAATTGTCATCAGAAGAGATTCCACGTTTAGACCCTGTATAAATGTAAGTAGAAAATTGATAAAGTTGGCATAATCAATATGATCTGTGGCTAATAATTAAATAGGCATTCATAATTGTTAATTGTTTATTTGGGTTTTGTAGTTCTTATTGTTTTTTAACGATATTTTCAAATGCAATTTAAGCTCGATTGTGCCGAACTTTAAGAGAAGCTTTGCAAATATTTGAGTTAGATTCTTTTTATGGGCGAACTCATATGTCAATAGTCTACTGACAGTGCGAGTAAAGCAAACACCCGGAAAGAAAATCCTGTTTTAAAAGTTATCCAAAATCTAAAGCAATCATAATAAATCGCCATCGAAATGGAATCTCATTTAGTTTCCATCCAGTTTTGATTTGTGAATTCTGAGTGGAAGCATTTTTAAATATTTATGAGCCGGCACACACGTCATGCCAACTACATTATTAACATAGTCATAATGATCTTCATAATGATATATTTATTTAGATAATTAGCTAACAAGAGCTTAGTTGTTGGGGTCATCAATCCTAAACAAATACATCATACTTGGCATTTGATTTGCTTTTCTCAGACGTGGGTGGAAATGGGAGTTTCTATTCTTCTGATTCTTCTTCTTCTGATTCTTATAAATTATACTTTTGGCTTAAAACTGTCAATACAAATATGTCTGTGCTTTAGTTGAAACAAGACAAAAACAAGTTATGCAGGCGGAAGAATATTGGATTTGAATATGAATATGTCCAATGATTTATATCTGAAAACGGAACGACTTGAAAAATTCAAGATCATGATATTTGCGCCACTTCAACTTACGAAAACTATCAACAGTTGGATACTAGTTGGTTTTGGAATCTATATGCTATAGGATTATCAGACTTCTTCTTCTGGACCACTTAAATCGTAGGATGGGGAACGAAATCATAGCGTATGGAGTTTCGGGGATCCATCCTCGTTGTGGGTGCGAATATATTCCAGGGATCTCAAGATATAGCTGGGAGTGGGCGGTGGCTGTGGCAGATGTCTGCCCACCACATGGAAGCCCAGCTCATCGGCTATATAGCGTGTCTCGATGGGCACACCTTCCGGTGAGGTGTAGCTGAATATTCCAATGGTCTCCAGAGCAGTTCCCGCTGCCTGGACATCGATGCCATTGCTGGTCTTGAAGGCGTACTTGAAGACGCCCTCCTCATCCAGCGGGGAGACGCGATAATCCGTTATCCGGGCATCTCGTTCGCCGCCTCCAACCAGACGGCGGATGCGACGAATCCTCAGCAGCTTGGCATCCAGTTGGCTCCACAGCAGCGCCAGGCACAACAATGTGATGAACTGCATTGGAAACGAAACGAGAAACGAGAAACGAACTTCTTATCAGCAAACTTAGATCGCTTTGGGGTCACTGGATATCGAATTCACATATGGGAGCAAGGTCGTTAGCTTACAAAATATCGCATATTTCGCTGCTCTCTCACTTTAATGTATTCAAATTGTTTATAATTAACATACAATAATTTCTATGATTAATTTTTGATGTTAATCCAATGTTCGCAGTTGTTGTTGTTTTTGTTATTAATAATGAGTTAATCGTCGATTTTATTTCGTTTTTTAATTCCGACTCCGATTCCAATACGAACGTGATCTAAACGCGAGCTGTGCGAGGTTCAAAGTTAGCCACCGTACTGCGGGCTGGTCCAGCGCTTGTTACCAACTTTATATACATGTGAGAAAAGAAACAACGGCTGCCCAAAGCGAAATCGATGAAAAACCAATAAACATAATCAAAGTGTCAATAGTTTTGTTCAATCTTTTGTTTGTCCATACTTTGGTCGTCTCTCCATCGCCATCGCCATCTCCATCTCCATCTGCGTCTCAAATTATCATGCTTGATAACAGACCAAATCGTTGGCCATTCAACCATTTCCGTTAAGCCATGCCAAAATGTCCATAATGCTGTTTATTAGCACATTTATTTATTTATGACCATTAACTGCATTTTATGATCCCCTGCTGGCAGAAGTTCTTGATTCCGAATACCAATTTAGGCTGATTTTATGATTATTCAAATCGGCATTCGAATCAGTCGTACAAATTTCAATCTCTAACCGGTTTCTGTAACGCCTGAAAATGTTGTTCTTAATTGTCAAAAATCATAATGTGGGTCAAACTCAAATCCCAAATATTCTTAAAACTTTCTTTTAAAAATTCCTTATATATTTGATCTACTTTTGAAGTGTTTATGAAGTTCCTAAATTTTTTGAATGGAATTGCTATAAAACTGAGACGGAAGCTATTCTTTTTATTATGATTATAAACTATAAAAATTATGCCAGAAGTTGGCACATTCTAGTTATGAATATCTAAAGTTTTACTGGCCATAAAATCAGATAAAAAACTTGAGAAATAATAAAAATGAGAACTATAGGAGATAATCAAACCAAACACGAAATTCATTTTAATCCGAGTCGAACAGAATTTTAAGTGTGCCAAACGAATTTCCAGCGGAAACAGTTCCGTATCGAAATCGAATATGAGTCAACAATAAAAACCAATAAATTAAAGAACCACTCGTTTAAACAAAATTGGCAACTGTTCTACAGCGCATCAAAGCCAATTAGCAACTGACTCAAAGAACGTCGGGAATCTGAGATGGGCCAAAAAGATTCGAGATTGACATGGGTTGTCTTTTGGACGTATTTATAACGGGAGATGAGTTGATGCCTGTTATGCAAATGCCGTTAAGAATCGAAACCGAAAGCTGCCCAAACTTATCACATATGCATTTATATATGGACGAGTTCACGTCAAGTCAAGTTTTGCAAAGAGCAGCGATTCTCGAGTACTAATAGTTAACACACGCACCGGTAAGGCGAGTTTTTCCTGTTTTTTATTTAGCAATCAACAGATTCTAAGGCTAAGTCATTATTAAACTAATAAGTAGTATTCATAATGTTGCCCATGAAGGAGTTTGGCCAATCTCGCACTCTGCCAAATGTTTCACAGTTTACTCAGCATCAAATAATTAAAAGTAAAATCATTAAAGTCTTGAACATTATTTAATTTGAAAAAATAAAAAAATAACTATGCCCTTGTCAGCCTTTTGGCACTTTTATTTTATGAATTTAATTTGTATGTCTAAGTTATTCTGTCAAGCCAATGCAAATGTCACAACTCATTCATAAATTATTGATTGATTCACTGATTGACGCCTTGAGAGGGAATCACTTCTTGGTGCATAATCTAAGCACAATTTGATTTCTGCTTTGGGTGTGGTCAAATCGTGCAAGGTCTAGGTCTAAATATTTGAAACCTCAACTTAACCGACTGCACAGTGATGCAAGTCTCGACTAAAAGTGAATCTTGGAATGCATTTAGATTGTGTGTAGCCATGGATGAAGATTGTCATAAATTTGTTTATTGTTGAAGCTGAAGAACCTGTTTCAAATCTCAATTAAATAAGTTTTGTGTTTGTTTTTGCAATAATTTAAGTTCATTAGTCCCTGACACATTCGATGTTTAACAGATCGGGATAATTATATCTGCCAGAAATCGAATACTCAAGAGTGAATGACTTAAACAATAAATCGCCGTGTCAGCTGAAATTCAAACAAACCTTTAACATTTCGCGTGTATGTTCTAAAATTTAAAAACCATTTCGTAATACAATACGGTAAACATTTTTCGTAGCTCCGTCGGTTTGTTAGTGTGCAAAATGATCACGTAATTACACAGTTTATTGACCGTGAACTTTTTAGTTTTGACAGAATGCTAAACATAATAATAAATTAATTTGATTTTCAAAGTCATTGCATATTTTATAGGCGGCTTGATTGAAGTGCCCAAGCCAACTATTCATCTTCGCATTTCGACCAGTTTCCCAGCTACTTTGACCCACTGTGCAGTTGCAGCCACACCTACAAAGGCCCAAAATATCGAAACAAGCAAAAAATAGCACTTTATTGTTGGACAGGTCTCGATTTGCTTACCGTGCGACATTATCTAAACTGTGACATAAATCAATACTGATCGGACCTGAAACAAGTTGAGGCTGCATTCAATGATGCTCAAGTTATGCAGGTATGATTAGTATTTTTGGATGTTGATTTTATCATATGGCGCATATTTGTTTTCAACTTCTGGCTTTGTGATTTTGATAACTTGTCAGAGAGAAGATCAGTTTTAGAACAAAGAGTTTCCGAGAGCTCCGACTGAGAGAGTTGCCTGTGATTTTGTTGTCATTGTCTTTTTGTTTTTGTTGTTGTGGGGAGGGCGTTTTAGATCTCAAAAGCTTATTTTTGCATCTGTCAAAATACTTATTTGGCAGTTGCAAATTCACGTTCAAACCCATCGGATCGCGTCGCTTTCGTTCGACCGTTCAAATCGCAACAATTCCAGATCAACGTCCGAGACTGTTTGATTTTTAAGTCGACTTCAAAAGATACGCATTCCAAGTGAAAGTATATGATATACAAATCTATAGAGCACCCGATAATTTAGAATGAATTCGCGTCAGCACTTGTTCTTCAAGGTTTGTGCGACTTATTTGCTTATTCCTGACTGCGGCTAATCGTGTAATCCCGCCCAGCATCCTCAGCTGTGCCGAGTGCTGCTCCTCACGCTCCTCCTGCCCGCCTGTGATGGGCGTCCCGCGATCCCAGATGCTGCTGCAGCGACAGTCTACTATGAGAACCAGCCGCCAGGTGCTTCCGGAAATTATAAATTTGAGTTTCAGACCTCCAATGGAATCACCACCAAGGCGGCGGGCAATGAAAACGGCGCTGTGGGCGTGGTGCAGTACGTCTCAAAGGAGGGGCTGCCGGTGACCTTCACGTACGTGGCCGATGCCAATGGCTACCAGCCCGCTGGGGACTTCGCGCCCACCCATTTGACCCGTCTGCTGGAGTACATAAGCACGCATCCCCAGGTGGATGAGTTGAAATCGCGGCGCTGGTAACGTTCATTCGTTCACCTGACTTTGAGATAATATCTAATGATAATGAGAATAAAATATTCTCGTGCTTATGTGTAGATAAATTGTCATTTAAACAACCGGCAATTGGGTGTCAGAATGTGAGATAAGAAGTCGTTATAACTCGTATTATTACTGTTACATTCCAAATCTAAATCTGTTGAAATCGTTGAGTTTTATCGCATTCAAATGCAAATGCAAACGAAATTGAATGAAACATTAACAAGAACAACAAAAGCTGACAACGGGCCCGCTTTGATCGTGTACCAAAATCTATAACAACATTATAAATAAAATTGAAACTCAATTAAATGCATTATTAATTCTATCAACTGCCATTGAAGGCCAGCCTCAAATCACTAACTGAAGTTACTCTAACGCATTTGGTTTTTTTCTTGTATATCAATTTGTTTCAACTCCTTTCGTGCTTTTGTTCGTGACTAAGCCAAGGAAAAAAACTAAAAACCTGTCATAAAGCAACTCGTGCATCTGCAAGCTGTCAAAAATATTCAAAAAATTAAAAACGTGTTCAGGAAGGGAGTCAAAAAGTCAAACCGAGACTCTGCTAAAAATCTAGCAGCTTTTGTGAATCAGAACGTTTTAAATAGATTACGCAAAATTAAATAATCTTATTTATTATTATATTTTTGTTTCATAACTCGTGACCTTTTAGAACTTTTCTAAATTATTTCATTTGGCAATTTCCGATCAAGATATCTTTAATGGTTAAAAACTAGTGATGTAAGTCCAAACAGTGAAGCGAGTTTAATATCAAAATGAAAAACATCTTCAAGCTTTAACGAAATATATATTTTGATCAGTCAAAAATTAGACCAGCTTTAAACTTTCCTAAATAACTTTCCGATTTTCAAGCGGATTGTCATTATATTCATGGTTTGGCCTTTTAATATGTTCTGGAGCCGTTCCTCTTCCGCAGTTGTGTGCAAACTAAAATCGTATAGCTCAATTTGTGCAATATTCCGGCATCATAAAATTATAAGCAGCCTGTGCTACCGTCTTCAATTAAACAAATGTTAGGCACTAAAAAAACATGGGCAATTAAATGTAGTTATTAATTACTTTTAATCTCGCGCAATAAATTGTTTGGTTCGTCTCTTTGTTTTCGTATAACAAAAGCTGTTGAAATAGGCGAAATAATCATCTCTAATGTATAATTATCATGCATAAAGATTTATGTGTGGTTTAAAATTCAAATGATAAACTTTCAGACGATGACATTTATCGTTCATCTGTGAACTGATATATGCATTTTACATCTTTACTTTTCCTTTCGAATCATCAGAAATGGCAATCGTCAACCTTGTGAGTTTAGTTTAGAATGACTTTCGAATTGATTTCAAAATTGATGCGACTCATTTGCATTTGATCGCCTAATTGAGGCCGTTGCATAATATTGACCGAGTCTTGGAGCTAATGTAACCAGACTAATAAACCAAAAAGCCGTCAGATTTAGCTTTTAATGTCACCGACACATCGGCCCAACCAAAAGATCAACATGCACACCAAAAAGTTGCTGATGCCACTAATAATAAAGTAATCTCACTTAACCGCGTCCTTGACTGGAGTTTATTTATTTGAAACGTCCAAACTGAAATTCTGAATCAAAATCTAAACCAAATGTTGACAGCTGCAATACGAGTCAAGCTTATTTGAAAACAAATTAGCTTGGAGGCAAATACAAATATGTACATGAATTAAAAAGTTTATGAAATATTTATGCATTATTCATTAGGAATCTCTCTTAATTGTTTTTGCCTCGCATTTAATAAAAATGTTAATATATCTCCGACCGATTCATCTAATTCTGTAATTTAATAGAACTTATCATTTCAAATTTTGACTTTGTTTCATAATTCGCAATTAAAATGCGTCAACAGGTTGTTGGCCTATTCGGATTTAGCTGTTAAATTAAGCGTTATTTATAAACATAGCCAAACACAAATGGAGACATCAAAGCCCCTTTAGTTAACTAATTATCATATTAACTATTTTGCCAAGATACAACTTAATTTCTTTGCAGTTATTTGAACTCTGAAATAAATAAGAAATGTCTTTACAAGCCACAATTTAATTATATATTTGTAGATAAATGTAAGCAACAACACTTTATCTACATCGACATGCAAATAAAATTCCAAACACACAACCAAACACAATAAATATAAAACAAGATTTGCTTAAATAGTTTTTTTCTCAATTTTTTTTTTTCGCACAATCGCATATCTTTACATTTGCCACACAATACATTTCGAATCATCTATCTGTAGTATGTGTATGTGACTGTGTGTGTGTGTGTGAGAGAGTGTGTGTGTGTGTATATCTGAGTGTGGCGCTGTTTAACCATTCATTATAATTAAAACATTGAGTTCAGCTTGGCTTTGGCTCAAATGTCTGTATTATGGATGTTTGATGAGATGAAATTTGTTTTCTTTAGGAAGCTAATAGAATTTATGTTTACATTTTATTATTGTTTAATTATTTTTTTTTTTGTGTTTCTTTTCATTTTATTTAGCGTTAAATTTATAATTGTGTTGTATGTTTAATCGTAATTCAAGCATCTGTTTGTAATCATCTATGAACTCTTTTTGTTTGTTTTTTTTTACATTTTTAAAATTTAATGTTGTTTTGTTTGTTTTTTGTTGTTTTTCTTTTTACTATGCTAAAACTAAGCCTAACATATCTGCCAAGTCCAGCATTGACAAAAACAATTGCAAGTCCTGATGCCTGGCCAAAAGTGGATCTTTGGCAGCAATTGTGAAGTGGTTCATCGATCTTCAATTACGATTTGTTGTCAACTGGAGTGTTAATACATATACTAAATGTATGTGTGTGTCTATGTATATGTTTATAAAATGCGGATGTGTGTGTCTGTAAGTGTGTGTGTCTGTCTGTGTGTGTCTGTCTGTGTGTGTGTGTATTGTGCAGAGAGTTTTGTCAGAGCTTTTGAGTAGCTGCTGTTTGGTCTAAATCTGTTAAAACCTTGAAAGAAATCAAATTAGTCAATGTTGCTACAATTGAGAATTTGGATTTAAAGACTCACCAGTCCTCATCGTATGCCAGTATGGTGTAGTGTTCACGGCCACGCCCCTGGAGCCAATTCTAGTTTGCTTTCGTCTCAGCGAATTCTTCGAGGGCAAAGAATCCGGCAGTGCCACCACTGCTACTGCTGGCCGTGCTTGTGGTAACCGCTGTGGCCGCTGCAGTTGTGACTGTGACAGATTCACTCGTTTGTGTTGCTTCGCCGGCTTCTTCGGCTTCCGCTGCAGCTGCCGCCTCCTTCTCCTCGGCACTGGCCTGTGCTGCTTCCAACACTTGTTGCTGCACTTGTACAATGGGCTGGCCATCTTCCGTGTAGGATACTGACACTGGTATGCGTGTTCCATCCTCGCTAATGACATGCGGACCCTCTTCCCCGTCTTGGCCCTGTTGTATTATGATTTGGCCCTCGGAATTCAGCAGCGAGGCATCGATCAGCTGCTGTTCATTGTTATCGCCATGGACGAGCACCATCTGGCCACTGCCATCGGTCATCATTTGAAGTGTCTCGCCCTCAAGGCCCTCGCCCGACTGCAGCACACCGACACTCTGCAGCAGTTGCTGTATTTGCTCCGGATCTTGGACAATAATCTGATTGCCATCGGCGTCGGTCAAGATGTGATTATCGAGTTGCAACAGATGGCCGTTCTCATTGACAATAAACTTGATTTGCCCACCATCGACTTGAGCCTGCATGGCCTCGTCCAGTTCCATGGCCACTTGTTGTTCACCGCCTGCTGCTTCGGATGCTTCTCCTTCTCCGGCGGCTGCCGCTGCTGCTTCAGCTTCAGCAGCTTCCTCAGCAGCTGCAGACTCAGCAGCTTGCTCAGCTGTTGTCTCTTCGGATTCCTGTTTCACCTCCTCGCCTTCAGCTTCTTCAGCCGCCTTCTTGGCCTTCTCCTTGGCCGCTGCTTGGTCTGTCTTGGCGTTGGCCTTATCGCCTGTTTTGCTGCTGGTTGCATTCCCGTCAGTTGTGTCTGTTGCATTGGCGGCAGCTGCCTCATTGTCATCATCTAAACTGGGCATGGACACAGGTGCTGCATTCGACTTGCTGTCTCTGGCTTCGCCTGTTTTGTCATTGCTGCCTTGGGACTGCGATTCATCTTCCTCGGCCTGATCCAATACTGGCATGTCAATGCTCACCGAAACGGGAGCTTGGGAATTGGGCGAATTCTTGTCGACCTGCTCGCCAGTGGCATTCACTTGCGGTATGGTTATGTTGAAAGTAATACCACCACTGCCCTCCTGTGTGATCACCATTTCATTCTTCTTCTCGCTGTCGTTCTTCTCCGAATGCAACTTTTCAAACAGACTCTCAATGTCCGCCTCGGCGTTTTGCTCGTTCGACTCTTCCTTCACGCCCATGCCAGATTCACTGGGCTCGTCGCTGAGCAGCGCCGTGGCAGCAGAATTGAGAGCTGTGGTGCCACCCCCACTTCCTCCCACAGCTGCATTCTTCTTGTCGCGCCTATGTGTCTCCATGTGGTGATTATAGTACGTCTCTTGTATGAAAGTCAATGAGCAGATACTGCACGAGAAGAAGCGTATGTTATTCTCGGCCTCAGCAGCGGAGGCCACAACAGTTGTCCCCGTTTGGGCCGGCACACTGTCACTGAGTGCCTCGTCAATGGTCTCCTGCAGCAGCTTCTGTGTGTTCAAGTTTTGACCACCGCCGCCGGCAGCTGCCAGCTTCTCAGTCTGATGCAGCTCAGCGTGCTTGACCAGCAGTTCACGTTTGGGGAAACTCATGGCGCATTGGCCGCACTTGAAGTAGTTCGTCTGATGCTGCTTGGCGTGCACAGTGGCCGCATCGCGTGTCTCAAAGCGTTGCGAGCACAACCGGCACTTGAATGGCTTCGGCTTGTTAGTAACATGCTTGCGCATGTGCTCATCGAAGACACCCTTATCCGTTGACTTGAATTGACAGTGATTGCATGTATACAAAGCCGATCCAGAGACTCCAATGGACTCGGTGACACCAGCTGCGGCGGCGGCAGCTGCGGCCGCGGCCGTAACCGGAGCAGCGGCAGCGGGAATTGTTGTGGTGCTGGTGACCAGCACATTTGTAGCATGATTCGTTTCCATGTGCTTGCGCAAGCTGTTCTCGTTTACAAAATTAATGTGGCACATGGCACAGGTGTTGTCCATGGCGGTATTGTGGTCCCTGACCATATGATTCTTCATGGCGCCAAAGTGCGGGAATATCTTGCGACAGGTCTTGCACTGGAAGGTCTGCTGCTTGCATGTCTCGTAATGTGTATTAAACAAACGCATATCGGAGGTCTTGTAATCGCAAGATGTGCACTTGTAAATCTTGGTTGCCTTGCGCTGTACCTGCGTCTGTGTGCCGGCAACAACGCCTCCCTGTGGCGAGGCCACCTTTAATTGTTGCGAGGCTAAACAACGGGGAAATCATTAATATTTGCCGTGGTACAAATTCCAACAGTAACTCACCTGGTGTGCCCTGTTGCACCAGCTTGCGTTGGCGCACATCCCCGCCAGCTGACTCCTCCAGCGAACGATTTGCCGCATTGCTGGCCAGTTTTTGCATCTTAAGCGGCGGACTTGAAGCATCTGAAACAGTGCCGCCGCTGTCGTCATTGATGCCATACTTTTTGTTCAGCAAGTTGAGCAAATTGGACTTGACCCGCTCCACATCGTTCTCGAGGCGATCATAGTAGTTGACCAGATTGGTGCAGCGCGAGCAAACGAAATCCTCCTTGCAGACAATCACCAAGAATGCCTCGCCCACAAGCTGTGCCAGCTTGTTGGGAAATTTCGTGGATGTGTGCGTGGTGCACATTTCCGTTAAAGATGTCTGCGTCTGATTTGCCAACAGCAGCTCATCGCAAATGTAACAGCGTACCCCGTTATCCGAATCCATAATGTTCTGCTGTTGCTGCTGCGATGCTGCACTCACGCTCGAATTGCCGCCGCCGCTGCCGCCACCGGGTGTTCCGAGGCGCGTCGTTTTTAATATGCGCGGCTGGCCGGGACCGGTGACGGTTACAGCGCCGCTGCTGAGCAAATTATTGAATTTGCGGTAGGTGCTCGGGTTAAGTTGACTGTTCATTCTACTGTGTGTCTTTATGTGTGTGTCTGTCGTCTGTGTAGTTCTCGTTTGCTATTATTCTAGTATATGTTTTTTTTACTTTTCTTTTGCAAAAATAAAAATAACCAACATTTACGATCACAATTACTGTTACACAGAATTCTATTTGATATTAGTGGCCAGCAGTATATTGTTGTTCTTTTTCTTTTCAATTATTCGGCAAGCAACAACAATTTGTTGGCTTTTAATTCACGTTTGTATGCCGCGGCGTCACTTCGACTGTACTAAAGTCTATCGAGTGCTGTCTTTTTTAGGGTTAAATGCGTATGTGCTCCAAAAATGCTGTACTGTTGTCTCACTTTGACTTACGCATGCGGGTTGATATTTGCTTTTGCGTTAGCTATCTATCTCGTTTTCACGCTGCGGAAATGGCGGCCTTTCAGGTAGGCATACACGTTCAGACAGCAAATTTAATCAACTGTTGACATTAAGTGAACATCATGCATTAATACAAATATTGTTTTTAATGGTAGACGGGCCTTTACGAAATTTATACAACATTTAGTTTCAGCCACAAATAAAATACTTCAAAATAAAATATGGTTTTGATTTATAAACAGTCATTTATTTCATTTGTTTGGCATGCGTTGTTTTTGCGGTACACTAGCATTTGGTACAGCTGCCCAAATAAGTACAGCCAACTGTCGCCAGATGTCGTTAATTGCGCGCGATGTTCAAATAATGAGAATTCCAAATTTATGACTCAAACACAATAATTTCAGGAGTGATAAGGCTTACACAATAATATACATCACTAATGTGGCTAAAATGTTGATAAGATTCCGCATTCATTTTACTCTTTGATTTTGCACGTCCAAGCGCCAATGGAAAACCCATGAGTGCAAAGGGAAGGGACAAGTTGGTTTGGCAATATTGAGGCTCGCTTATCAGCTACCTTCATTCGCCGATAATATAAAATAGTACTCATATTTACCAACTCTCGGCCAAAAAGACGCATTTCGGTGGCCGTTTTTCAGTTGGCAAACGATACGAAAAGCGAACGCATATCAGCGTAAAACTCGAAAAATATATGTACATTGAAAATAAGAGTGTGCTCCGTAATTTCGTATTACTGGCCATTTCTTGAATTGTTGGAGAGTATCGTAGCTTTGTTGTTGTTGTTGTTGTTGTGTCGTATTCAAAGTGTGCCATTATCGCGCGGTTATCGAAGAATAAACCAAGTTACAATAGCAAATTGGAAATTAAAAAAAAATAGCAACAACAAAAAACAAATAGCTGGAATTAATTGGCGCATGTTCGGGGCGACAACGATTTTCATTCTCCGTGTCCGGTTCATTTAGTCGTTTACCGCACGTCGCGCACTCCAAACGTAACCGCCGCCCACTCGACCACAAAAGGGGCGTGACCAGCTAACAAACAAAATGTACGGACAACCGTCAAGGGGCATTAAGAACTTTGATTCGCTGAAATCATGGTCCATCTGGGCAGGTGTATTGGGAGTGGTGAGTAATGCCCCGAATTTGCAGTTGAACTATGCAGTAGGAGTTTCAGTAGAAGTTGCATGTTGATAGCATACACAGTGTGACCTCATTAACTCAATTGATAAGAGCGCGTCTCTTGGCCATCTGTTGATTTCATTTTAGATACAGATACAAAGTTAGAAATAAGATACAGATTCGTGCAATTCGTGGGCACTTTTTGAAATGAAAGAGTTATCAGATGGGGACACTTCAGCTCCAACTGTGATCAGCTGCACTTAATCAATCACAGCTCTTATCAAGGCCAAAAAAGAGTTGATTCACCTGCCGTTCTCATTCAGCAAGCACAGACAAAAAAAAACATGGCCCATTGTCGTTTGTCAACAAACTAACAATAATTACACTCATTTCCTTTCTCTTTCTCCCTCCCACTATCTCTCACTCTCTCTATCTCTGTCTCCCTCTGTGTTCGTTGCAGGTGCAAGCAGTCATCTGGATAGGCCTGACGATAACCGCAATCGTTGCATACACATGTCACATATATATTACCAATAAGATGAGCTATGCCACATTTGTCAAGACCATCTTCTTCGACGTCTACTTCCATGGCAACTGCGAGATGTCTCCCGATGCTTATCAGAGCTATGACTCCACAATTCTCAAGTCGGTGCCGACTGTCCTCGATCCCACGCAGCTCCTGATCTGGGATTGCGTCTATCTGGGCGTTTCCGTTTGCTGGTTTGCTGTTTCCATTGTCCTATTGGCTTGTAAGTATGCTAAGTAACCGTTCGACATTTTTCTCAAAATCAAAACATTTCTAGAACATTTTTAAATTCAACGTTTTTTAAGATTTCTAAAATTTTTAGGAGAACTTATTAAAACATAATATGGGACAAATTTAAACGTATAAAAAAATTAAAGCATATTGGAACATTTCAATAAGTAATTTAAATTTTATTTTTAATAATTTCCAAACTAAACTAGACATACTCATTGGAATTTAGTGCAATAACAATATTATGAAATATCTTTAAACTCATTCTTATAAAGGATTTTGCTTAACTCGTGCGGTTCTTTTTATGCACTTGGGGCTCCCCAAATATTTATGGCGCCATTCAGTGGGATTAGCATTAAGTCGAGTTTGATTTATTGTTAAAAGTCGGAAATAAGGTCACGGTTTGCTTTTATGATTCATCTAAATGAATCAGGTATAGTTAGAACTTTTTAAACAGATACCTTTTTATCAAAGGCATTTCAATTTTATTATCAAACAGAAGAGCTAAAGATAAAATCAAAAGCCCCGTATTTTAAGTGCTATCAACAAAAAAAAGGTAAAGAATACTAACAAATGGCATATCAACAAAACAAAAGTCAACGATTAGTTTACTTGCCTTTTTATGGAATGTTGCTGTTGTATAATAAACGATGATTTCCCATTCCCATTGCAAATTGAACAAAAACATATGTCAAGAGTTTTTTTTTATAGATATTCCTGTAGTTCAAGGTATTGCAGTGTATTTCTATAAGCGATCTATCAGTGCATTAATGCGCTGTCTCGTCAAGTTGATAGATGTGGAATTTTGAACTTGTCTTAACCCATTGCAGGCGTGCGTAAGGACTGTGTGAAATTAACCCTTGGCGCCATCTACAGTTGGGCGTTCTTTGTGGCCGCCATCTGTGCGATGGATGTTGCCGCGGGCGTCATCTTTGGCGTCGATTTTAGCCGCTTCCATGCCAAGGCAGCGGCGTACAATGCCAATAGCATAAATGCGGGAGCTGTGGATCCAAATGCTGCCCAACTTATTGCTGGAGGCGTCGCCGCCATGGCCATGATGATCATCTCCTTCAAGGGATTCGTCATGTGGCTGATCAACTTTGGACTGCTGATCTATTTGCTCGTGCGCGCGGTACGAATTTCAACAGATAAGGACAGTTCGGTGAGTGAGTGAGAGAGACAGAAGCGAAGCGGGGTGACATCATTTATATCATTGCTATCTTCCCTTGTAATTACTAGAGGGTATTATAAATACTTGTCACCTCTAACTAAGATCAATGAGCTGTTTCCCAAAAATACATATTTAGACAACGAATTCCAATTGAATGCGTGTGTAAGCGTAATTAAATTGCCGCCAAGAAGTCGACGAAGACGACGACGATTTTGACTCTCCGACTCTCTGACTACGGCATGCCTAAAGTTAGCTCTATGGGGTAACTGATAAGCCAGAAGAGTCCAGTCGATAAATTGGCTTACCTCGCCTCGTGATAAGAGATTGGAATTTTTGCTGGTGTTGTTTAAATTTATTCAAATGAAACTCAAGTGCACTACTACAAGTATACCCTGTAAATGTTTCGTATATTGATATGCTATCGAGAATTCACTTAATAGTTTCAAGTGCAGTTGATCGATAGTTGATTATCGTTACGTAACGTAACGTAATGTACTGCAAGTGCAATATGTTGTTGCTTATTTACTTCAGTTCTTCAAGTGCACCCTGTACTCAAACGTTTCGTTATTGAGTTGATCGATAATTGATTGTCGATTACATAACGCAACGTAACATTTGAATATCATCGTTTATTTTTTGTTTTTCGCACGCAGGATACGCTGTTCATGCCGCGTAAGAATTCCAATGAAATTCTGACCACCAGACCGCCGATTCGCGCCTACGAAGAAGAAAGGCAAGTTTAGTTGGACTTTAAATTGAAGACATTTAATTAATAAATTATTCCAAATTTTTAACAGAGTTGAGGTGCAAGCATATAACAATGATGCCTTTTTGCCGGAAACTCGCTCGACTGCGGAAACAATCGAGGTGAACGAGGAGGCGATTGTGCGAGCAGCGCATATGTCGCGTGATGCCAACCTTTTGGATCGTCGCTTCCGCAGTATCGACGCCTTCCAGCAGTATCCGGCACCAAATTCGCAGGCAAATCGTCCCATTCGTCAGTCATCGCAGGCTCCAGTGCAGGAGACCGTTGTTGTGGCCACGTCTGGCTTCCCAATGCCGGACTATTCGCCAGGACTGAGCCCCAGTTCCAATGGCATTCTACGCCATCCCCAGCAGTACTAACTTAATGTGGCATCCAAGGCATTCCTACACAATAATCCATATAATTCTCAAATAGATACCGCCCCGAGTAAAGCCAGCAAACAAGAAACGCAGCTAAAATTAAGTTAACATTTTGTCGCCAATTGTAGTTTCTATCAGTGCGTATTAATTTTATTTATTTACGTGTTAATATCAATATTTGTGTGTAAGCAATTGCAACTGTGAATAAATAATATATATTTATAGTTATTTGCACGCCCAGTATAATTAAATGCTTATTTATTCTTTCACTGATAACGCTATTGACTGAATCAGGCCCCCAGCAACGATCTTATTGCTGTCATTGGTGTCATTGACGAATATGCGACGTCATATGTGATAATTTATTTTCAAATTTAAACTTTGTCATGTGGCGCCATCGTGAAAAGTGGTAGAGCAAGAAGGTGGCATATAATATGAAAATGTCAAATCTAGTTTATTATTAAAATTGAGAAGTTAGTAGTTAGCTTCTTGCATAATTTAAACAAGAGTTTAATTTAATTTAAATTGCGAGCCTAAAGTTACGTATTTGTAATATCGATATACAGCGCAATTTGCGCTTACGTTGCTCAGTTTGCGTTCGCGTTGCGCAGTGTGAGCATATCCATTAAACGCAGGTCAAACAGAAGTTCATTAAAAACATTCACATTATTGATAAGCCGGTCGTATTTGACAACAGATTTCGATTTTAGACACTAAGGCCGTGTGTTAAACGTCGTACGCTTGCTTTTATTTTGTTCACTTCAATTCGAGACGTGCTCTGGGACATAACGCCCGTGTGGAAATTCTTCGACTGAGAAAGATTTTACAGGAAAACACATTGCAACGGAAAAATGGTTTTCATAACAAAATTCGCACGTGTCGGTGTGCAGGCAGCGCGTCAGCTGCGTGCCAAGCCCATTGCAGTTTCACAGTGGCGTAGTTTTCACGTCAGCTGCATGCTCGACAAAGGTAAGAGAGACATTTATGCAACCATACAGTTGCAGAGCCACTGGGACAACACTAACATTTTGAATTCAATTGCAGAACGACGTTACACAGACAAACACGAGTGGGTTGAACTGTTGGATGCCAACAAGGCCATCGTAGGAATCTCCAGCTACGCACAGGAAGCCCTGGGAGACGTTGTCTTCGCTCAGCTGCCGGAACCAGGCACTGATCTCAAACAGGACGATGAATGTGGTGCTCTGGAGAGCGTCAAGGCAGCGAGTGAGGTTTACTCACCTGTGAGTGGAAAGGTGACGGAAAAGAACTCGCAGGTTGAGGATTCTCCAGCGTTGGTCAACACCAGCTGTTACGAGAAGGGTAAGTGTTAGATACCAGTCAGTTAATAATGTTTATTAACGATATCTCTTTCTGTCATTTATAGGATGGCTCTTCAAGGTCGATCTCAAGAATCCCGATGAATTCAATAAACTCATGACTGAGGAGCAATACAAATCTTTCCTGAGCAGCAGCGCTGATCATTAGCAAGTTAACTGCAGACAATGTTATCTCATGAATCACTTATCAGACTCATCCCCACACACATCTAATCCACGTTGTTGTCGCATTTGGATTTCGTTACGCTTTAAGAATAAACTGAAAAGCCAAATATTACACTTAAATCACAATCGCTGCTGTTGTTGACCTACGGGTGATGCTGTTACTGCTCCCCCACGAAATCGACAGATAAGACGCCGTTCTTTCCAAAGAGAGTCGAAGAGAGTAGAGTTTTAGTCATAGAGAGACAGAGCTACGCTCTTAGCATGTAACTGACAATTGTGAAATGAGCGCGCTTATTGAACTCACTCAAAACTCACTCAATTTCGTTATATGTTAAATCAGCATTACACAGCGTGTCTCCAGCTTGACTATGTAACAAAAAGATTAGTTGCTGAATCTACTAAAAATCACCTGATTAATGTGCAGTAAACGCACTTGATTATCATCAAGGCATCACGCCCTTAAGTCTCTGGAAACGTACGCCTGTCAGAGTGATAAGAATTTTTGATGGGCCAGTCGAATGTCTGTCTGTCGGTGTCAGCCCATTGATGCTGATAAGCGCGCACATTTTGAACTTGAACGCGCGAACAGCGACGACGCAACGCAGCGTCGAAAGCTCTGCCGAAAGCTCGTGCTATGCCAAAAGCTTGACAGCGCACGAACGATTCGCTCAGTGCTCAAACAGAACTCAAATCGTGCGGTTGCAAATACCGTTCGCTGCGGGAAAATAGAACGAATCGAAGAAAACCGAAAGCGTTGTTCAACACACAAATACACAAGCACATATACAGAGACACATACGCTCAATACCCAAAACAAACTGACATTAAAAACGTAGGGAAATTGCGATTTGAGTGAACAAAGGATAATTAATTGTTAGGAGTTTAGAAGCAAAGTGAAAAAAAGAATATCAACTACCACCACAGACAGCCAGACGTAAAATGCCAACGGAAAAATCAATATACCATCCGAATCCGGCAATTAGCCAAAATGCATACATATCCAGCTTTGATGAGTACACGAAATTCTATAAGGAGTCCTTGGACAATCCTGGCGAGTTTTGGTCGCGCGTAGCTAAACAATTTCATTGGGAAACGCCCGCGGATCCCTCGAAATTTTTGCAATACAACTTTAATATCTCCAAAGGACCCATTTCGATAAAATGGATGGAAGGCGCCTCGACCAACATCTGCTACAATCTGTTGGATCGCAATGTCCGCAACGGACTGGGCGATCAGATAGCGTTCTATTGGTGAGTGAGAAGCACAACACACTTTACATTTGGTCCATTGCGTAGGTCGTCGGATGAAAACAAAAGTCTACCACACACACATGCCTGAAGGATAATAACGTATTGATTTTCCTTCTTACGTTGCGATTACGAAACGCGGTCGTGACGTTGTCGACCTGTCGCCACTCTTCGTCTCCTTCCCTCCTAGTTTCTGGTCAGCTTTCACTGCGCAGACACAGAAAAGAAACAGATGTTTGACATTAACTTGAGCATGGGGTGGCACCGTTACTTGCCTTAGGTCGCGCTATCTCTCTCTCTCTCTTTTTGTCTCTCTCATTCTTTCAAGGACAGAGCTTAAGAGCTTGCATATCAAATACATAAGGCTGACAGCTGACTGTTAATTAATTGCGCTTACGGTTTAGGCAGCATTGAATATTGTGGGAGGTCAATGTCAGTAGGCCTTGACCAGGTCAAAATAGCTATTTAATGCATTCGCTCAGTTCGTACACATGTGTAGTGTGCTCAAAGTTCTTCGAGTTCACATTTTATATTGCTTTTGTAATTTGTTTTTTTTTTGCACACAGAGCGCTTTAATTTTAACGATTCTTCCGCTCTTAGGTGTGCAATTAAATTGAACAGATAGTCAAGTAATTATTTTGACAGATTTAAAACTCAATTTTATTTTTGATTTTTTTAAAAAAATTAAATTTATATATTTTTCATGAAAAGGCATTTTTATCTTGTCAAAACAACTATTTGTCTAACGGACCATATATTAAAAAATTACGAAATATTCCCAGATTGTGTTTCGCAATCAGAATTTATGAATTTTTCATTGTTGTTATTACAAGCTTTCATTAGACAGGTGCTTTATTGAAGTGCACTTCAGAAATTCCGAACGCCTGTAGATTGTTGTTAAATGCGCGTTAAATAATTTGTATAGTTTGAAGGACGTTTGTCTTCTTTTATATATAGATTTATTTATTTTTGACCGCAAAGTTCAAATCACTGTCAATATCTGTCCGTCCGTCTGTTCGTTCGTCACACCAAAAAAGTTAAACAAATGTTAAATGTGGTAATCTATGGGGTTATCAGTGCAGTTCAACTATGGACGCGTGCGAAAAAGACATGGGAATGTTGGAAACAACGGGAGAATGGAAATAGAATAGAACAGAAAAGTCAGGTAAATGAAAGGCAAACCACAAGGTCAAGCTCAAGCACTGTCTGAGATTCTTGCCACTGTCAATGTGTTAACAGCTGTTAAAAATATTTTGCTCAAATCCCGAACGCAATACGACCCAAACATATATGAAG
Organism: Drosophila rellima; assembly: GCA_035043635.1. Lineage (NCBI taxonomy): Eukaryota > Metazoa > Arthropoda > Insecta > Diptera > Drosophilidae > Drosophila > Drosophila rellima. The sequence continues at coordinate 5,428,975 of JAWNMV010000146.1, read as the reverse complement.
ATAAGATAAACCGCATAGCCTAGCAATTTGCACGTATAATGGGGAATAATTAACACCACAGATAATACACCATTCCCAACAATAAAGTGGAGCGAAGCAAAACAAAGCAAAGCCACCCAAACAGTCAAAATCTTTATTTGAAACTTTTAGTGGACAATAAAAACCATTGCCTCAATTCATATACAGTTCTTCAAGTAAATGTTTTAACAAAGAAATAAAATCAGTTTATTATTTTTAATTGTTTAAAACTTGTTTTAATAAAATGTGAACAAAGTCACAGAAAAGCGATGTAATATTTCCCATTTGTCTAAACAATTTCTTGACTAACTGTATATTCGGACACCTGTACATTTCCTTACACTAAATACGTACACAATCGATTATGTAAGCAGACAGACCAGACATTTTGAACCAAGCGCGCAAATTGTTTATTCAAATTAATTTTGATTTGTGTGAACGCACAAAATTGCGTTAAATATTTCGCGTTTTAATGTGTGTCAGCAAGCGGTAAAATAACATAAAAAGCAAAAGCACAATGCGAGCTTTAAGTGGATAAAATGATTGTTTGACAAGCATTTCGATTAAGACACCGGCAGCCTCCGCAGTTGCTGTCAAACTGCTTGGCTCACAGTTTTGGCAGCATTGCGTGGCCAGCCAAAATCACGCGATCATATCGTCTGATTACTCACAACCAATTAGAGAGCATTTTCAGTCATTCACGCAGACATGCGACCAACCGGCTAAAATTTGCGTGTGTATGTGTGTGTGTGCCTGTAAAAGAAACGAAAATAATATCAATGCTGACACACCTTTAGTTTGGTAAAATAGCTAAGAACAACAACATTAACTGAGCAATCTTCATAAGTATGTTTGTTTACTTTGTGTTTCTATGTTTCTTACCTGCTCTTTGTTATCATTTTTCAAGCTTGTAGACTGGGCTATAATATCACTGACCTTTTAATAATGATCTTCTTTGTATCATTTATCAAAATAGTTAAGCGAAAATCCAAAAAAAAAACATCGAAAATAGTTTTATTTTAATTTGCGTCTGCTGTTTGTCTAGCCAAAGATCATACGATGTTGCTCTCAAACTGTGGGGTCAGCGGCAGACACAACGGCGCTTTCTAAATGCTTAGCCATCTGTAAATAGTGTTGCCAGAGTTTCAATAGATCAAATCATCATATGATCCAAAAACAAGTAGCAAGAAATAACTAAAAAAGTATCATCATTTATGATGTAAAGGATTTCAAGTCATTTTTAAATATATCCAGAATTGTAAAATGTGCTAACTTTTGCAATTATAATATGATCAAGTCTAGCTACTTAATAGCTTAAATGGCAACACTGTCCATAACAAGCAACAAAACAACAACAACAAATGAAAACATTCGATGCGATATTTATTGTTGTTGCTTTTGAACACGCGAATCAGCAGCTGCTTGTGTTTAGATAAGTTTTAATGCTGTTGTTGTTATTCTTGGCTGTTGCCGGTTGCTGTGCCTCACATGATGTCTTAAATAGAAGTCGAAGCTAATTTTGATTTCTGATAAGCACGGCCACGAGTCTGTCTGCTGCCATCGGCGATTAAGATCATGAGGTGTTCACATTTATTGGTTTCCAGGCAGCATGGAAATTTTCATGTCTCGCTTTCTTCTTTCCCTGAATAAGCACAAGTGTAGATTAGATGGTCGACAAGTGCGAAATCAACGAAATTAAAAGCACTTCGCCGGCGTCTGCATGTGAAACATTGTCGCGCCATCGAGCAATCCGCCGACTGAAGCTCATAATTAGTCATTTGTTGTGAATGCTCGCAACAGTTTGACAAGCATAAATCGGTATTAGTAATAGCGACCAGTAGCTCTCAAGCTGTGCAGCAGCGAGAGAGAGAGAGAGAGAGAGACTGACCACACTTTGTTGTTATTGCCTTGGCCTTGAATAGTGCGATTGCTGCATAACAGCGCTGTTAATTTTAACATGAGCTGTTACTTTGCGTATTTCTCTTATTGATTTACTTGAAATTTAATCAATTTATTTATAACATCTTACTAATGAATAATTCAGGAATTTCGCGAAAGCTAACACATATTTCGTTTGAAAACAACATCGCTCATTTGGGCCACTAATCACAAAAGAAAACAGCCGAAAAATTTCGTACTTTGAACTCGCGAAATCGCAATGTGAAATAAGTCCAAAAATAACGGCGAATACGTCACGAATTTGAACTGTTTTTTTTTATACCCTTCTTGATTTTCTTTGTTGGCCGTGGAATAAACCAGAGCGTTTATGGCTGGCTAAATCTTATCGCCCCAAATGACAAAGCCTGGCCAACTAGCCATTCATATGAATATTTGGTGAATGATTTACAGATATTTTTTATAGTATTTGACTCATTTGAAGTGCATTTCGAAAATATTGTTTGGGTTTTTTGTCGTTCGTCTAGTCATCTAGTGACCTTGACCAAGAACTGTAACGTGGCTTTCTCTATTGGGGATTGTCCTTCAATAAATCATTGATATCCGTTCTATGTGTTGTCACGATTTCCATTCAATAATTTTCATGTTGTACGGTTAGGTTAGAATGTGTATTCAATTATACAAAAGCACCAGCTATGAAATACAGTTATCGACAGAATTAAATGAACCAACAAATTAGTCTTAATAGCGCGAGTTTTGCTCAGTACTTACACAATAATTATAATTGTGCGCCTCTTTTAATGTCCACATATTGTTTATAGTGATAACAATGTTTATATTGTGATTATCTGTAGATTAAGTGTAATCTTCTTATCAATATTATTAAGCACAATTTGGGAAACAATTATAAAAAGTATTATTCTAATTTTCGTATCAGTAATCCGTTCAGTTCAGACTCGGAATTATGAGGCCAAGCAATGAATAAAATGACATTCCGCTTGGAAATCGGATCAGTTTTTGCAAAGTTTTGAACTACTCTGAACTTCAGAGTTTATTCATTTCGATTAAAGTTTTTTTTTGAATTGGTTTTTGGTACAAAAAAGCAGAGGTGTCACTTGAAAATGTTGCAGTTGCTTGGACTTAGGGGCATGTTGAAAGTCAGCATATCAAATTAGCAAATTATGTTGCAAATTCGAATTAAGTCGCCTGCGACAATTAGGAAGTCTCGAATTGGTCGTAAGTGATCCAATTGAGGCGGGAGGTGGGCGGCCGACCCCATCTACATAATTTTTATGTATATTTATATCTTATAATGGGCACATTGCCAGCGGATTTAAAATGGATTTTAATGTATTTCCTCGTTTATTGTATTATTCAGGGAGGGCAACCACCCCGATGATTATTCGCGTGGTCTCACCTACCGCAAACTCTTGGAGGAGGTCTGTCGGTTCGCCAACGTGCTGAAGGATCATGGCGTGAAGAAGGGCGATCGTGTCTCCATTTATATGCCCATGATCCTGGAGCTGCCCATTGCCATGTTGGCCTGTGCCCGCATCGGAGCAGTGCACTCCATTGTATTTGCCGGCTTCTCGCCCGATTCGCTGGCGGAACGCATGTTCGATTGCAAGGCCAAGATGTTAATTACCGCCGACGGAGCTTGGCGTGGCGAGAAGCCGCTGTACTTGAAGGCCCTGTGCGATACGGCCCTGGAGAAGGTCGAGGAGATGGGTCATTCGGTGGAGAAGTGCATTGTGGTGTCGCATTTGAAGCGAGTAACGGCCTGCCAGGAGAATCATGTGGAGCAGGATATTCCCTGGACCGATGATCGCGATTACTGGTGGCACGAGGAGATGGAGGACAAGGAGCCCGCATGCTATCCCGAATGGATGGACGCCGAGGATCCACTGTTCATGCTCTACACGAGTGGATCCACTGGAAAGCCCAAAGGTGTGCTCCACACCACAGCTGGCTACCTGCTCTATGCAGCAACCACATTCAAGATTGTGTTTGACTACAAGCCCGGAGACATTTACTGGTGCACCGCCGATGTGGGCTGGATTACTGGACACACCTATGTGGTGTACGGACCACTGGCCAATGGCGCCACTTCGGTTATTGTAAGTAATTAAATCACTTATGGCCATGTAATTATTGTCTAATTGCATTCATTGTGCTTGCAGTTCGAGGGAACCCCCTTCTTTCCCGGCAACGATCGCTACTGGAGTGTCATTGACAAGTACAAGGTCACTCAGTTCTACACGGCACCGACGGCCATTCGGGCACTCATGAAGTTCGGCGAGGCTCCAGTGCTCAAGCACAATCTCAGTGGTCTCAAGTAGGTTCCGCTTGCGAGGGCTGGCTGATAAGTTATTGATCTAAGCAGGAAAATTCAACTTTTTATATCCAACTGTTTTAATTTTATTTTTAATAGTGTAAGTCATCAACTGATGGCTGCTAGAGTTACATATCTGCAGGTTTTTGTAAAAATGGGAATAAGGAATTTTGTTTTAATTCAGAAATGTGATTTTCTACTTAGACAAATAACTTATCAGCCCGCCCTCGCATATCTATCTATAACTGCGTCCTAATAATACAATTTAATTTATTTTTCAGGGTTCTGGGCAGCGTTGGTGAGCCAATCAATCCGGAGGCTTGGCTGTGGTACTACCGCCTAATTGGCAAGGAGCAATGCTCCATTGTGGACACGTTCTGGCAAACGGAAACTGGCGGTCATGTCATCACGCCTCTGCCCGGCGCGACGCCCATGAAACCAGGCTCTGCCGTAAGTAAAATTTAAAATATAAACAGAATCTACTGGATATATTTACAATAATGCTATTTGTTTGACTTGCAGTCGTTTCCCTTCTTTGGCGTCAAACCGTTGCTGCTGGATGAGTGCGGGATTGAGATCAAGGGCGAAGGCGAGGGATACTTGGTATTCTCGCAGCCCTGGCCGGGTATGATGCGCACCCTGTATAACAATCATGAGCGCTTTGAGGACACTTATTTCTCCAAGTTCCCCGGATACTATTGCACTGGAGATGGTAAGTTTTACTCGAATCAAGTGAAGAACTTTAATTGAAACAAGTTTCCTTTTGATTGACAGGTGCTCGTCGGGATGCTGATGGTTATTTGTGGATCACAGGTCGTGTGGACGATATGTTGAACGTGTCGGGTCATCTTATGTCCACCGCTGAGGTGGAATCTGTGCTTACAGAGCATCCGCGTGTCGCCGAATCCGCCGTTGTCTCTCGCCCTCATCCAGTCAAAGGAGAGTGTCTGTATTGCTTCATAACGCCCAATGAGAACGAACCTTTCGACCAGAAACTGATAACGGATCTGAAGAAGATGGTGCGGGAACGAATTGGCCCATTTGCCATGCCAGATGTTATACAGAATGCACCCGGATTGCCCAAGACGCGATCCGGCAAGATAATGAGGCGTGTGCTCCGCAAGATCGCGGTCAACGATCGAAATGTGGGCGACACCTCGACACTGGCCGATGAACAGATTGTGGAACAGTTGTTCGCTAATCGACCCGTCGAGGCCAAGTAGACAGTCGGTTGCTCTTTGGATTTCCTTGGATTCGCTTCTAGCTTCAAGAGTTCTCCTTCTCCCCTCTGCTCTGCTGCAATCCTCAACTTAGCCATTATTATGTGCGGTCCCATATTTTAGGCTGTCTCCTGAGCAGCTTAATTAACCGTATACAATATACGTGTGAATCTTGTAAATCTCCTTCCCCTTAAACATCTTTATATCTATATAGCTAATATATATTTAATTCGTAATCTTGTTGGCCCCCCATCCGGGCTTACAATCACATTCTATTTAGTTGTTAAGTGTGTGAGTAACAATTGATTTGATTTAACTTGAAAATGCACCCATTTATTTGATAAACATTAGTGTCAATGTGTGTGAATGAGTTGTGGCACTGATTGGTGCTGTATCCGTATCGTATATAGTAAGGAGTAATGCCTCTTTTTAGTGTACTCGTAGTTAGCATTATGCTGAGCACGCACATTTTTCCAGCTTTCTAGTTTTTCCAGCTCATTTGTTTTCTTTGTTGTAGTCTTAGCTTAAGTTGCTAAATTCGTTGTGATACAAATTTAATTATATTGATTATGTATGTATTTTTAGTAGAATTGATATAAACAAAAAACAAACAAAATATATACACGATTTCAGTAATATATCTTCACCAAAAACACCAACAATACATTTTCAACTTTTCTTTTCTCAACTTATCACAACACATTTTTCTCTGTAGTGAAGTTGCTTTTCTTTTCTATAATCCAAGCCATAACTAAATGGAACACGTAAGTCCGGATGATTATCAAATAATTTAATTGATCAGAATTGGGTTCGTTAATTAATTTGTTAGATTGTAAGTCTTGAAAGGATACATATCAATGTGGCATTATGCTTATCGACATTCCTAAATATTAATTTGATATACATAGATATTTAATCAACTACATATGGAATATTATATGGTCTAAAGACTTCCTGCAACGTGAACATATCATTGAAGTTACTGCTGCAAAACTCAAATCTTATATGTATACATATCATTGTATTATTGTTAGGCCCGTTTCCACGATGTTCAGATAGGAAACTTGAACTGTTGTTAGCTGTCAACGTTGGAAAGAGAGAGATGGAATGGAACGTAGTGCTTCTAAATATTACTGATGGGGCGCTTTTAACGCCTTCGTCTGATTGTAAAAAGTTGGTTAGAATCGAGAGAAATGAAACGTGTATTGTTTTAGCCTGAATACAATTAGATACATATACATATATTTATCGAATCATATACGAGTATATATAACATTATGTGTGTTAAATAAAGTTTATTGTTTCAATGTGTTTGAATCGGAAATGAAAATTTGAGCTCATTGTTAGTTTCGTTTTCAGTCAAAATGAACTTTTAAAATGCAGAATCTTTTAAGAACTGTCCCGCCCTGTCTAAATAGACATTACTCAACTGTAGATCGCGATCAGGCCTGTCAGCTCATCTCCAAGTTGACCCAGAAGGGAGCGGCGGTAAGAGATCTGCCAACAGATCTCAATTTCCAGTGCTAACAGTAATCCCCACAGATTATGCTCAAGGCCGTGTCAAAGAGACCGGAATACTCAACCAAGTTGCATTCCCGCGATGTGGTCACTGAGACGGACAAAGCCGTGGAACGGTTGCTCGTTAGCGGCATTAGGAAACAGTTTCCAGATCATCTGATAATAGCGGAGGAGGGCACCGAGGGGGTGTCCAAGAGCATGGAGATTACCGATGCACCCACCTGGATAATCGATCCCATCGACGGCACCATGAATTTCATTCATGGCTTTCCCCATTTCTGCACCTCCATTGCTTTATATGTGCAGAAGAAGGCGGAATTCGCTTGGATCAGCAATCCAATGCTGAGGCACAACTATGTGGCTCAACGTGGCCAAGGAGTTTACCTCAATGGCCAAGCGAGGCGAGTGAGCAGCCAGCGGAATTTAAAACAGTCTCTCATCTATCTGGATTGGTCGCTGCGTCGGAATAAGGACAACGTGAATGTGTCGTTGGACAACAAACTCAAGTTGCTGCCTCTAGTTCATGGGTAAGTGGAGATCGAGGTTGTTGTTCTGGATTTAAGGAACCTTTTTAGCACTCGCTCCCTTGGCTCGGCGGCTCTCAACTTGGCCGACGTGGCCGTTGGAGCCTGTGATGCCTATTTTCAGTTTGGACCACAAGTTTGGGATTGGGCCGCAGGTGTCCTGATGGTCCAAGAGGCCGGCGGAGTCGTTATCGATCCCTGTGGCGGAGAGTTTGATATAAATTCGCAGCGTATTCTGGCAGCAGCAACTCCCGAATTGGCCGAGCAATTCATACCCATTTTGACCCAAATGTTCCCAGTCGACGACAAGGCTAAAAAACGTTGAAATTTTCAAGCAAGCTTTGTTAGATCGCTTACGTGTTTACATTGATTACATATTTATAAATTTTCAAGTATTAAATACACAAAAATTAATGCAGAACATCATCAAGGGTTTCTTGATTAGCTTCGGCTGTGGCACGGGCAAAGTCTCTCCGGTTGCCTCGCCGGCTGCTGCAGCTGCTCCCAAAATCGCAGGCGGATCTGGCAAGAGACCCCAGAAGAAGAGGAAGAAACCTATTGATGATGAAGTCCCGATCATTGACATGGACAAATGCTTCGAGGTGGGCTACCAATGTGTGAAACGCGCGTCGACGGAGCTGATGCAGACTCTGCAGAGGAAGAAGCCCACAGTTCACAGCTTTGACATGTACACCAGATGGAACAGCCGGATCGAGGATATGCTGGTGAACGACATCTCAGAGCACTATCCGAAGCATAAGTGGGTTCAAGTTGAATCCAATGAATGAGCACTCATTTCTAGTTCTTCTTATTAGATTCATAACCAGAAATAAGCACAGAACGCGAGTTGAAGTTGGCTTAACAGACGAACCCACCTGGTTTATAGATCCCATACATGGCACTGTTAATTTTATGCATGGCTTTCCATACGCCGTCATTAACTTGGCCTTTTGGGTGTCGAGGCAGCCAAGGTTTGGCATCATTTGGAATCCACTTCTGGATCAATGCTACACTGCCCGCTCGGGGTTCGGAGCCTACATGAATGTGAATCCCCTGCGAGTCAGCAAACATACTGAATTATCAGATGCCCTGGTCATGCATGAGTTCGGCACACATGCGATTTTCAGTCCCGACCAGCTCAGATATCTTAGGAATATTGCAAATAATGCACATGGGTATGTTTTTATTGACTATAGTGTTGACTGTCAGATCTCACAATCAATCAATCAATCAATTAGACTTCGAAGCCTCGGTTGCACTGCGCTGAATATGTGCATGGTGGCCCAGGGATTTGCAGATGCCTACTTTGATTTCAGCTGTAGTTCCTGGGACATGTCCGCCGCCACATTGATGGTAAAGGAGGCGGGGGGCGTGGTGCTGGATCCCTCGTTAAAGCCCTTTGATATAATGTCCCGCAGGGTATTGTGCGCCTCCACGCAGGAATTGGCCGAAAAACTCGCATCACTTCTTCCCGCGACTGATCCCAAAACCAAAAATATTGAGACGAAAAAGAAACTCGAGGCGAAAAAGAAGCCCGAGGTGAAAAAGAAACCCGAGTCTTCTACAAAGACTGGCAAAGTTTCGGAAGAGCCCAAAAAAGAAGCCGAACCCAGAAATCCTAATAAAAATGACAAAGAATCGTCCAAGTCCCCAAATGAGACGACTAAGATTGACAAACCTAGGGTAGAACAAATCAAATCTTCTAAGACAAAAGATCCGGTGAAGTACAGTCCTGAAAATGATAAACTGGCCCGCAGGGTACTTTCTGCCTATTCGCAAAAGTTGGCCAAGGATCTGACATCGCCATACAACCTTTCACCCAAAAGAATTGGCGGATCTTCTGAAGAGACACTTGGAGAAGAAGAAACAGTTCAGGAAATCCCAGCAGACATGTCTAAGAATTTTAATGTGGATAGTCCAAAGAACGAGTTAATTAAGCAAACCAATCAAACTTTAATTTCAGCTAACGATTCAGCTTCGCGGATTTATCCGCCCTTTCCGCCCTCTATGAAATTCTCCGGACATCCGAAAAAGATAAAAAAAACAAAGAAAAAATCGGTTAGTCGTTATCCCACTGATCCCAGTTTTCCGGGCCAAGGTTCCTGCTTCTAGAAGGCTTTGTGAATGTTTGTATTTATTATAGAACTATGTAAATTTTTAGCAAGTTGCACAAATAAATTATAATTACAACTTTTAAAAATGTATCGATTCGCAATGCAACGACTCCATTGGCTCCCGCTTCGACCGATAACAAGCAGGAAAATGTCAACTATCGACTGCAAAGTCGATATCGATAAATGCGCTGTGCAGATGTTTCGGCTGGTTAACAAAGCTGCAAAGGTAAGCACTCGACTGAAAGCTGCCAGCTATGAAACGAGAAGGTTGTCTGCGATTTTTTCTTTGCTAGCATATGAAAGAAGCCACTAAGAAGCTGCGAGTCTTTGATACCAAAGAGAACAGTTTGGATTTGGTAACAGAAACAGATTGCGAAATTGAAAAGCTGTTGATTGAGGGCTTGAAGGCGCACTTTCCCAGCCATGTTTACATTGGGGAGGAAGGCACTAAGGGCACATCTTCGGGACAGAAACTTACCGATCAGCCCACTTGGATTATCGATCCCATCGACGGCACTACGAACTTTGTGCACGGATTTCCCTACACCTGCATATCGGTGGGCTTCTGGCTAAACAAACAGCCGGAGTTGGCCATTTGCCATAATCCGCTGTTGGACATGCAATTCACAGCACGACGCAATTGTGGCGCCTATTTAAATGAATCTTCGATTCGTGCTAGTGGACAAACCGAGCTGGAACGAGCCCTGATCATTAACGAAATGAATCCAGCGAACTTCGAGCCTAAGCTCATGGCCATACAAATGGGAAATGCTGAAAAGATGCTGAGCAAAGTACACACGTAAATATGGCAGTGTAATCCTCTCCAGATTCAGATTAACCTAGATATCACAGACTGCGAACCACGGGCTCAGCTGCCATGGATCTGTGTCTGGTCGCCATGGGCGCTGCCGATGGCTACTACGAGTTCTATCCCCATTCCTGGGACACTGCGGCCGGTGTCCTCCTGGTGCGGGAGGCAGGCGGAGTTGTCATCGATCCAGCCGGTGGAGAATTCGATCTCATGGGCAGGCGGGTGTTGGCAGCTGCCACGCCCCAATTGGGCTGTCGAATGGTGGAGCTGTTGGGCGACATGCAAATCTATCATCCGAGAGACGACGAGCCTTCCAAATCGAACAAAAACATTTAATCCGACTTGGCCTAGAAGTCACAATGTTTATTTGTTAGCAAGCAGAAAATAAAATTTTAAAAAATCTCGTACAGAAATTCAAATTTTGGGCAATTTCTTGGCGGCTTCAGTTGCTCAGCCAAATCCGCGTCTTTCCCAAAATCAACACAATGGCTGAGGAGCAGAAGAAGGGGGACGAGAAGAAGATCGTGTTGGAGAATGCGGCCACGGAATACGGCCTGGAGGATCACGAGGCAACCCAACAGGATCCACGGGTCAACGAACTGCGGCGAGTCGAGTCGCAACATGCCAGCAAATCCCAAGCGAATCAACAAGCAGCGAGCCGAAAGAATTCAGAGCCACAAAAACTGCCACAGCCCGGAACGTTGGTACCATCGCCGACGGGTGCGAAAAGGACTCCCGACGAGACGTCCTCCAATGCGGCGACTGATTATGGCCTAGAGGATCACAAGGCCAACAAGGGAGATGCGAGAGTCAATCAAATCCGTCAGCCCAAGAGGCAGACGGAAATATCTGCAGCTCCCGCCAACACTGAGGATCCTCAGGCGGGACAACCCAGCGCAGCTGCGAAGCTGCGATCTTCCTTGAAGCGCGCCTCGACGGCACCGATTCCAACACCACCGCCGCCTCCTCCGCCGCCACCAGCACCGACAACCAAGACACCGAGCACCGAGACATCCTACGAGTCGACTGCATCATCAGTGAAACAACAACAACCACCACTAGTACCAATAGTAATACCACCACCACCACCACCACCACCGCCATCAGTCGACGGTGATGCACCACAGGAGAGGGAGAGACAAAAACGGTCACCCGGTGTCAATAAATTCACCAACACGGACGTTAGCTTCGATCCGTCCAAGGAGTTTGCGAGCAAGACAACAAACACTGCCGGTCAAATGTATTCGGAGGAGGAGGACAGCACTCCCGCTACACCACCGCCGAAACCACCGCAACCCACGGCACTGAACCTCGATGATGTTTTCGCCTTTGCGGTCGAGTTGGTCAAGAGAGCGGGAGCCTTTGCACTGGTGGCCAACAAGGCCAAGGAGCGACTGTCGTATACCACAAAGGAGCATGAGCACGACCTGAACACCCGCACCGACAATGAGGTGGAGGAAATGCTCGTCCACGAAATAAATGAGAAATACCCCAATCACAAGTGAGTCCAAGTTAAGAAAAGTTAAGATAGTGCCTGGTATGAGTTTAGCTTCTCCCTTTAGGATTATTGCTGAGGAGGCGATTTCCCGATCGGAAACTGGCCAGGTGACGCTGAATGATGATCCCACCTGGATCATTGACCCCATTGATGGCACCATGAATTTCGTTCATCATTTTCCCTACTACTGCATCTCTGTGGCGTTTCTGGTCAAGAAGGACACGGCCTTTGGCATCGTGTATAATCCTCCATTGCAGGAACTATACACTGCGCGAAAGGGACAAGGTGCGAAGCTAAATGACGAACCGATGCGCACAAGCGGGCAGGAGAGTCTCAAGAATGCCATGATTCTACAGGAATACAGCTCCGGCATGAATGAGGCACGGACAACTGTCGCCATGGAGAATGCCAATCGGCTAATCAAGAAAACTCACGCGTAAGTCATTATTTTTTTTTTTTATATTAATTAAAATTATAATCCCTTAATTTACATTCAGTCTTCGTTCGATTGGTTCCTCGGCCATGGGACTGGCAATGGTCGCCTCGGGCGTGGCGGATGGATTTTACTTCTTTGGTCTGCACGTTTGGGACATGGCTGCTGGCAACTTGCTGGTCACTGAGGCGGGCGGATCTGTCATGGATCCCTCTGGCGAAGAAGTGGATATTATGTCGCGACGCGTTTTAGCTGCGGCTACGCAATCACTGGCCTTCCAGCTATCCGCGGAGCTCACACAAAACTATCCCAAGCCTAGGGATGACGAACCAAGGTCAGCTGCCCCGGTTCCAGACGCCAACAGGAAGGACTTTAATGCACAAACAGACTTCTCGGACTCCACTCTGTCGCTTAGCTCATCGGATAATTCGAGACATTCAGTAAACAAACGTAAAAATTAATAGTCGGTAAACCAACTGTACGCCAGGAATATTTAAAAAGCTTCAATAAACATTTTAGTACGAGAAGCCCGTCCCTTTTTACATTTAGTTTGATTATAAATAAGATTAAGTGAAGGATCTAGTATAACTACTTTTTAATAGAATTGAAAAATTCAAATTTAAAATTTAACAGCTACTGTTAAAAGGCGCTGATTATCGATAAATTTGTTTCGGCGCACCACAACCTCATTTCGATATATTACAATCGCATTTGCCAATTGCAACCCGCTAGATCTAGCGGGGAAATAGCTAAATTCGCAACACTGGCGTTGTGCGGCAACTTAATTTAATTAAACATTTGTGCTCTGACTGGACGTGGAAAACACCAGTTGAAGTGAAATGGCAGACAGCGTAGATCTCGGCAAGTGCTTTGAAATAATCAACAACCTGACTACAGAAGCAGGCAGAGTGAGTACAATTGTGATTCTGAGAGTTGCTAAGAGTTAAATGAAAAACATCATCCAAACAGCTGATTGCCCGCAACAATGAGACACGGCAAGATTTTGTCTGCAAGTCCGGGGACATTGATTTGGTCACCCAAACGGATCAGGATGTGGAAAAGTTGATCATGAACGGCATTCGCCAGCATTTTCCAGATCACAAGTGAGCAAACTAAAAATCTGTTGGAATCTTCATACTAATGCTACTTCTATTGCAGGTTCATTGGGGAGGAGGAGAGCAGCACGGGAGCTGGTGTCCATAAGCTAACAGATGCCCCGACCTGGATAATCGATCCAGTGGATGGTACAATGAACTTTGTCCATGCATTTCCACACTCGTGCATTTCAGTGGGCCTCAAGGTGAACAAGGTCACGGAAATTGCCATCATTTACAATCCGATGCTGGAGCAACGCTTCACGGCGCGTCGTGGTCAGGGTGCCTACTACAATGGACGCCGCATCCAGGCTAGTGGACAGCGGCAGCTGAACAAGGCCTTGGTAACCAGCGAATTTGGCACCACACGAGACGAGCAGAAAATGCAAATTGTCAATGAGAACTTCGCTAAAATGGCCAAAAATGTGCACGGGTAAGTAGGCTGAGTCTTAACTGCCTATTCCGCCTGGTTGCTGATTGAACTGCCTTGGTTAGACTGCGAGTGCTGGGCTCAGCTGCTTTAAACATGGCCATGGTGGCCCTAGGAGCTGCCGATGCCAACTATGAGTTCGGCATTCACGCCTGGGATGTCTGTGCGGGCGACTTAATTGTGCGGGAGGCTGGCGGGGTCGTCATTGACCCAGCTGGCGGTGACTTTGACATCATGTCACGCCGTGTGTTGGCCGCTGCCACTCCCGAGCTGGCTCAGGATATAGCCAAGTTGCTGACGCAATACTATCCACAACCGAGAGACGATTAAACCGGAGGAAGGGAAATGCAATTGATGCACGTCACGTTTCCTAGAAACTGCTAACTGATGATGATTAGCCAAAACGCATTTGATTTCTATTGAACAAGTACCTTAAAGGAAATTCCAGTATAACGCGAAATAAAACTCGAGTTACATACATTATATATATGCATAATATATATGTATATATGTATAATTATATAACCACTAGCATAGTAGTTTTATCAGTTTATTCAAAGACGTTTGTTTGTTTGCTTTCAAGTACTTTTTCTGTAATTTCATTACAATCAGCGGCGCCTGTTTTGCAATTTAATTAGTTTTATTTCGGTTTCGGTTTGTATTTTTATTTTTTTCTTATCTACTTTTTAGTTTATTGTTATGCATATTATTGGTTTTGTATATATTTTTTAGCTGATAGTAGAGCGATGTTTGCTTTGTTTAAATGAAGACAGAAAACCTGCGGTTTTTTATATTGCAAATACCAATAGCTATATAGTAAACAAATTCGCATTGTCTGATCATAGCAAACGATTGTGCAAGAACTTCTCTGAGCCGGATACTAATTGGCTGATTCTGTTTTTTCTCGTCTGTATTATCTGTGGGCATAATCATATATTTAGTAGAAAGGCGCGACTTTCACAATTTGAATAGTTGTGCCCTTGTTTAGTTTATAACAAAAGCGAGTACATACTTATGCATATGTATTTGTTGCTGGCTTCTTTTATTTGCACTGATTTTGCCTTTGGAGTAGATTGAATAGTGACACTTAAGCTAACTAACTATCAACGAGCGAGAGATTTGTTTTCATAGGAAGTCGACGTTTGTTCTTTAACACTTTTTTTTCTTTTTGTTTATTAATGCTTTTTTTCCAAAGAGTATTGTTTAGTTATTTATTGATGAATGCAAGTTTCTTGTATGTATGTATGTACTAACCATAAATACCATTTAAAATTTGACACATCATTGAAAAATGTAATCAAAGCTACAGTAGGTAAAAAATTGTATCTATGTATTCCATATTTTGTGTGTATAATTTAATAATGTAATTAAATAAAAAAATATAAAATATTAACGCTACATTCACAAGGTTCCATTATGCGCACTGGTTTACAATATTAATTCATCTTCATCTACTGCTTCGGGGTATTCGACAAAATGGTTCTGATTAGAGGTCTTGGATAAGCAAATATCTCAATCTGAAGCTAGAACATTTAGTTGAGTGTTTACTACGAATATTGCAAATTGTTTATACTAAATATATAGTTGTAGATACAAATTCTAGGTCAATAAGCGAAAGGTACACATGGAGCATAAAACGGTCGCTACGTCAACTCTATTGAAGTTAGGCATTGATCGTAGCTCCCTCTACATATACATATATGTATGTAAGTATATAATATATATTTTTTAATAATAATATTTAGTTTTTCACACTAATAAAATTTACAAAAGGTTCTATATAAATTCAACAAGTAATGAAGAGCTTTTAAGTTTTTGAAGATATATCTAAATATCTATATATTTATATGCATGTATTATGATTTGTTGTTGTTCTTGTTGTTTAACATGTAATACACAAAAATTTAGCACCAATCTATTCAAAAATTCATCAAACTATTTGATTGTTCCAAGTTATACAAATTAAGCACTTAAAATTATGCGATATTTAAACGAATATGAACACGTTTCGAATGGAAGCGACGTCTGAGGGCCGTCCTTGAGTTACACTTTCCAAAATTAGTTAAGGGACTCACGTAATGAATACAAAAATGAATATATCCATTATCCAAATTCTGATTCAATATTGGCGTTTTGGAAAGAGCATGATCATAGCGCAACTTAAAGAAATAATAATCAAGCCGTAGCAAATGTTAAATGTTAAAAAATTAATTTAAATTTATTTACACGCAAATACAATAAACGAGCAAAGAAAATTGGGTCTTTTTGCTTGAACTACGCTAGATAACTCTAGTTTTACATATGTACTCGTATATATATATTTGATATAATTATAAGTAGTTCTTTAATGATACAATAAGTATTCTTTTATTTTTTAAAAAAAAACCAGTATTTTTCGAACTTGAACGCTCGCACTTCAGTCGAGTTTTTGTTGTTGAAAAATTGACCCGCAAAATTGGCCAATGAATGATAGGGAATTGAGTGTGAAAAGGGAATTGGGAACATGGGCAGGGAATAGTAGAGATTTGTTTACTAGGGAGTAAAGTTTGATGAGTTTGACAATGAAATAAATAAATTTTATGTTGCGCGTGGGATATGTTCGGCTTGTGCTTTAGCTTTAGCTGGTATTTGATCTGTTCCTTCTTCGAATCATTCAAAATTAACAAAAAACATTTTTCATAGTCTATAATTGTAGATGTACGTGTGTGTGTGAGTGAGTTGGTGTGGCTTTAAAATGTTTGCGAACGCCTTTAATATTGCTAAATATTTAATGGTTTTTAACTTTTACTTTTAGTTGTAGTTTTTTTAGTTGTAGTTTATGCTTTAGTTATAGTTTTACTTGTAGTTAACTATTTTTTTAATGTATCTGTGTATCTTGTAAAATGATTAATGCCTTTTTATCGTGTTGAGTAGTTGATGCCGCTGCTGATGTCTCTGATGGTGCCAACACTTGTTGCCTGGCTTAATTAATTACTTATTACTTAAACAATACAGCTGGTATTGAAACTTATTGTTGTTCTACAGCTCGTCATCCGCCTTGGGTATGTCGAAGATCTCGGCGAAGAGCGGCGGCAGTCGCAGCTTGGTCCAGTTCATTCGCAGCCAGTCGAGATGTGAGAAGTGCTTGGCCCCCAAGGAGCGCAGCTCTGGTATCTTAGCCTCCAGCGCCGGCATCAACTGCAGCGCCTGCGTCGATCCGGCACGGGATCGCAATATCTGAACACGCAGTGCCTCCGCGACCAACTCACGGGCCCGGGCAATCACCTTGGGCTCACTGAGACCCGCCCGATCCGAAGCCAGCAGCACCATGGCGGAGAAGAGGCCAATCTCCGTGTCGCTCAATCCATACGCATTCAAAGTGTTGGCAAAATTCAGCAGGGCATTCACAAAATCCGACTAGAAACAGAGAACAGAGAAGAATGATAATAACAAGATAATGCTGCAGTTGCATCTAATTACGGCAGTGTTTGTAGCATAATTTAATTGAAAGTCAACTCACATCGTAGAGTATCTCCAGCTGCTGGCGGGTGAGATAAGCGCCATCGTCCAGCGTCAGCGTCGTATCGTTGATCAGACGCGCCACATGCGTCAGCCACACCTCGAAGAAGCCCAGCTTGATGAGTATCAGTTGGTCGTCCTGCGTGAAATCACAGAAGCCAGGTACGCGTTTCGCGAACTCCACAATGCGCTGCACGCCCGGCGTGACGCGGGCCGAGAACTGTTGCCACAGCCAGATCTTCTGAAACTCGAGGCTCTCAGCCACCGTGTTGACAATCTGCAGATCGATAAGCGATAATTGGTAAACGGTCAGTTATTTGCTAAGGATCGGACTAAAAA
This sequence comes from Drosophila rellima, assembly GCA_035043635.1. Classification (NCBI taxonomy): domain Eukaryota; kingdom Metazoa; phylum Arthropoda; class Insecta; order Diptera; family Drosophilidae; genus Drosophila; species Drosophila rellima. Next base: position 5,411,250 of record JAWNMV010000146.1, on the reverse strand, counting down.
CAAATTGACTTTTTAAATACTTAAAATATAATATAATGTGTTGAATATAGAATATAGAAATTAGTGAAAAATCCATTATAATATCCAATTTAAAGCTCCTTTTATTCTTTTAGAATTCTATCCTTATAAACTAAAGTAAATGCTATTTTTAAGTTTTTAAAGAATTCTTTCTTTATTGGTCTGAAAGTATACGCTAATTTCCAGTGCTCCTATCTATAGATATAAAATTCTTAGCCCTGACTGACTGACTGACATTTTATAACATTCAGCTATTTCTAGCTATCTTTGTTGATCGATTTAGCTATTTTATGACGCCATTTCTGTTCATACTTACGCCATTTTGTGGTACAGTCACGGGACGTCGCATCAGTTCGCGCGTCAGCTCCTCGGTGTAGGAGCAGTTTAGGCGATGCGCCTGTGAGACGCACATGATCACATCGTAGACAGTCAGTTCGTTTGTGGTGCCGGCGAGGGCATCGTGATGATCGTGGGGATGGCACATGGCCACCTGGGTCATGGCCATATCGCTGCTGCTGCCCATGTTGACCAATTGCTGATGATGGTTGCCCACAATTACAGCTGTAGCATTGCTGTTGTTGCTAGCACTATTGTTGTTGTTGTTGTTGTTAATGCTGTTATTGTTGTTGTTGTTGTTGGCACTATTGCAACCGCCCAGCTCCGATGGTGACGAGGCAATCGAACACATTTGTGGCGTTTGTGGTGTACTCGGTGTATTCACGCGCTGCTGCTGCTGTTGTTGTTGCTGTTGTTGTATTAGATTTGTATGCAAATTATTGGCACTGGTTTCATCCACATTTAGGGGCGTGCTAGTTGCTGCGGCTGATGCAGCGGCTGCTGCTGCTGCTGCACCGTTCAGCTCACGTGAACGCTTCGGTACGCGACCATAACGCACAGCTGCAAGAGAGAGACAGAGTGATGCAGATGTCAGTTTGGTTTTTTTTGAAATTTAAATCATTTGTTAATTGAGCTTCAAAACATGCAGCTTTTGTCTGCTGTGCATTCATTTGCATGAAACGCTCAAAAGTATGCTACACATTGTAGAATGGAGTTAAAAAGTGTTGCCTACTTTCAAGCGCAACATTTAAATATTTATTTAAAGATGTCTCGCACAGTTTTTAAATTAATCAATAGTTTTGCTTGTTTCTCTTGTGTGCAAATAATTAAAGCACATTTAAAATGCCTTTTCTTTTGGCTTGGCAACATGTTTTTTAGAGAATTGTGTTTTTTAGTCATTTACATTTGAAATTTGCGTCAGTGATGTGCACAAAAATGAAGCAATTTATTAGTTTCTAAAAGCAATTTAAATTTAATGCCCAAGCAAAATGCCGCACAATAAAACTGGCACACGCATAAATCTTAAGCAAGCACAAACACACGCACACACAGACAAACAGACAGACAGTCAGATAGACAGACAGACATTTGTAGAGGCAAATGGGAAACAAAATTCTTATGATATCTCAACTAGAAAATTTGTACTACTCGTACAATCTAATATTATTTAGCAGACGGCATAAAGGCTTTACTATATTGTGTTTCTAATTTTTTTTTGGTAATTTTTTAGATTTTATGTTTTTGAAATATTCATTAGCTTGTCTGTTTAGTTTTCACCAAACCAAAACGAAACAAATTGCAAAAATGTAAACGTGAAATTTCTTTTGTGCAACCAAATACACAGCATATTTTATTAATTAAAATCGCATTTGCCTTTTGGCTGGCAAACAGACGGACAGCGTCGACACAGCTGCCGTTGCTGATGTTGCTCCAGTTGTTGCTGGCTTTCAACTGGTGGCAGCAACACTGGCGATGGCGTCGTCACTCTACGCTCACTTTATCAGTGGGACATTGACCCACTGTGCTCAATATAAAAAAACTGTCGGCAACTGATTTTGTTGTTGCTGCTGCTATACGAATAAACAGTCGTAAGTGTGCTGTCTGTTGTTGTGTGTGCGTTTTCTTTCTTTTTGCTGCTTTTGCTTTGTCTTGTTACTCGCATTGTTGTGGTATTCGCCACAGTCACAGACACAGACACAGCAAGAGTTAAAGCCAGCGGCGGCATCAGTTTCAGCAACAGCTTCACAGACAATCCAAAAGATACATTCGTTTATAGTTGCACTAATCGCAAAAGCGTGCGGCTGTTGGTCAACACAGTTTGGCTAAAAAGTTGCTCAAGCATCAGCATCAGCATCTCAAGCGAAAGAAATTGCGCATACGCAGCGGGTGCCCGGAAAAGTTAAAGTCTGCGTGGGAAGTTGACAGTGAGTGTGTGTGTGTGTGTGTGTGCCCAGATGAAAGATGATCGTTTCGTTAAGTTGGTCAACACACATTGACCCACATCTGGTCTTGGCCACTTTGTCATGAAGCACGGGCCTTGTTCGAAGTTGCAGTCACGCTTTGCATCAGTTGCTCATCTCGTTAATTGTCACAGCTCGTAAATTAATTATGACATAATAACACAGCACACACGCACACACAAGCACACATTATAGTTGCAACTTGTTGTTGTTGCTTTGTTATTGTTATTGTTATTGTCGTCGACTTGCCACCTTCAACTCTGTTAATTGTTTGTGGCGGGCGCTTTGCTCTGTTTATTTTAAGGTGGCTTCAATTAGCAGCTCATTGCGATGATGGCAGCTGCACGATTTGTTTGTTTATCGCTTGTTGCCTTTCAGCTTTCGGCTTGCGGCTTTTGTGCAGATTCTTTTACACCACTTTATTTGCCTGTCTATGAGCAGCTCAAGGGTGTAGACAAACACTTCCAGTGCCATTTGAAGAAGTGTCAAGAAGTGGATCAGATCATTGACCAGAATTTATGCGAGTCGAAAAGTGTAACAATTTGATATCAACTAAGTAAATAAACTGGTGCTGTTATTTTTTAGTTGAATCTATCAACTATAAATGATTTCATAATAAACGATGTGAAAAGAGGGCAGCTTTTAAACTAATTCAAATTTCTTGAATTCTTTCGGACTTTTAAAATTTTAAATCTTTAATATCTTTTAATTAATTTTTATCAGGGATTAAAGCCGTAACCATAACCGTAACCGTTAGCCGGTATTAATCGATTGATATTGAAACCCAAAAACCGAAATAACCGTTAAGATTTCAAAGAAAGTGGAAAAGTGGAAATAAGTTCAAAAGTCCTTTTTTACCCTAATTTTATCACCTGAATTCGATTTAAAGAATAAAATCAAGTTTTAAAATTTTTTAAAATTTTCGAAAAATGTAAAGGGGTAACACTGTAATAATCGACAAATTTTCGAAAAAAATTGTTGTCTCAGAATCAAAAAATTTAAATGCAAAGTCAAAGTTGGGTTAATACTATGAAAAATAAGACACACCTTAAGGAAATCGGATGAGCTTTAATGATTTTAATTGTTAATATAAATCATATTTTATTATATTATTTTAGACAACTTTTGGTTAACCGCTTTCTTTGGTTAACTTGACTTTAAATAAATAAGTAATTTAGATAAAACCCGAACACAAAGTTTGTCTCAGCTGGCCAAACATTCAACGATTTGCTGCGAATACTTGGGCTAAAATGTTCTACCAAAAGCATTTGTCATAAAAGCCACAATTCATTGGGGGCCACTAACTTATGTACTCCTTTTATTACCCATAATCTGCCACATTAGCTATTCAATCGTGCCGGCTTAGCCGGGTTTGCTCCACATTTTGGACTGTCACCTGCCAACTGCCAACTGCCACCCACAAGCTTTTCCATTTCCATTTCCATTTGACTCAAGAGTGCAGGTCAACATCATCCATTATACACAGTCCAGGGCAGCAGTCACATAAATAAGACTAAGCCTAAACTTCTTTTCCTGCTAAAAGCATCTTAAGTGATTTAGTGCAGCCAAATGGCTCCAATGCTCAGCGGCCCAATGACCCAGCAGAGAGAGAGAGAGAGAGAGCGAGATAGAGGCAGATAGAGAGGGAGATAGAGAGGCAGTTTGTATGATAGGAAGGGAAATAAAAACTTGTTTGGATGCTGCATCCATTCATCCATCCATCCATCCGTCCATCTATAGCAACTGCTCGTTGAGTGCCAGAGCCAAGGATTTGGGTCACTCGAATGTGAAGCGGCGGCCCGTAAAGTGGCCCAAATGTTGCCCACTTTTGACCGTAGTATGGCAACGTTGTTGGCCATTAGCATGCGAAGCTTAAGCCAACTGCCAACCAGGCAGACATCAACTACCAGCCAGCAGCAGCAGCAACAACAACAGCAACAATCAAAGCATATACATAATCATACACAAACACACACACACATATATAAGTATGTAGTTGATTTTTTGTTGCTGTAGTTATTTTTGTTATTTTTTTTTTGGCTTTATTGTGCGCATGAATGGGCCCGGCCCCGGTTCCGTCCCCGTTCCCTTTCCCCTCCCTGGTTCCCGACCCCCTCAACTAGCACCGGCATAATTTGGCCCATAGTTGTTGCTGACCTCGTTTGAGGTCGTTCATTCACCTGTCGCTGCTGCTGTGGTTGTTGTTGTTGTTGTTGTTATGGTTGTTGGTGTCGCTGTCGCCGGGGCTGCACTTTATGCACTACACATTTGCATACACATGTGTGTGTGAGTGTGTGTGTGTGTGTCAGTGTTTTGGTCTCTGTGTTTACCCAGTTACGAAATTGTCCAAAATGCTGCGGCTTACTTGGGTGAAAGTTTGTTTTTGTTGCTGTTGCTGCCGCTGCCAAAAAGAATAAACAAACTATGCAGTCCCAGCTTTTTAGTGTGTCGCTGCAAGACTGAACAAAAGGGTATATTAGCTATGCCACTGCTTTTGTAACAACTCTGCCAGTTCTATAGAGAAACCACAGTAAGCTGATAGCAGTGTAGCCAAAACAGCAATTTCCCGTCAAATCTAGCTTTTTTTTAAGTAATTGGCGGGGCTAAGTTAATATGAAGACCAGAGGAAGTTTTTTTTTTTTTGAAACTGACTTTCTTTTTCCCTTTTTCTAATTTTGAGATAAATATATGTTTGTTTTTAAGGTGAAACTTAATTTATCACACTTGATAATAAATCATTACGATTAAATTCGTATATGTAGATTAAAAACGATTTAAATTTATATTATCTACAGTAAATTTAAATAATGAGAAAACTGCTAAAAAATAAGGAACAATTTGTTAAATAAGACTAATTATAAAGAAAAATTTAAATTCTTTCGAATACGAAAAACATAAGAATTTTTCAAAAAGTAAAAGAAATTTTCTTTATTTGGTATTAAGAAAATTACCAAAGCAGGCAACTGCATGAAAGGGTATATGATGTTCGGTTAGACTGCAGCAAGGCGTTTATTTCTTCAATTTGTTTGCTTTTGTTTGCAGCAAGGTGTGTCGGTGTCTGTTTGTTTGTGTGTCTGTGTGAGTAAGTGTGTGTGTGTGAGGTGGTAGTTTGTATCTGGAGCAGCTAAAATTGTTAGTTGCGTGCTAAATTTGTAGCTTGTCAGTGACAACAACAACTACACACACACACACAGAGACACACACACACACACACACAGAGACACACACACACACACATAGACACTCACACACACACACACACACAGAGCAGTCGCCCACCCGCCTTGTCCGCAAACAAAAACCAAAATTGTGTCAAGCAATTTGCGTAGATTATTGCAACAATGTTGTTGTTGTTGCTGTGATTGTTGTTGTCGTTGTTGTTGTTGTTTTCATGGAGCCAATTGCAGTTTAATGAGCGTTAAAAGTAATTTTTGCCATTTTTAACATGGCGCAAGTTTCAATTGCTCTGCGTTTTTAGTTTTCATTTATTTATTGTAATCGTATATTTTTAATCCCTGCCCGCCGGACAGTTGTGCACATTGCACGGAAAGTCGCAAACGAACGTGTCGCGATTGAACCACTTGCCCAGCTCGCAGAATCCCAACACGGGACACATCTCGACGCAGGTCCAGAAGAGACGACAGTGCTCGGCATGTGCTATAATCTGGCCATGGAAGAGGCAGCTGACTTCGCGGTTTGGGCAGACAACGGGCAACACGTGATCGTCGGGCGGACACGGAGTTGGAGTTGGGGGAGTCGGAGTTGGAGGAGTCGGAGTTGGGGGAGTCGGAGTTGGAGGAGTCGGAGTCGGAGTTGGAGGAGTCGGAGTTGGAGGAGTCGCAGTTGGAGGAGTCGGAGTTGGAGGAGTCGGAGTCGGGAGAGTCGGCGTCGGTGTTGTGATTATAGCTGAGCACTCGCCATCGAAGCGTGGACACTTTCCGGGCACACAGGCGTTAACTTGGATATCAAACACTCGACCAGGGGGACAAGATTTGCGATCGATGCTATCATCCCCACAATAGTAGTAACTGGTGCAATCCCCGCAATCCGGCACCAAATCTCCAGCCTTATGACCCGCACAGACGCAGAAGCCATCCCGGCTGCAGGCCAACCTGGCATCGAATTGGCCCTGAGCCTGGTTAACAGCCAGCAGCAACAGCAGCAGCACACAAAGCTGTTTAGCTTTAAATGAAAATCTCTTGAAATTGGCAAACTGTTTGGCTTATTGGCTTCAAGAACTTTACCAAGTTTCATCTGATTTGCTTTGGGTTCTAAGTTGGAATGACAACTGATGGCATTGCAACTGCAGTCCTAGACATTTTATAGGACTTTAGCTATAGATATAGCCAGTACAAACATTACGATAAAACAACTGATAACCATTTGTTGTTTTAGCTCTTGACCTGTCTAGTGGATAGTGTCTAGTGATAAATAGTTCAAATAGCTAAACTGATTTCCTGTAGATATTCCAGTAGATAATACGAATGCAATGCTTATAGAGATACTTTGTTAAGAAATCCAATGGCATTTCTAAGTGAAACATTTCGAATAGATTGCAAACACTGATAAACAAAACTTTGTTCTTTTTGAGTGGTTTTTAGTTTTTTTTTAACTTAAATAAAGCACCAGAAAATTAAAATTATTTATCCAACTAACAAAAATTACTTTAAACGAAAAGTTTTTATTTTAGAAACCAGTACTTTTTTTTATCAGTGTATCAATTACGCTGTTTTTTTTATAAACTAAAAAGTCATCATTATTTTCATTCATTTCACTACATTAAAAAATTAATACAACGCTGAAATCTTTTCATCCACCTTTGAAGTTTGTTCATTACTTTAGCTTCTTTTGAAGTTGATTATTCATGTGAAAATAATATTTCATAATAGACTTATCTCGGCTAATGGCCAAAATGCCATCAGTTCATGGTGTCTTTTGACCAATTTTCGACCCTTTTGGCATAAATTGAAAGGCAGTCGAATGACAAAGTCCCACGCATCAAACAAAAGTTCGCAACCCAAATGCAAGAATTTGTCATTCATTTTGGGCCAACTCCGAATACGAATGGAAAAGGCAAAAAGCCAAGTGTAAAAGCCAAAGCTCAAGTCTAACAAATGGTTGGAGTCTGCAACAAATCGCCTTAGGTGAATTATATCAACCTACAAAATACTATATAAGACACGTGTTGCCCATTCGATTGGGTTTTGGAATTTGTGCCTAAATCAGGCAATAAATGCAACTGGGCGGGGCAAAGACGAAAGACGCTAAAGAGGGCAAAGCGGGGGGTAGGGGGGCAGACGGGGTTGGCGAATATGAATAAGAAATCAGCAAGAAATCAAAATCAGTCAAGGCATATGCAAATTTTGAACTGACCTACTCCCATATGAAAAACCAAATGAAACACGCACGAAACGGCGAAACGAAAGAGACGCCCCAAAAGAGTTATAGATACAAATACAAACACACACAGATACACACACACGAGTCCAAATTCAAATACGAATCGAATTTAAAAAAAAGAGCAGAATATGCAGATATTTATGTAAAGTGCGTACGATGGATGATTGGATGGATGGATGTTTGGATGGATGGATGGATGTATGGATGATGATGATGATGATGATATCAACTGAGGGCGTTGAATGATCTACTGAATGATCGTTTAAATATATATGTATATGCCCTGTTAATCAGTCAAAAACTCAGCTGTTGTTGGGCAATCAGATAAACGGCAAATTGTCGGCAATTAACGTGTTCATTATGTGAGCGCCAAGAGTCGAGAGTTGAATTGTATATCCAAAAAGTTAAGCCGCTTAGCGGCAATCGGAGAAAGGCTTTCGTTTGCCCCATTCCAAATGGGTTGAGTGTTTGCTGAAGAGGTGTAAATGGTTGTGTGTGGCACACATATCTGACCTCCTCCTCCCCCCCGCCCTCCTTTCGACACTGTTCACACTATGACAGCGATGACAAAAATAGTTTTTAGCCCCCCCTTCAAGCCGCCATTCACAAGTTCCCGCTGGTTCTGACGCTGGCGACATAACTATTTTACAGATACTCGCATGTATCTCTCAGATACGAACAAACATACACACGTAGTACGTACATATAATTCACTTAAGCGCGTTCAACGAAGCGGGATGAATGACCTCAATTTGAATAGTTGTCCATCCATCCATCCATCCATCCATTCATCCGACTGCCCGTCTCTCCGTCTGTCGGTCTGTCTCTTCATCTCTCCCTCCGTCCGTCCGTCCGTCTGTCGTTTATGTGCTTGTCTTCTCTCATTCCATGACTGACTTTTTGGGTGCCATTTAAATCAACGTTGCCGCCTACTTTGGACAGTGGCTTTTTAGCCGCTTTTATCTTCGTCTCTTCGTCTCTCTTCACTTCTTTACTTGTTTCTCTTCCTCATCATTATTATTTATTCTTTTTTATTTTTTTTTATTTTGTGTGTATTTCTTTATTGCATTCTTGTAAAATTATTCAAATGCTCGACAATTTTCGGGCCAGTTTTCTCCGCGTTGAAAACACGTCAAGCGCAAGAGAATTGAGGTTATAATCATAACTGCCTTTGTCCCACTCACCCCCCCGCCCCACTCCCCTCTCTTTCCCGCAAACCCAAAGGAGCGGCCTCTGCTTCCCCACCCCTCTGCTCCCCGCATCCGCTTCATCTCCATCAACGCTTTTATCTGTTTGACACAATTTTCTGAGTTCAGTTCTCTCTGTCTCCGCCAGATTTTTGTTTAGTGACACAGTTTAGATTACACACACACACACACACACACACACACACACACATATACATAGAGACAGTCTCTTTTAATATATATACATATTTTGACTACCTAATTAGATAAAAAATACAGTTGGTTGCCGTTGGCGCTGCTTTTGCCCCATGGGAGGTGTTAAGAGTTGCATTCACTTTGCCCCAATGCGGAGGCGTTGCCACAAAAACCGGGTACGGATAAGGGGAAAGGGAAGGGGAAGGGGAAACGGGAAGGGAGGGGCGTGGCAGTGCAGCGGGTGTAGAGCGTTGAGCGTTGAGTGCTGTGCCAGCTGGAAAGTGAGTTAACTCTGTCTGCAGTCGGCTATATTAGATTGTGTGTGTGTCCTACTTAGCCGTGTGTGTGTGTGTGTGTGTGTGTGTGTGTGTGTGTGTGTGCGAGTGTGTGTGTGTGTGTGTGTGAAGCTGTCCAAACAGAAATGTTGCATAGATACACAAAAAATGAGGACAACTTTGTTGCCATTTGATTAAAGCCACATAAAGTGCAAATATGACAGTACGAGATTGTTTCGTAGTCCAAACAGACGGTTAAACTATGTGTCACAACCAACTTCATAGTTTATCTGATGATCTTTAACGCTTATCTAAAAAGTAGAGCAAGGCCAGAGAATACGTTTTCAAACTGATAGATAGAAAGGTTGATCAACTATTATGTTTAGAAATATTATATAGAAAATGTATTAAGACATTTCTTTCGCGATCTTCACACGTTAAGTCTGAGTCAAGTTATATCGAATATGAGACCTTAATATAGAGTGACCTTTTAAACTTTTTTACCCAGTCTTCATAATCGAAAGAAGCGTTTTGGGAATTTAATGAAACTTAGTGTTTTTTTTTTATATATGTAAAACTGTCTTGTATAGTTGTTGTTCAATAAAATAATTCTTTTTAAACAGAAGTGTAAATAGAAATTTAAAATACCTAAAGTGAAACATTTTATTCAGCAATACATCACAGAGATTTGCTTTGCCCATAAACTGCAGTAAATGGCGACTCATGCTGGGAGTGTTTATAGCCGTTTCACAATAGATTTTTGATAAGCCGACATACACATTCTTATGCCATTAAAACTTCGACATTTTGACTTAATTTCATTGCTCACTTATTGCCCTTTCCTGTCGCTGAACTTTGCCCGGATAGAAGCTGAAACCGCACTCGTTAAGCGTTTATTGAACCCGTACATCAAAATGAAATTAAATTACAATTTAAGATGGAAATGTCATTGAAAAAGAGCTGTGAAATGTTAATAATACATTCAGTTTCCCTTTAAGTAGAAGCATTAGGACAAGTCTAATGGGATTTTGAAAAGCGGAAGCATTTTCAACTGCAAACAAGTTGAGGGGCGGCCAACTGGGCGTATGAGTAATGCCAAAAGTTACGCAAATGCCGTCGTCGTCGGGGACTGCTTATCAAATATTTGAACTAAAATGTGTAGCTAAATTAAAACAAACAACAAGAGCAGCAAAAGCAACAACGACAAACGGCACTTCTAAGACATCAGACAGTCGCCAAAAAAAAACCATAGAAAATAAATAGAATAATATAAAAGTTTGCGACGCGATGCTCCAATTTGATAAGCGATGGGCGCATTAGCAATTAGCGAATTAAACGCTGACCGAACGCTGGCCGAGCCACCGAGCAGCCGAGTAACCGAGCGAGTCGCGTTTGTGCTATAAATGTTTCCATGAGCTAAATAGAGGCCCACATCCAACCGCTCCCAGCGCTTTAATGAAAAAGCAAACAATTAAATTAGCCAAGAGGCCACAAGACGAAATGCGAATCAGCCAACAGCCAACGGACATCAACCATCAACATCTCAACATCAAAAATCCACATCGACATGGGCAAGCGAATGCGAAAAACTAGAACGAAGCGCATTTGTGAAATGCCAATCGGCCAAGATGTGATACACATGTATGTACATACATACATATATATCTATAGTAAATATGTATGTGTGTGTGAGAGAGAGATCAATGCTCGAAGGCAGCTGCTGTCGATCGGGCTGTGATTGGATCGTTAGGGTGCAAGCGGACTGTGATTGATTGAATTAATAATACAAATTAACAGCGCCAAGTAGGTAAGATCAACGATCTCTCGCTAAGCCAGTAGCCCGATCTCACACCCGATCTCCAATGCTGTCAGGGCGTAGGTGTTGCTCAATGGCATTAGCTTTAGCATTGACTGATCACTGGTCATAATAACATCAACAAAATTATTATATATTTATTGAGCTTCAGTAAAGCAATTGATGTGAATTGGCTGAAACTGATCATTAAGCTGTAATCTACGATCAAACATTAAATATATAATTATATGTGATCTTATTCATATTCCTGATTGGGGCTTAATTCTTTTCTCAGGCTGTAAACGTGCTAAGTTCTTTGCATGATCGCCAGCTAGTCAGTGTCTAAGCAAATCTTAGTCAACTGTCAGATTTAATTAGTTCTCAGACTATCTCAGCTAAGACTGCTTCTGTCAACATAATAAGCTCATATTATGATCAGTGCAAGTGTTGATCAGAAACTGATCATTAAACAGTAATCGGAGATTACTGTCTGATTTCATTAGTTCGCTAATATCACTGATTAAGTAAATGTGGAATTTGTTTATTTATGGAACTATGAGTTATGAAGATCGCTTTCTTCCCGTCTCTGTCTCACTCTCGCTTTCAGCTTGGCTGCCAGCATAATAAGTAAGATCTGAACATGATCAGATCGTGCAATCAATGAAAGAGTCAACGAGTCGTTGCCTTCATTATAAGCACGCACGATCAATGACCGACAATGGCTGAATTGCAATGTTGCAGCCAGCGGGTGAGTGATTTCTTCCTCTGCAAGGAGCCCAGGGCACTGGCCAATGGGCTACGGCTACGGCTACGGCTACCGCTAACGATCTCAACAGGGAGCGAAGGGAGCGCGTCCAGACAAGAGCGTTGAACTATAAACGTCGTCGTCGTCGTCGTCGTCGTCTCGACGTCAGTGATCTTTGCTGTTGTTGTTTTTATTGCTCTTCGCTGGTCGCATTTTATTCTTGACTTTTTTTATGTGTTCGTTGTTTGGCAACGTCATCGTCAAACAAACATTATGATCACACTCATAATGAGCGACTCGTTTCGCAATCTCATAATCAGCTACCGGCTACAGCAAAAGCTCCACAAACAAACGACAACAACAAGAACAACAACAGCAGCAGCAGTAATAATAAAGTAAACTCTTTGTTACTGTGCAGTGCAATGCTCGCAAGTTTTTGGGCTTGCTTAAACTTGCGCTCAGCAAACAGTCGAATTGTCCCTCTCCCTTTGCAATGGACACTCTCCCTCTCTGGCGTGTCGTTCTCTTTGGTTTTCTTGCTCTCACTCTTGTTGATCAGCTGTATGTGTGTGTGCGTGTGTCTGTCTGGCCTGAGGTCGATCCCTTTATGCTTTTTGCTCTGCATCTTGCTGTTGCTGCCCGCATTGTTGTTGTTGCTGTTTTCTTATTTCTTTGCATATTTGCAGCGCACCGCTATCAAAATGCAGCGCTGCCAGCGTCGCAGTCGTTGTTTCACTGGTGCTTCACCCCTTGCAGTCGTCGTCGTTGTCGGCGTCATCGTCATCGTTATAAAGTGTCAATGCACTTGTTCTTGTTTCAGTCTTGTGTGTGTGCGTGCGTTAGTTTGCAATGCGTTTGTGTTTTTGTTGCGTCTTCACGTGCGTCGCCATTGCCTCCTGCTGTTTTGACTGCTCTCCCCACTCCTACATTGCCCTCTCTTTGCTGCTGCTCAATCCTTTTTGCTTTCCGCTTCTGAAGCTACGACGTCGTCGTCGTCTGCTGCGTCGAGTGCTTTGCCATTTCCCCCTTCGCACTTTTGTTCGTTCGTCGGTCGTTCGTTGGTCGCTTGCTCTCTGCCTTTGCACTTTGGTGCATCCTTGTCTGGCGTTTGAACTTTTTTTGTTTTTGTTGCTGCTGCTGCTGTGTGTGCAATCTTTGTTCTGCAGACGTCTGGCTTTTGCCCCTTTCCTCTTACTCACTCACTCTTCCTCTCTTTCTGCGTGTGTGTGTGTGTATTGGCATTTGACTCCATTTAAAGTTTGTTTCGCTTTATTTTGCAAATAAAATTAACTCAACGACCAGCAGCAAAGTGCAAGTGAAAATTGCATATGCAGACTCACTCTAAATTTATGGAGCTGCAGTTGCCAAGTGCTGACTCCCCTCCCGCTCTCACTAACTGGATGTTTGTGTCCTTCCTGCATGCATGATGTATGAGTGAGTGTGTGTATATATGTTTGTCCCCCTCTTGCGTCTGGGGTTTGCTAATGAGCAGAGGCGTGGCACAAGCGCAGTTACGCATAAATGTGAAATGGGCACACATTAGCTTAAGGGCTCACTGCGGTGCTTCACTTTAGCATGCAACGGAGAGAGCTTTAAAAAAAGAAGAGAGTTGCAGCCATACGGATCTGTTTGTTGCTATGCGCATTAGAGGTGTGCTCTCAGGCATACAAATTCACGCGTGACACGAAGGAAATTATGAACACAGAAATAGAATTTAGTCTGGATAAAGTGGACATAAAAAGAATTAATTAATTAACATTAACGTTTTGAAAGAAACTTTCAGCTGAAAATAAAACATATAAAAGTAACCTGAATACAGAAAACAGGCGTTCACTATATCCAGATTCCACTGTATCTATTCATAGAAGAAAACTTTAACCGTTTGAGAATTACAATTCCATGCCTTGATAGTCATCTCTATATTTTTTGGGCAGGGTGTCTTCTCTACAGCTTTTGTGTTGAATTTTCTCAAAAGTCGCTGCCCTGTCGCTGCCACACAGCGTTTAACCCACTTTAAACTTGTCTTTGGCTTTTTGGGCATAGTCATTAGCCAAGCGACGACAACAACAACAGCAACAACAACATATTTTATCGCATGTCTCATCGAGAGCGACGACCATCAACATCATTTAGCAGGCCCATCAACAGAGCCGCCATCGTCATGGCCACAGCTACCTGTAAATGTATCTGTATCTGTATCTTCTCTCGCTCTACACCTTCACACTCCCCTTGTGCGCTCCTTCCGCTCATCCTACTTATGTATGCAGCCCAATCACCACCTGTGTCACATTTTAATACATTTTGTAATAAAAGCAACATTAAAAGGCGCTCTCTATAAAAGCCACGGCCCTGATGCGAGCCGAGCATTCGCCTGTCTGTCTGTCTACCAACGAACCTCCCTCCTCCCCAACCCCCTGTTCTGGCCTATCTCTGCTAAAGAGTCAGTTAGCTGTCCATTTGGTCTTTGGTCTCTGTTCGGTTCGGTTCTGTTCTGTTTGCCACAATTTGAATGGATCGTCACTGTCTATGACAGACAGACAGACAGAAAGACAGCCAGCACAGAATGAAGCTTTCATTTCCTAACACAACATGCAGTTATTAAACACACACTCACACACATTTCATGTTGTTGGCCAGAGTTGAGAGCTCTGTTTCTGTTTCTTAATCATCGTCATTAACATCATCATAAAGTCGCTGTGGCTTTGTGGTTATGGTCGCATGCACCTTGCCACACATTGTGGAGGGTTGCTTGGAGGTGACTCCCGTCTCTTCTCTTTCCTCCCTCCTCTCTTCTCGCTCTCTCTTGAGTTCTATTCAATTTGGAGGTCACTGCATTTGCAGCAAACACATTTGTTGCTTTTGCTTTTGCTATTGCTGTTGCTGTATCTGTAAAATGTATCTGTATCTATTGCTGCAGTTGCAACCAAGCATGGCCAAATCGCAATGCAACCGAAAGAAACCAAAATGAAAACACTTTGCGGTATATTCTTGGCACCAAAATGTCAATTATAATAACTAGTGCGGGTGAATAACGGTTAAGCTACTTTTTAAATATTACTGCAATAATTGTTAACATTCTAAAAGATACATTTGTTGCAACAATTTTCAACTGGGATTTCTCTATTCAAAATCAACTTTATTGTTATACTTTTCGAAATTATGGATAGCAATGTGGGAAATAAAAAATTACTGCTATATTAAATACTATTTATTCATTTTTGGTACACGGTCCAAAATTGTGAATATAGGAAATCTTCTGCTTTACTTAGTCTATTTGTTTTAAATATTCTGTAATTAAACTATCGCCAAACTATCGTTAATACAGATGGCTTAGGCTTTGTCTTCTCTGTCAATATTAAACTAATTTTGACCTCTTTTTAGCTCCAATAACATACATATAATATGGATTTCTTAATTTATATTTATCTTCATGTCTGGATCAAAAGCAGCGTGTGTCAATTAATTTCTCAAGCCTAAGCCACACCCTTTTGGCACACACACACACACACAGACACAATCGATACAATTATATGAGTCCATGAGCTATCTGTAAGATACACTCACTACACACACACACACACACACACTGGCACAACACGCCCAAATGGATTGTTGACACATCAAATCTAAATTGTCCATCCCATATAAGTTCATTAATGTCATGATACACAACACACTTCAACTTTTTGTCATGTGAACCAACAAAAAAAAAACATGAGGAAAGCAAAAAGAGGAAAAAAAGACAGAAAAGCAAAATACAACAAAAGAAAAAGTGGAAAAAATCGCCGATTAAAGCAGAGAAGACAACAACAAAAAATAACTAAAATAATAAAATAATGAATAAATAACAAGAGATACACACATACACACACACACACACACACACACACATGTGATAGATACATACATATGCATGTATCTTTGGGGGTGTGTGTGTGCGTGTGAGTATCTGTATCTGTATAATGGCCATTCGCTTGAAGCGCAAAAAAAAAGTAAACAACTACAAATATGTGGGTCAATTTTGTAATAAAGTAGAAATGAGTGTGTAGCAACAACAACAACAACAACAATTGGCTAAGCAGCCATAGAATTACGGCATAGAGAACTTGAACTGAGGGGGTGGTTAACCCCCGTCCCCCTTCTCAACCTACCCCCACCTCTTCTCTAAGAGCAGCTGATTGACAGACGGACACTTGAATGATTGTCTGCCAAAGTCTGAAATATATTCAACTGATCCATTGACCTCCCTCTCCCTCTCTTTCATTCCCCTCTCTTCGCACTCCCCTGCTGACACTGGAGCAATTATCCGCTTTGGTAATTGGCCCGCTTAACTGTTAATGGGCCGCCTCAAGTTGAGCTTAACGGTAATACTTGGATTGCAGATTGAAGATTGAAGACTGGGAGAGACTCAAGACAGTAGAAAGAAGAATAAAGACTCTAGACTGTAGACTGGGCCACTGACTGTTTTGGTCAATGAGCTTTGAGCTCACTTAGATTGTTCTGTGTCTGTATCTTACGGATAGCTGAGTAGTCGTAGTATCTCATGGATACATTTACTACAGCTCGACTTTGTGCTAGTTTTGAGTTATTTTTTTTTTAGTCTATTGCGCGCGGCAGATGATTTCATGCCTTTTGTGAGATTTAATTGTTATTCATTTTGTTCGTCGTTCGTTTCGTTTCGTTGTTGTTGTTGTTGTTGTTGCTGTTGCTCTGTTCGCCTTTGTTTGTCGTTGTCGTTGTTTTTGTTGCTTTAGTTTCATTTTGGCTTTGGCCAAACCTTGAACCGCACCGCATTCAGTTTATTGGCCGCGTTTTTACAACGAATACCGTTGCGCGCTAAGCGTTTGGCTCGACTGCTTTGCTCTGTGATGATTATGCGATGATGATCATGATTATCATCATCGTCATCATCATCATCATCGTCATAATGATTATTACATATTTATGAGTAGTTTTAGTCTAGCTGCTTTCTGGCATACACACACAGGTGACAACCCAAAGATACAGATACAAATATATCTACAGATAGGTTTTTGGTAGACACGTGTCTCTCTCTCCCCTCTGCCCTCTGCCCTCTCTTTCTTTTGCTCTGTTATCCTTGGCTTCTAAGCTCTCCACCTGGCCCCAACTCAATTGCTTCGTTTGTTGTCTTTTTGTTGTTGCATATAATTTATTTATGTTTGCAATTCGCTTTGGCTTTTTCAGTTTTTTTTTTCTTTTTTTATCTGTTTCTCTCTGTTGACTGTTGTTGGCCGCACAAGGACGAATTGTGATGTTAATGAACTCTACAAACAAACATTTTGATGGCAAGTGCTCGCAATATGCGCGTGTGTGCGTGTGTGTGTGTGCGTGTGTGTTTTAATGTGTGCGTTTGCAATTTTAGTTGCCAATTTGTCAACTATTTAATGTGAATATTCGCTGGTTGAACGATCTAAATGTGTTTAACATAATGAAAACTAATTTATTCATAGATATGTCAAGTAGACACACTGATTTTCTAAAGATATACCCTACGCAACTGGCTCATAAGCGGGTATATGCGACTTTGGGAATGATATTTATTAAAATTGTGTGTAAAGTAAATATAAATTTAAATTTACAAGTGAAACAACATACATATTAACTGAAGTAAATTTCTTCAGATCTTCTACCTTTTGAGGTTGTGCTTTAGATAGTAATTGTTTTTATTTAATATAGTGAATGATCAAAATTGTTCAATGAATTATTAAAATTAAAACCTTTCGCAAAGTAACATGAGTATCTTTTTTTTGTAATCATAGATTCTATAGTGTGTAATCGAAAGGGTATTTTCTAGTCTACCCTCTGCCAATGTCTTATCAATAATTGATTCATTGTACGCACTCACAAAGCTGGCCATCAATTGTACAGGGATTAGGAAACGTGGACAGTGGACAGGAGGAGAGGAGGAGAACAGAAGAAGAGGAGAAGCAACAGCAGCAGCTGCAAAAATAGCCGATTGGCAGCATCCTATGATCGCATCGGAGCGCGATTCTATGGGACAGGCTGCTTAAGCTGCACCTGTTGTTGGCCAAGTCGTTAGCCATTTTCATAGCTGGCCATTTGAAAAGCGACAGTCGGCGGCGGGCAGGCAGCAATTTTTATGTTTCCGACTCTGATTAGTCTGGGGGAAGATGCGCCCTAAACCGGAATGCAAATGCCAAATGAGCAGCCAACACTCGTACTAACTGGGCCCAAATCAATTGGGCAAGGAAGGCAGAAGCACAAGCAGCAGCAGCAAAATCAAAGCAACAACAGCAACAGCAACAGCAACAACAACAATAATTGCAACCAGTTTTGCAATAGTCGCAGTGTGTTGAACTAAACCAGTTTCAGTTTTTATTTATTTTTGTGGTACGGAAAATGTAGGAAGTAAAATGCAACAGCAGCAACAACAACAACAACAGCAACAACAACAGCAACAACAAAAAAAACAAAGAGACAGACAGGAAGTTGCAGGCTGTATTGATGTGAATGAACCTGCAAATTATGTGTATATGTGTGTGTGCGAATGTGTGTGAGAGTGAGAAGGAAGGAGTCAGAGACTTGTGTGTGTGTATGTATGTGTGTGTTTCGCTTGATTTTCGATGATTATATTAATATTAAGCATACGCAACGTGAGACTGAATTATTTATACCGTAAGCTCAATCAAAGAGAGTGAGAGGAAGAGTGAGAGAGAGACAGTGAGAGAGAGCAAGAGAAGCTTGCAAAAAGGAAGCTCGTAAGAACAACAGCAACATGAAGATGAAGATGAAGAAGAAGGAGAAGTAGAAGAAGAAGGAGCAATGAATTCAATTTACCATTCAATTGAGAGCAGCTCACAAATGTGTTCCCGTCCTTCCGCAATCTCCAAGCGGCTCTCGTATCCAAAAATAGGCGCTGCCTTTTTGCCTGAATTGTGTTTTTATTTTTACGTATTTTTTTGGTGATTTTTTGATGGTTTTGATGAGTTTTTTGTATTTTTTTTGAGCCGCGTTCGTTGGCTTTTTGTTGTTGTTGTTGTTGTTATTTTTATTTTATTGCTGCTGCTCTCTCTTATCTGTCGTCTCGTGTGTTGATTTCGGAAACTTCACTTAAAGGCAACAACTTTTGCCTGGACTGCTTTAATTTCACTGCTCTGCTTTTAAATACATATATATGTATGTATGTATATATGTATATCTTTTTCTTTTCGATTGCTTTTCCCTACTGTTTGTGACTTCTTTTCACTGTCACTTCGCAGCTGGAATTGGGGGAACTCTCTTCCACCTTCCACCTTCTACACACGCTGCAGCGGCGGCAAAGCGGCAAGCTGCCTCAACGGGCAGCAACTTCAACTTGATTTTGAAATTCAAATCACAATGCCCGCTAGCAATTTATGCAACACTCTTCTGTGGCGAGCAGCTCTTGGACGCATCAATTGTTGCAAGTATGTATACGCATGTTTGTATGTACATACATATGTAGGTGTGTATTTATTATGTATATGTGTGTGTATTGAACTTTTGAACGCACTTCAAATGATTTTACAAAATTATTTTTGATAAATACACAAAACGAACACGAATTCGGCTGCGAGTAGCGTTTGTTGTTGTTGCAGTTTTTCGTACTGTGTTTGGTTATTGGAGAGCGTTCGCGTGCCGCGCGCTTGAAGCAACGAGAGACAACTGTAAACGAGCCAACGAACGACAGCGAAGCATCGCGAACGAAATGCGGCCGCTGCTTCGGCCGTTCGCCGTCGACGTCGACGCAAAGCTTTTACAGCAGCAGCAGCAACAGCAGCAGCACCAGCAGCAGCACTACAAGAATATGAGAAGCAAAACAAAGAAGTGCAAAGAGCAGAGAGTCAACCAGAGCAACCAGTCAAAGCTGCTCACGAACAGAGAGAGCGCGATAGTGACTGAGAGCGAGTGTAACAGCGTGCGAGTGAGCGAGCGACTGCGTCTCAGAGCGAGCTTTTTCTTGTGCAGAACTTTCAAATGCAGCAGGAAGCGTTGCAGTAAGCAGCAGCAGCGACGTTAACTTCGAAGTCAACTGCGACTGCGACTGCGGCAGCAAACCAATTGAAATTGAGTAACGAGATTTAGCTGTGGCTGTCGATGTTGTTGTGCATGTGTTGCATCCGTGAGATTGCAACAAAAAGCTGCCCAACCGGTGTTAGATGCATTTGCATTTTGAAGCTGCTGCCGCACATTTGGCAACGTGGCCGGCGGCACGTTTTACAATTTGCAACAGCAACAGCAACTGCTAAAGCTAAAACTGAAACATTGCGGCTCAAAGATGGCGACTGCTCGCAGTTACATAAGCCTTGGTTTAGATGACGGCTTAGATATGTGGGCATGTCAGCTTGCATGTGTGTGCGTGTGTGTGTGTGAGGGCATTTGCAATAAGGAAGTAACTTTTCATGTCACCATTGAAAAGTGACTGCCTGTCTGTTTTTGGTCTTTTGATCAAGTTGCATGTTGCAGCCCAGAGGAAACAGGATGCGACGCTTGACAATTTCTTGTTGCCAATGCCAAAAGCCAAAAAAAATCGGAATAAAATATAGTCGAAACTATTTCCGCAAAAGATACAAAAAAAGATGGAAAAAAAGTAAATTTTTGGAAAATCTAAAAATCAAGATTTAAATGCAGAATGAATTTAGAGGCCAAACAATGATCAAAAAGACATTGTTTATCGAAATATGTTAAGATTTGGCAAAGTTGTAGGACTTCCAAATTTTGAAAAATTTGTAAAGGGGTTACTATGCAAAAAATTAAATATTTTGAAAATTTTGATAACCAAAAATCAAAGAGGATTTAAGTGCAGAATGAATTTAGAGGCCAAACAATGATCAAAAAGACATTGTTTATCGAAATATGTTAAGATTTTGCAAAGTTGTAGGACTTCCAAATTTTGAAAAATATGTAAAGGGGTAAGTATGCAAAAAATTCAATATTTTTAAAAAAATTTAAAACTTAAAAATCAAAAAAGATTTAAATGCAGAATGAATTTAGAGGCCAAACCATGAACAAAAAGACATTGGTCATCGAAATATGTTAAGATTTGGCAGAGTTGTAGGACTTTCAAATTTTGAAAAATTTGTAAAGGGGTTACTATGCAAAAAATTTAATTTTTTGAAAATTTTGAAAACCTAAAAATCAAAAAAGATTTAAATGCAGAATGAATTTAGAGGCCAAACACTAATCAAAAAGTCATTGGTCATCGAAATATGTTAAGATTTTGGAAAGTTGCGAGACTTCAAAGTAATAAACTTAATTTTTTCCCTTTTTTTAATACCCCAATTTAAATTTAGAATCCTTTTTTCTCCGTCTAGTTGCTGTAAGACACATGCAATTATGTCCATTTTTTTTTAGTCGAACCGTTAGAATGGTGCCAAGGCGCCACGCCCCCGCCCACTGCAATATTTGTATGGCAGCAGTAATTGCTGGTTAAAAGTTGTGCTTAACATGGGGGGTGCGATTTGCACTCTAATCAAGGGACCGTTATGCGGTACTAAGAGAACCTTAACTATCCCTGCAACTAATTTACAGCACGCAACTTGCAACTTGCAACTTGCAACAGCAACGCAAGTGCATGCAACGAGAGGGCATTGAATAGGGACAGGGACAGGTATGGAAAGAGGAAGAGAGGGGGGAGGAGGGGACATTTGCTGCACACGCGTCTCAAGTGCTGATTTCCTCAGCTGCCGCCTTCTGCCCTCCCCCCTTTGTGGCATGTCAGGCACGTTTTAACACGCTGCCAGCTTTGATTTAATTTAGTAGCAACTTGCAACACACAACGGCAGGAAAACAGCCATCGATCACGACTGCACAAGAGCCCATGGTAATGATGATAATCATGTTGTTGATGATGATGATGATGAGTTGAGTTGAGCTGCAGATACTTATAAAGTTGTACTTATGACAGAGCTGGCAGCAGATCAACAACAGATCAAGCAATTTAACATGCAACATCAGCTTCAACTTCACTTGATTAAGCAGTTAAATCAAATGGTCAGCCGATGGGCTTGCCACATGGGGCAGGGGGCAGGGGGCAACATGGAGGTGCTTGAACGAGACACCCTGTCAAAGTTGCCGCCAGAGCCACAGTTGAGAGCACAGAGCGCTTGGCAAAAGGTCAACGCATTCAGAGTGCTGCTAAAGGGAAATGCCACACAACAGCAAAGCGGCAGCAACAACAACAACAACTCGGTAACAACAACAAAAACAACAACAACAAGGCAACATCATCACTTAACGAAGCGGCGTGTTAATTGAAGACAGACAGGCAACTGGCCAAAGCTGAGGTTGAGGTTGTTAGCCAGACTCGAGTTGCTGTTGCTGTTGCTGTTGATGTTGCAGCTGTTGCTGTTGCTGTTGCAAGTGAAGCTCTGCTTTGGTATTGCCGCCACTCGTTTGTTGTTGTTGCTGCTATTGCTGCTTGAGTATTTTCGCATTTCTGGTAAAAATCAAACGCTTCACTGATTTGTGCGTTGGCTGCGATTGTTGCTGTTGTTGTTGTTGTTGCTGTTGCTGTTGCTCTTGTTGCTGTTGCAAGCGTGTCTGTCTGCACTTAATGCCGCTTCCTCATTTCTGTTACATGTGCAACCGCATAACTTAAATGCTTCGCTTCCCTGCCACAACTTTGATCTGTATAAATCTTTTTGCTTATGTTGCTTGTTCGCTTGTATCTCTGTCTCTTTGTTTGTTTGTTTGTTTGTTTGTTGCGCCTTTTGGGCTGCAGTTGCAGTTGCAATTGGTGTTGCCGTTGTTGTAAATTTGTTGCAATTAGCTGCTTGGGAAACGCAGAAAGTAGGCGTGGAAAAACTCGATGTAATCGATTTCCTTTTTCCTCTTTTATGTTTATTATGTAGATATTAAAATAGGCATCAAAAATTAGCCAAAAAATTTTATTGGAAAACTAAACTTAATAAAACAAAAATTACGAACTTATAAATTGGGAAAAATTGAAATCAAAAATATATATTATTAAAAAATAGTGATATTTCGCCATATGTTCAGGTTTTGTCTTTATTTTTTATTTGCATAAAGTACTTATTTTCTAAAATAAAATAAATATATTTTATAATTATTACAAAATCATTTCCAGCTGATTTTCTTTTCCAACAGCTGGTTTTCTCTATTAAAGTTTTTATTAACTCCTTAAGTTATTTTTCCACAACTAACGATTGCTCGCAGCCAGCAGCAACTGTTGTCAGCAGCAGCAGCTGCAACACTCGCTTTGGTCAATTTATGTTTTTGGCATAATGTGGCAATCAATTTTGAACTCATAATGTTTTCCTTTTCCTTGTGGCGCTTTGCCCAAAACGAATTTGAAGATGCCAAGCAAACGACGCGTAACGCGTGGCAGCAGCAGCAACAACAACAGCAACAGCAGCAACAACTGTTGCAATTGGCTGCTTTATCAAAGCTGACGCTGCCTGATAATGTCGACACTTGGAAGAATCGCGGAAGCGTCAAGAAAAATGCGTGCAACGCCCGTCACGTTGTTGTTGCACCGACTGGGGGCATTGAACCCCCGCCCAACGGGTGCAATTGTCAACGTACTCGAGTTGTTGTTGTTGTTGCTGTTGTGATGCGTTGTCAACTATTAAGTATACGTATTTTATATGGGCAATGGCAACGCATCATAATCATTTATTTTTGCACTAGCCGCGACAACAATGACTGCAACAACAACAACAACAACAACAAGAACAACTGCCTTGGCTAATTTTATAAACTTCTTCATTTTAATTTTATTCCTTCTCTACGCTGTGATTTGTTATTGTTTGTTTGCGTTTAGTGAGTGCTTCACATTTTTTGCATATACAATTTCATGATGTTTACTAAGAAGTTTTGTATTCAGCTCACGTTCAACAATTGCCAGAGCAAAAGGGGCACTAGCAGCATAGAGGGGGGATAGACAAGAGACAAGAGACAAGAGAGAGAGAGAGAGGAAGAGAGGGAGAGGAGGGGAGAGTGGGATAGCACATACTGTGATTGACATTTAGAAGTCAACGTTCGCATCGCTTCACAGTGCACAGCAAACGCAGCTGTCATCGCCATTGTCTTCCTCAATCCATTCCATTTCCCTTCCCTTCCCTTCTCTTCACCTACCCCCTTCTTCCTTCTCCTTCCCCTTCTCCCCTTCTCCCCATCTAGGCCATCCTCCAATCGCTGCGACGACAACATGAACGTGGGTGACATTTTCTTGGTAATTTGTTGATGGCTTTGTCATTAACTGATGTGTGCGCACATGGATAGATAATTGGCAAATGCTTTGATACGATTTATATAGAATTACTCTCACATTTGCTTGGATGCAATCGATAATAAATTAGCTAATTGAGCATAATAATAGAGAGAGTGAAAATTACTGAGATGGCTGTGCAATTGAAAGTCCTATTGCACAATTTGATAGCAGCTTCAACTAAATATTTATTGGCCAGTTAGTATTAAAGTTAAAAATAACTCTTAGCTATTTTGGTATTTGTATATTCAATTCTTATATGCTTACATGGTTTTCAATAATAAAATAAAAATTAATGTTTATACCACGAATGGAAATAAACAATTACAAAGTTTAAAATGTTTTCGACAACCACAAAATTGCTGGATAGGTTTTAATGCTGTTACGACAATATCAAATATGAAATGAATCTTTACCAAATATTGCCAGTCCACTTATTAATATTTGATCTATTTTTTAGCAAACACAGCTCAGTAGATTAAATTGTCATCAACTGGTTGGCACACAAATGCCAAAAGCAATCATCAGGTGTCAAGGTTGCTCATTTATCAATGACAATGACACTTTTTGTGTCATCCGAATATTTTGTGCAAGTCTTTCAACCGTTAAGGGAGGTGTTACTAAGTGCTCTATGTGCTTTTTGGCTATTTAGGCAAGCTAAGCAAATTACGCATACGCAGCGTGGAAAGTTACCCCAACGGCAAATGCAAATGACCTGAACGTGAACTCGACTGAGCGATGCGTTGACTCATTTTTTTGGTCAAATAACATTTGCAACTGATGCAGAAATGTGTAAATTTTACAGCAGCAGCCACAGCACAAACAACAACAATAAAAAAACCAAGCAGCAGCGATAACAAGAATTTTTGGCAAGAATAAATACGTTGATTCATCCAACAACAACAGCAACAGCAACAACAACAGCAAGAAAAGTTGCAACATTTTGTGCATTGAACTTTTGGAGTGCAGTTCACAATTATTATTATTAGTATTATTTTTATTATTATTATTATACATATATTCACTGTTCGAGTTCTTCCCTTTGTGTGTCGAAAATATGTGCAAAAATCTGTTGTTGACGTCGCCAATTCAACGATTCATTCGTTTGTTTATTCTGGCAGTTTGTTTCTTGTGAATTTTTGCGCAGCGACAAAGTGTTAATTCAACAACAAATAGACAATGACAACAAGAGCGACAATTACCAGAAAGTGCTGCACAACAACGCTGACAAACGAGCGAGTTAATTGCGATGTTGCTGCGGGGCGCGCGCATGCGTAACACGGCAGCAACATCAGCAGCAGCAGCAGCAACAACAGCAAATGACATGCATGTTGGCTGCATAAATTATCATTAGCAATTAGTTGCAAGTTGCAAGAATGTTGCAACCTGCTGTGACCTGGCAGTCGACGGGGGCGTGGCAGTTGCCAGCAACGGTTGCAGCAACAGGTGATGTTGTTGCCGTTGCACGTTTATCTATTTATATGATTATTTGCAGCTGATGAATTGTTTAATGCGCGATTAATGAATGTTTACTTCAATTTTCATTACTCGCCAATTGTCGCTAAATGTTTATAAATAAAGCACAGCAACAACATTAACAACCATCGCCGCATTTTGAATACATAATTAAAAATGCAATGTGTTTTTTTAGCAGTCAACAAATTGATTTTTACACGTATTTATTTTTGTTTCAGTCTTTGTTAATTCTCGCACAGAATCGTAAAACGCAGCCGTCGTGCATTGGACTTTGTTTCTGACCGCCCAGGCGGCGGTTGACTCGACTGGAAGGAGACAGCAGCACTGAGAAAGAGACGGCAGCTGGCACAGCAACAACCACAGCGGAAGTGGCTGAGACGACGACGACGACGGCGACGACAACTGAAAGTGAAAGGCACTCAAAGAATGCGAGAAAAGGAAGTGAAAAGCAGCAACTTAACCGGAGTCACTTTCGGAGCTTTTCGCACGGGATCAATGAATGGCCAAAACCGACGCTGAATTAAACTGAACTGAACTGTACTGACAGCTAACGGTCAGACAGGTTAATAAACAAATATAATACGGCATTTTATTCACGAATTTTTTAGTGCTTGAATATTTTTAGAAACATTTCGGACTCTCATAGAAATGTTGAAATGTTTTTTTAATCATTGGTTAATATTTAAATTGTTTCTATTGTAAAAATTCAATCCTCAACATTTTGTTTTTTAATATTCTCAACTAAATAAACGATTCGATTTGTTGCTTTGTTGTCTATTTATTGAAAATTAGCTATTTTGAAAATCTCAATTTCATTTAAAATATAAAATATATTTTGAAACAAAAGTCTTGCTACGAAATCTTGCTAATGAAATTGTTTTAAGCTGTTTGCGAGACAAATCATTCACAACATATCAAACGGAGACCGCACAAAGTGTTGTTGTTGTTGTTGTTTTCTCATTTCTCTTGCCAATTTCAATTGCCAAATAATAAAGTCAATACAATGGTTTGCAGAAAACAATGGCAAAAGGCGTTGCTGCTGTTGTCGTTGTTATTGTTGTTGCTGCTGTTGTTATTGCCGTTGTTGTTGCCGTTGTTGCTGCTGTGGCTGCGCTTTGATGTTGCCAGCAGCAACTAAGGGCAACAACAATGCTTAGCAATTGTCAAAAAGGCAAAAAAAAACAGGCGACTGCACAACAACAATGGGCCAAAGCCACGGCAGCAATGAATTGAACCACAGCAACAACAAATGACAACAGCAACACAATTCGCACTCGCATAGAACAAGTCGCTTGTGGATGTGGCCTGTCAGTTGACCCAGTTTAGGCCACAATTACAAATCCGTCTCTCATTTTTGCTGTTTGTCTTTGTCTTTGTTTTTGTTATTGTTTCGTGTCTGTTTTGCTGTCATTTGCTGGCTGCGCAGACGCAACAGCAGCAACAACAGTTTGATTTGGGCTGCCCAAAGAGGCATCTAGAAGTAACAACAGCAACAACAACATCAGAAACTGAGCTGACATTTGATAGTTTGCTTTCAAATTGACTACAATTGGAGTCAGAGTCGAGTGGAGCCATTCTATGTTACTGTGTCGCCTTGGTTGTTACTGTTGCTCTTGTTGTTGTTGCTGTTGTTGCTGCTGTTGCCGCTGGCGACAACATTGTGCCCATTCCCAAGCCAACTTGACAGCGAGAACTTTTGCTTGGCTGCTCCAAAATGTCGTTAGGCTAGCGTCTTAATTGCACTTTGATTGACAGGCCACAAGACAATCGAAGAATACGCATACGCCACGTGTGACGACGAGTGAGAGAGAAAGAGAGAGAAAGACAGAGATAGAGAGAGTGTGTCATTGACCACAACTTTTGCAATTAGCCAAATATTTGATTAGCGCAAATGGTTCAGCTGTAGAGATTGCAGGATGCTGCCACAGTGCCTGCCACAAAATGTTGTATGTGTGTGTGCTCTTATTGTTCGGATTGTGTTCTCTGTGTGACCTAATTTCTGACAACAACAGCACTGCCAGAGCTAATGACACTTGCTGATTATTACAGTTAAATCATTGGCTTATTCTAAGAAAATTGTTAGCTTAACAGCTAAGCTGATGATTAAATGCTCAAAGCTTAAAATATATAATTTGTCACAATGCGTCACAAAACTGGATTTTCAGCTGATCGTTGCAATGGGACCTATATGATATAGTAGTCCGATTTTAACCAAATTTGGTCAATACAAATATGACCATCTCAGCTGAAGGCTCTATAAATTGGTTGAGATACTTTAAGCAATAAACAAGTTTGTGTGTCACAATGTCTCAATTATTGTAAATTATCTATATTTGAGAAATCTAGACTCTTTGGACTTTCAACAAGCACAACTTCATTAAAGTTCATCCGATTTCCCTGAGGAATGTCTTATTTTTCAAAATATATACCCTACTTTAACTTTGCATTTAAATTTTTTGATTCTGAGACAACAATTTTTTTTCCAAAATTTGTCGATTTTTACAGTGTTACCCCTTTACATTTTTCGAAAATTTTCATAAATTTTAAAACTTGATTTTTTTCTTTAAATCGAATTTAGGTGATAAAATTAGGGTAAAAAAGTACTTTTGGCCTTATTTCCACTTTTTTTCCATGAAATCTTAACGGTTATTTCGGTTTTAGGGTTTCGGTACAATAAAAAAGTTATTTCGGTTACGATTTCAGTTACGGTTACCAATTTCAATCGGTTTATACCGGTTAACGGTAACGGTAACCTGTTCTTCACTGACTACAACAATAAACAATCCTTACTTCCTGGCAGCTTTCAGCTCGTGTCATTGTGCCACAAACACAACAGCAACATCCGTAATGCGAGGATTTCACATTTAATTGTCAGCAGCAGAAAAACTAAAACTCGGCCACGCCCACTCACATAACACACACACACACACACATACACACATATATATATAATTGCATTATTTGACTTTTCAAATGGGGCACACAGGAGAACGGAGAATGAGTTGAAATGACCTAAAAAAATAAAGAAGCCGTGTTTTTCAAGCTGCGCCTGGTAAACAATTTAAGTCGAAAACTCTTAAGTTTTCAAGCCAACAAAGTTTATTTTCGGATAGATCGAAAATTGCCAACTTAATTGGAAATTGTCTCACGGATTTGCAATTGTTAAATTGGCACTGCCATAAACACAAATGCGAGTAAGCCGGGCCAAAAGAGTCGGTCTAATTAAACAGCAGCGAGCAAATCAAAACTTGCAAACGCCCCAGCAACAGCAACAACAATAACAACAAAAACAACAACAGCAACAATCACAAGCTGCCACAAAAGCAATTTAAGTAAATTATCGAAACTTTCCATATGCAATGGCAACATTTGAAAAGGATGAGGAAGCTGAGCAGCGAAAACCTGGCCAAGTCGCTGGAAAAATCATTAAAATTGGCGAAAAGCAAACACAGACAGTATGAATGTGTGTGTGTGTGTGTGTGTGTGTGTGTGTGTGTGGGTTGACTTAAAGGTGCAAGAGGTGAAGAAGGCGGGGCGGGAGGAGGCGGTTGCATGGCCTGTCTGCGTGGGTTACAACGTTCACAAATGAAGGAAATCTTGGGAGCAAAGAGTGAGAGAGAGACAGAGAGAGAGAGCGAGAGAGAGGCACAACAAAAGCAATAAAAACTGGCAACAAATGTTGCAGGGCGACTAATAAATGTTGCGCTGACACCAACAACAGCCAGAGCAGCAACAACAGCAACAACAGACACGACAGCAACAACAACAACAGCAACAGCAGCAACAACAAATGTGTCTCTTGCTTGTCACACACCCACTGAGCATGCAATGCCCCCTCCCGTCTCCCCCCTCTCCCCTCTCTTGTCATAGTCTTGCGTTTTAGGCAATTAATTGTGCAACATCAAATAAATTGCATTTAGACGCAACAACTGCAACGTTGCAGCAATTGTGTGTGCAACATTTCGGCCTGACAAGCTTCATAAAAACTAATTTGCTTTTTTTAAAGCTCCTTTTCCTGTGCGTATGTGTGTGTGCGTGTGTGTTTGTCTGTGTGTGTGTGAGTGTCGTGTTTGCTGTTACGTTTTGGGCTTACCAGGAAATACTTGGTAACTGCAGGAGACTTGTGTTGTTGTTGTTATTGTTATTGTTGCTGTTGATTTTCTTTTGGCATTTCCTATTTGCGGCTCTTGTGTGTTGTTAACGGCGCCTTTGGCAGTAAATAAGTTAATCAACTCGCAGATGAATGAGCCTTAAAAACGTGAATTTGTGTTTGGCCCAAACATAACCAGGAAAACTGTTGGCCAATGGCCTAACGAAGTTGCCACTCAAAGCGTGCGGCTAAAAGTGCTTGGAAATTCTATGGAAAACGCCAGGAATTATGTTTGGAGTGGCTTTGCAATTATTGCAAGTTAAATTGCTATTGTTGAAGAGGAAAATAAAATCGTATGCTTAATAGTGTAATAGAAAAGGCAACAATATAAAAATTCATAGCTTTTTAAAATAACACGCATATCAAAAAATAAATAATTACTTATTTAAACATTAAATGAAATGTGAATCGAGTTGAATATCGAATTTAATATAAACTCTAATTTGAATATTTTTTATAGTTAAATAAAAACGTGTTTTAGGCATAAAAATAGCTTACTTCCCATAATTTGACCATTCTATAATTTAATAGGCTTCCTCACGGCGGGGAACATTTAAAGGTGAGACTTGAAATTAAGAGATTCAACCAAATTGCATTTCTGGTATCTGCAATCTGCAATCTGTAAACTGTTAACTGAGACGGCAGTTGCCATTGCCGTTGGCAGTCTTACCAAAGTGGCAACAAAAACAGTTGACAGTCAACAGACACAATCTTTGATCTGGCAGCGTTTTCACAGTTGGCTAATAAAGCTATCAATAGGACAACTACAACTACTTGCCAACTGTGTTAGCTCCATTCACTTTAAGCCACTCGCTGTTGGCCTTTTGCAAAGGCGTCGCGTACTTAATCATAAGTCGCAGCACTATTTTATGGGATTGGTAGTACTCACAGTCGCGGCTCATGCCAGCCGAGAGGCATTTCTTGAAGCGGCAATACTGACAGCGATTGCGATTCAGGCGAATTACCAAACACTTGCCGTCCCTCAGGCAACGGTACTCGATTTGCTTTTGAATGCTGCGACGAAAGAAACCCTGTGAAAGTATTTTGAAAATTAATAATTTGCCAGCGAGTGAAATGGCAAACTTACCTTGCAACCCTCGCAGGAGGTTACGCCATAGTGATAGCCAGATGCCTTGTCGCCACAAACTTTGCAGGGCACAAATGACTTGGAGGAGACGCCGTTGTTGTTGTTGCTGTTGTTGTTGCTGCTGTTGTTATTGTTGCTGGAGTCAACAATACCAAATTGCTGCTGCGCCTGCTGCTGCTGCGAGTGTTGCTGCGAGTGTTGCTGCGAGTGTTGCTGCTGTTGCTGCTGCGAGTGTTGCTCTGCAATGACAAAATGCAGTTGTTGTTACATTTGGAAAGTTGTCGCGCCTGTTGATTATGCAACACGACACGACTCAACTTTACTTTACATTACTTCACTTATTACTCATACGCCGCTTTGGTCGGCAATTGGCAGCAATTGCCGTAATGGCACTTTGCTAAATGAGTTTGCTGGCAACACACACACACACACACACACACATACACGCACACACACACACAACTCTAATCGCCTGCTCCACATCTGCCACACGTTGCACTCACAACTTGGCCAAGTTGCCTCATTTGCCAGTGACAAACAGCGACAACTCAGCTGGCAATGCTCAACTCAATAGTAAAACCCCACAAAGATGGCAAATAAAAATTGTGCTCTATCCAATTGCCAACTCAACTGGCCAGTCGACCCTTGACCCCGCTGAAGGTGTTCGATAAAAGGTAAATAAGGTAAAACAGGAAAAATTGCCCAAAATAGAAATGGAAAATCAAATTAAATTAATGGAAAGGCGACAAAAAAAATATTGTTCAGAAAATAGAAAATCCAGACCGATAACTTATCTAGTTAGCATGGCTTTTACATGTTTACAGGGTATCACGTAATCCAGCAGTTTCTCTAACTAATTTTTCTGTGCATTTTAAATAATTTACAATGCAGCAGTTTTCACAAAGCTAAAAAAAAACCCATATGAAAAGCACCAATGCTTACAGGGTATCACGTAGTCTAGTACACTCTCTCACTGTCTTCCCACTGCTGATTGAGTAATTTACATTTAAAAAGCAATTTATTTCGGTTTTAAACGTGATTCAAGTCTCAAATTCTGTGTTTAGTTAAGGTGCACTCGGAAAATGTTGTTGAATTTTCCAAAGGCAATTGCAACAATCAAATTCAAATGCCAGCGGCAGCGGCTCAAAAGTGCATTCAACTTTAACAAAAAAAAATAAACATAAAAACAACAACAACGATGTGGCAATAAGGAAAAATGCCAAAAAATCACGTATACGCCACCGTCAAGCCACCTACACAGCAGCAGTAACAAAGAGTGAGTGAGAGAACGACAGAACGAGAGAATGAGTGAGAAAGAAAGAGAGAGAGAAGCGGAAAATACTGCAGCAACAACAACAACAACAACGATAACAACAACTTTGTTGAGGCAGCCGCACAATTTTCACTGCAAGCGCCGAAAATTTGCATTGCAAATTGTAGAAAAATGGAGGCAGACGAGTAGCAACAACAACAACTGTGGCAACAACAGCAAGAAAATTGTTGGCTTCTTGGCATTTCATTTCATTTCATTTCAATTTGCCTTTTTCTAATGCGAAAAGCAAAAAAAAAAGGCAAATGAACTAAGCGCGGAGTTTGAACTACGATTTGCAGTTGCCGCAGTTGTTGCTGTTGCCACAGTTGTAGTTGCTGCAGTTGTTGCTGTTGCTGCTGTCGTTGCTGTTGTTGTTGCAACAATCAGCGTTGCCACACCTCGAAATGCGAAACGAAATGAAATGAAATTAATGTGCAACTTGCACGCGCCAACACACACACAAAGAAGGAAGCAGGAGAGGGAGAGAGAGGGGGAGAGAGAGAGAGAGAGAGAGAGAGGGGAGATACAGAGGGGAAGGGAGGAAGTCACCGCGTTACGCGCTTGTGCAATTGCAAATTGAATTTTCAGCCAAATGAGCTGAAGGAGCTGTAGGTGGAGGTGGAAATGCATGTGGAGCTGAGGAAGGCGGTGAGGAAGGAGGCGAAGTTGGAGGCATGCAACGCAACGTCTGGAAAATGTCATCGGCTTGGGCGGCAAAGGAAATTCAAGTGCCACTCGCAGTTGCTGTTGTTGTTGCTGCCGTTGTTGCTGCCGTTGCTGCTGCTGTCGTTGCCTTGCTTCATTTTCGCGCTGTGTTCAAATGCAAATCACTTGGCCGCTTTTGTGAGTTGACAATTTAGACGCCATTGTTGTGGCTGCCACTGCGATTGAGGCAGGGTGAGGCAGCTGTTGTTGTTGCTGTTGCTGTTGCTGCTGTTGTTGTTGTTGTTGCTGCTGCTGCTTGCCATTTCCGCGTTGTCAGACAGTGGCAAGCGATAGACAAGCGACAACCGACAGCCGACAACGACGACCAGTTCATAATTTTTGTTGCAAGTTTGTTTGCAATTCACTTGTGCAACGCTGATAAAAGAGACGCAAAAAAAAAGGAAAAACTGATTGAATGCTAAGAAAATGAAGCTGACTCCGACTCTGAGCAGTTAAGTTAGACAGATAAACCGACAGACAGACAATCAGTTAGATAGACAACTGCAGTTGCCATCGTTAACGTCAACAACAACTAGTTTTGGCAGTGCTGTAATTCCCCTCTTTACAACTACCCCTCAGTGCAGCCCTGTCTATGGTTCTCTCTCTCTCTCTCTCCCTACTTTTGTGGCAAATTAATTTGTTTGCAAGTTGCTCACGCCTCACAGCTGCCTCACTAATTGCGGCAATTAACTGCTGCAAATAAATCCTTGCCAGCGTGCAACAGCAACAGCAGCAGCAACAATAACAACAACAGCCAATTAGAAAGCAAACTAGCAACAAGGAAAACGATATTGCCACCGGCCAACTCGAGTGGTAAGTGCCCAGTTAATCTCACAGGGCTTTCAATCAGCCATCTTGCCACCTAACACTTTCAGCAGACACGCGGCTTACTCAATTAATTGTAAATTTAACTATGAAGCTAATAAATAATTTCAATAATTATTCAAACTAATCAAGTTCATAAACAGTTCTACAACAATTCCTAAGAATATTCCATCTATGCCTAGAAATCAGAAACATTTCATATTAAAATTTCTAGAGAGTTAATTCAAAAGAATGTTGCAAAGGTTACAAAGGATATTAGGTAAGTATTAATAATAGTAAAATATTATTTATAAACATTCATTTAATTACTTTCCTTGTACCCAAATTTCCCCATCAAATGTCGAACTATCGAATCCAATTAAAATCTGTAGATAAAACACTTTTGCTCAGCGCAATTTCAAGTTATTTATGAAAATGAAAACACATTTTCATGGCATTCAATTGCAGCAATGCCGCTTGCCGCATGCCGCATGCCACATGCCGCATGCCACATGCTGCAATTAGCAACATTGACAGACATTTTGCAACATGAAAGCAATTGCCTTGCCACATCTTTCAATTGACGACGAATAAAACCAACAACAACAACGACCACAGCGAATTGTATTCCTTTTCACATTTTCCAGGCGGCATCTTAATAGTTTCCGCAAAAAGGCAAAAGAAGAAGAGAAGGAAAATCGAAGAGCGTGAAAATTGAGCGAAACCAGAGAAAAATACAACTTTTAAATAGTTGTTGTTGCTGTTGGCATTGTTGTTGCTGTTGCTGTGGTTGCTATTGCGCATGTTGCTGTTGTGCAATGCAAATTTATTAACAATAAATTTGAAGTCGCCTTTATTACCTGCGTGTCCTTTGCTCAGATGCGCAGCAGTTGAAGATGCTGCCGCGTGGCCGGAGGAGGAGCTGACCGCTGACGAGGATGTTGTAGTATGGCCGTTGTGTTGTTGTTGCTGCTGCTGCTGCTGTTGCTGCTGCTGCTGTTGATGTTGTAGCTGTAGCTGATTGGATTGGCTGGCATTGAGTAGCGTCGCGCGATTAAAATGCTCAGCGCTGGATGCTGACGATGCTGACGACGATGAGGATGATGAGGATGAGACGGTGACAGAACTCGAGCTGGAGGAGCAGCCGCTGCTCCGTCCGCTGTCTGGCGAGCAATGGGCGCCGGCTGAGCTGGGACTGTTGCTGGCGGGACCAAACTGATGCACACTGCTGATGGTGTACAAAGCACCTCCACCATTGCTCAATGCCGTGCAGCTTAAATGTGCTGCTGCTGCTGTGGCTGTTGCTGGTGTTGCTGTTGCTGTTGCTGCTGCAACTGATGGTGTTGTCGCTGCACTGTAATAGCCCTCGCACTGCAGCAACTGCAATGGATCCGCTTCAATGGCACTCAGACAATGTTGCAACTCTTGTGCAGCACCGGCAACTGTTGCTGTTGGTGTTGCCGTCGTCAGTTGCTGCTGCTGTTGCTCCAGCTGCGGTTCCTTATCCTCGTCAGGATCAGAGTCTAGGCTGCCTGCTTCACTGTAGGCGCCTTGCGTCGATGAATCCTCGGGAGTGTCAAAGAAATGCAAATTGAAATCGGAATTTGCATCGAAGCAAACTTCCGGCAATGCTTCGTTCTCTTCCGCCTGCTCCTCCTCTTCTTCCTCCTCCTCCTCCTCCTCTTCTTCTTCGTTCTCAGACTGCGCCTGCTCCCCCTCCTCCTCCTCTTCTTGCTCTACCTCTAGATCTGCAATATTATTGTCGTCGTCCTGCTGCTGCTGCTGTTGTTGTTGCAGTTGCTGCTGCTGCTGTAGTTGCTGCTGGGGGCGTGTCGATTGGCCCAAGTTCTTGACCACAGTATCGATCAGCAGATGGGAGCGAATTTGTGCCTGTGCCTCCAGCTCTATTTGGTACACATCCATGTTGCTGGCGTCGCTGCATTGGCATTGGCATCCATTATCATCAACAACATCATCACGCAAATTGAATTCAACACTGGCAACACTCGCCGGAGCGTTCTCAGCATTTTTATTACAACCTTTTCCAGTTTCCAGTTGATTTTAATTTATGTTCCTTTTTTCTTTTTATGAGCACTTCACGAAGTTGTTAAGCCGATTAACGAATGCGGCTTCCTAATTGTTCTCCTTATAGCAAGAATCAGTAACTAACTAGTTCAAAATGAACACAGAAAACCTTTGAGATTAATTTACGAGCTTGTTTCGACCAACTATAGTTTAAGTTTCTTTCTAAAACTTACTTTTAAAGGTCAAATTAAAATTCAGCTATACGAAAGTCACGTGGAATCAATTCTGGTTCCGTTTTGCTTTCTGATCTTTTCGCTTCATAAATCTATTTACATTAAATTAATAAAAAGATAAGCACAAAAATATATCATTTCTAAAATGAAATTAATTCTTGTACAATCTTCTATAAATAAAGCATCAGCTCTGAAATATTCAATAAAAACACAAAATACATCATTTAAAAGATCATATTCTTAAGAAATCTATAGAAAAAGCATTAAATATTTTATCGGTCTTCTTTATCTTTTCTTTATCTTATCTACTCTCTCTATAAATTTGCTGAAAAGCACTTATATCTAAATTCTTCTGGCACACTTCACTTGAGCACAAACTACAATAATGAATTAACAATTGGACTATAATGCAAAATTTTTGATTCACTTCCGTGATTGTTAATCTCGGTCTTGGCACTGGAAATGTTCACACTGTTTTGTAGATTCCTGCAGACGGATAAGCAGGACACGTTCACTAATTAGACAAGTTGGGTGAAATATTCAAGAGGGGTGCGCGAGGGAGGCGGGCGAAACGGCGACGTAACTCCGGTTAGGAAAATGCCAAATGGAAAATGTGAAAATGTGCGATCGCGCGTACAAAACTCTCGCCTCGACGAGATCCAAGCGCCAACTTCACAGCGCTCCAAATGCGCAACAGAAATTCAAAGCAAACTGCAGAACTGCAGAACCTACGACAACTACAACTACAACTACAACGACAACGACAACGACGGAGCGCAAGAAAAGAACAAGAATAAGAAGAAGGCGCGTGCGTCTGTGTATATATGTATGTGTGTGTGTGTGTGTGTGTGTGTGGAAAGAGCAGGAAAATAGAATGTGTGGCTGCATGGAGTAGGAAAAACTTTTGTAGCGCCAACGTTTGAGCGTCAACAGCGCTGGGCACGAGGCTGACTCACAGGCAGAGGAGCAGCAGCCGCAGCGGCAAGAGCGGCAGAATGAGAAGGGGGTGCTGTTGTTGCTTCCATCTTTCTAATCTGCAAACTACAACAACAATATCAACAACAACAACAACAACAACAACACGCATTGGCACTCTCGCTACATGATGTTGTTTCTTTTTCTTTATTTTTTTGCTGCACTTTTCCATTTGCTGAGACGATTCTGTTCCTGGTTGCTATTTTCAATTTCTATTGCCCGTGGGCAGCTCTGCAGCTGCTGCAGCGACGCTGACGTCGACGCCGACGCCAACTTCAAGTGCACACTCCACTCAAGATCAATTTCACACACACTACGAAAGTCAACGGGCCGAGAGAGAACCGTTACAAAGTTTGCACTATGAAACAAGAAACAGAGAGAGAGAGAGAACGAAGGAGAGAGTGCATAAGGCAGGAAAATAGCAAAGTCAAAGAACCTTTGCGTATCTTCACTGCGCTCTCACTGTTCTCATGCGTGTATGTAAAAGAAAGAGAGAGAGAGAGCGAGAGCGAATTCTATAATGCGGAAGTAAAAATGTTGCATTTACACTCAATGCTGTTGTTATTGTTGC
The DNA here is from genome assembly GCA_035043635.1 of Drosophila rellima. NCBI lineage: Eukaryota > Metazoa > Arthropoda > Insecta > Diptera > Drosophilidae > Drosophila > Drosophila rellima. The sequence continues at coordinate 5,373,768 of JAWNMV010000146.1, read as the reverse complement.
TCTTTTGTTGTGGTTGCTAGGCAATAGAAAGTGGCAAACGAGTTTTGGGCCTAAGATTTTGAAGCACTGCTGTGAACTGGCAAATCTTCTGCAAGACGCCCGCAACATAGCGGAAAGAACTTTAAATAGAGAAGAAACGGGATTGAGTGGGATTGAGAATGCATAAAAGAGAAGTTCTGGAAAAAAGAGTTATTGTGACGTTGAGGTTGTATTGTGTCTAAAAAAAAAAGTTTATATATATACCAAAGTAGATGCAATAATGAGTTCTAAACTTTCCAACCAGGGGTTAAAACCGTAACCATAAACGTAACCGTTAACCGGTAATAACCGATTGAAATTGGTAACTTTTTTACTATACCGAAACCCATATACCGTAATAACCGTTAAGATTTCAAAGAAAAAAAGTGGAAATAAGGCCAAAAGTACTTTTTTACCCTAATTTTATCACCTGAATTCGATTTAAAGAATAAAATCAAGTTTTTAAATTTTTGAAAATTTTCGAAAAATGTAAAGGGGTAACACTGTAAAAATCTACAAATTTTCGAAAAAAAAAATTTGTCTCAGAATCAAAAAATTTAAATGCAAAGTTAAAGTAGGGTTAATTTTTTGAAAAATAAGACATTCCTCATGGAAATCGGCTGAGCTTTAATAAAGTTGTGCTTGTTGAAAGTCCAAAGAGGCAATATTTCTACTACATCATAAAGCTGCCATTGGAACAAGTTATGTGTTTATTCCTTACATCATGCTGCCTCCTTACATCATGCTGTTTCCTTACATCATGTTGCCTCCTTACATCATGTTGCCTCCTTTCATCACGCACATGCAATCGATGGCACAGGGAAATAAATCGACAAAAATTGAAAAATCACCCAAGTGCTTTATGCGCACAATTTTCCCATTTCGCAACGGTCGCTGGCGCAACCGCCTCACACATTTTCCATAACGAATGCCTGGCACAAAAGAGAAGCAACGAAAGTCAATGATCAGCGTGTGGCGGCAGCAGCAGCAGCAGCAGCAGCGACTGCGGCTAGTTTGCTATTTTTCCAACGGCAGCGAAAGCAACAGAAACTGTAAATAACAAGAAACGGCAACAACGACGCTGTCGCCGACGACGCCAACGCTGACGCCAACGAGGATCGAAAGCGAAAAGTCAACGACAACGGCAAAGAAGACGACGGGCAATTTCTTCGTAAAGACGACGAGCAAACGAACGAACATACGAACGTGCGAGCGCCCGCCCGCCGCCCCCAACAAACGTAACATGTTCGATTGCATTTGCCTGATAAAACCTGATCTCCACAAGCCCACACACACACACACACACACACATGTACTACGCCATAAGACACGCGACGTCGCCGTCGACGTCGACGAACCAGGAAGAGAAAAATGAAAATGCCGCTCACTGGCCCAGCAGCTATAGCTGCAGCAGCAGGCATTGATTGTGTAATCGCTTTGAGTGTATGCGTGTTTCTGCGAGAGAGTGTGAGCGAGCATAAGCATCAGAGTGTATGTGTGTGTAAGTGTGTGTGCTTTGAGTGAGAGTTATTTGCTGGGAGGCCCCTTCACCACATCCACGTGGCCTGTTGTTGTTGTTGTTGTTGCTGTTATTTTGCCCATTGCCTATGCCAATGAATGACCATGCCCATTTTCTGGCATGCGCCCATTGCATTTCACTTATCAACGCGACGCCGCCGACGGCTGCTGCTGCTGTTACTCATGTTTTTTTTTGCGTTTTTATTTGCTTGTCTAAGTTCAATGACTTGAGTAACGTCATGGGCAGCAGCAGCAGCAGCAGCAGAAGCAGAGGCAGCAGCAATAACAACAAGAACAACAGCAACAAAGTGGCGCAAATGTGTTTAGTTTTATTTATTTGCTCATTATTATGCCCCTGCTGCTAGATTCTACGATTCTTGTTTACTTTGCACATTTTTCTCATAGTTTCTGTTATTGTTGTTGTCGTTCTTGTTCTTGTTCTTGCTCTTGTGGCTAGTTGGCGATTGTTGTTGCTGCCTTTGCCTTGGTGCTTGACTGATACGATGGCATCGAAGCTGTAAACAAGCTATAAAGTAGGCATTAGAAATTATCACTTGGAGTGAGAAATTATGACTTTTCAACTGGATTAAGAAAATAATTTCGAACTGAATTCAATTTAGAACTGGATTCGCTTTGAATATAAGTAATTATCATTAATTTATTTAGTATGCTTAAGCATCAATAGCTAATAAATAAAATAAATAATTCGAATAATGAAAACTTGTTTTGATTATGCCCCAATTTTTTTTAAATTTAATAGCTTGCATATCTTACATTGCATACTTTTGGGCGACTAGCTTGGGGAGTTTTTGATTATAAATATAGTTTAGAAAACAATTTATTTATTAAAAATAGGTCATTTCTTATTTGAAAACATTTTGAAGATATCAAAAAACAAAACTTGAAGCTTGCCATTCTTCTGGGAATCTGAGAATGAAGATACATAGAACCATTTTGCCAACTTATCAGCCAGCAATCTGACAGGCTATTTAAGTTGAAAAGACAGCAACACGCCTGGCAAACTTTTGTCCCCAAGGATCTTCAAGCTACAGTAGCAACAATGAAAAAGAGCCACAACCTCCCGCTGTTTGTGCCAGAATCTTTCCTGCCAGAGTGGCAAAGCACACAAAATCCACAAAAACGTCACACACGATGCCACAGCAGCAACAACGACAGCAGCAACAACAGCAACAACGACAACAGCAACCACATGGGCCTAGAGCACAGATTGTTGCCAGTGGCATTCCTGGTCAACACTTCTAAATACGAGTATGTGTGTGTTTGTGTGTGTATGTGTGTGTTTGTGTGTGGCATGTGGCACCAACCGCTGTTGCAGAACAGGCGAAACCCAAACTCAACACAAAAGACATTTTGGGTCGTACCACGTCAGTGGGAGCTATGGGATGCAGTTGTGGAATGGGGCAGCAATAGAGGCATGAGCAATGTTTGGCTGAATGTCAGCAACCTCAATAAAATGTTGCAATTTTATTTGATGTCGTTGTTGTTGTTCTTGCTGTTGTTGTTGTTGCCGTTCCTTTCCTGGGTCATGATCTGCTTCGTGCGAGAAACTGGGCAGCTATAAATAACAGAGCAAGAGCGAAAGATAAATATAAAACTATATTTAAGCAAAGTGTAACAAACGTTTCGAAATACCCTATAAACAAGTTGTGAAGCAGGGTAGTTTGGGACTAAAAAAAGGAACAACAACAATTGGAATAAACTCGGCAAGCTCTTAAAATGATTCCCGAAATGATTCCAATAGAACAAAAGAAAAGCACAAATATTGAAATGCAGAATCAATTAGGAGGCCAAAAAATGATCAAAAAGACATTGCTCATTCAAATATGAGAGGATTTGACAAAAGTTTTGAGACTTCGAAGTTTTGAAAAATTTGTAAAGGTGTAAGTATGGAAAAAAGGTAAATTTTCAAAAAGGAAACATTTTAAAAGGCCCAGCAACGTTCAGAATAATATTCCGAATTGAAATCGTTCTAGTTTTGACAAAGCTAGGAGACTTTAAGGTTTTCTATATTGTTTTGGAAAAGAGAAAAAGTTGGAAACATGTGTAAAACGTAGAAATAGGAGCAAAAGTATTAAAGTTGAAAGTGGATACAGCACGATTAAAGAAGTCATATTATTTATTGATTTTGATATAGTACACTTTCGAATCTTTTCAAATACATACTACACAGTATCTGCCAGCTGTGTCTAAATGCAGTAATTATTGACGTATACGTACCCAAGAAAATATCGCTGGAAACGGAATGCGAACTCAGCGATGAGGCCTGTCCGTCCGACGGGCTTTGGGGTGGTTCTCGCAACGGGCTGCTGGGCGTTGTGGGTGGCGTGTTGAGGCAACGTTGACTACCCAAAGTTGCAGTTGCTGTTGTTGTTGTTGCTAACCCTTCGCTTGTTGTTGCTGTTGTTGTAGGCGTATCGGAATAACCACTTGCAATGGAGAGCCTGCAAAACAAAAGTCAGAATTATATTTAATTCATTTCGAATTCAATTTCATTGTCAATGTCAAATTTAATCGAAATGCAATTAAGCTGCCGACATGGCCTAATCAATTAAATGATTATCGTTAGCCAATTGTCTTGGGTTCCTTTCAACCTTCTCTTCTTCTTCTGCGTAGACTCTCGCGTATATCCTTATTTATTTGCCTTTCACATCGCGCAGGTCACGTAATTGATTGGAAAAATGGCCATTCATGTCGAGTGCAGTCGAGCAGGGCCAACTGCAGCTGCCTGGCTATCCACCAACCCCAACCCCAATCCCAATCCCAATCCCGAGCCCAACCCCCATCTCAGTGGACTGGCATACTTCTTAGCTCGTTATTGCACGTAATTGGCCATTTTCCTGGCAGTCCGGCAAGGAATTTATTGAATATCAACGATTGTGGGCGAAGCAGAGAAAAGACGCGGGAAACTGGGCAAACAGTTAACAGCGTCAGCCACATTGATCGATAGTCCGGGCCATAAATAAATGGTTAAAAGCAGACAAAGGGTTTGTCGTAGAGCTTGCTGTAATATTTAATACCTATTAGCTAAAGACTTTGCTTAGAAAAAGACTCTCTTCACTTTCAATCTTAAATCTACGGACGTTCCGCTTTAATGCACTTTCTCATTACGTATACGCACTGTGGTCGTTGTGGTTTGGTTGCCTGATAAAAAAAATGACTCTCTTCACTTTCAATCTTAAATCAGTGGACTTTTCGCTTTAATGCACTTTCTCATTACGTATACGCACTGTGGTCGCTGTGGTTCTATTGCCTTATATTACTCATACGCACTGCAGTTCTTCCCGCTTCCATTGTCATTCCCTTTTCTGTTTACTCCTCATATTTGCGGCATCCTTTTTCATCTCAAAGCAACCATAGTAGAAACAAATGCAACTAGCTGCATAGCGACTACGGAATACCCTGTAATTGGTTATAAGCTGGGAAATCCTTAAGCCTTCGTGATGCTTTCGTCACCAGCGCAGACTGCCGTCCGCAGTGATAGAAAATTTTAAAGGTTTTTTCTACTTGCTTACAGATTGTATATGCCCCTTTAGTTATCGCCTGCAACTACAGGACACTTTAAAAATCAATATGCGCTTTCTATGCCCATCTCCTAGGACGTAACACTCGCATCGTGTGGCGCAACTTCATCTTTCCTATCCCCCCTTCCCCATTCCTCACCATATGTGAGTTGGTTCCATGTGTTTGATATTCTGTGCCTCCACTGAGCTTTATTGCATTTTGCTTTGTCGCTTCTCCACTGATGTCCTCAGCTCAGGCATTTGGAATTCCGTGCCGCCAATCTGTCCCTACTTCCCTTCTCTCTCTCTCTCTATATGCCCATCTTGTAGTTTGCTTTTACAATATTTCCACGTTGTTATGCACTTCATACAAGTGCTGCATCCCAACAAGCTCTCGAAACAAAGATTGTACTCGTCGTTGTGTCGTCTGTCATGGTTGTTGTTGTTGTTGTTCTTGTTGTGGTTGTTGTTCTTAATGTTGTCACAATATTTTCGCTTTTCGATGCGCTGCTCGAAAGCACAAGTGAAATATTTGCCCATGTGGCGTTTTAGTTTCAGCCAAGAAGCCGCTTTTCCTTGTGCCTACGAATATCCCTGTGTGTCTGTGTGTGTGAGTTTTCCTTTTCCTTTTCTCTTTCTATTGAAATGTGCAAAATTGAACTTTTGATTTATGCAAGGGGTAAAGAATGGAGAAGAATCAACCAGAGAATCGACCGCTTTGAGATGCAGAATCTCATCATTCGTTATGCCTGGCGTCGCGTCGTCTCCTGCTGCCTGCCACTTGGTCCATGTCATTTTCACATTTGCACTCATCAACACTCAGCCCTTGCTACGTGCTGTGTGCCACGTGGGCGTGGCATGCCGGCAAACAATAGCAACAACTACTAAACGAAAGTTACTGCGGCTTTTGTGTGCTGTGTCGGGGGCAGGAAGTAGGTTAGTGGCTCACTCGTCAACCAAACGAATGATGAGGAGCAACTGCAGCAACCGCAACGCAGCTCCTGGATGCTTAAAACTTTTGTTATATTTTTTCCCCCTCGTCTTATTTAAATATGTGCGACACAACGGGCACGTGGGTGGTTAGCACTCGTGCCTGGGCAATTGTTTGGTTAATTAAAATAGAGAAGAACGCAAAATAAAAAACCGAAAGGAAAACAGAAAAAAGCGAGAGCATAAAAACTACTGTGCTGCTCAGGTGTAGTCATAAAAATGGGGCACATGCTTCTACAATTATATAGAGTATATTTATAAACACTAACCTGGTTTGTTGCTGTTCGTGTTGCTGTTGTTGTTGTGGTTGTAGTTGCTCGTTATGATTCAAACGCTTTGAGTTTGAATACTCCATGGGTTGCCGGCCCTCAAGGGGGCTGGCCGTTGTTGAGTGCAAGCACTAAAATACATTTAAACAGCTGCTGTTTGTTCACTTTGAGAGGTTCAACAACAACAAACAACAACAATGATCAATCTATGGGGCGAATCTTTTATACGCTGCGCCTAAAAGATGCCATGCAATTTTTCTTGCACTTTCACTGCGGCGAGTTTCATTTCATATCTATTGCGGCTTCTTTTTTATTGCGAAGCTTTTCAACATCGTATATCGTTTCCTTATTGAATAATTTAACTACTACTATTAACTAACTCTCACTGGTGTTTAATGTTTATTTTAGTGCACACTGCTTTGTTCAATCGTTGGATTCGGCATTGCGGAAATGCTGTCGCTGTTTGTTGGTTGCACTCATAACTGGCATATAAAACTGTAAATCGGCTTTTGGACACTGCAACGTTGCCCGCTGCTGTTTGGAGACCGAGCGACCAGCCTCTGGGCCGAAAAGCACGACGACAGCGACATCAACGACACCGACACCGACAACGACACCGACACCGACGACGACAACGACAACAAAATGCAGCAAAACTTTTTTAAAGCTGCAACGCTACAAACACACATACCAATGCAAGACAGGCACAGGATGTACCGTTGAACGAAGAGCGAAGAGCCAACAAAACAATCACATGGTGTAAGCTCGCCGCAACAACAACAACAACAGCAACAGCAGCAGAACCCAATACATAACGGTGCCGCAAAAACATAAACAGAGAGCCTAGCGTCAAACTAAAAAAGCGACGAGAGAGCGGCCAACAAAAATGGCAGCCGCGAGCGAAACAACTTTAGTAAAAATTAAAATTCATATAAATTGCACTTATTTTTAAAGTTCAATACAATTTAAAATTCATTTTTATGTTAAACTAAAATTAAATGAAATGACATCAATGGCGTCTAATACGCCAAAAGTTTTTACTCTCCCAAAAAGTTTTGTACGCCAGCGCTCTCTCGCTCTCGTCGCACTGTGTGCTGCTTTTGCTCTGCCCACGCGCTGCAGAATCGCGTGCACATAATAAAAATGAGGTCAGGGCCGTTTTGCTCACGCTGACTACCCGCAACGCACACACACACACACATACACACAACAGCCACATAAGGAAAGCTTTCATATTGTTTTTCTTTTTAGCGGCAAAAGCTAAAGAGAGCTTTCAAAGTACTCTCGCAGTATAAAAAGTAATCGAGAAGAACTCAAGGAATCATATGAATTTCAGAGTTTCGTTTATAGGTACACAAATTTCGTTTAATCATTAGTAACAAATACATATATGCTGTATAAATACGTACTTTAAAAGCTTAACTGTTAATGTATTTATAAAATTCAACTTAAAACTTATACAAAATCGAGCACCGTCTAAACATCTTCAAAATTCATAAGAACAAAACGTAAACAGGACGCATACATAAATACTACACATTGAGAAAGAGAGAGAGAAAGAAAGAACACAAAAGAAAACTTAAAAGCTTTACCTGCAAATATTTCAAAATGGACTGTAGATTTTAGGCACTTGCGGTGTCGGTTAGATTCAGTTAAGTTTCAGTTTCAGTAAATTAACACAAAGTAGTATAATTATAATTAGTTGGCAAAAACATTAAGGGAGCATTTTCTTCCGCTCGGCTCCGATTTTCATTATTCTTTTAGCTACACAGCTTTCTGTTGTAAACAGGCACATTTTGGCTTCGTAATTATGCTGCATTCATAGCGCAACTATTTTTTCATCTGCTCGGACTGTCCACGATTTGGGTTAGCGCTTCATCTTCTCCAGAATAGGCACAACCATGTCGAATTTAGGCCGCTTGCCCGGATCCTCATTCATGCAAATCGAGATGAGCTTAGACATGTGCGAAGAGGTGCCAGGCGGTATTTTGACCCTCAGTCCCTCCAGGGCAATCTTCATGCCACACTCCATGGGCGACCATTCGGCAAAGGGCACCTCACGTGTGGTCAACTCCCAGATGAGCACTGCAAAACTCCACATATCGGAGGCCTCCCAATTACGATCCGCCGGCTTGCGTTGCAGAGCCTCTGGGGACATCCAAGCAGGCTGATAGATGCGTCCCTTCTCCTGGAACGAAAACTTGGCATCGCCCATGTTAATGCGTGCCGTCAAATCATCGTCGATCATAACGTGATGACTGTTCAGATGATAAGTTGGTATAATCCGTTCCAGCGAGTGCAAGAAGGCCATGCCGCGTGCAATATCCAAGGCAAAGTGGACGGCCTGACTGGTGTCCACCACAACGCCCGAAGCGCCGTGCAACAAATTGAACAGCGAAGAGCGTGGCATGAACTAAAAATATATTTAGCATTAAAAGACATAGTTTAGAAGTAGAACTCTCTATATTTACCTGACTAATGACCACCAGATTGGGCGGTGAGTTGCAGGCACCAATGATGGGCAAAATATTGGGATGCGAGAAAATGCGCAGCTTGGGAAACTCCTCGTTGAAGTCACGCGAAATGCGCGATGTGCACTGACGCACAGCCAAAATCTGTCGAGGAAGCAGTTTAGATATATTCCCAATTATGTTGGTTAAGTACTGACCTTGGCAATAACATCGTTCTTTTGCCAGCGACCACGCCACGTCTCCCCGGAGGGCGTCACCGACAGTTTTGTGTGCAGATCGAGATCGCCCATGCTGATGCCCTTAAAGCGCGACAAGGTGGCATCCCGTGAGCGTGTCTTCATGCCCAACCAGCTCTGCTCCTTGAAACTGATGACCTTCATCTCCTGGCCACTCTTCTCGGCCAGATCCTGCATGCGTTTGCCCAGACTCGGCTTGGCCTTGTCAACAGGCGTGTGACCATCCTTATTGGCAATGCTGACCAGCGCGCCGGCATTCAACAGATCCTCACATATCATATCATAGCCCCAGAAGCAGGCATAGTGCAGCGGTGTGTTGCCATGCTCATTCACAGCATTCACATCCGATCGCTCGCGCAGCAACTGCGTGAGTCAATAAAGTATGAATGGGCGTGTATTTATTAGCGTCAACATTAAATCAACTCACCATTTGAACCACATCGCGATGTCCGTGGGCGGCTGCCAAATGTAGGGGAATGTCGTCGCCCATGTTGGTGGCATTGACGCGGGCGCCGCGCTGCAACAGCGTCTCCACAAGCTTGGCATGCCCCTCCTTGGCCACCCAGTGCAATGGACTGAAGCCGTGATCATCGCTGCAAGCATAAAGAGAGCGTGCGACAGAGAGCGAGAAAGAGAGAAACACACACATGCATATGTTCAGTTTGATTGTTTACACAACACAAGAATAAATCATGACGTCACTCGTCGACACATTGAGTCTCAATTGGTTTTGGTTTCTTGTGTAGCCCAAAATAGCAAATAGTTGCAAGATATTTAATGTATTTTCAAACCATATGCTGCCAGAGCTTATTATCAAAAGTTTACATTGACTTAAAGCCATTTAAATGCGATTTTACCCTAAATTCATATCATGCTCGGTCTCATCCAGCCAGAGGCGCACTTGAATTGAGTTGCCCTCGCGGCACCAGTGAAATATATCCTCCATATCTAAACTCTACGCGTTTATTATGCACTTTAACAATGTTTTGACTACGAATTGCACTTATTTTACATTAAAAAACGTTTAAAAACTATAAAATTGCAGCAGTTGTTATGTTGTTGGCTGCAAATCTATCGACGGTACTATCGATTACTCAATAGAATTGTATCGAATCGTTTAGATTAAGTTCGATTGAACTTTTCACTTAAGGGAATGAACGAACTAAATCTTTGGTTGTAGTTCATTTAGCTCGATAGTTAGATTTAAATAATACAAATTCACAACATTCATTAAAATGATATTCTTCATTTCATCTTATTTATAATTTAATTGGTTTAATAAATTAAATAATTTTTTTGAATTAAATATTTTATTTAATTTGGCGCCTTATGCATTTTTAGCTCCACTAGCGATAACACCGCCTATCGACAGTTTATACAAAGTGACCACTTTGCAGGAAAGAAACAGCTGTTAACGGCCATTTCCAGGTGAATGCCATAAACGTGCGTTTCGCATACCGCATTTGTTTTTGTTTAAAATAAGTGATTTATTGTTAAAGTAAGCAAATATTAAAACAGCATTATGAAACTTAGCACGTATAATTTCCTTACTTCGATGGCCATCAAGGGTGTCAAGGTTGGCTATCCCCTGAAGCTGACGGTGAGTTCTGCAAACTTTGTATTGATTGTTTCATGATATTGAGATGTTTTCTTACAGATCAGTAAAAAGGATGTGGTGGAGAGTGAATTTAATCCTGTATTTATAGAAAGGCTGTTGCCCAAGCTGGACTGGTCAGCCATATATGGCGCAGCACAGGTGGTGAGTTGAAATACTTTTGATATTTCAAACAAGCTTGAAAAGCCACCATCGAGTGAGCCCGACTGTGAGGGACCCTGTACTTATGCATTGCATTGACGAAGAAACGACGCTTAAATATAGGCTTCTTGTGATACTTTCCTAATAGACTCCTTGTGATACTTTCCTAATAGACTCATTAAATAAATAACTACCAAAATTTCTTTCTTTCTTTCAGGCGGAATGTGCTGAAGATATTCCCGAAACGCAGCCCGAGAACTTAACCGATAATGAGCAGCTGCTGCAGAAACTGCATCACTTGTTATTCGAAATCGATGTGCTCGAGGGTCAGCTGGAGTGTCCGGAAACTGGAAGAGTATTTCCCATAACCGATGGCATACCCAACATGCTGCTAAACGAGGACGAAGTATGAGAAAGTCCCAAATGTTTGTACCAAACACGCATATTACTAAGTTAGTTTTAAATATCGATTTATATTTCAAGCTGCAAAGTTTGTCCATAAAAAATGTTGTTAATACGACCACCAAAATAATTAGAGATTGGATGGAATATGTGAGTGTGTGTGGATGTGCACGGTATGCTTAAATATTAACGATTAATACGAGTATGTGGGTATTATTTTTCATTTCTTGGGTATACAATTGGAGCAAAATGCGTTACGACATGTATAGAGTTAAGTCTGGTTTACTGGAGGGCAGCTTCAACATTTAAGGTTTTGGCACTCGAAAGAACTTTCAATTCTATTCTTAATTGCATTTTATGTTCGCATAGATGCTGCCCTTGGCCAACTCCTTTTTGGCGCCTTTGCAGAGCTTCTCATTCCGGCCAATTGGCTTATAATTACGTTCAGCTGCCAACAAATTGACGTCGGGTCCTTGAGGGGTTTGTTTCTGGGCCAGCGCTGTGTTCGGACCATTCCAAGTGACGTAATCCGCACTAATTAAAAATAAAGTTAGTCTTAGAATTATATGAGTTGAGAGTTGACCGACTTACAGCAATAGATTCTCGTCGGCGCCTTTGGTCAACTGAGAATTGGGACCCAAAGTCGCCATGCGTTCCATAAGCGATTGAAATTCAGCGGATTCTGAAATGTGTGAGTTCTCCAAATGCGCAGAAAGCTGACGATGTCTGTCAGGAGTAAAATTAATTGAAATTATTAAAAAACTGCATTGTGTTTACTAAAATTGCTTCATGCTTAAGAAAAGTTTTGCATTGAAATCAAAATAAGCTGTTAACGTGCAAAGTTCAAAAGTACAGTCTCAAAGCATGCGCAAAATGTTAGAAAACGAAGCGGTAATCGGTTAAAAGGTTTTAACGGTTATGGGCATACTTCAGTGAATCGGTTTTGGCGCGCGAACGACACTCGATGGCCTTCGTTATGGAGCTGGCCGAGGCGGATGCCAAAGACGATGACGTCATTGATGTTGTATAGGAGGAATAGGTGCTAGCATTGCTGTAGTTGTTGTTGTTGTTCTGGTTGTTGTTGCGGGATGAACGTGCCAGGATACTTTTTGTAGTCAAACGCTCATAGCAAGGAGGATGTGGTGACTGTGATGCAGGTGAGACATATGAATGTGATGATGATGCACTGGATGGTGATCTGGGTTTCAACTCCTCCTCCTCCAGTTGTTGTTGTTGCTGCTGTTGTTGTTGTTGTTGTTGCTCCTCCAGGGGGGAATTACTAAGGATAACCTGTGTGGTGGCCGTTGTGGGTGTCGTGACATTGATGGATGGCAAATGACGATGAACCTTGTGTGGTTTGCTGTTAATCATGATGATGATGATGGGCAGTGGGCGTGGCAGCGCACATAGCAAACAAGCAAAGGTGTTAGTATGTGTGAGTGTGTGTGTGTGTGTGTGTGTGTGGGTGGCAGCAACAAAGGTTTACAGAGAAAATAGGCAATCGATTAACAAAACTGATAAAGCAGCCGAGTCAGAGGTGGGATGGGAATACCAAAACAGAAGCCTCTCAGCTCAACATTCATAGCCACATGACTTACCTGAGTGCCACAGATGATCCGCCATCCACCTGCTCCACCGCCAATGTCTTGCAGCTCTCCTGTGGCATGCCCCTGGCTGTGGCATGCTTCTTATTGCGCTGCTCATCCTCGTCCTGGACAATCTGCAGGATTTGCGTGGCACGATCCTCTGCATAGTTCACCGACTCGAGAGCCATCAAAATAATGCGCTCGGCAACCTGTGGATACTTCTCCTTGAACATTGCTTCCACTGGGAATTCAAAGAGTTAAAGAAGTGTTAATAGAAATGTAGAAACAGTAGAAAAATTCACAATCTTACTGTCTGTCTTCTCCTCGGCCGTGTACTCCTTGGGACGCAGCGGAATGTGCTGCACTCCCTGATCGTTGCCTGGCTCCTGATCCTGTCCCAGCTGCGGTGGTCGATTGTTCGGCCTGTGAGGCTGTTGCATGTCCCTCTTGATATAGCCCAAAGATAAAAGCTTCTCCGAGGCAAACTGCACGTTGTTATCCGCATTGGCCAAGGTGTCCAACAGCAGCATCTCATCCGCCTTGGGAAATATGTTCTTCATATATCTGGGAATATGATTAGGGCGTTTTAATTCATTGCTACTATTGATCAACAATTTCTAGAAGAAGAGAAGCTTGCTTGGAAAGTAATACGAGCAATATCCGAGATGAAAAGCAACTTTTGTTAAGGTGAACTCCTTAAAATGTTAATGCAATGTTAATAGAGTTTGTTATTGTGACGTTAACAGTGTGTCGTTAAGTTAAAATGTTAATGTGATGTTTACATAAAGTTGTCAGCCATTAACAGAGGCTGTTATTGGGACGTTAACAGAAATTAGTTATGTGGAATTCCATTTATCTTGTTAAAATTATGAATAGGACATTTACAGAGTATGTTACTGTCACTTTAACCGAAAGTAATTATGTTTAGAAGCATTAACCTAAGTCGTGATCAATACTGTTAATACTGTTGAGTGCTTTTTAAGCATCGAACATTTCTGCAACTGAAGCACGCGGCAAAGTGAGATATTGATTGTTGTTTTCCTGATTAGTTTGCCATTAGTTGATTGCTTTTCATCTCTTATCTTGGAACTGGATAAGACCAAGTCCTTGGCGCACCTCAACTTCATTTTGGGCGACGAATGTGGCTTGGGCGAGCTGCGCCACTGCGGTGAGCCGTGCAGGGCTGGTGGGGCAGCACCACCACCAGCAGCAGTTACCAGTTGTCCAGAGGGGGGGCCACTTTGCATGCTCATGAGACTACCGACACGGCCGCCGGGCAGGGGACTCGCCGTGCGGGACGCGACTGTGACCCGGCTGGCGCCCATGTCCAGGCGACGCGCTGGTGGTGTCATATAGAAAGCAGAATTGCTGTGGAACAGATGTCGCTGGGCGGGCGGGGTAACAAATGGACCTGGCATCGTCACCGGATGCTTCTCCACCTGCAAGGCGCTGATGACGACGGCCTCGCGATTATAGTAGCTGCTCAAAGTGGTTAACATTGGGGTTGATTAGTAAGCGGGGTTAGTGTCATGTGGCAAGTGGCAAGTGACAAGTGACAATTGAGTAGGTGCAACAAGCGGCAGCGTGTCAGAAGACAGAAATACACAATTTGTACATACAAAGATTAGCTGGGTTAACGAGCCTAGTGACTTTCTTGCTTACCGCTTCAACAGCAAACGTATGTGATTCTCATCGGCAGTGGGAAACATGTTTTGTATCTTGGTCACAACGGCATTTGTATCGGTCTGATGACTAAACGACGTCTCCTGGATGGTGGAACGTCGCGACATGTTGGAGGCCAGACGAGCACGATGGAAAGGCAACGGCGAGGACATTTCCTTTGGCAGCAAACCAATAATATATATTAATGAATTATTTAAGTCATACCAAAGAAAACTTATTAAGAAATATAAATAGACTAAAAATATCCTTTAAAACATGCGACAAATAAGTTGAGTTTCATATTAAAAATTAAATTGAAATCTTAAATATCAATATTTATAAGTAAGAAAAAAGCTTAATAATTTTTTTAAATTTTAAAAATCAAGTTTAAAAAAATAACAGTATTAATTAAAGCTAAGTCTATACTAAAAATAAGTTGAGTTTTATATTAAAAATAAAATTGAAATCAAAAATATGAGTACCTATTAGTATGAAATAATCTTAGGCATTTTTAAATTTTAAAAATCAAGTTTAAAAAAATAGTAGTATTAATTAAAGCTAAGTCTATACTACAAATAAGTTGAGTTTTATATTAAAAATAAAATTGAAATCAAAAATATGAGTACCTATTAGTATGAAATAATCTTAGGCATTTTTAAATTTTAAAAATCAAGTTAACAAAAATAATAGTATTAATTAAAGCTAAGTCTATACTACAAATAAGTTGAGTTCTATATTAAAAATAAAATAGAAGTCAAAAATATGAGTATCTATTAGTAAGAAATAATAATAATAATAATAAATTTTAAAAATCAAGTTAAAAAAATAAAAGTATTAATTATAACTTAGTCTATATTTATTAATATATATAATATTTTTAAATTTTAAAAACCAAATATAGTAGTTATAATAAAAACTAAGTCAATAGATATCTATAAAATTGCTACACTAAAAGTCCCTTACCAGTTGTCCCCGAGAGGAGGCCGAGAGCAGCGGGCTCGTTGATAAATTGTGCAATCCGGGCTGCTGACGTTGCTCACGGTCCTGGAAAGCGCGCACGGCGGTTAAATTGTTGCTGGGATACACGACGTGAAAGGGGGAACTGTGGTGCGAGCTCTGTGTCATGGGCTATAAGTGGGCAAACTTAATTTATTTTCTGTAACTGAAACCAAGTGGCATGCGACTTGACTCACCTGCAGCGCAATGGACTCTGTTGAGCAGCGCTCGTTTTGCAACTGCTTGTAGCTGCGTCCTCCACGCGGATCCTCCAGCTGCATGGCCTTGGTCAGATAGTTTATATAATAGCTGCAATGGGCACAAATGACAGTCAATTGTGTTGCATCATAAAAGTGGAAATCAAAGGCCATAAACTGGGACGACGACCCCCAGCCGACCGAAAGCTTCCAGCGTCTGCAGGGGTTGATTTTCTTTCTTCTTTTTTTAAAGATGCTTCAACTGATGGGTTCGTTTGTCTGTCTGTCTGTCTATCTGTCTGGTTGGTGGTGAATTTTCTCAACTCACACATTGATGGCGCATTTGGGAAATTTGCGGCAATTTGTGTTGCACGTATAGAAAAAGGATATGGACAGCGACACGTGCCAAGTAGCTGCCAAAAGGCAACCGGCAACATCATCACATTTGACAGCTAATCTTGGCTGGGATTGCAGCAGCAGCAGCAGCTCAACTGGAGACGAGACTTGTGACAAGTGGCCACTTGAATTTAACGTATGACAAGTCGCTGCTTAATTGCACACAGCTCCAGCAGAGGCATCAACAAATGTGAAGTTGAGAGACGAGCACAAGTCGCAGTCTGTCATTGCGGAAGTGACACGATTTATGCGTTTAAATGGGGCCAATTGACGTGGTGGTTGACTTTCTTGGCTTTAAGTCTTGTCAGCAGCCTAAAGCGGCCACTATTGAAAATGCCCAAAAGAAATTTAAATTTTTCAATAATTTTCCGCTCAGCCCGAAAGTATGCTAAGAAAATCTAAAAGCCAGTACGCCGGCAACTACTGCAAAACTATTCACTTCTTTCAGGCTCCGCCCAAAAGTATGCTAATTTATTTCAGAGCCAACTGCTGCATTCATTTAAAGCTCAGCACAAAAGAATGCTATGCTAATTTGCGAAAATATACAACAGCAACGAATGCATACCTTGAATGATTCACTTCACTGATTTTCTGTACAGTCCAGAAGAATGCTGTTCTGCATAATCACCCACTGCTTATATACATATATTTTCAGTGTAGTCCCAAATCTAGGAGGAAATACAACACCAG
The DNA here is from genome assembly GCA_035043635.1 of Drosophila rellima. Classification (NCBI taxonomy): domain Eukaryota; kingdom Metazoa; phylum Arthropoda; class Insecta; order Diptera; family Drosophilidae; genus Drosophila; species Drosophila rellima. Next base: position 5,357,060 of record JAWNMV010000146.1, on the reverse strand, counting down.
TACAGCGTTGATTTTAAGCACTGCCGAAAAGTATGCAATGAAATCTTGCTTGAGTCATCAGTTGTTTAACACTCAACATTGTTGCTCTGGTTAAATGTATTTTTGATATCGTAATTTAGCATCTAATAATAACGTGCTATTTAAGGAGTTCGGCGAACATACTTGACATTTAAGGCCCAGCCGCGCAAAGCAATCAATTTTCGATCCATCCCCACGCGAGTTGCCATAGCATTTTATCACACACACTTTAAATGCCGCCGCCTAGAAGCATGCAATGGAAATTTAGCGCGTACATTGTAAACTGTACACACAGTTGTCCCTCCAACCAAACTGATACGTATCGTACATTTCATTCTATGACATGCAACAACATTTCAACGGTTGTTTTACCCGTTTTCAAGTTGCATGCATAAATATTTATGACGCTTTTTAATGCATTTTTGCGCTTACCAGTTGCCCGTCGCCTGATCATATTTACAGTCCCAGCCGGGCGGCATTTTCTGATAGCCATTGGGTCCACCTGCATCGCTCATATTGGATGCCCAATATTTGATATACGTATATCCTTTATCGTTTTCGTACTTTTTTATATGTATTTATATTTTTGTTGTTGAATATTTATGGGTATTTAAACAAGAATTCGCAGCTTGTTTGCCAACTGTCTGCAACCCCGAAAACTTTTGCTGAATTTGCCCTTGCCACTCGAGCTTTGTAGTTGTTGTTGTTGTTGTTGGGGGTTGTAAACCACCACCAGTGCACACACACAAACACACAGTTACACACACACACACACCCAGACACAACAAGCAAAGTTATTTTTGTTTACAAGGCGCAGCCGGAAAAAAAAACACACCAAGCACACACACACACACACATATACACACACACAGGTAAACGGAGAGTCGGCGTGCCGTTAGTGCCAGGATTTCTGTTTTCTATCCCTTGCTGCTGTTTTCCTTTTACGCCGTAACCGACAACCGCGCGTGGCAAGCTTCTAACGTCTACTGACTTGGCCAGCACGATAGTCGTGGCTTAGCTGCCTCGGAGATGCTGCGTGGGAGCGAGCTTTCGGCTTGGCGCCAAGCTCCAGTGTTGCCAAACGCCAGACTGTTGTAAAAGCTTTAGCTTTCTTTCTGCTTTGACTTTCAGTTCAAATTGGAGACATCATATTTAAACTTTACAGTCTGACGGACTGAATATACAATTAAATACATTGGATTATTGTGACCAATAAACGACAAAATGGCGCTGCCAACACCGGAAATACGCATAACGCGTATAACGGAAACCTACCTGGAGGATGCAATGGACGAGATGAACAAACCGCCGGAGGGGCCGCCCAAGCTGACCAAGGCCCAAAAGAAAGCGGCCCGCAAAGAAGCCAAGCGTCTGCAGAAAGTTGAAGAAGAGAAGCTCGTCTTTCGCGTAAGTAAAGTGTCTTTAAAGAAAAGGAATCTCAATTGAAGGAAATAAGTCCTTCAGCATAATTTAAAAACCGAACTGGATCTGGGCAAGCGCATGGAGTTGCGCGGCATGGATGAGTGGAATGCCATTGCCGAGGAGATCAAAATAATCGAGCTGCGTCAGGAGATGGTGCAATGGGGCGAACGAGCTGCGCAAATAATCGACAACAAGAACGATCACATCCAGATGCTGCTCGATGACATGGAACAGACCCAGGAGCAGCATTCGCGTAACTTTTCCAAGACGATCGATCTGATTGATCACATCGGCGACTGTTATCAGGCGATGCTCGAGAGCAGCAAGCGAATGTACGAACAGCAGGCGGAGGATCTGCTCAAGGAGTTCTACGACGAGGTGCATTTCCGCACCGAGGAAGTGGAGGCGATGCACGAGAACAGCGAGAACATAATCCATGCCTCCAATCTCTTCACACGCGATCAGCTGAAGCTCGACTATCAGATCTATCTGGAGCAGCGCGATCACTATGTGAACAAGGATATCGAAGCTCGATTCCAGATACGCGATCAGGTTGTCAAGAAAATGACGGACATGCAGCAACAGCTCAATGAATTCGTAGACTCGCTGCATAATACCGAACTAGATGCCCACAAATACGAGAGAATTCGATCGCTAACCGAACGCCAACAGGCCTTTGTGGAGGAAACGCGAAAACTCGATGTGGAGGAGATGAAATACATTAGCTTACAGAATGAGACTCAGCGTGAAATGTTGCGCATTGAGACGGAAAATAATACCACGATCAACGATCTCAAGCTGGAGTATGAATACTTTGCGAATGTGCGAAAGAAGATCGAGGAGCGCATGCATATTGATCGTATTACGACTCACGAGAAGCTACGAATTCTCAGCACCGAGTGCTACGAATTGACCAAGGTATGATTTCACTTTAATTTGATTTTCGCTTTCCATGAAATTCCCTTTTCCTGTAGCGCTTTGAGAAGATCGTTAAGAGCGGAGAATTGCTCTTGGCTCTGTCGATCACCTGCCGAAAATTGCAAACAGAGTCGGAAAAAATCATTGTAGGCGGCGAGGTCGTAGATCCCATCGATATGGGCAATCTTAATGATGATTTTACATTGGATACGCTGGACATCAAGAAGCACGTGGACTTCACAGAGGACGATCTGGTCGAGTTAAATAAGAAGATGAAAAACTTCTGGCGTCAACAGTCGATGGCACAGGCCCAAAATATGCTGCTACTCGAGGAGAAGCGTCAACTGACCGAGGAGAATCAACGCTACATTGACTTCATCAAGTCCATGTCCAAGACCGAAAACGCAGAGGAACTGCGCTCGGCAATGATCGTCAATCCCTGCATACAGCCAACTCCATTCCTCTTTGATACGACCTGTCGCAGCTTCAGATTGCGCATCAAGAAGGAATCGATTACGGCGGGCAGAGATGGCCGTAGGATGGCGGCCAATGCCATCAAGACCATGGTCAATGGGAACGAACTTCTCACTTACAGTAGTAAAAAGTAGCTTTTAAGATCAAAACAAATAATTTCTCAAAATAGTTTCGCTTTTATGAAGTAGACTTTATCGAAGGATCTTAAGTTTTCCAGCGAAAGGAGTTTGATCAAAATACTTCAACTTTTAAATAGATCTCTAGCTGCTCTCGCAGCGGATGCTGTTTCCAAATTCTGTAGAATCTTAAGTAAAAATACTTTCTCTGGTATAGAGAACTCTTGGTATTTTAGGTGTAAAAAACTTATTATAAATACATTTCCTTTTAAAAAGAAAGCAATAGAAATCTTCTTCAAAAGACAACCCCAATTTCAGTAAGATCTTTAGACATTTCGGCAGATGTAACTAATTTACCCAAAATAACTGAAATACCTTTCACTCTTAGATGAAACTACAGCACTCAAATCAAATGTTTTTCCGTTCCTTAAAGCTATTTATTAAAAGCGATATCATGATTCTAGGTGTATATCATATAAATGTAAAACTCTAAGTTCATTTAAAAATTGTTAAGTGCAAATATAAATTTGCCTTTAACGTTGCTTTCTAGCTGTTTTTAACCAACTAAACAAATTTCTTTTTGGTCAAGCGAAATGCAGAAGCTGCTTCAGAGTGTGGCATGAAAAGGAAAGTCGAGATAAGGAACTGTGACTCGTTATCCTGTTCAAGTAAAGGACAGTGGCTTGATCTTCAGTCTCTCGGCGAGGGATGTGCAGGTCTTCAGCTGATTCTCCAGATACTGAATGCCGCCAGCCGCGTCCACGGCCTTCATGTTGTTTCCCTCCTTGTCGCCGGCCAACAGCACGGGCTTCGAAGGATCGGTCTGGAAGGTTTAAGAAGAGAGTTTAGAGCTGATCTTTGAAGAGTTTAGAATGCCTTTCTTACCGGAGTGACTCCTCGCAGACGTGAATTGAAGTCGCTCATGCGCTCCTCGAAGTCGGGCGCAAAGCAGTTGGGATCGACGGCAATGAAAACCTGTCCCAGATCAGCAGCTGAGTTGGCGCCTGCGTGCGTCCATTTGCGCACCTGTGTTGAGTACTTGGCGCCGGACATGACACCGGACAAGATGTCCACCATGGCGCCCAGACCGAAGCCCTTGTAGCCGGAGGTGAGCTCAGATCCGCCCAGGGGCATCAGGCAGGCCGTGTTGAAGCCCAACTCGGCATCGTTGGTCACATTGCCCTCAGGATCCTGCGCCCAGCCATCGGGCAGGGCAGCGCCCTTCCTGCGCTGGATCTCAATCTTACCCACAGCCACCGCTGTGGTGGCCATGTCCAGGAGGAACTTGTCACCATTGGCAGCAGGCGCACCCAGAGACAGAGGATTTGTGCCCAGAGCAGCCTCCTTGGCACCCGTTGGAGCCATCAAGGGCGACGTGTTCGTCATGGACATGCCAACGAGGCCCTGTTCCATCGCCCGCATCGCATACCAGCCAGCCATGCCGTAATGATTGGATCCCTTGGCACAGACCCAGCCAACTCCGACATTCTTGGCCTTCTTGATGGCCAAGTCCATGCAGAAGTTGCCCACAACAGCGCCGAGTCCATTGAGTCCGTCCACCCAGGCGGTCGAGGGGGTTTCCTTGAGTATCTGTGGCTCGGCAGCGCCATCTGTCGAGTTGATGGCCAGATCGTTGATGTACATCTCGAGCCGGTTCATGCCATGGCTAAAGTGTCCGCGATAGTCGGCGGCCACCAGCAGCTCCGCCTGAGCCACTGCGTGTTCCTCGGGCACGTTGACGGCCTTGAAGCAGTCGATCATAAAGCGACGCGACTCGGCGACTGCCACCAAATTGGCTGAACTGGCACCCGACGACATTCTTCGTTTGGAGATGGCCAAGTCTACAACAAAAACAATTCCTTGAGATACAAAATGGATTCGAACAATTCGAAAGGAGCGGGAACGTTTTGCGTTCGTTCAGATACGCGGCGAGATTGCGACTGCTTTCTGGCCTGGAGCTGCCCCTCAACGTCTAATAATTATAGTTAATCTAGCAAATTCTCACACACACTTATGTAGAGACTCCCTCTCTTTTCAGTTGGAAACAACAAAGGGAGCGGGGTATTTTACAATATCTGATATGGTTTTTGGCAAACTTGAAATTTCTCATATCTTAATTCTCAGAGAGAGAGAGAGAGGAACTGTATTTACCGAATACTTATCAGTCTAGCAAGTCGTGTGTGTGTGTGTGTGTGTGTGTGTATCTGTGTGTTTATATAGCTTCTCGATGATTATATGGCAACTAAGCGAACTCGCAATCTCTTTGTGCCAGACAGACACGCGCGTGTAACTAGTTTATTTTTTTTTTTTAACAGTGTTCAATCATTTTTTTGGCACGGAATGCTTAGAAACTTGTTTTGAGAACTCAAAAATAGGTCAATATTAGTTGGGAAAAGGCTCGCTACATTTTTAAAAGTATTTCTCTATATTTATCATATAAATAATTATTTTTATGTTTTTAAAGATTTTAATAATTATTTAACTAGGATTCAATCATTTAAGAACCAATTGTCAAAGTCATTTTTTAAATAAAAAAAAAGGAATAATCTATTTGATGAATTTGCCCTGTATAATATACACGATCGGTTTTAATTGAGAAAGCATTATTCAAGAAAATAATCTTGTTTGATAAATTGAAAAAACATAACCCTATCATAAAGATTATTAACTGTCAAGGGTATTTAATTTTCGGTATTTTGTTTTTAAGTTTCTATACTCATAAAAAATATACTTATTTCTACATTAACTTGTTTATAGACATGTTTATCATTTTAAAATGTGACATGTACATATTGATATGACTGTGACTGTAGTCGAGTTCAAGTTTTGAAATTTCCTAGTGTATGTGGGAAGTGGCAGCAACGTCGAGTGCTTGAGCTTGTTGCTAATGACCTTGAACTTCATTTGCGGCATATGAAATGAATGAAATACTTTAATAACAATTGATGGATAAATTAATTATGCAATGTGTTGGATACGCACTATTGATTAATTGTGGCGGAAATCTACTGAAACAATGATGATAATGAAGCGCATTACGAGTACTCTGAAGTGTTTACTTGCCACATTTGTCACAACAGTTACGTGGTGTTAACTTGTTTACATGGGCCACTCCCACTTGAGTCCACTTGAGTTCTGTGCTGACCTCACACAATGAAAGCGAAAATTGCTGAAAATTGAGCATTAACAAATAGGACTTAAGAGGGCACAGAAAGCACTATATATAAAGCTGATAGCCATAGAATTCTAATCTTATCAGGCTTAAATTAAGAGGTTTCTTATCAATAGAACCATGGCCTGTTTCTTTAGACTCCCAAGCAGCTGTTGTGGGTTTCTTTTTATATAATATTTAATTCCATTTCCACTCGGTTCATTATTAGAAAGTCAAGTTCAAGTTTTTTGCGTATTCTGAACCTTCTAAACATTTTTATTTTTCTACACAATTTTTAAGTTTTATTAAAATTTTGTCAGCACGTCAAAATTTATAAAATGGTTGTATAACTTAGTAAAGATCATGATCTATACGGTCTACAGTTTAAATAAATTTCATTGGTTTTATTTGAAGTCTCTTGGCCAGTTCCTCGCACGTCTTTAGCTGATTCTCCAGATACTCCAGGCCCCCCGCTTTATCCACGTTCTCCATATTCTTGGCCTCCTTGTCGCCGGCTATCATCACGGGCATTTTGGGATCAGTCTGTGAAAAATTTTTATTGATTAAATAATTTTAACTTATGCAATCTTACCTACAGGCTTAACTCCCCTCAGACGGCAGTTGAAATCGCTCATACGCCCCTTGAACTCAGGTGCAAAACAGTTGGGATCGATGGCAATGAAAACATGGCCCAAATCTGCCTTAATGTCGGCGCCCGTGTGCGTCCATTTGCGCACCTGTGTTGAGTACTTGGCGCCGGACATGACGCCCGTCAAAATGTCCACCATGGCGCCCAGACCGAAGCCCTTGTAGCCAGCACTTAGTTGGGAGCCGCCCAGGGGCATCAGGCAGGCCGTGTTGAAGGCCAGTTCAGCATCGTTGGTCACCTTACCATCGGGTCCCTGAGCCCAGCCATCGGGCAGGGCAGCGCCCTTCCTGCGCTGGATCTCAATCTTACCCACAGCCACCGCTGTGGTGGCCATGTCCAGGAGGAACTTGTCACCATTGGCAGCAGGCGCACCCAGAGACAGAGGATTTGTGCCCAGAGCAGCCTCCTTGGCACCCGTTGGAGCCATCAAGGGCGACGTGTTCGTCATGGACAAACCAACGAGACTCTGTTCCATCGCCCTGAGAACGTACCAGCCAGCCATGCCGTAATGATTGGATCCCTTGGCACAGACCCAGCCAACTCCGACATTTTTGGCCTTCTCGATGGCCAAGTCCATGGAAAAGTTGCCCACAACAGCGCCGAGTCCATTGTGTCCATCCACCCAGGCAGTCGCCTTGGTTTCCTTGAGTATTTCTGGCTCAGCAGCGCCATCTGTCGAGTTGATGGCCAGATCGTTGATGTACATCTCGAGCCGGTTCATGCCATGGCTAAAGTGTCCGCGATAATCCGCCCCCACCAAGAGATCAGCCTGGGCCACCGCGTGCTCCTCCGGCACATTCACAGCCTTGAAACAGTCAATCATAAAACGTCGTGACTCCTTGACGGTCACCAGCTTGGGGAGTTTCTTCTTAGAACTCGACGACTTGCTGCGTATGGGGACAACAAGGGCTGAGGAAAGGTTTCCTTAAGCTAAAGTTTAGATTAGAGATGGACGCGTGAGGAAATGCATTGGTCACGACACGAAAATAAATCACACGCTCGATTATAAATTTTGACAAACACGGGTCGACACAAATATTAATCGTGTCACGACACGAGCTTAAATCTATTTCAGAAACTTCCCTTAGCCTCTAATTATATTAGGCTTGAAAAGTTTTACGCTCTATTTGATTTATCGATTAACACCGTGTTATTACGGATATGAAATAATTATAAGCCAGGTAAAATCTATAGATACATATGTATGCATATATTCTGTCCAAATTGATCACACTACATTTGTCATCGCCTGTATCGACTCACGATAAAGCGTTAATTGAAGCGAAACGGGTTTTTCGGGGAGCCTTGTTAAGCATTAAGAACAAGTGTTGGGGTGTTCATTTAATGCGCTTTCAATTAGGCAATCAACTTGTCATTAGTAATGCCTGTCCGAGAACTGGAACAATGACTGGAACCGCAATTGAATGAAACCCCCAACAACGTCACAGAAACTAAACGATATTTGATGAGTAAATTCCAAAACGCCCAAAGTTTATTGTGATGAATGAACACATGTATCTATTAATTGATAAGTACAAATAAAACAAGTTTAATAAATTTTATTATGCTGGTATTATGATCACGAAACAGTTAAAGATCATCTTAAATGTAGCTTTTACATAAACACCTGCTAAAAAATGCTATAAACTTTTCTAGGTAATATTTTAATGGGAAATAAAGTGATTGCAGTCTCTAAATTTAAACTTATCGCGTAATAACTTCCCGTCGCTGCAAAAATAAATATTTGTCCCTAATTAAAAAGTGCGCCCCCTTAAAAATTAAATGGCATTCACATGTAAACAAACTGCCACTTGTTGAGTCGCATTCGCATCTGCTGATTTTATAGCTGTTCCACAAAAAAGCGTTTGTTTTAATTATAAATGTATAAATACATTTATGTCTATATAAATGTATATACATATTCATTGTATATGTATTTAATTTGGCTAACTTTGCGTGGGCGGAATTCACAATTTGCAAGATTCGTAAGATTCGCGTCGATAAGAACCCGGTGACAGCATACGAGCTCGAATTCGAGTTCGAAATGCTCAATAGGGTTGTCAGCTCATTTCGCTGTCCGTTGGCGTAGAGGAGGAAGCTCAGAGATAGGCATATAAATCATAACGCATAGATAATAAACAATTGCTCGCGTTATTAGCATAACAAAGCTTAAACTTACCGCTATTATTTGCATTTGCTTTTGGCTCTGCTGCAAATGCTGTTGTATGCGCTGCTGCAGCTGCGAGAACACGCCCACATGCTTGCTGTAATTGTTGGCGCCTTTGAAGTGTGTGAATTAACCGCCAACTGATGTTTGTGTGGGTGTTGGCAGCGATCGCACGACGCGAGCAGCGCAATGTCAACGACGCCATAGTCAGAGTGAGTACGCTAAGCGCCACTAAAATAGCACATCTACGATGTTAACATAGAATTTAAAAAGAAAAAATTCCAAATTAAAGACGTGAAACTGAAAGACTTGGCATTCTTTAAATTTGAATTCTGTTCAATTCATAGCTACAATAACCGTTATTTCTTTAGTTTATTTACAACTTTTTCCACACGCGTTTCTAATCGGCTGGTGTGGAGTGTATCGCGAAAATGAACTACAAAAAATATCAATAACAACAACACGATCACACAAACAAAGCCCAAAAACAGAAACTAGTTAACGCGACGTAAGACGAGCACGTAAAAATAACAACAATCTCAAATAGACAAGACAACGAGCTACGTAACGAACAAAGGGGCAAAAAGGGGAGAAAGAAGCAAAACAGCTGACGCAGACGTCGACGATTCTGCTGCCGTCGCTGCTTCTGTTGCTCTCAAGTTTTTTGCCTTTTGTCTTGCACTTTTTAGTTATTCTCTAGCCGCGTGTGTTTTAGAACGTTTTAACTGCGTTGAGCGCGTTTAAAGTTGTGATTTTGTTGGGAAGATTTAACGCGTCGTATAATAATAATAACAACAATTACCCAACGAAATAGAAGACGAATGTTTATAGCGCGCCGGCAAGCACAACAACTAACAACACAAATACTACGTAAAGTATTATTATGAGCACAATAAAATACAAATCGCAACTAGCTTATATTTGCACGCAAACAGCTATTTATGTAATTTGCCCGACGCTACATTAACAACAACAACAGCACAATTCGCATAAAACTACGAAGCCAACAACAAATCACTAGGCAGAATGCGTATTTTTTCTTATTTAGCGCCTGGTCGCCTCTCGTGCTGCGTTGTCGGAGCACCAAGTTGAACTGCCATGAACTGAGTTGGAGGCGTTGTAGCCGACGACGACGCTATCGCTTTTCCACAAGGTGCCCCAAGCGACGACGGCTACGACTATCAATTGATGAAAAGTGAAATTTAAATGATATACAATTGTTCGCGTCATGCGTAGAAATGCGTGGAAGCAGACATAAAAGCAAACGAGAAAGAGAGCGCGCATATAAACAAATATGACCTTGACAATAACCAGCAGACAATTGCTCATTGAAAATCGTTGCTAATTAGTAACAAAAACATTTAAATGCACTTTGTTAATTTGATTGTGCAGTTATGTTAACTGTTTTGCTGCTATGAACATAGTGCAAATCAATTAAATTTGTTTATTTAGCAGTGGAGTTGCTAAACTATCGATGGCGTTATCGATATATCGAAGAAACTTAGCGCCAACTGCCGAAATTTCAAATTTGCACAGACAAGAGAATAGATATTTGAATGCGTCATTGTTGTTGTTGTTGATTCAGCGATATTCTAACCGCTTTATATGGTAATTTGTATTCGGTGTATGCTAATATTCTATTTCACCTGCTATGCACCATAATTACAATAATTATTAAATTCATATTGTTTACACACGTATGCAAATAACAAATGTCAACCAGGTCGCGACTCACAACGAACGATTTCGAGTGTTTTCGAGTACTCGCTTGAGTGCCCCTATTAGCACATGCCACTGATTACGGTTGACAGCAGAGCCTAAGATAGATGAAGTCGCCTACGACGATGTTGACTATCAATATGGCTATAGTTTATCGGCAGCTGTGTTGATTTTTATGGATGCCCAGCAAAAGGGCAAAACTGTTAAGGAATCGAATTAAAATCTCGACAAGCTCATTTTGGGGTAATTTCAGTTGCCTCAGAGGCAAAAACAATAAATTAACAACAAATGCTAACATAAGCAAGAAAAAAGTTATCTTTGGCACACCGAAGATTTGATACCCTATCGTAACTTTGGCAAAACTGATCCGAATTCCAAGCGGAATGTCATTTTGTTCATGGTTTGGCCTCTAAATTCATTCAAATTTTATAAATACCGTTCAAATAATTTCATAATTTAAAGTCTCGAGTTTTCACTTTTAATCAGCTCCTTATGTCATAATTAGTATAAAACAACACTTTAAAATTGATTCTGAGACGGTTCTGTTCCTCCTTTACCCATTTGGTGACACATTGATAATACCCTCTTTAAGGGTATAACAAACAAACAAACGATAACAAACAAATACACTCACACAGAGACATGTGGGCACACGAAGGCAATCATATGTCATCATCATCATCAGCAGCATGATGGCATATTATAGAACACAGCAACAATGCTGAGTCAGAGTTGTCATCCGAAAGCCCCAATTGGGGCCGGACTCAGAATGAGACTCGCACTCTGAGTTGGGCTTTGGCTTTGAGGTTGGCTGTGGTGCTTTCGCTTGGCACGCTCAGCGCATTCCATTCGAGTGCAGAACGCCGGTGGAGACAGTCGAGACAGCGCCACGCAGCTGTGCGAGTCGATTGATTAATAATCAAGTCAGGTTGAAGCACGATAGCGCGGCCAAGGGGGATAAGCCGAAAAGAAAAACAATAAGGCATATCAACAAAAATACAGCAAGCCACAATAACTAACAACTAACTGTGGTAACTTCTGGGTATTTGTGGTATAACATTAACCAATCGAAGACGAGGCGAAACGCAACGTTTTGCTAATTACTTTGTTTTTCATTCGGTTCTGGTTCCTCTCCCAACTGTTTTTAGCTTTGGCTAAAACATTTTAAAGCCGAAAAGTTTTCAGTGTGTTTTCGTTTTGGCCTCGTGAAAGTTTCCACGCTGCGTGCCACGGGTAAGTACGAAAAACCAAATCAAAATTGATATTCAACCTTTGGCATTGAAGCGTATTCAGCATACAGACACAACCAGAAATAATTTCACTTAATTGCAGTTAACAAATTACAAAAATGGCCAGCACGAACGTTAAAATCACCGAATCGAAACTCGACTTATTTCAAGCACCACGAAACTATGCATTGGCACACGCCGTTGAATCATCATTCAGTGCAATCCGCGGCACGCTCGCCTGGCAGTTTGCCCTCATCTTTGGCGATGTGGACGAGCTGAGACAGCGCCGAGTCACCAGCGGCAATTGCGTCGTGTTGGAGCACAATGCACGATTTGTTTACTACCTGGTCACCAAGGCGAATCTCTATGCCACGAGCACATATGATGATGTCCAAGCGGCATTAATTTGCCTGCGAGAGCATATGGTAAGTCAATTCAGACAATTACAGACCATTTGATGTTGGAGAGAGGGGAGAAGTTTTATGAGAAAAGATTTCATCTTTAGAGAAGAACAGAAAGGTTAAAAGAACTCAATTTGAAGAGCTTTATTACTAAAGATCACATCTTCAATCAAATTCATTTTAAAACAAGGTAGTCTCTGAAACAGGAAATTTGTTGTGGAACAAAATATCAATTAGGTTTACTTTAAAGATAATGGCCGAAACAAACGGGAATTTGCCGTTAACGTGTTTGGAGCAGCGAGCAACAAAGCAAAGCAATCACTCGATAGACAGCATAGAGCGAGCAGATCAAGTAGATCAAGCAGATGGACCAGTAGCTCAACCCTTGAACAAAGCCTCTCAAGCAGATCAAGATAAAACAAATATTGACATTATCTTGAGCTGTTCGAAATTCATAAGCGAAAATGAAAGGGATATAATTTCTTTGTGCATAGCCATGTTTGCGATTCTTACAGCGATGGTGATATCAGAGTATTTGCGGGATAAGATATAATATCAAGAATTATTAAAATTAGTTTCAATTAAAATTTAAACAAAATATATTGATTTACCAGTTTACTATTTATTTATTTCTGAAATCAATTCAGAAACAGAAAAAAATTAACAAAATTTAGCTCATTCAATAATTTAAATTCAAAAATTTGTGGTATTTTTAAAAGCAAATTTCCATAAGGTAGGGTATACAATCTGTCTACAATTGATTCTCGATTTTTCTTAATTAATAATCAAATATTTCTACAGCGCAATCATGAAATCACCAAAGTGGCCATGCCACGCATCTGTTGCGGCAACGATGGCCTCGATTGGAAGCAAGTGAAGCGCATTATGCAGCAAATCTTTGCCCACAGCGAGTATCCCATCGAGATACTGATCTGTGAGTATGACGACATCTCAAAAGAGGTGAGTAATTAACCGTGCACATGAAAAAAATAAATGGCAAATTATTGTTAATCTCATCGCATTTGCAGCTGGCTGTGCCCAAGTGTCAGATTACCGAGGCCAAGGGAAATTTGTTTAGCGCACCGGAAAACTTTGCCCTGGTTCATTCCGTTAGCGCTGACTTCGCCATGTGCGCTGGCATCAATTTGCAGTTCCGCTGCAAGTTTGGGCATGTGGATGATCTGAAGAAGCAGAACAAACACACGGGAAATGTGGCAGTATTGGAGCAAGGCGGTCGCTTCATTTACAATCTGGTTACCAAGGAGCGGGCACACGAGAAATGCACCTACACGGCATTGTACTACGCGCTGTTGGCCATGCGTGAACATATGGTTAGAAGCAATCCTATTGTTGAGTGTAATCCAACTCTAACTTCTCATTTATATCTGTAGCGTGAGCACAGTGTCACCAAGTTGGCCATACCACGTCTGGGCTGTGGCATCGATCGTCTGGACTGGCTGCGTGTGCGCAGCTTGTTGGAGCTGGTCTTCGTCAGCGATAGCGTGGACATCATTGCCTTCTTCTATGAGCCGCCCAGCATGGACCGGGACACCATCAAGGTGATGTGCCCCACCTGCCATCACATGAAGCTCATGCAGTTGCCGCGCAGCGTCAGCTCATCCCGACAGTCGCTCCACAGAGAGAAGACTCCATTCTGAGCGGAATGGATAACCCTTAATTATTGTATATACAATTTATATTTATTTCTAACACAACGCGGTATGGTTTGCATGGGATTATTTGGACTTGAACACAGCACCAGATGCACGCACCGTTACTTATCTAGTGGTTAAGAGTTTTGGATAAAGACATATTTATGGATATTTATGTAATTTAAGTGTACGACTTTACAAAGCAAATAAAAGACACCGCCCTTTGGCTGACAATTAAATGTTAACTGATTTCATTTAAATTAATCAAAGTAAACTGTATTTAAACTCAGTCGGAATTCTCTGCTCATTCAAAATGTATTCTCCGAAACTTTTAGATTTGCGAGACGCCTTTCGTCGTGCTTTTGTTCTGGGCATGGCTGCCAACTATAAACTTAACGAGGTCGATGGGGACCTCTTCTCAGCCCCCAAGACGCACTCCTTGGCCCACTGCGTGGGCGCTGATCTTGGCATGGGCGCTGGCATAGCGGTTAAATTCAAGGAAGTCTATGGCAAAGTGGATGAGCTGCGAGCCCAGAAGGCCGGCAGTGGTGAAGTGGCTGTGCTGAAGGATGATCAACGCTATATCTACTATCTGGTGACCAAGCCACAGAGCTGGGACAAGCCCACCTACGATTCTTTGCAGTCTTCGCTGGAGAAGATGCGCGAGCACATGGTAAAAATGTTGAATTATACAAATGTAATGTTCTTCAATGGTTTATTCTGCAGGTGAAGAACGACATTGATAAGCTGGCCATACCACGCATTGGCTGTGGCATCGATGGCCTGGAGTGGGACAAGGTGAGCGCGTTGTTGGAGCAGGTCTTTGGCAAGGAGCAGGTGGAGATTGTGGTCTATAACTACGTGCCGCCGCAATAGAAGCAGATCCAGGAACTTGATTACAGTTTATATTGAATTGCCTGTTTATTACTCAGATGTGCCTGGCACATAATTAAAGACAACCAGTTCCGTGGCATCTGCCTGAAATATCTCAATAAGCATGTCTTTTACTTTCGTCCAGTTGAGTCCATCCAAACCGCAGCCGATGCGCGGCAGCGCCAGCTTCTGTACATTGTGTTTAGCCTGCAGGAAGAAAGATTTATTATTATAATAGAATCTTATGCATAGATTGTCTGTCTTACCATATGCTGTTGCATGGCGCTCAAGGAACTGTGCAACAATTGGTAAGTGGGTTTTCCCCAGCTGCTCTGCTTGGTGATCAGATAGTAAATGTAACGTTCCTGATGCTGCAGTATGGCCACGCCCCCTGGCTGCACGTTCTGCTTTTGCAGGGCAGCCATCTGACCAAATTTATTGCTATAACAGAATAACGTCATTTATAATATAGACAACTCTTTGAGTAACCCACCGAAATTTCACTGCGATCCCTTTGCCCATACGCAAATCAGCAGCTACACAATGACACATGGAAAATTCGGGGCCAGCGGAAAATAAGTCGCCGTTGACTTCTTTCAGCTTGAAATCTGTCATTTTTACACACAGATTTTTATAAAACAAACAAGTTTCTCAAATTGTATTTCCAATATTGCCGCGCGAAAGCACACACTAACGTCGACAAGCGAATGGCAAAAATAAGCAAAGAAACACAACAGCTGATTGCTTCAGTGCTGTAAAATGAGTAAGTATTGAAGAGTGTTAAAAGTAGTGAACATATTCAGTCACTGTTAAATTTAAATAGCATTATTATACTTTTATTTAGTATTTATGTAAGTATTTTGTTTATTGTTAATGTTTGTAGTGAAAGGAAAGTAAATTAATACGTTTAAGTCACGACTTTTGTAATATCAACAGTGATTTAGTTACTTTGAATATCAGCTGTGACGAGGTACTGAAAGATACCTGCAACTGATTACAAAATTCATAGTTCAACTCAGATAATGTTTTAGCTGTTCTTAATCTGTTATAAATGAGTTTTATTTTCAATTTTGTCGCTGCAATCATTCGCAAAATGCTGGAGCTGCTGCAGATTGGAGGCAAACTAACGCACACTCTAAGCATTTATGTGAAAACGAACACGGGTCGCACTTTATCGGTCAACCTGGAGCCGCAGTGGGATATTAAGAACGTCAAGGAGTTGGTGGCTCCCCAGTTGGGGCTCCAGCCGGAAGAGGTGAAGATTATATTTGCCGGCAAAGAACTCAGCGATGCGACCACCATTGAGGTATATATTAAAATATTTGAAGAATCATAGCTAATCATTAATCAGTTGTTGTGGTAGCAATGTGATCTGGGACAACAAAGTGTGCTGCATGCCATAAGGCTGCGTCCGCCTACGCAACGGGAGCGAGAGCGGCAAGCCAGCACGCTGTTGGAGGAGGAGCCAACCGTTGAGGAGCCATCGAAGCCGCTGAACGAAACGCTGCTCGATCTGCAGCTGGAAAGCGAGGAGCGTCTCAACATCACCGACGAGGGTGAGCTACAGTTGGCCAACTGCGAATCATTGCTAATCTTTCGGCCACATCCGCAGAGCGTGCACGTGCCAAGGCGCATTTCTTTGTCCACTGTGGCCAGTGTGAAAAGCTGTGCAAGGGCAAACTGCGTGTGAGGTGCTCCCTCTGCAAAGGAGGCGCCTTCACTGTCCATCGTGATCCCGAGTGCTGGGATGATGTGCTCAAGCCACGACGCATTCGTGGCCACTGCGAGAGTCTCGAAATTGCCTGTGTGGACAACGATGCTGGTGATCTGCCCTTTGTCGAGTTCTACTTTAAGTGTGCGGAACATGTTTCGGGCGGAGAAAAAGATTTTGCGGTCCCCCTAAACTTGATTAAAAATAACATTAAAGATGTGCCCTGTTTGGCCTGCACGGATGTGAGGTGAGCTATGCATTAACTAACTATGCCAATCCATAATTCATGTATTCATTTTAGTGAAACAGTTCTGGTCTTTCCTTGCGCCTCGCAGCACGTCACCTGCATCGATTGCTTCCGCGATTATTGTCGCTCGCGCCTCAGTGAACGTCAGTTTATGCCGCATCCGGACTTTGGCTACACGCTGCCCTGTCCTGCCGGCTGTGAGCATTCGTTTATTGAAGAAATCCATCACTTTAAGCTGCTATCACGTGAGGAGTACGATCGTTATCAACGCTTTGCCACCGAGGAGTTTGTACTACAGGCTGGCGGTGTACTCTGTCCACAGCCTGGCTGTGGCATGGGCTTGCTTGTGGAGCCCGATTGTCGAAAGGTAACCTGCCAGAATGGCTGTGGCTATGTCTTCTGTCGCAATTGCCTGCAGGGTTATCACATTGGCGAATGTTTGCCTGAAGGTGCCACCGGCAACGCACAAAACTCCTGTGAATACACCGTGGATCCTAATGTTAGTCTCTTGTATATTGTATCTCAATAGAATTGTAACATATTATATATCACAGCGCGCTGCCGAAGCTCGCTGGGAGGAGGCCAGCAATGTCACCATCAAAGTCAGCACCAAGCCCTGTCCCAAGTGTCGCACACCCACGGAGCGTGATGGTAAGTCATCATACATGATAACAGATGCTTATATAACTCCGTTTCTTATGTTCCATTTAAATTCCTGCCATGACAGGTGGCTGCATGCACATGGTCTGCACACGCGCTGGTTGCGGCTTCGAATGGTGTTGGGTCTGTCAAACCGAATGGACGCGAGACTGCATGGGCGCCCATTGGTTTGGCTAAATCTTTTTAACTTGGGAAAGAGTCCATTATTTTATCTTACGTTTGTTTGTTGACTATTCTGTATACGTTTTGCCTGTTTTAAAGACTGTTAAAGTAACTAAAAGAAAGTAAATTTTGAAAAACATGTTTTAAAACCTATAATAAACATAAAATTATAACTTCAAGCTGCCA
Source organism: Drosophila rellima (assembly GCA_035043635.1). NCBI lineage: Eukaryota > Metazoa > Arthropoda > Insecta > Diptera > Drosophilidae > Drosophila > Drosophila rellima. The sequence continues at coordinate 5,339,305 of JAWNMV010000146.1, read as the reverse complement.
TAATTCCTCATTATAATTTTTCTAAAAATTCTACTATAGTTTTACCTTGAGTTTAGGTCACTTAAGTCCTACGGGAATTATTCCCCATCGCCCTCACCCTGTATGTCGTCTACAGAATCAATAACATAAAACACCCTTGACTGTGTGCGCCCGAGTGTTTATCCCCAGCACCAGACCCCTATCCTACCCCACTGTGTTCTGGCGTTGCGTGCGCACGCTTTGTTTACGTTTTTTTTTTTTTTTTTATTCCGCCGCATCGTTGTCACCCGCAATATTTTGGAGGCTTTTCTTGTTGACTGCGAAAACCGCAAAACACACAACACGTGCATCCAGCGAGAGAGAGAGAGAGTGAGAGCAAGTACGATAATGAGTGTGCAAAGAGAGCAGAAGTATTTGCGCAGTATGCTCTCTTACACTCGCGCTCTCTTGTTTGAGCTCTCTCCCAGATTCAATCAATATTAATGGCAACTATTGAGTGTACGTCTGTGTGAGTGACTGAGTTTATATGTGTTCGTGTCTGTTTACCTCTCCGGTTATAATTTTACTTGCGGTCATTGGATTTCCTTATCGGTCAAGTACTTGTGTCATTTTGGCCAAATTGTGAGTGGGTAGTTTTATGTTTGAAACATGTACGGTTTCTACGCCTTATTGTAGGCTATAGTTTATGGTATCTGTTATCCAGGCACATCAATAAAACAGGCGCATACATACCCATTGATAACATGACCAGCACTGAACCAGGGAAACCCCCATGACAATTGCCGCGATTCGCCTGCGCGCTCTATCGCACTCTCTCTTCAGCCTCTCTCTCATCCCTCACACTCTTGCGCATTTTGATGAAGCTCTCTGTTTTTGTTCGGTTTCTGTTTTGTGCTCTAATTCGTAAGCAAAGTAAATGAAATTTACAAATGACATTTGCAGAGAGAAAGAGAGAGAGAGAGAGCTGCTATGGTCCATTGCAATTGCCAAATGTGAGCGCTCTCTCTCGCGTGCGCGCTCTCTTCAACCTCGCGAACCCAACAAAAGCTCATAAAACAGAGCGTGTGTGGGCAGGTTGCCCATCAAATCGGGTCACATAGTTTGCGCTGGGTTCCCCAGTGCAGCACAGTCGTTGTGCCGTTTTTTTTGTGTTGCCTTCTTCTGTTTTCTTCGTTCCGTAGTGTGCCCTGTTGTGTGTCGCCCCTGTTGTTGTTTTGCTTCTCTGCTGCTAGCTGCTTTTTCGCCGCCGTCTTTTGCCAGTTTTTCTTCTTTGTACAATTTTCGGGGGTACTGACGACAACGGCGTTGAGGCTCTCGGTGTATAAATGGTAGCGCGCCAGCCGTATCGCGTTTCAGTCTACGTTGGACTTTGGCGCGCATCGCACACGCTGCGTATACGTAACGCAGTTACATCCAAGGTTCAATCAGTCGGCACTCACCCATCTAAATCGGAATGTGATTGTCACTGTGTGAGTGCGTCTACGATTTTTTTTGCACATTCGATCGTAGCCTCTCTTCGATTTTTTGCGCGAGAGTGTAAAGAGTGTCGTGAATAAGAGTGTGTGGGAATTCGCTATAAAATTTGAATTTGTGCGCAACATTGCAAGTGTAACGGTATTTTTGAAATTATTGAAATCTAAAAACGCTTTTAAACGAACGCATAAAGTGAATACATACATAAATTAAAAATAACAATATTGAATAAAAAATTTATAAAATTTATAAATTATGTTTAACAAATTTTTAAGGAAAATCTAAACTGTCAGGAAAATTTCGGTAAGTATTCAAAGGAAATAATTTATATTTTTAAAGCTGGACTTAAAGAAAATATTTAAATTATTAAACCTGATTTGATGGTCCCTTGCAAATAATTACAAATTAATATATTTCCGCACACCCTTAATAGAAGTATCTCTTCTTCATGATAATATTTGTCATGCACGCACAGAGCTTACGCACTTGCCCCAATTATTGAAAAGCATCAGCAAGAATAACAACAATACACAAACACAGCAGCAAGAACAACAGAACAGCAGCAAGAGCAATACGCATGAAGCTCTCAATTAAAATTGCATTTAAAAAAATCTGCAGCATACTTTCAGGCGCTGTCAATATTTGCTAGCTCAAGTGCGAGCAGGGAGCTCACATATTGTGACGTATGTGCAAGCAACGACGTCAACGTAATAATTACTATGCAGGTGCGCATGTATGTGTGCATATGTCACACACAGACAGACTCGCATGTCTCTGCGCTCGCTGCTGCGAAATGGAACTGTTAAAGTGTAGAGAGCATAGCAAAGAATTAATGAAGCTGTGTTCTGTGCTCTGTGCTCAGTGCTCAGCCAAAGCTGTAAGTTGACTCGACACGACACAGCTCGCTGTGTTTTTATTGATTTATATGCGCTGAAACTGGGCGGCTGTTGCTGTCCCAAAACAGTACACTCACACACAGACACACACATACAGAGACAGACAGCAGCAGCAGCAGCAGCAGCATCTCGCAACTCATGCCCCAAAACTTCCGTTTCCTACTGTGCACTTGCAACGCATGAGCATCGGATAATGAGAGAGAGAGAGAGAGAGGGAGAGAGAATGGGCGCGGGAGAACAAGAGTTGGGACTGAGGTAGCATCCAATTTTGAGCCTGATTGCAGTTGCCCAATTTATGGGGCTCAATTCCTTTACAGTGCTCATTTCTGGCTTCTGGCACACGCACTCATCATAACCCTTTTCAAATGCCATTTACATGCAAAAAGCTCGCTCTCTGCCGGTCACACTTTCTCCCTCTGACTCTCTCTCTCTCTCTTCGTTGGCTCTTGTCTCTCTGCGCTCAGCGCGTGTTTACATTTACATTGATTATGTTATCCACAGCGCGTGGCTGCTAATAGAGTTGCTGCCTCCCTCTTTCGTCCATCCCTTGCTCTTGCCTCCCCTTCCCCTCCCTCTGTTTCTCCCTGTTGCCTACGGAATTTGCTAATTTGTGCGACCGACAGCAGAAGCAGCAGCAGCAGCAGGACATCAGCCAACCTCAACGCCCAATCAATAAACTTTGCTGGCGCTTTTGACGCTCCCAACTTATCAATCGCTTTGAATAATTGTATTCTTTTTTTTTGTTTGTTGTTGTCTTTTTTGTATTGCTCAACAATATTTTTGCAAAAAACAAAAATAAGAACCCATTTTTATTAATCAATAAACGACACACGTCGGGCGCAAGCTCCCTCACACGCACACACACACACATAAACACCCACTCACACACAGATACACACACACATAGCTACTGCTGCTGCAAGACGCTGCCTGGTTATGGCTCCTGGTCCGGCAACTGTTTCATATTCAATAAGCCACCTCCCGACCCCCTCTACCTCTCTCACTCCCACACACACACACACACACACACACTTATTTCCTCTCTCTCTCTCTCCCCATCTTCCTCTCTTTCACACTCACGGAATGTGTGCACTTTTGTGGCTCATTAACGGTTTGCGTGCGACCCAAGTGCATGTGGCTATTATGCATTCATCTGCATGTATGTGTATATGCAAGTGTGTGTGTGTGAGTGTATTGCTCGCTCGATAAGTTGAGTTGCTTGTTGTTGCTGCCAGTGCGTGAGTGCAACACAAACATCATTTTGCGGGTGGGCTCATTATAAGGCGCAATTTGAGGCATCCATCATCTTCAGCAACTGCATCACATTTGCTCAACTGGCAGCTCAGCTGCTGCAGTATATATCCGACAAGTTAAACCCAACGATCTAAACTATAGTTTGGCAATTAAGTTGGCTTAAATGCATTTAGTTGTGAAATAATAAATTGAGACAAATAGAGAGAGAGTGAAGCAGGACTTGAAATTGCATTCATCAAAATTTCATTGCATACTTTGTGGCGTTTGCTTTAAATGTGCTTATTTATTTAATGAAATGAAATGACAGAAACAAACAAAATTAAATCAAATAAAATAACATTATATAATAACTTTAATATACTTATATTACAATTGATATTTGCTGTGTTTTCCCTAGTCCTTGCAAAAATCTTGGATCATATAAATAAATTGTCAATTTAAAATCTATATTTAAATTAAATTGATTTATTAAAACTGTTTAGTCTTTGATATTATTCTTTCGAGGTTTTCTTTAAATAGTTGTGTCAACTGTTCCCAGTAGTAAATAAATACAAATATGGTCACAAAATTGTTTGTTTTGTTAACTTTCAAGTTTATATTTGTTGATATAAAATTTAATAAAAAAATACATAATATTAAATTAAAATTAAATTAACTAACCAACAATTACAATAATAATTGTATTATCTGCCTATAGCTATATGCCAATGTCCTGCGGTTTTAATGAGCATTAAACATTATTGGCCCCCTCAAAATAGCTATAAATTGGCATTATATTAAACTATCCCACTGTTTACTGCGCTATCACTTCCAAACCCCCCCTCTCTTCCCCCTACCCACACCTGTTTGTCGGACAGACGCATTGCTATCAAATATTCAGGCTTTAAGTGCAGGACACACGTAACATTTGATATTAAAACTTTGGCCTTTGTGTACTTTGCAGGATAAAAGCCAAGGAATAAATGCAAGTGTAGACGACAAATTGCTGGCAGCATAAAAAAGGTAGTTTGGATGAAGGACACCGCGCCGAGGACGGACTGAAAAGGATTTGCAAGACTTAAAAGAGAATAAAAAAAGAGAAAAGAACAGGAAAATCAATAACAGACACATGTAAGAGGATATCCTCGCCATTGACCAGCGTGTGAAGGCGACGCAATATGGACGCAACAATAACGACTCGGACGGGGCAGTCAACTTTGCCATTGTTATTGCTCTTGTTGCACGAAACTTGCCACTAAGTTGCGCCTTAACTCTGACAGAGAGAGAAAGCGAAAAGAGCGAAGAGTGAAGCGTGAAGAGGGCTGACCATGTCGGACAGATACGCCGCCAGCTACTACGAGCAACTGCATCCGGCTCAGGCGCAGGCGCAGGCAGCGATGTCGCATTATGGGCCCGGTTATCGCAGCGGCTATGGGAGCGGCTATAATCCCTATGGCTATGGCTATGCAGGATCGGCAGCAGGCGCTCCATATATGCCCAATTATTATCGCTATGCGCCCTACGCTTCTCCACACTACAGTCAGCCGCCGCATCCACATCCACATTCGCATCCACATCAGCATCCACATCCGCATCCGGGCATTTTTACGCCTGCGGGTCAGCAGCTGATACCCTCCAGTGTGCTGCACTATCCGCCACGTTCCCATCCGCAATCACCGCATCCCCATTCCCATCCCCATCAGACGTCGCCTCAGCTTCATCCCCATCCACAAGCCCATCACGCTTATGCCCAGCAGCAACAATTGCCGCCAGGTGGCAGCAGCAACTACGAGCAGCCAGCACCTGCTCTTTACAGTGCTTCCGCCTATGGACAGTCGCGTGGCTTTGCCGCCTATCAGCCCTCGTCCAGCCACTATGCGCCGCCAGGACGCTCCACAACGCCGGCGCCCAATCGCACAGTGTTGCCGCCCAATTATCTGGAGCCGTTGAGAGGCAACTTTACAGATCAGCAGCAGCAGCAGCGCAGCATCTGCCACAGGCAGCTCCAAAGCTGGAGGAATCCTTGCCGGACCATGAGACGGAGGCTGCGTCGCCGTCGGCACAGCGACTGACGACATCGCCGCCACTTATCAGTGCCACTGGCACCGACAGCGGCATCAGCAACTGCAGCACGCGGGCCAGGAGCGACAGCAGCCAGAGCACTCCCGTCTACAGTGGCGAGTATCCTGTGAATATGTCTGTGGAGTCTGCCTCCTGTGTCTCGTATCATTGTCCGGCCGATGGCAGGGACTACGAGGAGGAGCAACAGCAGCAACAACAGCAACAGCAGCAACAGCAGCAACAACAGCAACACTCGCAACAGCAGCAACAGCTGCAGGAGTCGGAGGATCACAAGGCAGCAATTGCATCCACTTCCCTTGATGCGAACGGTAAGTTTGTCTCCATTTGCATTACACTCGATTTAATTCACAATTATGCAAAGGGACACTGGCTCCGATGGGCGGGGTAGTTAGTACAAATTTATGCAAACATATGTCAGGCTGGATTATGTAACAAGTATTACTGTCCTGATGGAGGGTCTTCAAAGTAAAGCAACACTCTAAAGTGGGCAACTGACTTCTGGCACAGTGGAACGGAATCGAGATTGCTTAACAGCGCGCTGTTACTAACATTTCAGTTATGTTAACATAAATAGAACCTGTCAATTTCAACTGTTGTGTAAGAAATGTTATACTTACAAATACTTATATATTAATTTTAATAAATATCTATTGTAATGTATGAAATTATAGAAAAGCAATATTAATAGCATTCTCAATTAAATTAAATTAAAAAATGTAATTGGCGTAGTCATTTTTTTTTATGTGAATATAGTTGAAGACAAGATTGCTATGTTCTTAATTGCTATCAGTTGAAATATATTCTTAAAGTATTATATTTAGGATTATTCCACAATTATTCCAGATTCAATTCACTTCATTAATCAAATACCAGCGAGCATATTAATTAAATTAATAAATTGCTTAGTTCATTTGCTGGTGTCAAGGGCCAAACACATTTATTTTACTATTTTTTGATGGTCATCTTCATCGGATACTCGCATTCCACGGTGCCAGAGCGTCAGTCGGCGTGTACCTCATTGCGTATGCTTGATTTTGCATGCAAATGAATGCAAAGACTGTCCATTTGAGTCGCCATCAGCGCCGTCAGCTTCGTCAGAGCCCCTGACAGCGAGCTGTCTGTCCGTCTGTCTGTCTGTCTCTCTGTCTGTCCGTCTGTCTGTCAGGCATTTCAGCTATTTGCTAACGACAAACCAAACCGGCCGACAGTCGCCGCTTCGAGGAGTCGACATTTTGCAAACACTCAACCAATCAGCGTTGGTTAACTGCTGAAATGCTTCCGCTTCCTGTCGACCTGACTTAGCACAACGGCGCCCAACGATGTGTGTGTGGGCGTGAGGGGAACTCAGAGGGGGGAAGGTGTGTGGGATTTGTTGCTGTGACGAGCCTACGTCATGTTGCTTTAAAGGACTTGAAAATTAGCTGTCTATTTAGGCACGCAAAGGGAGGACGAAGCAGACTTTCTCGACTTTTGCCTCTTGATGAGTTGCCTTTTGATTGTACTTTTTGGCTGAAGCCGTGCGAGTTGCGAATCAATAAGTTACCTTTTTGATGTCGCGTCAGAGAGACTGAACTCCCACACACTGCCAGCCACAAGGGAATGGGAATGCCCATGGAAGGTGTAAATTGTGTGGCGCCCACACACACACACACACACTCACACATACGTATGTACATCAACATCGATCCCATCCCTTGACTTATGACAGCTTTTCTAAATATTTCGTAATGTAAACGAGACTTGTGGGCAATGCCGTCCTTATCAATGGGCTCTCAACTTTAACACACACACTCCAGGGGTGTTTAAGTTGAGTGTGTGTGTGCGTAAAATGTCATCACAGCAAAGCATGTAAATGAACTTTACAACGCAATGTGGTGGGTTGCTGGGAATTGTCGAGTCGACGGGTTGTTCCAGCTGCTGTTTGCCCAACACATACAGAGAGAACACCGAACACCAAACACCGAGCACTGAACACTGAACACTGAAGAGTCACCCTGGAGAACACATTTGTGTTGTACTCGTAGTTGTTGGACACCATCATTGACGCAAAAATCAATGTCCGCTATGACGAATAGATTGACGCAAGAAAAACACCTGCAAAAGGAAGCATACGTGGAAAAATTGAACTAAAACAAAAGGAATAGCATAACATCAAAATTGAATTATGTTGTAATCTTTCCAGATGCAGACTAGAAATTGTATTTGAAAGAGATGATAACGTAGCATTTCATAGAATAAATTTACAAAAAAAATACAGGTGTGCTGATGAATGCACTAGAAAATTATGGCAGTTGCTTTTAAATTCAGCCGGACGAAATGCCGGCTTTTTGACATTTTCGAAGTCACATCAATTTATTTCAATAAATTTGTATAATTTATCAAATAAATAAACTCATTCAACATTTATTTTATGCATTTAAACGAGTTTATTTAAATATCAAATCTGTCAACAATTATTTTGGTACTTGTTTGATAGAAATTTCTAGAGCCTGTCTGATACTAAAATAATATTTACACCTACAGTTGTCAGAGCTGTTAATAATTGATTTATTTGATGTGAATGGCATTAGAATAACAACAATAATAAAAACTCAAGTCAAATATCGCCAGGCCACAACAAAAAGACGTAAACAACATTGCAGACTTAGTCGCATGCGCTGAAAAGCATGCTATAGTTTTTTTCTGCTGCTCACACAAACAAACGCAAATTTATGCAGGAGTGTGTATGAGTGTGTATGTGTGCCTAACACGTTCAACAAGTGCATATCGATGTGTCGCTCTCTTTGGCGCTCTCTTTGCCAACCCCAAAAAAGGCAACAAAGCGACAACAGAAATTTGATAAGCGTGTGCCAAAAAGGGCAAAAAAGAAAAAGACGATAAAAAAAGCTGCGGCGCTCGCGCCGTTGGTCAACCTGACTTTTTAACCCTTGATGGCCGTCTGCACGCATGACAAAATAATTACAGACCAGCCCAGCCTGACAATATATGGGCAAAAAAAATAATAATAAAAAAATATACAACAAAAAAAATAGACAAAAATCTTTATTGATTTTCTTTACGCCTGGGCGACTTTTTTTCTCGCTAATTTTCCAGATGACATAAGCGCGACAGCAGCGCTGTCGACGTCGACGTCGGCATCGGCACCGTCAACACCAACGGCGAGTAGTGTGAATGATATTGATAAGGCGGCAGCAGAGGCGGCGGGCGAGGAGCAACCGGAAGTTGCGAGGCGTGCGGAAATCAATTTGGCGAAACCCAACAAGGAATCAGCAGCAGCAACAACAACGACAAAGCTAACGCCACAGGATATTGCCGAGCAGCGACAGCAGCCAACAACTAATCAAATAATAAACGAGGATGCAGCTGAGCACGGGGTAAGTTACTAACGAATTACAAATTAAAACTGCAACAGCGGGGCAGAAATGCCGAGTCCAATTAGCAGGCAGACAGGTGATAAAAGTCCTGTAAAAAGCAAGGCAATTTGAATTTGAAAGAAATATATTAGCGTAAATCATATACATTTGTATATTTTATAAATTAAAAACTATAATTTAGCTTGACTTTTAAATAGTGAAATATTTATCTTTTTTTTTAAACCTAATTTGAAATGTTGAGAATTTATGTAGAAAGTAATTTCATTGACTAAAATTTAAAGCATTTCGAAATTTAATTAAATTGCTTAACTTTTCTTGCTCCATTTCGGGAGCTATGCATTCAAAATTTTGGAGGTTTGCTTTGTTTAGGCAGAATGATTGAGAGAGTTACGCAGCAAATGAATTAGGCCAAAGCATCAAGAAGAGACAGCCTGATAATGACTGACGAACAAGAACTACAGTGATGCCACAAACAGCAACAGCAACAACAGCAGCAGCAACAGCAGCAGCAACAGCAGCAGCAGTGGCAAGTGGCAGACACAAAAAAGAGAAGACCAAAAGCGAAATGCGTTTAGCTCCATCGACCGGCTTTCTAGGCAGCAGCAGCAATAGAGCAGGCGAGTAAGAGCGGCAGGCAGATAGAGAGAGAGAGCGCGCAAAAAAGTTGACTCTCTTGCCGGAAGCCTTTTTACAGGGTGTTGCAGCCAAACGAATGGGCGCCTATTGATTTTTGGGGGCTTGTGCTGAACTTCAATGCGGCAGCGAGTTGAGAGGTAGGAACTAGGGGGATGTTAGCCGAAGGGGGGTGGTAGCTGGGGAGGAGCCCTTAATAGGGTTGCTGTCGCTTGGCAACATGAGCACGCGCCTGTTTCTGTTGCTGTTGCTGGTTGGGGCTTCAACGCTTCAACGGGCCACCATCCTCGCCAAGTTTCAAGTGCCACGCCACTTGAGCGTAACAACTTTGTATTTTTTATTTTCATGTTCCTTTTTTTTGTTCTGCAACTGAAAACTAAATCGATATTTTATGCTTAACTTGCAACAGCAGCGACAGCGACAGCAGCCGCCAGCAACAGAAGCAGCAGAAGCAACCACGGCGACATCGCACAACTGGAGTCCAACGTCGCGTAGGCCGCGCACTCCCCCCGCGCCCCAGAACTCGCCCGTCGGCTATGGCTTATCCGCGTCAGCAGCACCACCCACTGTGCCACCTGCGTTGGCGCCAATGTTACAGCAGCAGCAGCAACAGCAGCAGCCACTGAACAGCAGCAGCAGCAAGCGACATGCCACTGCCAAAAATCGCAATGGCAGCAATAGTTGCAACAGCAGCAGCTGCAACAACAACAACAACAGCAACAGCAACAACAACAGCAACCACAACAACAGTGGCAACAATCGTATCATTGAATGCGATCTCATACCGAGCAAGAAATCAAAACGAAAGGCCAACAAAAAGGAGGCTGAGTCGGAGCATGTGGATGCTACGGAATCCACAGTACGGGAGCAGATAAGGGTGAGTAGATAAAGAAACAATTCTACACTCACTATTATCGATTTCACTAAATTGAGCATAGAATCAAAAAGTATTCTATAAAGGTTTTCCAAATCCGAACACTATTTCAGTTAGCAATCGATTTGTTTGCTTCTAATTATTAGTGTAAAATAATGTTTGGATAAACTTGAAATGTAAATCAAAAATTACTTAAGTTTCATTAATTACTTAATTTGGCAGTTTTTAATAAAATATACGCGTGTTCAAATTATTCATAGAGATATTGCTCTCTCTATATGGAATTTTCCAACTTGATTAAAATATTGCCCATCTCAGTGAATGAGAAATTATTTAACTAATTTATTGGGATTTTTTTTTAAGTTGAAATTCAGAATAACCACGGATTATTTTCTTACATTTATCTATCACTTATTTTTAAACTCAAAGTTGAATGATTGAATTTTTTAATAGATTAGTTGTAAACTTTCTAAACACCTTTTCCTTTCTAGGACATCAAACCGTTGCCTGGATTTCTGCAGGCCTTTGGTTCCACCGAAATCGGACGCTTCTCGGAGCGTTTCCTGCAAACGCCCGAGAGTCTTGTCGAGCGTCTGGCCGAGGAGTATGCGGGCAGTGGCAGCCACGCCGGGGGCTACTATGATGCCACATCGGGTGGCGGCATGCACGGCTATTGGCCGTACGAGGAGCAGCATCAGCAGCAACAGCAGCAGCACAATATGAGCTATCAGAGCCATCAGATGTCACGCAATCGTATGCGAGGCCAGAGTTATCCCTATCCGGACTATGCGGCGTATGAGCGATATGGCTATGCGGCGTACAGTGCGGGCAGGACGCGTTATGGGGAAATACGCTGCAATGGCTATTAGAAAACATATATATACACAATACTTAGACATAGTTGGTAAGGGTATTTGCATACACATTATGTATTTCGTGTCCTTGTCGTTTGTCATTTGAAAATTCTCTCTGTGTGTGCCTTTTTCGGTCAAAATTCGGCAATGCTCACCAGATGTTAAGTATTTTACGGGCATTGCTGTCATTGATTGCGTTCAAAATTCAAAATATATGTAGAAACACAACAAAAACGAAAAAATACAGAAAACCAGGCCAAAAATGTAAAATATTCCTAAGATTAAGTAGTTGAATGTTTTAAATCGAGACGCGTTTTAAAAGCTAAACAAAAGTCATACAAATTGTTCGCAGATGATGTTGATTACTTTTGTCCCACTGTACATACTCGTAGAGCAATGCATTTTGTGTAATGTAAGTGTAAGGAAATCGATTCGAATCGATTCGATTTGGTTTACGTAAAAAGTCTAAAAGAGTCTACCATACAAAGGAAGTTTGAGCCAAGCCAAGAGTTGAGGATGGATGAGTTTTTTAAACCATTTAACAGATCTTTTCCGATTTGTTTCTAGTCTTAAGTAGACACCACTTTCTCACATTCTCTTCTCTTTGAAACATATATATGTACTTACTATATATTAATGTAGCCCAAAAAGAGATTATAATTATTAATATGATTAGCAAAAGATGTGCCATTGAAAATAACTTTTAATTCAAGAACACTTTTTAAGGTTAACGATTTAGTTATATACATATACAACATAACTAAACTTACTTGTAATTTAACTTGATTCGAGTACCAAATAATTAAAGCAAAGCACTAAATTTAACGAGTAAGTCTATAGATTACATACACTAACAAAAACCACCGCACTAATTTGTACTTGTCCAAATTTATTTCTAACAATTTATTCATTTTAGTATGTATATTTTTAAATTCATTTTCGATTTAAGTGCCTTAATTTAGTTTCATTTTCTGATACAAATCGATAAAAAATAAACAAAATAAATAATAATAAATATATTTAAAAAGTTATCATTTACATTATATGACAACCAGTTCAGGTTTCAAATGGGCCCAAAAATTCACAAGTCAAAATAAAATAAATAAAATCCAAACACATCGAGCAACATTCAAAAATGTTTTTTAGTCAAAACAAAATTAATTAGTTGTTAATAAATAATTAATAAAACAATACTCACCAAACCAACAAACGGAAAATGAAAAACGAAGAAAACCTTGTAGTGTTGACATTTTATGATAAACCTTTTGAAAGTTATAACAAAAAAGAAAATACATAAATGTAGCTACTATAATTAAGTTCATGTGTAAATAAAAACAATATTTGAACGTTTAAATTTTATGAAGCAACAAATAAAATACACAAAACAGAAAATTAAAATAGCAAAAATGTTAATAAACAAATTGCTTGGCCTTTTATATTCAATTGAATCGAAAATAAAACCCAGAAAATGGTGTTTATATGTTGGGAGCTTTTTTTTGTTCTTTTATTATTTTTTTTTTTGTTTAACTGTTTTATTCATTTAATTAATTTATAAATATTATTACATAACCTAAAAGTGTTTTATTGTTTTTGTTGTTTGTTTAAATTAATTACAAAAATAGTTCAGTTGTAAAAACAGCAGAAATCGGTGTAATTATAATAATTAGCATTTAGTTGAGCGGAAATCAAAAAGGAATCCGGCAGGACATTTAAATTAATACAAGTACAAAAAAATGGGGTTCGTTTTTCGAAAAGACACTTATCAACTAAAGGAAATTAAATTGTTTAGTGACTAATATATTTATAAGAAACAACAGAAGAGAATCAAGTATACACATAGCATTACAACTGGGTGGAGAAAGTGTGTGTTTGTGTGTGTGTGTGTGTGAACAAGGGAGAAAGACAGAGAGTTGGCTACAAGTTTGTTTGATACAATTTGTTGTTTGTTCCTTTTTAGTTAATGTCGTATATAAATAGTTTGTTCTTTTCCTGTCGCTACAATTACTTTTATAAGGATTTTGTTTATGATTTCTTTGTTGTTATTTACGTTTATTAATAATAAACAATTACACAATTATTGATTTTGATCATCTTCATCTGCATCATCATTACCATCCTCATCTGCATCGTAAGTAATATGTATTTAGATTTGTTTTGTTTTTTTTTCTTTTTATAAATAATTAGTATGATTTATCGTTATATATCATCAATTTGTTGTTGTTGTTTTTGTTACTTCTTTTTATGTTCTCACTTTTTGCATAAGTTAAAAGACGTCGCTTCGTCCGTGTCTTTGTGTGTGTGCGGTGTGATTGTGTGTGACCGTTGGCTGTGGGATGCTCTCAATCATGAGGAGGAAGCAGCCGATGAGTTCTTTGTGGATCCACCGCCAGAATTGCTCGGGTTGCGCTGCTTATCAATATACACATTCAACAGACGCACTTTGCTGGGATTCATTATGGCCAGCTTGGGCTTCAGTTTATCCTCCCCGAGCACAATGTACAGCTTGACAATACAGAAGACCGCCGCCTTGCGGACCATCGATTGTGAATCATCTGCGGAACGGGCCAAATTTGGAAATATCATGTCCAGATGGGTATCTGTGATGTCAGCGCCATGATGATCGGTCACCTCGAGCAGGATTTTGATGGCGCACATATTCTCGGGAAACGTGCCCGTTGCTATCACCGGGTTAACAATGTTAATGGTCAGATCCAGGGGCAGAGCAGGTGCAATGCGCTGTATCATTGTGTCGATCTCACGTATCGCCTCCTTGCTGTGCTGATAGCAATTGATAATCTTCAGCAGAATCAGCTCCAAGAAGTTCAACCAATTGTGACGCATCTTCTCGCTGCGCACGATTTTCCTGAGCACCTGGAGTCCAGCGATTAGCACATCCGTGTGCTCCGCCTCAAGCATGTTGAGGAGCATTCGCATTATGGATTTAAAGTGCTTATTGGGCAGCTCACAGTTGCCGCTCCTGATGCAGATGCCCAGATTGGTTAGCGCCGTCTGCAGCTGCTCCACGGGCTGCTCCTTGTTGAGGGTAAGGGCGACACGAATCACTTCGCTCTCGTGCAGATTACACGGCAGTATCAGTTCACCATTCTCAGCGACGTCGAGGGGAATTTTGGCTGCCGGTGGAACTGGAGCTGCAACATCCAGTCGCATGGTTGCGGATTCCGGTGTATTGGATTGCGTCGTATTGGCCGACGATTGTGTTTTCGAGTTGGATGACAGCGAGTCCTGCTGCGCTGTCAACTCCAGATGCTCCCGCTTCAGCTGCTGCTCAATGGAGTATTGCAAATGATGTCCATTGTACCCATTGGGTGCCAGCGAATGATACTGGCCACCCGAGAAGCAATTGCGAATCTCCTCGGATGTCTTCTGTATGTTGTGCTTCACCTCGAGCTCGGAGCAGCCATAGAGCAGCTCCTGCTCCACCGACGATTGACGCGATCGTGGACTAGACTTCAGATCCATGTTGAGCGATGCAAATGGTCCCACGCTGGGACTCTGCAATGGCTTCGGGCTGCTGCTGCTCAATGGCGAGCTGCTCGGCGAATTGGCGCCGCTGCTCTGCCGTCGCATATTCGATTGGATGCAGAGACGCGCCGTATCCTGATAGCCCTTGGGCAGTGCGGCCAGCAACTTGGTCATCTGCGGCGTATTCAGATTGTAGAGTGCCACCAAGCAGGAGCGCGCATGACTACGCAGCTCCATTGACTTCTGGTCACCCGACATCTGGGCCAGCTTCAGCACGGTACGCTCACAGTTTTGACTTTGATCGCTGGGAAAATCGCTGCTCTTGCAGTACGTGTTGGCCAGGTCGGTGAGGAAACGTAGAATGGCAATGCGCGTCTTGGTTGTTGGCGTCTGCGTGTTGTCCGATATGATGCGGAAGAGCTCCTTCAGCTGCAGCTGTGTGGGGAAATACTCGTGGACGACGACCAGGGTCTTCCATATCTTGCTGTGCATCGAGTTGAGCAGCTCGGTGCCCAGTTTGTTGAACAGACGTGTCAACAGGATGAACAGCCATTCGTGCAGCTCGGGGGCATGCACCAAAATCAACTCGGTGACCGTATCTAAAAACAAAGAGTACACTTTAGTGTGGTTATCCATAAACATTTTGCGAAACATGTCCAGGACACACTGCAGCTGCTGTTGCGTCAACTCCTTGCCGTCGGACAGATATTGGGTGAGACTGATCAGACCATCCTTGCGCTCCGACCAATGGGTGGAGGCGCAGTATTGAATTATGGTCTCAATGTCATCGAACGGCGCTCGCTGGCTACTCCAGTCGAGCCTATTGCGTGATCCACTTAGCGAGTAATTGGAATTCGAGTTGTTGCCACGCGTATAGCTCGAGTCAAACGAACGCTCCGAGCAGACGGAACTCGCCTCCGAATCAATATCATCGGACTCATCACGTCCCAGCAGTTTACGCATGCCACGAATGCCCCCACTCCGCATAAAATCACCGGAAACATAGTCCGGCGTCTCCACACTGTTGCCCAGTGTCAGCTCCGCCTCACGGGATTGCGCCAGAAGGCGGGATGCAGCTGTGCTTCGCACTGGATTATTCCGTTCCGGAGTTCGTCTTGCACTCGATCCCGTGGAGTACATGCTGCGCTTCATCAGTCCACCGCCGTTGCCGGAACGATTGGGACTCGTCTCACGGGAGCTGGCCGTGCTGCGTGGTATTCCCGAGGCCTTCTTGGGTATGGCACCCGTGGCGCCACCTCTGTAGTAGCTGCCCACGCCATAATGATCCCGCAGCTTGGTGCTGGGTGAGGTGGATCGCGAACCAGGCTGCGATTGTGAGACTCCCGCACGAGATCTTCCTACGCGTGGTGTTGGCGTCACCGCTCCAGGTGAAACGGTGTGATGTGCTGCGGAACTGTTGCTATTGGAATTGAGACGCGGTCGGGGCAAGGAACCACTGCCAGCATTGCCTCCTCCTCCTCCTCCTGCTGTATTGATGGAGTTGCTCGGCACTAGGGGCTTCTTCTGACGCGAGTAGAGCGTGTATTGGGCACGTGCCTTGGCGCGTTGTGCCGCCGCCGTGTCCACGGCCGAAATGGAACGCATGCTGGCCGCCGGCTTTTGCAGTGTGCCCGGCGTGCGTCCAATGCGAGAGGGTGCCACAGTGCGTCGCGTTTCCAGCGACGCCTGGCTGCCATTTGGTGCACCACCGCCACTGCCGCCATCCCGTTCACGTTCCAGAGCCCGTTGGGCGGCAATGTCCAGTGTGCCATAGATTTGATCGGCCAGCTCGGGAAAGTGTCGTCGGAATGCCCAATAAGCGAGTCGAGAATGACGACGTGCCTCGCTGTCAGCATCGCCAATGGACTTCTTGAGCGTATCCCGAAAGACCATCGCATGCCGTTCCAGCGCTTTTGTCTGCCATTCCTCAAAGAGCAGGACCATCAGTTCACAGAGCGAGGCGCGTATATCCTTCGACTTGGAATTCTGCAGCGTGTCCGTATAGATCTTGAGCAGCTTGGGCACATGCGTATATTTGATAATATATTTGAGCGCCAATGTGGAAGCGGACGCAATCACCTTGGCCGAGTTCTGGATCAGCTGGATCAACTGCTCCAGAATGCTAAAGCAAAAGATGTCCAGTTTGTTGCGCAGCGTCTTGGACATGTACGCAATTGTGATGCACGCCTCACGTATCACCTGCGAGCGGAGTTCCTCCTTCAAGATGTCGAGGAAACTGATCGATAGCTCCTTCTGCTGCACGGCCAGAAACTGCGGCTGCGCATGATAATTGAGCGTGAGGAGAGTGCGGACTTTCTTTAACGCATCCACACGCTTCTCCCAGTCCATGGTCTTATCGCTTATGACTGACAAAATCTGTTTGTATGCATCGTCCATGTCCTTGGCATTGAATATATTGATTTGCGGCACCTGCTCAAAGCTCGACTCAAAGATCTCCATGGTGACAGCGCCCGCATCGCCGGCAACATCATTTTGATTTGGCTTCGGACGCGATATGGCCGAGTGCAGCTGACGCTTGACAATCTTTGTGGGTCGCTCACGCACTGGGATGTTGTCCGCCTCATCCAGGCCATTGCAATTGGTGTCCCGCTTTGCCGACGGCAGCAGTAATCCCTCCAGCTTCACCTGATCAAACTTGTGCTCGAGTACGGCCAACTTGGAGGCAGGCATATCATCTATTCGTCTTAAGTCCGGCCGCAAACGATCACCCACATGCTTATAGATCTCCACCAGCGTCTGTATTGCCGACTCTCGAACATTGACCGTCGGATCGCCGAGTAAAGCACACACTGGCGCTATATACACTCGCACACTCAATTGCTGGGTACCATATTCGTGCAGGGCATTCACAATGGTTTGTAGAAACTCCTCACGGACCTTGGCATTCTTGTGCTTGAAGCAAATCGCAGCCAGTTTATCGATTAAGGTTTGTGGTGTTTGCACTTTGTGCTCCATCAGATCACGCAACAGCAGCTGGGCCTTCTCGCGGACCGTGTCACGACTATCGCCCAGACGATCGACAACGTGAGGCAACACGGTCGCTGTGTACGCATTGAAATCACTGCCCAGACGCTTAATCAGCTCCGAGAAGGCCTCGAGAGACTTTTGTGCGATCTTAAAGTGGCTGCCAGTTAGCCAAGGCATCAGGTTGTCAATGAGGAAGCCCATGTCTGTGCACACAATTGAATTGGTGTCGTCACTTAGGAATGTCACCAGATCCTCGGCCAGTGCCACCTTGACGCGCATATCCGCCTTTGGCATCTGTTGAATGAAGCCATCCAAATCATTTGGCTTGCGGTATGCCATTCTGTCTCACTCTCCTCTTTCTTTTTTCTCTTTCTCTATCTCCCTCTCTCGATTGAGTTGTGTTGTTGTTGTTGTGTTGCTGCAGCTGCAATAAAAGTGAATGGATAAAAATTGATTTTAGTTTGTTGTTATTCGCTTGGCAAATTGTATTAAATATTTATTACAGACAGACAGAAAAGCTGGCCAAGATATGCAGGTCAATATAAATTGGCCAGTGTGATGAGATGCACCAAACTGAATTGAGCTGCATAATTGAATAAATTCGACTATAAAGTACGTAATATATACCAGTACCAGATGAAGGTCCACTGTCAGAGAAGCATGTCCAAACTTTAAAAGGTTGCGACACAAATAACAAGCATAGGAGAAAACCTTTCTATTGTCCAGAATACAAGCTAAATATCTGACAATTTTATAAAGCATACCTGATATATAAACTGTAAACTATCGGAAAATAAACGCATATTTTTTTATATAGATATTTTGTATTAATCTAACAAGAAATAAAAAAAATGCATATCAAAATCAATAAATAATTATTTATGATTTCAAATTGCCCGCCCAATTCAAATTGTGAACTGCGCGGGCGCAATTTAACAAGAGGAAGCAGTCGCCACAACGCGACGAAGAAGAAGAAGAAAAACGAACAATCGCACAAAACGTATAAAATGGGCAACAATTTCTGTGTTTATGCATGTGTGTATCGGAGTGCGTATCCATGTGTGTGTATCCATGTGTGTGGGTATGTTTGTGTGGGGAGAATGAAGTCAGTGTTTGGGCTGCAAAAAAGTAGGTGAATGGATATGCGGGTGGGGATGGGCATGGACAGATGTCTGTGCTGGAATGGGAAGTAGAATAAAAGGGAAGGCGGATGGTGGGCGGGGCGTTGTTACGTTGTCGTCGTTGTTTTTGTGCACAAATATGAATCATCTCACCGCGTTGAGCGTGACAACGTCCAGGAGTGGTGTTTTAGTGGGTGTTGGGTTGGCCAAAAACTAAAACGACAGCTTAGTCAACATGCCAGGAAGGAAGGTTGCTGTCGCTGCTGCTTGTGCTTGACTATCTCACTGTCTCTTGTTACGTTTTCGACTAAACGGTAAACGCCAGCGTCGCTGTCGACGTCGACGTCAAGCCGTCTATGGGAGGCCGTTGCCAGAGAGCGCTGCCAGGCAGCACAACGCTGACGTCGACCAACCAAATAAAATAATAAAACAACAAAAAAGAGGAAAAAAAAATCACATATTTATGGAAAAGGCTGAATGAGATAATATGACAACGAGGTGTAGAGGCAGTGTGTGTATACAATTACTAAGCAACAACAGCGACTTGTTTGCTCATTTTTTCAAAGAGAGAGCTTTGAGTGAACGAGCGAACAAGCAACAAATTAGCATTGCATACGCAATTTTCTATTTATAATAAAACAACAACAAAAGCAGCAGCAGCAGCAACAGCAAGGCAGAAAATTACAAAGCGCTGGGCGTAGCTTTCATAACTCGCAAGTTTTAACTCTTTTATTAAAAAGACCTCCAAGTGGTGTTTTATTCGATAGCATAAGATAAGATATGGCTAATTGATTAAAACGTTTTTAAAACAGCTGCTGCTCTTGCTCTCTCATTGTCCAATTGGACAAATGTGATTTTTAGATTGTTGACTGCGCTGCCGCTACGATGCGGCTGCGGGCCAATCTGTCAAATTTAAATGTCACATGAAAATAAATATATAAAAAAAATTAAAAATAAAAAGACGGAAGCGGAGGCGATTGAGTTTGCGAATGCGTGTCTTGGCCAAATAGTTGCATGATCTTTTTTTAACACGCTCACAGATACGTGAGATACGCAGCTCACGCACACACATATACCAAAATAAATACTCACTTTATTTGCAAATCCGGCTGCTGCTTCTTCTTCTGCTTCTGCTTCGGCTCCCTCTCTTACTTTTACGCTCAATTTTTGTTTTGGGTTGGGTCTGAAGGCAGCAACAACAACTGCTGCTGCTTGGGCCCTTTGGCCAATATTAAGAATTGATTTTCCAGTTGTAAGTTTAACAAACAATTTGCAACGCACACAAATACGCGTATTAAATAAATTCTATATCGTTTTAAGCACGGCCAATTGAACAATTGCCAGACGAGAGATCACAGTTTGCTCTTGTTGCCTCTTCTCACCCACTTCTTTATTTGTATTGTTGGTGTTGTTGTTGCGCACAGTTTCACTTTGGCAAATTAAATGTCATTTGTTGTTGCTATATCACTGCGCTCTTGCGCTCTCTCTACCGTTATTGATGACTGCTGGAGGTGGACGTCGCAGTCGCAGCGCCGTCGGCTGCCGCGGGTTCAACACAAATTCCAACGTCTTCAAAGTCTCGTCTGCTGCTGCTGCTGGTTGATTTTGTGAACTTTTTCAGTGACGCGCTGCTTGCTTGCTTTTGGTTCTCTCTCTCTCGCCCTCTCTTTCTCATAGCTCATAGGTCAGAATTTGCGTGAAGAATTTGGCCGCGTAGCGCTGGCTGTATATGACAAAAATCACATTTTGTTGCACATTTGCACTGGTTGTTGTTGTTGCGCTGATTTAATTAAATGTTTATGCACTTTTTACTTAATTTTAATACCGATTTTGTTGCGCGTTGCGAAAAAAGTTGCTTCTTCTTGTTCATCGGTTGTTGATATCGCAATTGCATACCGATAACAAATGTATCGATATTTATGCAGGGATGTACTCGGAGCTTAATCGATAGAACATCGCTTGCGTATTTTCAGCGCTGCCACTAGGGTTTTTCGTCAGTCTGGCATCTTTTGTGCGCAAAATTGCGCCTTCTGTTTTGGAAAATATGAAAATGAACGATAAGCGGGCTTACCTTGGCGAATCAATAATTTCCAGGAAGGCCAAGTGTTTCATGAAAAGTAAATTTGTCGACACTATCAGGTCTTATCAAGTTTAATTAGACGCATCATATTTACGGTTCAGATATTAAATGGCATGAAATTGCTGAAATGTAAGTTGATTGTGTATACAATGTAGCTTTATACTTGTGTGTGTGTGTGTGGTGGTTTTTGTTAAACAATTTAATGCTTGTATACAATTTGTGCCAACGTTGACAAATTTATTGCGGCATTAACAATAAGTTTTTGTACTAAGTAAATTGAATGCAATTTGAGACTCTTTCGAGCTTCTTAACAGTATGGCAACTTAAGCCAATCAGTCTTTATTAATCTGATGCACAGCCTGTGCCCGACCCGAGGGATCCTCCGGACAGCCCCAGTCAAGGCGTGGCACCCACCTGACCACTGTGCGTGCAGCTGCCTCGCCCGGAAACTGTTGCTCGAAGATGCAGCGATAGTAGAAAGCCTCCTTTGTCGTCGGCGTGTTGAACGGGAATCTGTCGGCTGCTTGGACAAACTCCTCATCGGTCACATGGCTGGTGGCCACGCGACGAATGCTGTCGATCCAATCGTAGCCGACGCCATCGGAGAACTGTTCCTTTTGACGCCATAGCACGGAATCCGGCAGATAATCCTCTGCAAAGGCTGCACGCAGTACAAACTTCTCCAAGCGGGATTTCTGCTCATTCTTGAAATCATTGAGTGGCCCAGGAATCTTATCCTCCGGCCGTATGTTCATCACGTAGTTGACAAACGATGTATCGAGGAAGGGAACACGCAACTCCACTCCCTTGGCCATGGCCACCTTGTTGGCACGCAGACAATCGGACAGATGCAGCTGCTGGACCCGCTTGACCAGCTCCTGATGGAACTGCTCATAGTTGGGCGCCTTGTGGAAGTACAGGTAGCCGCCAAAGATCTCATCTGCTCCCTCGCCAGAGAGTATCATCTTGATGCCCGTGCTCTTGATGTACCGCGTGAGCAGCAGCATGGGAAGACTGCAGCGCACAGTGGTCACATCGTAGGTCTCCAGATGGTACACAATATCCCGGATGCCGTCCAGAGCTTCGTCTATTTCAAATACCAGCTCGGTGTGCTCGCTGTCAATGTATTTGGCCACCTGGCGAGCAGCCTCAAAGTCCGGTGCATTGCGTAGTCCCACCGAGAAGGTCTTGAGCCTGTAACTGGGGTTAGCTTCCCGCATTATCTTGGTGGCTATCGAGGCAATCAGGCTGGAGTCCACGCCGCCAGATAACAGCGCACCAAAGTGGACATCGCAGTGCAGATGTGTGCGGACTGCCGACTCCAGGCTCACGCGCAGCAGCGACAAATCACATGGCAAACTGGGCAACTGGTCCATCCAGGGTTGCTGGAAGTGACGCCAGCGTCGCATGGCACCCACACGGCCAAAGCGAGCCTCGCCGGGCGTAAAGGTCTCCACCTTTGGACAGCACGCCGCCAGACACTTTAGCTCGGAGGCGACCCAAATGTTGCCAGCGGCATCTTCACCAATGTACATGGGTATAATGCCAAAGGGATCGCGGGCCAGCAGCAACTCCTTGCTCCTCTTATCGTACAGGGCAAAGGCGAACATGCCCGTGATTTGCTGCAACAGTTCCGCACCATAATCCCGATACAATTCAAGTATAACGTGGCAATCGCTTTTGGGCTTGTAGCCGCTGCGTCGCTTGGCAATTTGAGCTGAAAGTTCCAGATAATTGTAGATCTCGCCGTTGGCCACCAGCACCAGGTTGCCGTCGTCCGACACAAACGGCTGGTCGCCCATTTCCACGCCCACAATTCGCAGCCTCTCATGGACCATGGCCACGCCCTGTTCGGGCACAATTACAACGCCCGTGGAGTCCGGACCGCGATGTCGCTGCTTGCCACTCTGACGATAGGCCAACTCCCTTAAACTGTGCTTGCTGCCCTCAAAACTCTGCGTTGCAATGGGCTCGCCATCACTTGAAAATATTGCAAATATACCGCACATTTTTCTTTGAATTCTATTTTCACTTTTTCTTTTCTCTTTGATCCGTTTCGCTGCCAAGTTCAATGGCGACTGTAAACGCTGCCTCTGTTAACGCCGCCTTTTAAAGGCAGCGCTGCGCTGTCGCCGGCGAGCAGCGCACCGGTTTCGCTTTGTATGATTTCCAAGCACCTTCGAGTTGCGTCATGCATTTTCTGACGACGCGCCGCATGTTTCGCTATTGTGGGGAATCTCGCAGCTGTTCTTCTTTATCAAAATTGATCGCACGCCAAGTTTTGTTGATTTTTTATAATTACTGCCAAAAAAAAAACAACAATAGCAACAACAGCCAGTTTCTGGTTTAACATAGGCTTTTAACAGCAGCATTGGCAAAAGCTTTAGCTTACATATGTAAACTCTGCTCTCCTTCCTTCCTCTCTCGCTCTCGCTCTCTCTCTTACTGACTTTGTGACCCGCTTTCTTGTTGCAGCTGCATTTCAATTTGTTGGGTACACGTGTAATCAAAAATGCAAACGCGTGGCAGCTTTTCACTTTGCCATTTATTACTATTTATTATTATTTTTTTTCTTTTAACAATCAATTGTATCTTAACAAGTTCAAGGTCAAACTAATTTCTATTTCCGCATGCAAAAGCTTTTACATAGAAATTGTCTGTTGCCAACAAAGTAAAAATACACATATCAAAATACAATATAATTGTCATTTAGTTTTCTTTTAAGAGATAACAAATAATTGTGGAAATGTTAGCAAAATAACACTTATTGAATATTTATATATTACCTTTAATTATTATTATTATTTTAATTTAATGTGATACAAATGTATTTATTAACTTTAATTTATTGTATTTATTAATTGTAACTATATTTTTATTTCGATTGTTTTAAAAATCTCTACAAATTTGTTGATTACACAATTAAAAATAGAATTAGTTCGTAGGCTTTAAGGAAGATCCATTATCCCGATATTTTGACGTCTTCTGAAAACCTCAATAAGTTAAAAAACTCACAACACCATAAAACGTAACATTTTGTAATTGAAAATATATATTTATCTTTTTGTTTTCTAGCACTTGCCATAGGCTTTTTCATGGGCAGCCTGTGCCCGTCCCGACGGATCCTCTGGACAGCCCCAGTCCAAGCGAGGCGCCCACTTTTCCACAGTTCTGGCCGCCGCCTCGCTGGGAAACTGTTGCTCAAAGATGGAGCGATAGTAGTAGCCCTCTTTAGTTTTGGGTGGATTGAGGGGAAAGCGCTTTTCTGCCACTTGGAGCTGGGCATCGCTGACATGACGAGCGGAGAACTCGGGCAGGGCATCGATGAGAGCGTAGCCCACGCCGTCGGAGAACTGCTCCTTCTGGCGCCAGAGGACCGCATCTGGCAGATAATCCCCAGCGAAGGCCTGGCGAAGGACAAACTTTTCCATGCGCCACTTGCGCTCACCGGAGAATTCATTGAGTTGGCCCGGGATCTTGTCCTGCGGTCGTATGCTCATCACGTAGTCCACCAGAGAGGTGTCCAGGAAGGGCACTCGCAGCTCCAGGCCCTTGGACATGGTCACCTTGTTGGCACGCAAAATGTCGGAGACATGCAGCTGCTCACAGCGTGTGATCATCTCCTGATGGAACTGCTCATAGTCGGGCGCCTTGTGGAAGTACAGGTAACCGCCAAAGATCTCGTCTGCGCCCTCGCCGGAGAGTATCATCTTCATGCCCGTGCTTTTCACATGCCTGGCCAGATAAAACATGGGCAGACTACAACGCACGGTGGCCACATCATACGATTCCAGATGGCATATCAGATCACGCACTCCATCCAGGCAATCCTCGACACTGAACTCGATCTCTGTGTGCTGACTGCCAATGTGCTGGGCCACCAGACGAGCGTGCTCAAAGTCTGGGGAACCCGCCATGCCCACCGAGAAGGTGCGCAACTTGTAATCGATATCGCGTTCCCTCATTATCCTGGCCGCTATGGAGGCTATCAGACTGGAGTCGACGCCACCTGAGAGCAGTGCCCCAAAGGGCACATCGCATTGGAGGTGCGAACGCACCGCCAGCTCCACTTGACGTCGCAGCTCTGGGAGATTCACTGGCTGCTTGGGGATTATTTCCTTCCAGCTGGGCTTGTAGTAACACACAGGTTGCAGCTGCTTCACGTTGCCCGCTGCCACGTGACCAGGTGGAAAGATTTGCAACTCCACGAGACAGACGTCCACGAGGCACTTCATTTCCGAGGCAAACCAGAGATTACCGCGCGCATCCTTGCCCCAATAGAGTGGTATAATGCCGAAGGGATCACGGGCCACCAGCAGCTGCCGGCGTCGTCGATCGTACAGCACGAAGGCGAACATGCCCGTGATGTGTTGCAACAACTCTTGGCCATGTTGCTCGTACAGTTCGATTAATACGTTGCTGTCACTTTTGGGCTTGTAGCCAGGCAATCGCTTGGCAATCTGCCTGCTCAATTCCAAATAGTTGTAAATCTCACCATTGACAATCAGTGCTATATTACCATCCTGCGAGTACAACGGCTGATGTCCCGTTTCGACGCCAATCACCGCCAGACGTTCGTGGACCAGTGCCACGCCCTGCTCGGAGATTACCTCGACGCCCGTGTCGTCGGGTCCGCGATGTCGCTGCTTGCCACTCTGGCGATAGGCCAACTCCCTTAAACTGTGCTCGCTGCCTTGAAAGCTCTGAGCCTCAATTGGCTGACCATCAGCTGAGAAAATGGCCAAAATGCCGCACATTTTGTCGAGCTAAACTCTTGAGAAAGTTCAAAACAGGATCTCAATTTGGTTTACACATTCGGAATGGCAATCGAATTCTTAACTCTTTGTCACTTTTGGCAACTTGGAACTCGTTTCAGCGTCAACTGTTTGATTTTCACCACATAATGTGGCTTATATAGCGAATCGTTCACCTAAATTATTCCATGAAATTGGCTAATTAAGTCATTTTAACTAGTATTCCCAACATTTATTGACACACTTTTTCACTTGGAAAAATTACCAAAATTATAAAAGTAATTGTGCACTGTAACGGAAATATACTAGAATATTATAAAAAAAAATATATATGTATGTCTATTTTTTTTAATAATTAAATAACATTTTTATAATCAAAATGGTCTCTGGTACAGAGTATCATACAGTTTGTTTTACATAAAAGTCCAAATGATTTTGAATGCTTGCTAAATATAGTTTAAATTTTAATTCATGCATAACAATTTTAAATTAGTTACGCCAAAAATCGGAGTCAGACTTCCCTGAATACTGCCTTTATTTCAGATGGCGCCTGAAATTTGTCATTCTTTCATTTTGTTGACATTCAACAATTAAGATAAATTCCAGTAATTGTAGTTGTTCTAAATTTCGCGACAAGACGGTAAATAGATACTTTTACCTTTTGTATACAAAGACTGCCCTTAGCTTTCGCTCAGTGTACCTAGAATAGTTATTAAATTAAAGGTAGTTTTGGGTGTTCATTGTGAATAAATTAAAGGTGAATTAATTAGCGTCACGATTTAATGGGGCATTTTTTGAAGTTTAATTATCAGCTTTAGAATATTTTAATCTGCCAGTCGTAGTACATTTGTTGTATCTGATTAATATTAAATTCAGTTTGTTTTGGGAACTGAATTTGGCAAGCAAAAAAAAGTGATTCAGTTCAAACCTATATATTTGTTAAAATAGAAAGGCAACTGTTATTATAGTTCAACCTGAGAACTAAATACCTCCTTTTTTTTAAAATTAATTTCTCAACAGGTACAGTTTTAAAAAGATTAAATACAGTTCAAAGTGCAAATGCAACGTTGTGAGTTTACATTAATTCATGAATGCAATTGAATCGTTATCAAACGTAGATTGATTGTAAATAAATTTGATTCCAATTTAAATATGCACCGACGGATGCGATTGTATACTTAATAATGCAATTAAATGGGCACATTTATATTAAGTGTTTCTGTGCATCAGAAGTCCAAAATGCAAAAACAAAACAAGGCGGCAAATACGTAATCAACCCAAACAAATGTTAACAGAAAAGCTTTCGCTTAGCAGAGCGCTGTTAGCGCTGTTAACAGCTCACGTGCTGGATGCTGTTAACAGGTGGTTCTGTTCAATTCGTCCACGTTAGCAGCAAACAACCCCATTAGATAAAACCGTTATATGTTTAATTAAGCCGACAGTTTAATTGCACCACTAACACGTCGTCAAACACAGGCAAAATCCAGCAACTAAACAAACATTAAGTTGGATGTCAGAGAGATGAACTCGACATTATTTACAGCCGAGTCGAGTTGTGTCAACCCGCGTGCCGCTCCTGGAAAAATGCTTGTTGCTTTCAAATATTGCCGCCTGTTGTCGTCGTCATCGCCGTCGTCGTCGTCGTCGTCGTCGTCTTTGTCGTCGTTGGCTGTCGGTGTCTCGCACACCGAACGGTCATTCAGTAGCCGTTAGAACGCGTCGCAGTGCGGCAGGAAGTTGCGTATACGACGCGTTTGCCTCAATACAAAACCGAAACTCAAACGACTTTCAAACGCGTTCTTTGGTGTCGCGCGCCTTTTCGAATGTCGTCTCTCGGCCGCTAGCAAGGTGTTAATTAGTTGAAATTTAATTAATCGCAAGAGGCAATTTTTGAAAGTAAATTACTTTAATGTGAATTCCTGTGGGCTGCCGGATTTTTGGCAACAAATTTCCGTTTTCTCTTATACTCCCAATTAGGCGCACAAATTGTGTGTAAAATAATAAAGGGTTAAAATTTACTAAGTGAATTTTCACCAAAGTGAATTTGAAATTAATTTACTCTCAAGTTAATAAATTTAGTGAAAACCCGAAACGAAGTTTGGAAATCAAGCTTAAAAATTAATCAACAAATGAAATCAATAAAAGAAAATTAAGCTTAAAATGGATTTAAAGTAGGTATAGATATTTAAGATATTTAAATTATAAATATACCTTCCAAGGAGAAACCAAGTTAGAAATTTGTATTAATAGATAGATAACTTGATTTTCTAATATGGAAATATTTCTATTCATAGAACTCTCCCATTTTGTGGGCAAACAACAAAGTTTGATTAACCTAAAAAAGCATAAAAAGTAAACAATTTTAAGCGCAAACACGTAGATAAATTTATGTGCCAAAACTGTTCCGTTAAAAAATATGAAATCAAATTCAAATAAAACAAACTTTTCTGCTGCAGACGAGAGAGAAATAGGCGAATAGAAGAATTGAATCAAGCATGACCTATTACTGTCACGTCCGGAGCGAGTTCAGGGGGTAGAGGGAAGAGCAAACAACTTTTGGGTCACGTTTGACATTTGGGCAAACGAAACGATGGACGAGCGTGTAAACCTTAGCTGGCAATCTAAGATCCACATCCGCTAGATCCACATCGCAAGAACCACACATACCAAACTTCCGAGCAATTAATTAAAAAGTTTTCACGCGCCCAAATCAAATCAACAGAAATGTTGCAGGTATTTTAACATCAAATTGTGCGACTCGCGAATTCGAGTTGCGAGTTTCAGTTTGGGATTAACTTGGTTAGATGTGGACTCAGTGGCAAGCAGCTTCACTGCCGGATCGATGGCTGGGCTCGAGGCAAAATCAATGCGCATTACTGCAGCCTCGTTGCGCCCCAAAACAAGCGAACTCGCCAGTAACGAAAATAAATTCAAGTTTACAATGCGCCGCGGGGGTTGCGGATGCGGATGCGGATGCGGATCCACTCCCATATCCGTATCCTCTGTCGTCTGGTTGAGATTCAGCACAACGCTTGACCCCAAACTCATAATAGACTCTTGTCGCTGCCAAGTGTTCATATTTTTAAATTGTAACTATTTTTGAGCTGCGCTAAAAATTGAATGCGTCAAATATTGAAAACAATTATTGGAAACCCTTTTAAATTAACAGGCGGACGTTGAGGATACGCGACTGGCAGATGCTCTGTAGACAGTTTTGAAATGAGAGTTGATTTTTTGGGAAAGCAATTGATATTGTTGCATTACATATTATGTCTTAAACTACCCTCATTTGTCAAATATTAAAAACATTTATTAGCAACCCTTAAATGTATTTCAAAACAGGTTGAAGTTATGGTTAATCGACTGGCAGTTGATTGATTTTGTAATGACAGTTGAAGTTAAAGTTCATTGAGTTAAAGTTACTCGATTGGTTGATATCCAACTTATGTTCCTTCATTATTAAATATTATTAAATATATTAAATATATGCTTATTATTTTTGTTATTAATTAATATGCGAAACGTCTGCTTTATTTATTTATTTTTAGAGTACTTAAGCAATTGACATCTTTTGTAAACTCATTAAGCTGCCCTCGTCTGGATTTTTCATTCTTAAACTTTTGCTTTTCCCTTTTTTTGTATCGGAATTCTTAAACATTTTCAATCCAAATTCATTAGACTGCCCTCGTTTGAAGAATGTCTTCAAGTTGTTAATGATTTGCTGTGACGTGACAAAAATTAAATTCCTTTTTTTTTTGGCAAGAGACTTGCAAAAAGTAAGTTCGCAAGTGAAAAGCCAAAAGGAAGGAAAACAAAGGCCTTTCTGCCTTTCAGCGGCTGTCAGGACACGCCTTTGGCTAATTGTCTACGTGTGTGTATGTGCATAAAAGGATATGTGTGTTCGTGTGTGTGCAACTGTTTGTCATAATCAAATGAATGCCCAGCAATAACTTAGCACGCAAGCCTCGTGTCCTGTTGCCAACTAATGGCTTTGACTGGTAATCGGGCCAGGACAAAGCAAAAATACAACAGAAACAAAAAATGAAAGAGAAAATGCTACTGTTGCAGTTGTTAATTAGCTATTTGGCGCATTATGCTTTTGGCCCAGCCATGTACAGCCCTTAACTAGGCCACCTGTCAAAGGGGGCGGGGCAACTAGGCGAACAGTCGCCCAGGTAAAGGAATTGGGCGTAGGTGTACGGAATATATAGGGCTGCATAATGAGTATAAGTTGATTAAACGACACATTCAGCATTCTGTGAGCACTCACAAAGTAATTAAAGCTAAATAGTTCTTGGAATTGTTTAATAGAGAATCATAATAAATCAATTAAATAATTGGCAAAAACAATTCTATTGACTCTAAGAAGCTTTCGATTCATACAAATCCATAAATGGTTCTGTCTGTTTATACAAATGTTGTAAGAGAAAAAACTGTTGGTTAACAAATCAATTTCTGATAGGTTATTTGAATACAGCAGAATAACAAATGACACTTGCTGATAATAAGCTAAAAAATCAAATTTATTGAGCACTCGTTATTACTTTTGCTTACGATGTTTAAAATAAATATTTTCTTATCTACATCTTAGAAACTTCTTAAAATGCTTATTAAATATCATATCATAGTTTTTACTTATTTTTAAATATTTATTTGATCCTTAGAAGCCGGCTTTTGGTATTTTAAATATTTTCCCATACTAACTTTAAACATGAACACTTTCGAAAATCATTTGAATATCTTTAAAAAGTCTACTCGAATTTTTAAAGTATTTACATGGAATTGTGGGATTATTGCAACGAATGTCACGGATCATTTAATAGACAGCTCGAGGCGCAGTTCAGAAATCACAGGGCCTCGTTAAGTAGTTTGATGTCAGGCTAACAAGCACATGACAAACTATCAGACATCCGTCCCATAGTCATAAGCAAATTATCCATCACACTCAGGACAGGGTCACAATCATCAGCAGCCTTGACATTGAGATACGTGTCTTGTGAGGCGGAATAGATGAATACAAGACGTGAATTGGAGAGAAGTGACATCAATAAAATTTCTAGCCACAAGCTGAGGTTATACGAGTAAACAGGGGGAAGGGAAGGGAGGGAAGGGAAAGCAAGCTGCTGTTATTCCCAAGATTGAATCAATAAGACGCATCGGAGAAGGCCAGGGAAGTGGGAAATAAGAATTGGACTTGGCTACAGGCCAATGTGAAGGTTGCTTAGGCAACGAAAACATTAGAAAGAAAAAGAGAAGAAATAAATGAAAACCTGTTGAGCGAAATGCCAGAGAATACAAATCAAATTGCATTGTTTAAATGCTCAAGCAAGACAAATACGTTAACAATTTGATAGGTCTTTTGATGAGGTACGAGTACACAAGTATTTCGACATGCCCATAAGAATGGAATGATTTGAATGAATGGAATTTATTTATGCTCCAATCACACGCCATTTAATTCAATTCAAGAGCAAAGCGAACATTATTTCATACAAAGCATATTTCTTTTGTCACTTGACGGCACAAAGTGACGAAATATGATTATGATGAGTGTATATTCTTTTATATTCTTCATCTTCCAACCATCAAACTGTCCCAATGCGATGCTTTAACAAGTGTTATAGGGTGTCATGTGGCGTATACTTAATAAACATACGCTGCTCTAAAGAAGGCCGTGAATGAAACCTGCGATAATATATAACGAGTATTACCAGGCAGATAATATATTAATTTACTGTCAATATGGGAGCACACATTAAACGCTCCTGTTGTAAAAATTTCTATCTTGGCCATAAAAACAAAGGGGCGTAGCTGGCTAACAAGCGGCCAGACAGCCAGGTCAACTGACAACAATTATGGCCAAAGTCAAGTGCGTTCCCCAGGCGATAGTAAACGCGATATTCTCTGAACTTGTCTTTGTCAGTTTTGCCAGTTTTGCCAGTTTGACTTACGGCTCAGTTGTTGCTGTGCTAATTGTTGTTCTTGTCTCCTGTCTCCTGGCTCCTGTCTCTTTTCTGTTGTCCTAGTTTTTAGGCGCTCAAAACTTGTATCTGTTGCAGTTGCCAGAATTTCCGCATGCCTTTTGCCTTCGTTTTAATGCTCTTCACTGTCGGCTTACTTGACTTGACCGAAATAGCTGGTGACACATTCCCAGTCAACTTGACGAAAATATGGAACAATTCCAAAAATGTTGCACTTTTAAGGGATTTGTCCAACATTTTATCAGCTGCTAAATATAGTTGCTTTAAGACTTAATGGCCATGGCCAAAAGGCAGCTAAATATTTAGGGTGCCATAAGGTTACTGCTTCCGAGTAGAGAGCAAATATAAAAGCTGCCTACGACAAAATTCGAGTGAATTTAACTTTCAACAGAATTTCATAGAAATAAATATAAAAAGCATGTTTTTTGTTAAAGGTAGAAATTATTTGATGAAATAGGTAAAGATGACAAATATTTAATTTTTGATAACAAAAATAAGAAATGAAAAGAAGAGAACATATCAAATTTATCTTGGCAGAATACAAATTATTAAGTAACATTTTAAAAGAAACCTTTATACCTAAAAAAAAGAGAGAAAATTTCAGGCGAAATGAATAAGATTCTTTAGTATGTAATTTTGTAATCCTTTGCCAAAGGAGAAGCGTATTTAGTATTCTCTTGTGTGAACTCTGAATTCCTCTTCCAGTTTTGTTGTTTATTTATCTTGTGTCTGTCAAATTGCTGTCAAGGCTGCGAAAAACACAAAAACTGCACCGAAACAAAACAAAACTCTGGTAACCCGCACTAGAAACAATTTGTGGATAAAACTTGCATTGGTTTTGCAGTGGGAAATTCATTCTCTCTTTTTTTTGTTTTTTGTTGGCCATCAAAAATTGGTTGCCTTTGCACAGTTTTTGGGCCACGTTTCGTTTGGCACATCAATTGCAGTGAGCCGAGCAAACAAATTAGTTGGCTTTAATGAAATGGAATTACCAAATATCACTTAAGCCCCCAATGTACATATTTTTTGGCTCAAAAGGTGAACTCATAAAATGCAAGCACAAAACAAATAAACAAATTATAAATATAAATATATCTAATGACTAAAAACATGTGCCAAAATTGGCTCAATAAGCAAAATAATGATAGAGTATATAATAGATATATATGTACATTGAACTAGACATTGAGCTATTCAAATTGCAAGTTGTTTTCATTATGACTATGGGCAGTCCATTTTGGGCCAAACTAGCAAATAAAAGTTAGCTGGTTATGAGTCAGAAATGAGGTTTAAAAACTGTTTAGATAAACTTTGTGTGATAAAAACTAAGCGCTATTTATGTGTAGTGTGTATTATGGTTGATTATATACGCATATTTACATTCCTCTATTTTTTTTATTTTATTTCGCTTTGTTTATCTTCGCAAACTGTTTTAATAGCGCAACAATTTCATTCATATGTGCGCGGCATTAAAATTTCAATTTTCAAATTGAGTAAAAGAAAATTCCAAGCCAAAAACAAAGAGAGACTAGAATATTTTGTTTTATACCAAATATGTGTAGAGGAGTGGAGGGAAGGGGAGGGGTGAAGTCAATCTTGCGTTGCCAAGAATTTGTTGTCTATTTGCTGATAAAAATTCACTTGATTCACTTTGCCACAGCGCAAAGCAAGAGACTTCCCAAAGGGGAGAAAAGTGCTGGAAGGGGGGGAGGTGTGGGGAAAGGGGGGAAACTGACGTCGTTAGAGAAGCAGACAATGGCGTCATATAAAACCAGACAGCGACAAAGATGCAGCTGTAAATGCAATTGAAAGTATCCACAGTCATGACTAAGTGCCTGCTGAAAATTGATCTATAAATTGTCGAAGCAGGAGATGTTTATTTGATAGCAGACAACAGCACAGATAGCATTAAATAGATATATAGATTATAGATACAGATACAGGGAGTAACTTTACATGCAGTTGGCATTTTAAACTTTGCTCCCAAAGAATCCTGTAACATTTCTTACTATGTATTCAGAGTATGTTAACTTAACAGGCTGTTGCATTTTTAAAAACTTTCCTCTCTTAAAATGCACAAATTCTTTTGGCAAAGTTCTAACTCGTATATGTTATTTTGCAGATACAAACGGACAGCTTGAATATGCATAGAATTTAGAATATCATAGATGTAGCTTTGCGAGTTTGGCATCCTGAAACAATTGTAAACACAAACACACATAAAGTGCAGTGGTAAACAAAGTCAGAAGTCAACTGTCAACTATGCCAAGTGCAAGTGCTTATAATTGTTGTTGTTGTTTGTCTCAATTTCTGCTCTACTCTTTTGTTTGCTTTTTCTCTTGCCCTCCCCTCCTAGTCGGACTGTCTGCGAACAGCTTTTCTGAGGCCTTTGATAAAACACCGATAAATATCTTAAATAACAAAAATAGATGAGGAAAAACTGGCGCGTTACCTTTGGGCGACTAAAGCAAACACAAGTTAAGGCCTGATAATTGAAAAATTAATTATACACGCTGCTGCCATCTTAATTTATTAATTTGCTTCATACAATCGTATTTACATACCCAAAAACAAAGCCGAGAGCAGAGGAATAACTTGATAAGCAAACGCTTGAAACAAAATTCATGCCCAAAAAGCAGAAGCCGAAGCAAAAGCAAAAGCAAACAACAACAATAACACATGCACAGCACACATACATAAACCTTTAGTTTGTCATTGTCCAAACAATAACAACCGAAACAATTAGAGCAAAAAAGCACAATGCATAATGTACACTCACAGAGAATGTTTTTCAGGCCCATTCAAGAATGAAATGAAAATAAATATAAATATTAAAATTGAGATACAATACAATACATTTTTAATTCAGTTCAATTTGTGCTCTTGGTAACGAAAATATGCTTTTGATATGCCCAGCAGAATCTTTGAATAGATTAATCAAATTTAACTTTAATCAAATTGAAATTGCCAGCATTCTCAACTTGCAATAACATTAATTTTGTTAACTCAACAGAACTGTAGAAAGTTAAATAGCAGCGGCTGTTAGAACTAACATAGCTGACTACCAGCATTGAGGTATCAATTACAGAAGTCTTCAATGTTAACTTACATTATCTGTTTAATTTAAACAAATATTACTTATTTGCTTAGATTTTATTGATGGAAATTTCTCAACCAAAAAATGCACTGAATAAAAAATTCACTAAGCGCGTAAATAAATTAACTCCATCCATTTTAGCTTTACAATAAGCAAATAAGCGCGTACAGTTTTCATTAATTATATTGGACACTAGACACAGGGGGGATTCCCGCGAATGTCATGCTAAAACATAACCCCATTTAATTCCCATATTTAATCATAATTTAATGCGCTTCAACGTCACTCTAAGTCAACTCAACTTGGCATAGCAATTATTTCTCAAAGCGGATAAGAACACAATCCTTTGCCCTTCCACCCCCGCACTTACTGACCACCGCAAAACGCATCCCCTCCCCCCTTTTATAGTAAGCGCTTTGTTTTTAATTAATGCAAAATTTATCAGCTTGTTGTTTACCCTTTTTTTACTGCTTTTGCTGCTGCTCTTTCTCAATTTGTGGTCATTTTGCTTTGTCCTGATATAAAAGTAAAAAAAATGATCTAAGCTGAAAGAAATTGCATCTGTCTGTGTTTGATATGCATTGTTATGCTTTGTTGTCTTGTCAGTTTGTTTTCATGACTCTCAAATAAAGTTTTATATGCCTGGCAGTCTTTACTTTACTACCTGTCATTATACAAATTGCTTTGCCGTTTTTACTACCACAATTTGTATAATTCTAAATTTTATATACATGCTCCTGGCAACGCAGTTTATTTGGATGTTATTTCTAACTCGCACTTGTTTTAATTTTATGCTGATATAAATAGTTTTAGCATTAATAAAAATTACAAATTGCAGTCAAATTTAACCGCTTCCATTTGCCAGCTCATGCAATATGCAAACCAACTAATGCAGCCAAAATAGCATAATAACCACGAGCTCAAATTTAACTCAAATTTGGTACAAACGAGCAAATCACCTGATTTACAGTCATTTGGTTAGAACGCATTAAGGAAGGGAGTATGAAAACCACTTTGTTCAGATCAATCGCGAAATTTATGAGTCCACCCAAAATATGGCGATATTTTCACAGGTGAGCGACGAATTCAATTAAAATGAAAATGCATTAAATAATTATTGACACATTTGTGTGTGCAGCATAGCAGCAATATTTGTCAATAATTATAGCTAATTAAAGCTGAGAGCTTGCAAATTCTCACACGTTGTAAATCATAATAATAATAATTAAATATCGCGCCTAAAAGCATGCAGTAATTTTTTTATAGCGAAATCTATCGAAATACGCATACGCAGCGTTGGCTGAACGAACACCTGTCAAAAGCAACAATGAATAATTTATGAAATTCATTATTTAAATATGTCATTAAAATTTGTTGTGGAAATTAATTGTATTTAATTGATTGAATAGTAAATACTAAATATTTAATCTGAAATCTTTAATCTTTAACAGCATTTGCTCTATCCTTTTTTGTGCTGCTTTTACTTGAACTCAATAGGGCTTGAAGTGTGATTAATTAAAAGGTTGTAAGTTCAGCTGCAGCAGAGTTGCCAACAGCTAATTACCTGCCGACGCTCTGGTCTGTGCATTCTGAGGCTCAGCCAGTAATTTATTTTTAAGACGAGCATAATTAGCCCTCAACAGGCGGACAGCAATGACACGGGACAGCGAGCTACTTAAGCCACCGGTTGTAGCTCCGGTTGCCAGCTGCAAGGTAATTATTTGATATGCATTCGTGTTGGCCAGGATAAACATAAAGGGAACTGCAACACGAGTCGGAGTTGCAATTGCATGCTCGGTACACTTTTAATGGCTGCCACTGTCTGCGGTCCCGTCTCTTTTTCATGCTCCTTGGCCACATAAATCGCCGGGCTTAATGTGAAAATATGGCAAAAAGGGGCAACAGAATCAACAAGAAGAAGTGCAAGCTGCACACGAGCCTGTTACGACTCCTTTGTGCATGTTGAACGTGTGTCCTTGCCTCTAGTTGCCAGGAGTCGTTGTTGTTGTTGCTGTTGCTGCTGTTGTTGTTCTCGCTTTATTTGTTGTAGCTGTAGTTAGCGCGCCTTTGTCTGTTGCTGGCATCGTCGACATGAATCAAAAACTTAATTATTTTCAGCCGCACGATGGCAAAATGTTTTGCTCAAACAAACAACAGCAACAGCCAGAACAACAACAGCAACAACAACAAAGGGCCAACATAAATCGTCAGCGGACATTTTGACGCAGCTCGCAAAATTTTACAGCTCTTCTGCAACGCTACAAAACGGCAACAAAGCAATCGCAAGCATATTTACAGTCAATTTGTTAGTCCTCCCTCCAAACCAAATTCCTTCCTCTACCCCACTGCCCCTCTCCCCCCTCCACCCTCTCAACTTTACACCCACAAAGGTATTACACATGGATTTAGATGCGTGTTTTGCGTGTTACAACCCTTTGTAGGGCCAAAGGAAGCGAGGGGCGGGAAAGGAAGCTCTACGTGATCCAAGTGTCATAAATTTCTGTTTTGTAGAGAAAAGTACGCAATACGCATTGCGATTGTATTTGTGGATTTTTCGAGCTCGAGTAGCACATGGTTTGTGCCACGCATTTAGCTGGGTTTTAGAAAAGGCGTAAAACCCTTTTGAAATATTGGTTTTCGAGTGTTGTCCAAGCGAGTTGAAAAATAAACAAGTTGTATTGTTGCATCGAAACCTAAAACTATAATGTCACATTGATCCAACTTTCTTTATGTTTACTTGACTTTATGATACTTATATTTTTTATTTGACATATTAATAAATTATAAATTAGGTTAAGAAATTTCTACTTCTACTTTTAAATGTTCTTTTAATAACATACTATAAGAAATAGTTCCATCGAACTTCTACGATATTGTTCAATATATTTTTAAGCTTCAATTCTCTTAAGAAATTTTGAAATTTCGCTCTTTTTATTGCTTCAAGAGCGCAGTCATTGAAACTGTAAACATGTGGAACTTGGCCCGCATATTGCCTCAGTTAATTAGTTGTAAAAAATACTTCCCTCCAGTCGGTTCGATTTGCGCTCAATTCTCGTATAACTCAAGGTACTCAAGTTTCCCAGAAGAACTCTATATATTTAAGCACAAAATGCAATTATGCAATATGCATTAAATAAATGTACATAATATACAATATTTTAACAAAATGTTAAACAGTTCTATTGTTAAAAATGTGCGAATGTGATTCATTTAAATTTAGTTTTTTGCCGATGCTGATAAGAAGTTATTTATAAATTTGAAATATTTCGTCTATTATCCGATCGTCATGGCAATAATCCAAGTTCGTTTGCTTTGACGATGGAAACTCAACAAATGTATAGAAATTATTGTGCAAGCTCTAAAGTTTATGATTTTCGGAGAGTCGTTTTTGTTTTACGCAAGTTTTATTAGAGAACAACTTTTAATGAAGTCTACGCAAATGTGCAAAAATGTCCAGTAAAGTATCAACTGAGCGGGTCGAAAGTTTTATTTAAATAAATAGTTGCTAGTTAGTTAAGAAACGACCCTCGTATATCATATTCAACGCAGCACATAGCAGTCATAACTCTTGACACATTCATTGTCGTATATCCTGGTGCAGGATAAAAAAAGGGGAGGAGGATAGCGCTACTCATAAACTTGTTACATTGTCAACCTGCGCGACACAAAATGTGTTGAAGAAATGGCAGGGTAGGTTGGGGTGGGGGAGGGTGGGATAGGGTGAGGTTGGGTAGGGAAGGGTAAGGTAGGGTAGAGTAGCGTGGGGGAGGGTATGGTAGGGTGGGGAAGGGTAGCGTAGGGTAGGGTGGGGAAGGGTAGGATAGGATAGGGTAGGGTAGGGTGGTGTAGAGTAGGGTGGGGGAGGGTAGGGTAGGGTGGGGTAGGGTGGTGTAGGGTGGTGTAGGGTGGGGTAGGGTGGGGTAGGGTGTGGTAGGGTGGGGTAGGGTGGGTTAGGGTAGTATAAAGTAGACTAGGGTAGGGTAGGATTGTTGTTGTCTGCACGACACACGCAACAGGATGCAGCTAAATCATTGGAGCGCTATAAAAATTCCGTTACGGCTGTAAAGCATTTTTCCCTTTCCCGCTATGTGTAACTACAGCTCGTACAGCAATGAAAAATGGCCCTTCAAAGGGCAACGGGCTAATAGACAGCCTCGTCGAAATGCGATTACGCGTAAGTGCATCCCGTTTAAGCGTCTTAAATTGAGTTTTATGACTTAATAATGCGGTCGAGTCGGGAAGGGAATGGGGTTGGGTCAGGTCTGGTCTGGACTGAGCCTGTACTCTGCCATTACGAGTACTCGCCAGCAAATGTCGCTCTGGTTAAAAGCAGCTCATGCAAAGTGTGGCCAGTCAATGAGTCGGGTAGTCGGGGAGTCGGGGAGTCAGGGCGTCTGCCAGTTGCAACTGCCGCAGTGGCAGCCACAAACAGCATCGCCAAGTGGCCGCAAAGTTGCACGCATTGATTGAATTTGACTTGAACACGCTTTACTGGCTCCCCGACCTCCTCCGATTGACGGGAATCGTTGCCGCTGGCAAACAACACTCTACTTTAAAAGAGAACCCAACAGTTTTATTCTTTCCCACTTCCCCTTCCTGTTGCACAACGTTTGACATCTGTAGTGTTTGCTGTGGCAGCTACAAAGGCAGACACACTCTCTCTCTCTCTCGCTCTCTCGCTCTCTCTGTCACAGTCACACTTAGTCAGTGACAAAGAGACGACAGTGAGATATTGGAAAATTACTTCTATACTATTTGTGTACTTACAGTGGGTGCTATAAATATGGGACAAACTTTGCGTCAAGTAACTAAGCAGCAATTACGATTATATATACGTAATTCTAGATACATAAAATGGAACAGATATTTAAGGAAAAATATAGCTTAAAGGGGAATTCAATATCTAAATTTTATCTATTTTTTTATTATTCAGTTTGGGTTGCCGTAAATTAACTGAAAGCAATTTTGATGTAAGAACTAAAGAAACTAATGTAAAATCTAAAACAATTTTAAATTCATAATAAACTCGACTTTTCTATCCCTAAGAAAGAGCATTCAGAATTTGTTGTATGAGAAGAGGCCTTTATGGTTTTTTGATTTTTTATGCCACTTCTGGCACACGCTTTTCCACTTGTCGCTGTTGATATACGAGTATTGCTTTATAGAGCCACCGTTATTGTTGTTATTGTTGCTAGCAGTGAATTGTTGTTGTTGTTGTTGTTGCTCCAAGGGCTGTTGTGCTTCTTGCAGAGTGTGGCATCAACACTCGGCCTCCGTTTCCACTTGAAATCTGTCAACTGCAACTATTTATTAAATTATATACTTCCATTATTAAATGTGAATGACTTGGCCAAGTGGAAAGCGAAGGAGATTGGAGTGTGCAAAAGAGACAGCACTTCAACATGGCCATCTCTTTCTCGTCTCATCGTGGTATTAAAGCATTTATAGACTTTTATTTGACAGCTTTATCTTAAGTATTATTTAGTATATACGATTTCCTGTTGTGTTGTTTGCTCTTACAGCCCAACGAATCTCTGGAGACCCTATCCAAACCAAAATCATGTAATAGACAACACCCTCGGCCTCTGCTCGGCGCCACTGTGCGGCATTAGGCAAATTGACAACAGCTTAAAACGATTTGCAGCACCTTAAAGCCCAGCAAATACTCTCAAACTCAACTCGAGGATTCACAACTGACTGCTGACTGCTGCCCGCCCCCAACCCCCCACAGACTGCCTGTTTGTGGCACAGCAAAAAAAAGAAATACTGGAAAAAAACTCACACTTGACAAGCAACAAAAAAAAAAAAAAGGAAAAAAATAGAGGCAGAGCGACAAACAGGACAACACGATGAATGCAGAGCAGGAGGAGGAACGAGTCTGCCTCAGGTGAGTCTATCGTTGTCTACAACAAGAGTGCATGTGAGAGTGTGTGTGCGAGTGTTGTGTGTGTGTGTGTGTGTGCCTGATATTCCTGGCAATGATTTACTAGGTTTGCCTTTAGTCAAGCAGAATATTTTGGCTTTAAGTTGATTTGCAGCCGCACAATTAACAAATTGCTATCAGCTCAGCTGAGCTTTAAGAACTGGCAAATGGCTTTAACTTAAAGGTAATTTAAACATTCTATGTTTTTATAATTAAAAAAATGCCAAAAATATGCTAAAAGCTAAGTTCATAAATCGTTAGTTAGAGCTGAAAACAAGATTAAATATTTTATAATGTTAGCAATGTGCAGTCAATATTAACATTCCTTCATTTCTGCTAAATATATGTATTTTATAAGCATAACAGAGCGACTTTACATGATCTACGACTGACAGCTATAAAATAACATTAGGTTACAGCTTACACATCTATTTAGTAGCAATTATTAACATAAATGCGCGAGCTAACATAATCGGCAGTCTAACATTATGTTAGTTCACTCGCCGCTGCTTATGGCTGTTAATCTAACAGAGCGGGCTAGCATAAGCTGACTGTTAATGTTAAAGCGACAAATATTGGGCTACATTTCAACAGATTTTGCATTTAAATTACATTTAAACGAATATAAAGTCATTGTATTTAAGCACGTGTCCTATAACAGATGTCAGACAGACGGACTTGAGTCACAATAAATAAGTGTCAATTACACACGAGAGAGATCAACAAACTGCAGAAATTAAATATGATGAAAAGTCGCAGTGTTGTTTGCTTTTATTTACATTAATCAATTAGATGCCGACGACAAAAACAACAAGAACAACAACAATAAAGAGCAAAAATATTGTCGCAATAGCATTGTCAAAAGGCGAAAGCCCAACAAAAGTGGCGACAACGACAACGACACCGACAACAATAGCAACAACGGCAACAACAATGCGTTGCTATTCAATGTCAATCTCATATTTCAATTATGTTTTATAAATGGCTGCAGACTGGCCGGCGTTGCTCCTACTGTATTTATTTTGTTCTCATGTGCTCCGAGTTCAAATGGATGTGTTTCGAGCAGACGAGAACTAGTCAAAATATTTAGTGAACTTATTTAATTCAATACTATAAGAAAACAATAACTTTTTTTATTTACCTAACGCTTAAATTCAGCTGCGCCCAAAAGTATGCAACATAAATTGTTTGCATGCAAAAGTTGCGCATACGCCACGTTGTCCTACCGTTGTGTTTTACTTTAAGTTTTAAGCGTTCACCATTATGATTGTAGGCCGTGGACTGGGCCTGACTCCTGGCCTGATCGAATTATGAAATTTTAATTACATAATAACGTACTGACAATCAACTTCGCCGCCTTTCTGCCAGCTGAATGCACAAAAAGCCACGCTCCAAACCACTTTTAAAGGCTGAGAGTCAGAGAAGAGTAAATAATAAAAAGGGGGCGGTAGAAATGTTGTGCGTGCAATTACTGTAAAACAATTTATCGCTGAAAATTGAAAGCGTCGTAATAAAAATGCCGGTGAAATTGGTAGGCGAAACATTTTGAAAAGTTTTTAGAAATGATATTCCACTTAACTAGGCAGAGCTTTAAAATCAATTTTAAGCTGATAAACTTAAGAGGTTAACATTTAAAATAAGCAAACTTATGCCTCTCATAACTTTTGTCCATTTATCATGTCAACATAATCGGCCTTCATACTCGTACCTTTGTCAACTGTCGAAAAGTCAAAAGAGTTAGGACATTAAGTCGCTGCCTGTCAGTTATGCACAGGACAATGCGGCCTAAAAATAGCTGCAATTAAAATTGATTCCAAATTGAAAGTTCAGTCTATGGCTCGATTTCTTAGCCCTCTTAGCAGCTAGACGCCAATTGGCTGAAACGACAACGACAACGTCGGCGACAACAGCTCACAATGTCTGTTTAATTTTATGCTAATTTCTTTTACTATGCAAATTTCGCGATGTTAACAACAAACAGCAAGGAAACGAGCACCAAAACAACAACAGCAGAAAGGGAAAATCTTACAGCAAAGCTTTGACATTTCTGAATGAGGTTGCCAAGTAGATGCCCTAGAAGTTCTTTCATTATAGCACAGTATTTATAATATATAAAATCATTTTTTTAATTTATGCAATATAAGATATGAGAATTTGTTTCAAATTAAATTATTTACTACTTGCTTGTTTTATATTCTTTACTTAAGTACTAATCATATTGTTAGATAAATCCTTTAAATGCCTTCTTAAATGCCCTACATTCTTTTGAACAGGGTATCTTAATGCGTCTAAAAGTACTTTCCCCCCGAACTAGACAAAGTTCTGCTTATACTCACATTTTTACATGGGGACACAGTGTCACGTTCCTCTTTAGAAAACTGAATTTTTGACGCACAGGAAACTTGGAAAACGGCAGGTTGTCTGAATCTGGGACAAAGTGCCGGTTCGCAGTAACTTAAATCAAATGATATGGCAAACTTTTAATGGCTGCAAACTTTCGACATGATTCGCGAAAAAAGTGTACAGCTAATTAGCAAGCCATAAATGTTCTCGGGACCTCGTCCTTTCTCCTCGTCCTGTTTGGTAAATATCGAAAATAAATTGAGTTCTGCCTAAAGTTATTGCTCACAATTGTAATATCAAGATTTGTGAGCTCTGCCCACCGACAATTTATCAATTTTAATGGCTTTTGAATGGACGGCTTTTCCATTGGCAGCAGGCGACTTAAAAATTGGCCACTTATACGGCTTATTGCCTTTTCCTTTTTTCTTCTTTAGCTTAAAGAATTTGATAACCACCCTCAATCTGTGGGCCGGACCCACTTCACTGTTTACTCAAATCAGCAGACGTACGCCAAATAAATAGCTTTGATTTCGTACCAAATGAAAAGTCCTTAGAAAAAGGACATCAAAGCGTTTGATGACGAGGCTTGTGGACAACCTAAGCGCATTTTATGCATAATAATGCGTAACAGAAACAGAGACAGAAAAAACCATTTTATAATAGCACTCAATTCCTCAATTCTCTTTCGCCATGCTTTCGTCAAATTTTAATTGAAAAATTAAATACATTAATCGAGTTAAGGAAGTTTTTGTTATTTAAGCCAACTTAATGTCTGAATTTCAAAATGGCAGCGAAAAGTAGGCGATTTGTGGAAGAAAGTGTAAGTCGGAACACGTGCGGTTGTCCCTTTTTTTTGTGAGTCCAGTTCAGTTCTGTATCGCTGAGTAATTTTTCTATTTTCTGCTTTGTTGCGCCCTTTCAAATGCACACCCATGTTGACCAACGTTCAACATTAACCCAAATCCAAAAGATATACACAACACACTCGAACAATGAGAGACTTGGCCACTTGACAAGGTATTGCTGCCAGCTCTATCTCTATCTCTTTCTACTTTCGACTTTCCCTCCCTTTCCTTTCCTTGACTGACTTGTTGGGGTCATTGAAGACACCGAGTTGACTTTGTGTACAAGTATTTCAGCGTTTTATTGTTTCTGTTGGCCGACTTTTAGCTAAATGAATCAGCCGTATCCTGTACAGCCGTAAAGTCGTTGGCCAACAAATGCCTAAGAATTTTCTTGGCTAGCAAAAATTTCCCACCTGCTGCGTTTCCGTTTTCATCCGGTGTGTCTGCGAGTGAAGTGCCATTTGGAACGCATTTAGGCTTGGGCCGGAAATTAATTACAACGACTCATCAACT
The DNA here is from genome assembly GCA_035043635.1 of Drosophila rellima. Taxonomy (NCBI): domain Eukaryota; kingdom Metazoa; phylum Arthropoda; class Insecta; order Diptera; family Drosophilidae; genus Drosophila; species Drosophila rellima. The sequence goes on along the minus strand of JAWNMV010000146.1, from coordinate 5,294,779 downwards.
TATTCCCATAAAATGCTTAAATTGATTACTCTTCTGCGTTCTCGATAATGATATTGCTTGAAGGCCCAGTTGATAAATGTAAATTCAAGTGATTCCATATTAATGCATTCACAAATTGCTTTGTGGATTACAAGAATTGTATATATATATTTCAATTCGCAAGTTAATGATGTGTAGCTCGGCAAGATTTCATGATTAGTGTAACTTTAATCATGGTTTCATCTTTAAATTGTTTATGTGTTTAAAAATGGATCATTTGATGAAATAGAATGTTCCCTTTTTATACTTTAATTGATTTTATGTTACGATTTGTTAGCGATTTTTCCAATTTATTGAAAGCTCATTAAAGCATGCTCTTCAAAATTATTTGTTGACAGCTTAATTTACAAGTTACTAAGCTGAATATTTAGATAAAGCTTAAAAGCTTTTTATAGATTGCATAGAACTTATTGTTTTGGCCCCCATTGCTCTCGAAATTCGCTTGTCATCTTCAAATGATTCAGTATTCATTATCTTTAAATATTTGCATCACACATTCAACGTAACAAGCGCCAGCTGCAACACAAACTTGCCCCTAACACTTACCCTTACCTCTGCCACCGCCTCGCCCCCGCCCCTGCCCCTGCCCCCGCCTCTGCCCCTTGTTCGACTAACTGTGTTGTCAACACATTCCTCAAAATGCCACCACGCCCACCGCCGGCTTAAACGCTTAATAAATAAAATAAGCAGCTTGCCAGACATTCTTGTTGTTGCCATATCGATGGTTTTGGCCTTGTCTTAATTGTTGTCCCTCCTGTTGTTATCTCTATCTCACTCTTGCTATATATATCTCTCTCTCTCTCTCTTTCGGGTTGTTCTTGTAGCTTTTGCAGCATTGTGTGTAGCACGTTGCGCCTTGGGGTTAAGCATAAATATGTCAAGTGTTAATTGTTGCCACTTAACGCACAGCACAAACTCAAACAACCACACAAACATACATAAGTGTATGTGTAAATATGACTTTAATCTACTTACCGCGTAGTTAAGGCAGCTCTTTCTCTTTCTCTTCCTCTCTCCCTACCGCTCCCTCTCTCCCTCCATCTCTTTCTGCTTCTCCGAGTCTCTTCTTGCTCAAGAGTTCGTAAGCTATATTACAAAAAACAAACACACACACACATACACACGCACTTGTTACACACCCAATAATACGCTTTAACAAGTTTCTTATGGCCATAAATTCAACAAGCCAACAAAAGCTCATAAAAAGGGCTAACTCCTTCCTTCCTTCCATCCCTTGGGCTAAGGACTTTGCAGCTAAACCCAACAGCTGCCTACATACATATGGAAAAGCGAACGTTGCAGACATGCCTTTGACGTTTCATATCATACCACACACACACACGCACACACACACACACACACACACACACACACACCACACACAACAGCTGACAGGAAATTTCAAAAGAAACATGAATATCCTGTGCAAAAAACAAAACTGCACCCAGGCAAAAAAAAATGCCCAACCTAACAAACGTGGCCAATACATTTGACAGCCAATAACAACAGCAACAATGGAAACAACAACAACTTTATCAGCCACATTTATCGTCGTCAAACCATCCCATTTCCTATTTTAAATATATTATTTACTTAACTTCTGGTCTCCATCTTCACTTCCGGTCTGCCTGATTGTCCTCATCAGTGTTCGTTTCCTGTGGCCACTTGTTTGTCCCTTTTGACAGGTGAATGTTTATGATTATATAAAAAGAGGCAAAGAAATAAATATATTTATGATGGAAATTGATAAGCAAGTTGTTTTATGAATTAAAGGAAACTTAAAATATATATGAGGAAAAAGGAAATTCTATTTAAAATTTCAGACATTTTATTCTATCAATTATTTCTTATTAAAATAAATTCGAATATTTTTAAAGATAAATACCACCAAGTTTTGACATTGATTAATTGATAAATCTACAAAAATAGATTTTTAATATTTATTATTGATTAATATTTTATATTGATAACGTTTAAACATAGAAGGGCCTAGTTTACTTACTAATTTTTATCGTTAAAAGCAATTTCTGTCCCGCGTTCCCAATAACCAATTCTTCTAGATTTCGCCATATTTTTTGTAGCATACTTTTTGGATTACGCAATTAATGTAAAATTATCCAAGTTGCTGATTCATTGGCCTAATCAGTTTTGTCATTGGCCATTGTAAGACCGCTCCTGTTTGATTGAAACCGATAACAATCGATATTTGATTATCATTCGCTCTCATCATTATTATCATCATCATCATCACATTATCATTATCATCCCGCAGAGCAATGGACTGAGTTCAATTACCATATCAGCGACACAATGTGGCCCAAACTGATTTGTCGCTCTGCGAGAACTGCAAACGCTGCTGAGTGCCGTATTTGTTCATATTCGTTATTCGCAACGAGTACCCGTAATATAGACAGTCTACGGCGCTTTTGGCGCTCAGTTGCCAAACGACAGTTCAATGTGAAAGACGCGACATAAAAAACAAAGCCGAAAATCGACAATAAAAATAAAAATACAAAAATAAGTACACGACTTTAACTAAGTAAACAAGCCGCTGGTGGCTGTTGCAAAAAAAATAAATAAAAGCAACATAAAACAAGTGTAGTTAATAAAGTCAGTGAAATTATTAATTAACTGGTTTGCTGGCCAAACAATGGGCAGCTTCTAAACAAACAAAATAAAAACAAAATATAGTATAAAAAACCAATATCATGTCGCTATCATGGTCAAAACAGATTCAATATGCTTCGCTGGCTAGCTGAATTTATCGATTTTTGTTGTATTTTGTATTTGAATATTGTTGCGCCATTATCAACGCATTTATACAAGTGATAATTATATTAGAGGCTTTATCTCGCCCTCGCAATTCGAGTTGAAGTTCGGTTCGGTGTTCTGTGTTTATCTTTCGGATTACTCATCCCAAAACCAACAAACGATAGTGTATATACAATACAACAACAACAACGACCGGTTTAGTGCGAAACTAATGTAACTTTCAAATTTCGTCAATGATTTTGTACCACAAAACAAATAAATACGAGCATAAAATGTGCTAATCATATGTACCGAGTAATGATTAAAATAACAACGAATAAACTGAACTATAGGTTACAATTGGTGTGTGGCATGTGATATCGCATCTGGTTGAGATTTAACCAAACAGGTGTGTAAACTACAAATTTTAGACATCGAATCGATCAATTGACAATGATTAGACTTGAATTTCTTATGCAGGTGCTAAAAGCGCTAGTTTCTTAACTGGAAAATGACAGACGACCGTTTTGAGCCAGCTTCTAAGGCAAACAGCTGTTGATTTTCAGCAGAATCAACAAACCAAACGCATGTTATATTAAGCAAATGTTTATTTTACATTTGGTGCGCTTTGCATAATGTTATATTTACTTAACATAGCATGCAAATGTTAAATTATAACAAACAAACAACATCAAAGTATGCAATGAAAAATTAGATAAAGGAATAATTATTTATGTGCAACAACCACGCAATTGAAATCACACATTTCATGGTTACTCTCTACTCGCACCTTATCCATCCAGCACAATTAATCAAGCCGCAATTTGTTATTGTTATTCCAGAGCTGATAAGAGATAACAGCTATTTAATGGGCTGAAATGGGACAGGAAGTGCAGTCAACTCGAATACAAATACACAGCATTTTGTTGGGCCCTAAAGCGTAACCCTGCGTAAACAAGACCAAAATAGAATACAGATACAACAAATTTATTTTCGTCTATTTTCATACGTGCAACAGCGATAACATTAAACAGCAGTTGATAAACTTGTAGTACTACCAACTTTCCAAATAGATGGCCAACAGTAACAGTAACAGTATCAGCAGCTGGTTGCAGTTGCAAAGGCCAAAACAACAACCGCAAAACCAAAGAGCCAACTTTCTGTTGGTTACAAAGTTCATTCTCAGCGGTAGTTAAACTAAATTAGACAACTAAAAACGACAGACAGACGGGGCAGACAGACAGTCAGTTGGGTAAACATAAGTGAACATATTATTTAAATGTTATTTAAATGTGCAAAAAATAGAAATTCGAGGGAAGTGCATGAAATTGGTAAAGCCAGCGCTTTGTTCATTTGAAAGCTTATTGAATTAGATGCTAAAGTAAGTCTAATTTAATTATATGAAAGAAATTTACTTATTTATATATATATATATATATACATTTCGCTTGGCTGCTGCGATTTATTGGAATTTTCTTAACATTTGGACAGCACATTTTTTGGTCTATTTTATTTCTTTTTGCTTAGCCCCAAAGTATGCTACGATTTCTATACATGACGCATATGAATGAGTGTGCGACGTGATGTGTTTGCATGTGTGTGTGTGTGTGTGTGTGTGTGTTTGGAAGTGTGTGTGCAACGGTGTGTGTCTAAATGCTAATTTGAATAATGACAACGACATCAACGCGCCATTTTCTAGTTGTTGGCTGTCCCCGTCGCCATTTTGCGTTTTCCGCTGCGCCATCGTGAATTTGATTTGTATACGCACATATAGGCTATATATGACTGTTATGCTATATAGTATGCAATATGGGACTAAATATAAAGACTTATTTATACAAACGAGCATTTGATGTAGGTAACATACACGACACGGCGCGTGCCCGTCTGCGCCTCTCATAAAATAAAATTATTCAATCCGTATCCTGGAATTGTAGACACAACACAATACAGGCAGTGTTAACGTTTTAATGCTCTTCGAGCAAGTACAAAAAATAAGGCAGCCTTATCCCTTAATACCTTTAAAGGAAAGTAATTCAATTGATTCTGTTCACGACAAAAGTGAAATAAAATCAGCTTTGCATTGTATTTAGATAATTGAATTTTAAACAGTTTTCAAGCACTCAAATTAACATTTGTGCTGTATGTTAACTATTTAACATTTCATATAAATGTTAATGTTGTATCTGTTAACATATGAACTGTGAAATTCTGTCTTTTACTCCATATTACTTATGAGTATCTTGTTTAAATTATGTTCAGACAGATTCCTTATTCTGAGACCTTATTCTGAGTGTCTGCGTAACTTGCCAAATGTCCTCACGCCTCGCCGAAAATGTTGAAGCTTAGAAAGCATTTACATTTTGTGTGCCTGGCTCAAAAGTTGATTGTGAATTGTGCAGGGGGGGCTGGGCGTGTTTGTATTTATTAGAAGTGGCCTAGCAGAAAGACGTTAGCAGCAATCAGACTTGGCTAACACACAGGTTGGCAACTTCAAAGCCCAAATTGAAAGTTAAAGCTTGAGTTGTCACGTAGAAAGATGATGATGATGATGATGATGATGTTACCAAATGTTTATTGTAGAACCCGCGAGGAGGAGGAGGAAGAGGAGGAGGAGCAGGAGCGCAATATGGATGACGACGATGACAAATTGGTATCGGATGAGGTGCATCTCCGGCAGCTCAGCTCGACGCCATCTTCCGCATTGCAGCAGCGCCGACAAAACAACAATGTCACACATTCCGCGCCTCCCGAGCTCACACAACGTGGCCAAAAGGCTGAGGCAGAGACAGAGACAGAAATAGAGACAGAGGCAGAGGAGGAAGTGGAGCAGGGCGTGGTGCTGCGAAGAGCCGTCGACAAGGGCGCCATTACCTTGGCACAAATAGACGACCTAAGGCTGGAGAGCGACAACGATCTCGATGGCGATGGCGACGATGACGTGGACTATGCGGACATTGGCCCCGGGCTGAGCAATCCCGCTGCGCAGACCACAAATGATGAGCAGATTACAGCCACAACGACAACTACAACTACAAGTGCAGTCGAGGTAAGTTTAATTGTGTCCAGCACTTAGGGCTAATTAAAAGCGCAAGCAAACCATAAAACAGCAGGAAGCAACCGCAAACACGACGTGCACACCGACACTGGCTTTAACATCTCCGCCGGATATGTCGAAAATACCACGACTGCCCGGCGATGGCGCCCAGATGACAGACCGAGACCGAGACCGAGACGGAGACGGAGACTGCGTTGATCTGCCAAATTCGCTGCGTGCCTCCACAGCATCAATTTTGTCCAATTTGCGGAAGAAACAGCAGGCGATGCTCAACGTTGGCATCGGCAATAGAAATGGTGCAGGAGGTGGAATTGGAAGTGGAATTGGAGTTGGAACTGGAAGTGGAAGTGGAACTGGATCCGGAGGAGGCAGCAGCTTGGCCAAACAAACGCCACGGCGAGTGCAATCCGTGCGCATTGTGGAGGCCAAATCCGGCTATGGCCCAAAGCGACGCACCGAAAGCTGCAGCATATTTGGCAACAGCAATTTTGGTAAGCCAATCAAGCAACAACTGACCCTTTCGACGGCTCTAATTGCCTCCAATTGAGACAGCCTACAGCCTCTAATTAAGACAGAGTTACAGCTAAAAGAAGAGAAATTTCAAAAAAAAAAAAAAAAAAAAAAACTATTAGAAGTGGCTTAAAAGGGTATGATAGGCTGCAAGAGTCAGCTAAAAATCAGCTTAATTAATATTATGAAAATAAATGTCAGCATTAAAACAAACTCTCAGTTCAGATTTAAATAGACTAGGAAAACGGGTCAAAGTTGACTTTAATTTCTATTTTGAGTAAATTCCCTTATTAATTATTTTTTAATATCCGAAAAATTATTTAAATCTGACTCTGAGAAGTTAAGCAATAATTACATAAATTCTTCATATTTATCTCCATCATTACTGAATTTCCCCAATTCCCCAATTCCCCAATTACACCATTCAAAATTTGTATAATAGATTACGAACTGGAATCGGGACAGTCCATAGCGAGCATCGCAGGACCCCAAAGGCCGTTGACTAACGAAACGTATTCGGCCTTTAAGAGTGGCAACGTGGTCAAGGGCATCCTCTGTCCGTCCCTGACCAACTCCTTCAAGCAGAGTTCCCTGGAGAGAAGCTATTTGACCTACACGCACAGACAACGCCAGAAATCGCTGATCATTGTGAATGTTGTGGACTTTGTTCTAAAAATTGTGATGGCCTTAATTTGGATGCTGCAACCGAAGGAGAATCGTCTGAAAACGGTAATTGGCAAGTTGCAAGTGGCAGCTTTAAACTCGTTCTAATCCTGAATATTCCGAGCAGGATGCAGATGCGGCTAGCACAGCAACTGCAATAACCTGGTCCGTTTGCTGTGGCATGGCCAATTTGGCCATTTGCTTTTTGGGCTATTGGCGATGCTTTGCCAACAATTATTTGCACTGGGCGGCCGTCTGCACTTGGGTGCTCTTCAATATACAGGGTGAGTGTTTTGTGTTGTGTTTTGTCCATGTGTCGGGCATAAATCAAGCGACACATGCGTTGGCCCTTAAATTGGCTAATCCTTTTGGGCCGTCATAAATGTTTTATTGCCGCCGACAGGATTCATCAGCGAAGGCGTCGGCTTCGAGAATCGTGAGTACCTGGTCTGGTACATTTTGTTTGTGATATTTGTGCCCTACGCGATGTTGCCACTGCCCCTCAAATGGTGCGTGGTCGGTGGCACAATCACCGCCAGCTGCCACCTGGCCGTAATTACCATCAACAAATTGCAGAACAAGGAGGTATATGTCCCTACAAAATAGCCAATATATATATATAATTTTATTGTTTTTTTTTATGTTTCTTAGACTCCTCTGGACCCTAATTGCATTCTGTTCCAAATCATTGCCAATTTCATTTTGTACACGGCTATAAATGTGGCTGGCATGTATACCAAATATTTGACTGATCGTGGACAGCGTTTGGCCTTTATTGAAACCCACAAGGCCATGGAGCACAAAAAGGAGTCCGAAAAGGAGCTACAACGCACCCAGAAGTTGCTCGATTCAAGTGAGTTCAGATTTTTAAACAAAAGCAATTATTTCAAAATTGAATAAAAGAAAATAAATAATATTCCATGATTATAAGTATTTTTCAACCATATGTAAAACGTTTATATACTTCAACTCTCAACTTAAAGTATTAAAATGATTTAAGAAAAATATTTAAAAAATTGTAAATCAAAAGTAAAAGATCTTTCAAAATTTGAACGTCTATACGAAATTAAAATGTTTCTAGATTATAAATATTAAATAGCTAATTTTTCATTTCTTGACTCAATGACTTTATATTTATATAGATATATATAGATATATTATAAAAAAGTCCCAGCAAATGCATTTCAATCCAGACAAAAGAAAGTCCACAGTTTATCTTTAAATGAACAACCTTAGGTATTTCAAGCATCTAAACGTTAGCTGCTTTGTTGCCTGTTTGTCTGGCAAGGCAATTTCCAGCTAAGTATCTGACCTTCGGCCAGGTAAAGAAAATAAAAGTCTGCCACGCTGCACATTTGTAGCTGAATTTTTAGTTATTTCGCGTTGTTGAACAACTGTAGACGAGCTCTCAAGAGTTTGCTGCTGAATTTATATTGCTTTTGGCTGTTGAGTTTTGTATTAAGTTGCCATTATTTCGGTTGCAGTTTTGCCCAACATTGTGAATAATCAAATACGCAGCGAAATGTACAAAGGCACGGATCCCACGGTGGAGACGCAGTTCAACAAACTGTATGTTTACCCAATGGATAATGTGAGCATACTTTTTGCAGACATTAAGGTAAGTAAAGTCAAGGGAAAGCGGTTAACTTAATTTGTTATATATAATATTCACTACAGGGCTTTACGGAATTGGCTAGCAAAACATCGGCACAACAATTGGTGAAAATTTTAAACGATCTCTTTGCTCGCTTCGATCGCATTGCAGAGGTAAGTGGACATTTTAATATTTTACAAATGCCTCAACTTTTGGTTTTCACAGGACAATCATTGCCTGCGTGTTAAGCTGCTCGGCGATTGCTATTACTGTGTGTCGCAGTTCGAAAGTGACAACTGGAAGACACGACCGGATCATGCCGTCTGCAGCGTCGAAACTGGCCTCCACATGATAATGGCCATCAAGGATGTGCGCCTGCAAACGCATGTAAGTAAAGTGCAGAAGAAGCCAACTGGCAATTTAATGGCCCATTTTAATTGTAAATCGATTAAGCTATTTCCAGTGATTTATTAGAGTTTGATAAATAATGTCGTAAATTTAACCCAAAGGCTTTAAAAACATATCTTCTGCACTCTCAACACAGCTGGCACATTCTAAAATTCGTTGCCTACTTTTGAGCGACGCTGGAAATTTAACAGACGCCGCTTAGCAGCCAACTGTTAAGCATTAACATTCGAACGTTAAGCACTAACAGTGGCATGTAAATCCATAACAGTTCTCTGTTAACCACACTGTAAAGCGTTTAAAAGCCGGCTGTCCGCATTATATGCCTTGTTTTTTTTTTCAAATTTAATGCCGCAAATTTTTCAGCTGTCAGCTGTTTTGCATTTTTTGTAGTCGCTTCAAGCCGCTTTATTTTTACGATATTGCACATTGTTGTCGGGCGTTGTGACCCAGTATATGGTACTATGCCGGCCGCTGCTGGACGTGTTGACAATTCATTTGTATGCAAATCTCAGCAGAGCAAAAGACAACGACAAACGACAGCCGACAGCAGCATCAACAGCAGCAGCGGCAGCGAAAACATAAGGATAAAAACATGGTGTTAAATTCTCATGCCTCGACAAGTTCCGAAAAAAAATATAATTGATTTTTCATTTTTTATTCTTATTTTTTTAATTTTGTTTTTTTGGTGCAGCGTAGTGGGAATTCTTGCGCTTTCTAGGAAACACTTTAAACATATTTAATGCATGCGAAACATGCAATTGGATACTTTTAATTGGCAGCCACAGGCTTCTGACTGACTGACTGACTGACTGTCTGACTGACTGATTGACACTCTGACAGTCTGGCCAACTGACAACTGCATCATTGCTGAAAAGTGTGCAGCAGTTTCTGTTGCAGTTGCAGTTACATTTAAGCGCGTGCTTTGCATAACTTTGAAAATTTTGCATTTTTGTGTGTTAATTTTGTAGGTTGACCTCAACATGCGCATCGGCATCCACAGTGGCTCCGTGATGTGCGGTGTTCTTGGCAACAAGAAATGGCATTTTGACGTTTGGTCTAATGATGTTATCATTGCAAATCACATGGAATCTGGTGGTATACCCGGGTAAGTCCAGTCACGTTTTGTTTTCCAACACAGTCAATAGCTTGTATTTAATTGTGCGTGTGTGTGTGTGTGTGTGTGTGTGTGATCAGGTGCCTGGTTCCCTTTCAAATTTGTTGTGAAATTATGCACAAAGCATTGTCAATTCCAGGCCCTGGCAATTATCCAAGTTGGCGTAAACAACCAAGTGAGGTAAACAAAACAAGGCACAGAGCTAATTAGCAACTAGAATTAATCGCAGTGCACAAAACAATTCGTAAACAAAGATACACAAATGGAGATACTTTTAGAAATTTCTTGTCAGTATTAATTTAATTCCATTACATCCATATTTAATAAAAATGTTAAAATAAACATAGCATACTTTTTGACGTCGAATAAATTAAAAATATTAAAAAAGATTTTCTATATATAAATAGTATTTTTTGAAATGTACATTTATCTGGGAACGAGGCGCAATTTGGTGATGTTTAAGGTTTCAACAAATTACTTTTAAAGAAAATGCTTTAATAAATCTGCCAAAGTTGCTCTTGGGTTGAGACTCAATTTGAAACCCCAAATAGCTCCAACTTCTGCCAAGCTTCAAGTTTCGGCAATTTCCAAAATTATTGATTCTCAGAGAGAAATGCATAAATAATTGTTCTTTGCACACTTAGAACGAGCGGCATGCAGCTCGAATTTATTGGCAAGAGTCCAATGAAAACGGAATCCCAAAAGCAGCTTGGCCAAAATAACTATGCTGTGCTGTGCCTTTAAATCTTAGTTGCAGCCACATTTTTAATTGGCCAATTAGGGGCATGTTCAATGCTGGACAACCACCAAAAATTGCTGAGTAATTTTTGCAAGCTTGGCGTGCTTAGACACAAGAAACCAACAACAAGAGAAACTAGCTGAAGAGCAACAAATCAGAGTAACCACAAAAGCAAGCTAAGAAGCAGAGAGAAGGAATAATAAAAGGTTCCATTTAATGCAAAATGCTTTGATGTAATTGTGGCTGGGAAATATTGTGAAAACAAGACAAGGACTACGAATTGAAACCTAAATCGTAGAGCAACCCAATTATGTTCGAAACTCACAGACACACTCAAAAGGCTTTGGGCTTTGTGGGCGGCAAGAACTTGACGCACATTTTTGGCAAATATTTGAATTTAATTTTGGGCCAACTAGCATTCGAAATAACCCAATTTCTTTACCTCTCCCCATCCCTTTCAGACGCGTTCACATTTCGGAGGCGACACTCAACTGCCTGAATGATGCCTACGAAGTGGAGCCGGGCAACGGCGGCAGTCGGGATAATCATCTCAATAAGCTGAACGTTACGACGTATTTGATCAAGCGCACGGAGCCGTTACGGTAAGTACTACATATTTAAATGCCTTCCTAGACTGCCAGATTAATTGTGAGTCCTTCGTCAGACCCAAGCGACGCTTCGGCACCAGAAGCAGCGCCCATCAGAGCAGCAGCATTGCCACAGCTGCCACAATGGCAGCTGCCTCCGCTCCGGCTTCGAGTGCGTTGCCCAAATCCATTTCGGCCAGTGGCAGTGGCAACGATTGCAGCATGGGCAGCACCACAGCGGTGGGCGTGGCTGGCGGTGGCGCTGGCGGCGGTGCTGCTGGTGACGGTGGCAGCATCGATGGACGCAGTCTGGAATTTGCCACCGCGGTGCAACCCTCGCAGCTGCTGCAGCAGCAGCAGAAGAAGAACATCTCGCTCAACTCGCTGCCCAATGTCGTCGAGGGCGTCGCCCTGGACCATCGCCGACTGCGCAACGGTGGCGCCGTCGGAGCCGGCGGCCCAGTCAATCCAGGTGGCACGGGAGCACCTGCCGCGGGACTGTCCACGGTATCCTCGCCGACGGCCATGATGTCAGCCCCGTTGGAACAACAGCTGAGGCCCCGCAATGGCGCCAGCGTACAGAATCTCACGGAGGCCATCAGTGCCAAGGGCCTGATCATCGAGGATGAGAGCACAACCGACTGGATTCCCGAGATACCGTTTAGGAATGTAAGTGCGAAACTTTTACAAGAATTTTTCTAACCTTCCCCACATTAGTAATATATCCAATACTAAAATTGTGTCAATGTTATAGTGTTATATCAAAATCAAATCAAACCAACTTATAAAATTTAAATACTTTGCCAAAACTGATGCGTTTTTAAAGCGGAATGTCATTTTGTTTATTGTTTGGCCTCTAATTTCATTCTGCATTCAAATTTAGCTAATGTGGTTTAAATCATTTTTTTGCCTTAAGATATCGATTCTTAAGAATAAGATAAGGGCTAATATTTTTATATTTTTTGATATTAATACTTCCAACTTCTCCCTTCCAGCTTAACAGCCCCGAGGAACTATTAAATCGCGTCGATTCCATACTAGTGGATCCCAAACTGGATCATCGTGTTTCGGTGACCGTCTTAGACGAAGAGGTGAGTGAAAAGTGGGACAACTTTCGCTTGATTTGCTCTAATTCTTTTCCATCATTACAGATTGACGAATTCATTGAGCAGAATATACAGATTAATTCGAATAAGGAAATCCGTCGCGAATATTTGAATGCCTGGACATTGAAATTTATTGATAAAAGCCAGGAGCAGAAGTTCTGTCAGCTGCGTGAGGACATGTTCCGGTGCGTATGGATTCCCATTCCCATTCCCATCCCTTCACTTCCTCATTTCACTCTCTTGCCAGCATTCACTGCTTAATTAATGAACAGTTGCTAATTGATTTTTGCCTTTTGTGCTGTTTGCAGCTCCAACATGTTGTGTGTGTTTGTCATTTGGATATTTATGGTACTCTGCCAGGTCATCATTATACCACGTTGCACCACACTCATCATTTTCCTGGCTGTGGGCACTGTGGTGCTCACCTTCTGCTGTGTCCTGGTTATGGCCGAGGAGTTTCCAGGTAAGGGTCCTTCTATATTATGTAATTGCCTGATTTATTTATTTAACACAATTTATGAGAGCGATATTTATAGAGTGTATATATATTTTAAGTACACAATTTAAATTTAAAACTAAAAACAAAAATTTTAAGAAAAAATATTTAAATGAAAAACGAATATTAATACTTATTTTTCCATCTATCTAATGCTTAAAATATTTAAATGTATACAAATTTAAAATAATAACAATATTCAATACAAACATATTTCAAAATGAAACGCTTTTTAAGGAATCAATCATTCATTATAAATTAAATATATTATAGAAAATATATTTAAAAATATCTTAAATTAAATAAAATCGTTTAAGACTCCTATTGTTTCTTTCCATATGCTTTTTATAATAGTACTTCCAAATATAACATTTGTTTAAGAACTTATGATAATTTATTACATGGTCGAGCATAAAGTATTTAAATTAAATTTGAAATTTCAAACATTTATAACCCTTAAAAATATTTCTCTTATTTAAAGGCCTGCCCAGCTGCTTGAAAATAAACTCCGCCAAGCTGGTCCATCAACGACGTCGTCGCACGCTCTTCATCTGTGGCGTCATCGTCTCCATGTGCATGCTGAGTGCAATTGGCCTGATCCTTTGTCCCAGAAACAGTTACAATGGCAACACCGATAGCAGCGCCTTTGCCAATTTCTCGACAACATTCTCTGAGACAAATTCGACGTTATTTGTCACGCAAACCATCCAAAGAAACATAACGATAAGAACTCCCACAAGTGGAGCTGCTTCTGCCATTTCCCTGGTGTCTTTGGTCAATGAGAGTATTACCAATGTCTCCGATGAGATTGTGCGTCACACTCTGGCCAATGCCCTGACACCGCTGGAATCCTTTGAGCAATCCCATCGTCCCCATGCCCTAACCAGATACAGTCGCAGTCCAGCGGACTCGTCCATTGAAGATCCAAAGGGCTGTGTGCACCAGGAATATATTGTCTTCACCTGGGTGCTGTGTCTCGTCTCCCTGGCGACGGCTCTCAAGCTGTACTATTTGGTTAAGGCGATTATGGCTCTGGGAATGGTCGCTTTTTACACCACGTTCATTTTTATTCGGTTTCCACTTGAGGAAAGTTTCAGTTTGATGAATCTAAAGGATCGGGGCATGCCTTTGGGTGTTCAGATGATCATACTGTTGATTACCTTTCTCATCATGGTCTGTTATCATGCCAGGCTCGTGGAGGTAAGTCAGTATTGGTGTCCAGACCAAGTTTCTTAATCATCAACTGTACTTTTTGGCAGGTTACCTCACGCCTGGACTTCATTTGGAAGGAGCAAGCGGAGCGTGAGCTGACCAACATGAAATCGAATCGTGCTCTTAATGACACACTAATTAAGGTAAAGCCCCAGGCAAACACAACAACAAAACCACATCGATAACTCATCCCCCCTCCCACTCCCACTCCCACTTTGACATCCGCCCATCGTTGATGATTCGCTCGTTAATTAATCGCTTGATTTGAATTCCTTCTTGGCAGAATATTCTGCCGGACCATGTGGCCGCCTATTACCTGTCCGACGAGCACACGGATGAGCTCTACTCCAAGATGCACAATCTGTGCGGCGTCATGTTCGCCTCCATACCCAACTTCCAGGACTTTTACTCCGAGGACATTGACAACGGCAAGGCGTGCATACGGATTCTAAATGAGATTATCTGTAAGTTGATTGATTTAATGCTTCTTTCCCTTGCTAACTTTCTCTATTCCCGCTCCTCCTCCTGCCGCTTCGCAGGTGACTTTGATGAATTGCTGGAGGAGCCACGCTTTGCCTCCGTGGAGAAAATCAAAACTGTTGGCGCCACTTACATGGCAGCCGCTGGACTCAATCATGAGCATCTGCGTGCCCGTGGCGAGACCTCGGAGGACAGCGTCTGTGATCTGGTGGAATTCGCGTTTGCCATGAAGAAAAAGCTGGAGGAGATTAATGGCGATGCGTTCAACAACTTCCAGCTGCGTGTTGGCATCTGCAGTGGTCCCCTGGTCAGTGGCGTGATTGGAGCACGCAAGCCCGTCTATGATATATGGGGGAATACCGTGAATGTTGCCTCCCGCATGGACTCCACGGGCGAAAACTGGCGTGTTCAGGTGCCCGACAATACGGCCGAGTTCCTCTGCTCACGTGGCTACACATGTGTGGTGAGCATGACATAGAGTTGTACTCAGCATTTGAAAGTTATTTAAAATGGTTTCATTTGATACGCAGAAACGTGGCGAAATCAATGTCAAGGGCAAGGGCATGATGACCACGTTCTATGTCCATCCCAAGGGCATTTCGGACAGCCAGTTGATCTCACCAGTCCGCATGCCGGCGGGCATTCCGCTGGCCCCAACACCGAATCTGCAGCGACAGACCTCGCATCATGGCTCCTTCAGTGCCGTCGTCTTTGGCATGTTGCAGGCCACCAAACGCAGCACAACCATTCCAGGCACACGTAAGTTAATACACAGGAAAAAATATGCGGGATTACGGAACCGAAGTTCGGTAATCCCGGATTTTCTTGAGCCAAGTATTTTAAACTTGAATTTTAGAATGAATCTTTATTCTGAACATTTGTCTGACTGATCTTTAATATTCTTTCCCTTACTCTCTCTTCAGCCACCGGCACGCCTTCTCCGCAAATCCGGCGCGGACATCGTGGCAGCACCTTCAGCTCGGTGCGTCTCTCCCAAAAGTCGACGACGGTGAATCCCGTGCGTCGGAATACGACACGAGTGCGAGCACGTTCCTATCGCCAGAAGAAGGTAATTATATCGCACATCTGAGATGCTCCAACGCATTAATAGATCACTCTCTCGCTGCAGAGTTCCTCCAACAATTCGATCGTCACACAGGCCAGCTCGACATATATGCCATCGTTTCGCCGCATCGATCAGATTGAGACAACCATATCCAAGAGTCACAACGACGCTTTATAGCCTACGACGCGCAACAATTGGGTCTAAGTTCGTGTTTGTTAGTATGTGTATGTGTATTAGTAAATGTTTGCGTGTATTTGTGTGCTGTGGCGAGCTTTCAATGCGTCCACGTCCGTGTGTCGTGTAGATGAGAAATTAAGCTGAATTTATTTTTGGAAACGATTTTATGATACAATGATTTAATGATTCAAAAGCAGCACAGTTGAGTTAGCTATGGTAAGATCTTATTAGCCATAATCTGTAGAGTAGTTTGATAGAAATTGACACTAAAATTACTTAATAAGCTCTTAAGCCAATTATTAAATTTATGATATGTTTAAATGTATTCTATTGTCTCATCTCAGCACAATTCTAGTCGTTTATATTTACAGAAATAAGTTACAAATGAAATATTAGAATTATTATATAAATGTATCTTTGTTTAAATCAACGACTCTGCAAACTCTAGAAACTAAAATCTTTTAGCTTTAACTACGTGTAACATTTCAATTTAGCATAACTTTGAGTAGCTTTAATAGATAATTTACAATTAACTATAAATCAACAATGAGAAAATGTTTTAAATTGCTGTACAAATATCTTCACATGTTTTCATTATATCAATGTTTGTAAATAGTGCATAAATTAACTATTTTAAAACCCACATTTAAGCCATTTCTTAGTGAGTTTATGTGTAAAAGGCCAATAAATTTGTAGATAATCGACCCTAAATATAATATTGAATATATTTACGAATGTAAAAATATAATCAGCCCACAGCCAAAAAAATACGGAGAAACCAAAAAAAAATCTATGCATGCACCATATTGTAATTAAATAAAAGTTAAAAAATAAATGTGATAAATTCAACAAGTCAAAAGCGGACTAAATCGTATTTCTTTTTTTTTTGTTAACAAAATAACGGAAGCCAAATAAATTGACCAAATACAAGGAGAGACCATAAATCGAGAAAAGAAAAGAAAAACCCGAAAAATGACGCCAACACTCATCTAAATAAATGCGGTTTAAAAAAAAATAGCAACAACAACGGCCACAAAACGCTATTTTTATCGCAGATGCAGACGACGACGACTGCAGCAAAGGGAAGAGCAAGGAAACGAAAAGGGGCAGGGGAAGGCGTAGACGAAGGCAAGTGGACAGCTGGAGCCGAAGCACTTGACGAGCAGACGGTCCAACTTCCCACGTTGGTTACGTTTCGTTGAGCGAAATGATGAAAATGCAAATGACATTCGGACGCACGCAACACAGACAAACAGAAGCAATTGAGCATGCGACTGTTAAATACCCTAACTAAAGCAAAGCATCAAATAATTATACTAGGCTGAGTTTTGTGTTATTGAAATGAATAGTAATAAAATACAACATTAAATAATAATCAACTAAATTATTATATGAAATCCACAAAAGGTATAATTAAGTATTTAATGCATACTAGCATTGCTTAGACGAAGTCAGGGTATAAATGCACACATACAAAATAAGTACAAATGCGGAAACAACAACAACAACAAGAACAATGACAGCAAATGCCGATGCAACCACTTGTGCACTTCCACTTATTGGCGGCGTCAGCATCGGCTGCGGCAGCGCCTAATGAATGTGTAGCAGTTGCTGATAAGACGCATCGTTTTCTTCTTGTTGCCGTGAGAGAGAGAGAGAGAGAGAGAGAGAGAGAGAGAGTGGTTGAAGAGGGGAAGCGACAGCAAATGTAAATAATACACAATGAATGAATGTGAGTAAATTTAACATTTCACTGCTTCGTTTTGTGTGTTTTTAATGTAGTTGGCCGGTTTTGTCGGCCTATGAACCAAAACGCCCACGTAAAATTTAAATGCGCTACAACTGAACAAGTGTGGCATATGGGCACAGTTGAAACATAGCACAAAGTACACAAGATAAGTGGACTTCTGCTATGTGCAAAGGCATAAGTATGTGTGTGTGACAGTAACACAAAACAACCCAAAGTCTTATTGTATATGCACACACACAAATGTTTTGTGTACAGTGTACACTATGTTGACCACCTGTAGCGCACTTGATGCGACAAAAACGCCCGAAACTTTCCCGGAACACACTTTGCTTCCGCTTGGCGCTAACGCAACATGTGTGCACCAGTCTCGGTTTGTTTGTCTGCCGTCGTCCGTCCCTCTCTTTCTCTCCCTCTCGCTCTCTCTGTGTATTTGTGATCGCTGGCGCATCCCCTGAGTGCGTATAGTTGTTGCTGGGTCATTTTAGTTTCATTCATAAATTTTAAATATACATACATACTTACATGTGCATGTATGCAGCTACTTATATGCGTGTTGAATATGTGTTTAGTTAAAGCATCTAAAATGGCTGGGAGCCAATTGAATTTATGTCGATGATCGAACAACAGTGTATCGAGTATGAAAGAATAGCACTACACTTATTAAGATATATTTACTTTTCATTTTTACTTAATTTATTTGTATATTCAAACACTTTTGCGCCACTATGGCCCAGCTGTTTAACAACTTACTCGTCCTCAGTGTTGCAAAGCGTAGCGATGCTTTTGCTCACGATTTGTATGCTGCTCAGAATTTGTGCAAGAAACTCACGAGAGAGTGTAAAATTCATATATTATTCTAGTCAAAAACTAAAACTAAATTTATTAACTTGGCGAAGATTTTTGTGAAAATTTGTTATGGCTACAATTTTGCATTGACAGCATACTTATTATAAGGCACTCTCTCTCTCTCTGTCTCTCTCTCAGTGACCGCTCTCTTGTTTATCGATATATTTTATGCTTCGAACGCTCGATTACCATTCGTCTCTCATTATCGTTTCAATTCTCGTAGCGAATGGACGTGAGTCGTTTACGCGCGGGCGTATTTTCTGTTGCATTTTACTTCTCGCCCTTCTCAACAAGTCGAAGTCGGGCTATTATTTGGCTCAAAGCATTTCGAGCTCATACGTTTCTTTCGGTTTTATACAATATTGAATAGAAACGCAAAAGTGGTGTACATACGTGCAATTATCGAATGCACAGAAAGTGCTTAAAACAACAATAAAGTGATGTTAATCGCATTTATAAATAAAAATCAACGAAAAAATCTCATGAAAATCGCATACGTTGTAGTGTAGCGGTTGCGGCAGAACGAAATCGGTTTATTTGTCATTTACAATTCTTATCTAAATGCAACACTGCGAACCAACACCAACAAGATGCTGTTAAAAAAGAAGCGCTATATGTGGGAAGAGCAGGACGACGCTATTGACATCGTTGCTGTTGACGAGGCGAGCAACAACAGAAACACCAACGCGAACAACAACAGCAGCAGTAGTTATGGATCCAACATGGCTGAAACACGCGAAGTCCGAATTGAAGAGCAATTAAAAGTGAAAATTGGTATGTAAACCTGTGCAAATCAATGAAAACCTGAAAGCAAACACTAAACGAACATCGTCTGCGCAACAACTTGCAATAATTCGCACGCGAACGTTAATTATTCCATGTGAAAACTGTATTGGAATGTGAGCGCGTCGCCAGTAGGCGCCCAAGCAAAGTCAAAATATACAACAAAACCCAAGTAAATGCAATGCAATAACAAAGCGAGCAGCGTCAAAATAGTGATTGAGTGATTAGAGAAATGTGCGAATAGCAATTAAATGCAGTTTAACATTAACAAAATGCAGCAGCAAATTCAATTTTTTGGCTGAAAATGCATTTATTGTGTGTGAGTGTGAGGCTGCAACGTGCGGTGCTATTTTCGCGCATTATACAGCCGTATCGTGCCATCTCGCTCTGGCAACGCTCGCGTGTGTGCCTCGTTGTGTATGTGTGTTAGAGTGTTTTTCGATGCAGCAAGCAACAAACCAACATTTTACATTGTTGTTGCTGCTGCAAAGCCAACACGAAGCTAGTTCCGCTGGCTTTTTTGTGGACCAGCCGACACCGTGGCCGTTGCCTGGCTGAATGTTACGGCATCGTCCCCTGCCCCCGCTGCCGCGTGCAGTTGCCCTGTTTTGTGAATGAAAATTCGTTAGTGAGTGTGTGTGTGAGCAACGACGCTTTTGCTCCAGCGCATGTGCCAACACACAAACAGACTTACACACACATGCATATATACAGCAATGTGTGGGTTTTTTCATGAATGGAATTCGAATTCGGTGTACTTTTCTCTGGCTTGGCGCTACTGCCGCCTACCACACACATGTCATCTCACTAACACAAACAAAAAATTGCTGTTTTATGAATGATTATCAAGAGCAACTGAATAGCGATGTGCGCTTACTGATAACCTCGTTTCATTCCCCTTTGGTATTTTATTGCACGTCTGATTCTCGATAACAAAGCCGCACATCGATTAATGTGTGCGCCAATATCGAAAAAAGGTCAACGTCGCTGCCGCGTGCTTATGAATGGACAAATCAACACTCGCATCATCTTTCAAATATGTATACCTGACGATTGTCTCTGTCTCTTCTACCCGTCTGTCTGTTCTCGCTCTCTGCCAGTTCATAACTGTAACTGTCACTTCAGCATTTTGTGTTTTTTCTATGCGACAGATTCGAGCTTTGTTGCGGTTATTTGGTGTTCTTGACTGGTTTTACATTTCCTGTATCGCCTTTTTTGTCGTTGTTGTCGTCGTCGTCGTCGTCGTGTGAAAACAGAATTATGAAAAGCAACAACAACGAAAAAGCAGAAGAAAAAACCGCAGCCAAAAAAAGGGTTGCTTTTATATATATGTGTGATATGTGTGTGTGTGTGTATGTGAGGTGGCCTCATTTGCCTGCCACCATCGTCGTCGTCCGCTCGCATTTCACACCTGCATGGGCTCCAACACTGCAAATAAACATATCTTGATAGCATTTATTTTTACCTCTTTTCCATATTACTTATGCTCCAGCACAACCGTTCCCTGTTGTTATTTTGATCTGCTTTGCTTTTACAATTTCCACCTAAACAATTTCAATCTTCCGTCTCGATCGTAAGCAGCTTTTGCTACACTTCTTCTCCATCTGTCGCCCTCTTTGCCCTTTGGGGTCATAAATTATATGCAAAGCTGCTGCTGCTGTTGCTGTTGCTGTTGCAACAACAAACATTGTAGCAGCTTTTGATTTCCGTTTCCCATCACATGAATTTCCTTTCTTTCGTGTGTGCGGTTTTGGCTCCGGGTTCTTTGCTTGCCATAAAACTTTTGCTTTTTGCTGCTGTTGCTCCCCTTGTGTTATAGTTGTTGTTGTTGATGGTGTTGATTTTGTTGTTGCTCTTTTTGCACGCTTCAATTGTTTTCGCATGCGCATGTGTCTTTGTCGGCCTGAACTTCTTGTCTGTCTGTCCGTCCTTCTGTCTTACCTACCGCTTCCTTTTGTTGAGGCACAAAACTCAGCTGTCTTTATTCTTGCTTACGGCTGGTAACTTTTCTGCTGGTTCTTCAAATTGTTGACATTTTTGATGAGGTGCTTAAATTTTGGCAGAAATATTTATTTTACATTCTTTAATCTCTCCTCAATTTTTGTCTATTTTAACTAATAGCTCTGCAGAATTTAGTAACATATATTTATAGCAGCTGAATAATTTGAAAAAGTTTTAAATCTATTGTGTATCACTGAGTTCTCGGAAAATTGCAAATCTCTACAAACGAAAAAAAATCCCCATGAAATAAAGCACAATCATTTCAAGAGATTTTTAGTATAGTCAGTAGTAGCTATTGCTAAATGAAAGCTGCTCATTTCCTTATGAGCCATGTAGTGAACATAAGTGTTGAAAATTTACATGCATCATATCATCATCACACTATTATAGCGTGTCAGCAAAAGCCAAAAAATTAGCAAAGTCACCTTAAGCAATCGCACATTTGAAGCTCATTTCATTCCATTCCATTTTCATCAAACGATACGTCCGTCCCTCCAACCATCCATCCAGCTATCCGTTCATAAGCTCGTCCATTCCATTCTTCGCCCGGTTGTCTGTGTCTGTGCATACATTTTTCTCAAGTTTCATATTTCCACTTCATTATGCTTTGCATGCTTAATAATAATACTTCCACTTCGTGCTCAGTTTCAATTACACAAAGTTTCGCTTTTGTTGCTATATTATGAAGCTTTCCATTTTGTTGGCTGTTGCGATTTCTACACCAACACTGACCGAAATTGGCGTAATACTTTTCCACTTAATTAAAATGTTAAGCGCATAACCTAAATTTCATTTTCTACCAGATGCCCCTCCCTCCCGACAAAATCCAGTAGATCTCCAGCCAAACCATTCAACGATTCATTGTTGCCACATAGATAGATATACACAAGTTGGCCAGTAGAGGGCGCCACTGCAGCATTCTAGTATCCCATGACTCATAACTGACTCATGAAGAGACTCAAGACAAAATATGCAATTTATGCTGAAATATTGATGACAATTTACAGATGACGATTACAGTTGATAAACTTGTGCCCTCTGTGCGGAAAAATGGAATGGGGCATGAGTGGAAAGATGGGGCACGAGGGGGTTAAGCATGGGCCACACACACGCACTGTGGATTCTGTTGAACTTGAAAACACTAACAAGTAGTTGACAGTTGTTCTTGTTGTTACTAAGTTGTTGTATGTACTTTGAACATAAATAAGCACGCATTTTTCTATGTGTGCGTGTGTGTGTACAACAAGAAATAGTTTTGCCTAAAAAAGGCAATTAATTAAAAGCCGGTTGTAGTTGTAGTTGTGTTGGCTTGGCCAGGCCAGGCCAGCAAATCCTAAACTGGTTATCAACCATTTGGCTAACTGACTGACTGACTGTTTGTCTTCTTTGGCCTGCCTGGGACTGTTCTAGTCTCTTTTTCTGCTGATCTCTGCTGATCTTCTCTGCTTTTGTTGACAATTAGTCTGCGTTGTTCTTTGTCGTGTTTGTCGTTTTGTTCTTTGTCGGTTGTTTTTTTACACTTTAAATCATTTTTCTAACACATATTTTTCTTTATAAGCTTCGCTTTAACTTCTTGTTACTTTGCTAAACAACAATTAAAATGGCATCTCTTCATTTGAAAAATAAAGTATATAGAATCAAACAAAGAAAGAACGAATATAATTCTTATTTAAAGTCGAGACTTAAATACCCTTTAATGAATTGATTAAGATATGTTCTAAAATCTGTACATAAGTTGTACAATAAATAAATTTAGTCAAGTTTTCCTCCTCATCGTTTTCTTAGAAAAATACTGCCTCAAATCATTCATCTTTTAGTGCAAGCTTAAGATTCCTTTCTCATTGGATTGTTAGAGAGCTAATCTTATAGAACTGATCATTACAACAGTGTGAATTGCTTTGGTTGTACTTGTTGTACTTGTGCTTCCAAAGAACAACAATTTTATGTAATTAGCGCGTTACTAAAATGCTTTTTATTCAGGTCGCCTTCGACTGGCCTCACAAAAGCCTTGCCATGGACATTTGTGGCAATGTTGTTTCGCTTTTGTAGTAGTTGTTGTTGTTGTTGCTTTGGCGTTGATTAACATCAAAAGTTGACAACGTCATCGACAGTGAACGGACTTGTTGATGACGGTGCGGTCATCATCGTCATCATCATCATTATCGTCATCATCAAGATGAGGTTGCAACTGCCGACAGTTCGTATGATTAACATTTGTCTTTTGCTTTCTTGCTGTCGTCCAACGAGGAGCTTTGAGTTTTTCCCTCTTTTTCCCTATGGGGGGTACTGTCATTTTTATGACTTAACGCTTGACCTCTTCAAGCGTCACTTTGATGTGTTGACTTTGCTTGGGGTCAGCCATGGGTTGTTATCTGTTTCTGCTTCCTCTCTGCTTCACTCTACAGTTGGTGGCACCCCATCAAGGCTTTTGTTGAACTTCACGCTGTGCTGGCGCTTCTTTGGGGCATTTTTATGGCTCTACGACATTAAAATACAGAAGTGAACTCGTGTAATTTGTAATTAAAACTCAAGTTTTTCCCCTTTTATTATGATAGTTACGTTTTTGGGTACATAAATAATAATAATTTGTATGCAATTATTTGTGTTCGCTTCGCTTGTTCCAAGTGTCGTTTTCTTGTTTTAGGAGTGGGCACCTTTTTTTAAGGCTCCCATGACTTTGGTGATTAGTCTAAACAATTATATGTAAATGGTTGAAATTAGTACGGGTAGCAACAGTTGCTACTCTCCACATATTTCGCCACGTTCCAGGCGCTGAGTAAGCTTCAAATTAAACTTGAAACTTTCTACAATCGTAAATAAATATGAAATTGTATGGGTTGTTGTTTGCTTAAGCGAAAAGCAACCCGCCTCTTCTTATCCCCTCCCTCATAGTCGAACCCCTATGAAAAACCTATGAGACCCACACACACGGCAATTGTTGTTGTTGTTGTTGTTTTTGCTGTTAGGTGATGTGTGGGCGCTTTTTTACATTTATTTATTTATTATTATTTCCATTATACAAACTTGGTATTGTTGGCGACAAAAGCAACTTGTTGCTGTTGTTGTTACTTTTGTTAATTCCGAGGTTTGCCAAAGTTAATAGGCAACTAGTTTTGGTCACATCCATGTCGTCGCTTTTTTAAGATGCGAGTCGTGTGTCGCTCAGGCGAGTTGGTGACAAAGTCAGTGACTTGACTGATTGCCAGCCATGGGTAATTGAAGGTTAATGGCGCCAAAAATGAACATTGCATCGCATTGCTCGACACGCCACATGAGACCTGTCATAATACTACATTTATAATTAGTTAAAGTTGTTGCACTGCCAACTCTCAGATAGTAGACGAAGTCAAACAAAAAAAAATCAGAAGCGAATGAATAATAATAAAGTAGAGCTGCAGCTGGATATGGACTTGTGGAAAAGCAACCGCAAAAATAACCACAAGTTCCAGAGGTTCAACTTGCAACCGGCAGTGACAAGGCACAAAAGCGGTTACTCATTGCCATATTGATTATATTGAGGCTCTGACAATACTCAGACATGAAATTGATAACCAAAACAAGAAAGAAATTCTTTCTTTCTTACATTTAAAAAGAAAAAAAGAAGATACTTGACAATCGAGTATAAATGATAGCATATCACACTTGAAGTATTATAAACTCGGGTGAGATATAAGTATAATAAATGCATGAATTGTGGCTATAATATTGAATCTGCCCACTGTCATAAGTGCATAATAAAAGCAACAACTAAACGTTCGATCGATCGATCGATCGATGACGCTGATGAAAAGCTATAAACACGCGATCCGAAGCCAAACAACAGACAAACAGGCGAGAAGAAGATGATCATGTGGATGAGAAACGTAATCAGACCGGAAATCGATCGGCACGTACAGCGAGAGACGCAACAGATGAGAATAAGTTGAAGAAGAAGAAGATGAGAAGTAGAAGAAGCAGATGCCGCTGAGATAGCCGAGAACAAACCGGGTTTATTTCTCTAAATGATTAAAATGAGTTGAATTTCTTTATACCAAATGAAAATGGCCGAGAGAGAGAAAGAGAGAAAGAAAAGACAAACTGGATTGCAGCAACTAACCAGTTACTTCCTTTGGGCCCAATTAGTTAAAGAGACTTGTCAGCCCTTCTCCAAAAGGAAGTCACAAGCGGAAAAAGGAAGTTGTTCACACAGGGCAACCCAACAATTGCAAATGAAATGCAACTGAAGTGGATGCAACAACATTGTGAAAATGCATGAAAAAATCAAGAATTAAGCAGAAGTTGAGATTTATGTGTGTGTGTGTGAATACCATAGAATTCTGGGGGCGAACACCTTTGCCACAAATCTGCATAAAGTGCAAGTAATCTGTGTTGTTGTTACTGTTGTTGTACGACAGGAAGCTGACGTTTAGACAAACGGCCAGAGACCCAGACAACATCATCATCATCGCCATCACCATCAGAAGCAGCCAAGTCAGCAACGTCTGTCTGTAAATCTCTCATCCGCTGACGAGGCAGCGCGAAAACAAATATATATACTATATATATAAATATCCACATAACACATACATACATATTCTGTGTGTAAGAGAATTTATCTCTATTTCCGTTTTCTTTTGCATAAAAGTTTTGCTCGCTTTTAGAATTTATTACCGAGAACAGAGACGAGACAGAACCCAGATCCGCACAAAGTCTTGGGGGTTTTTCCTTAGCTTCCTTTCCTTTCCTTTTTTTTCACTTTTATGCACTCTGGTCTTGGAGTAATCGCCTCATTAATTCGCGCGCGTTTCATGCTGCACTGAATCAATTTGCATATTGTGCAAAAAAAAAAATAGAAGAGAAAAAAAAGGAAAATGGAAAATATACAGACAAACGAGACGACGTTGAGATACAAATGAAATCTACTTACAAAGTCTTTAAATTTAATTTTCCTTTTGCCGTTTTTGGCGGCCTGGAAATTGAAAGCATTTAATGAGTCTGTTGAAACACGCGCCCCCATATATATAGATATATATCTATCTATAAACAGACTTGATGCACGAATCGTGTCGTAATTTTGTGTGCGCATGAATGACATTGACGGGCACACACTCCACGGGCAAATGTCAAAGTTGTTTTTGCTTTTCTTTATTTTTTGTGGTAGGGTGTGATGTTCGGCAGGCTTTAGAAGTTGCCACATGTTGTGGCAATACACACGTGTATTGGCAGCAGCTATTTTTAGATGCCCCAACCAACGAGCAAAGTTAAAAGAGATATTGCCCTAATCATATAAACTGATTGAAATTGGTTTACTTACTAGAGACATTAGCTTGAGCACTTTTCTCTCCACATCTCCCCTCCCCTTAGTCTTGTTACGGCATAATTGGGTAATTCAATGAGTACATTTTGTGCTCAGCCTTTTCATCGCTTAAATCTGGAAATCTCTTTCGTATTTATACAGAAATTTGATTAAACACATGCTCCGGATATGCCATAGTATCGTGTCTGCAGAATGCAATGACTTAACTTCCGTTTCAGTTTATACAAAGAAATCACCCCTCTCTCTCACACACTCCCTGGCTATCTCTATCTCTCTTTACTTGTCCCATTCAGAGCATTCCACTCTGGGCGTGCTTGGCATATGTAAAATGATACGAAATTGATTGTAAAAACTGAATTGAAGGACGCTCAATCGTACGGATCGGTGATTGGCAACGTCCAGCGATTTCGTGATTATATTTCAAATTTCCATTTGCTTTGATTCACTGGAAATTTGTTATCTGTTTATTGTAGTGCCGTTTGCCTCCCACCACCATTAAAGCAATTTCCTCAAGCAACGATTATTATTATTAGGTGCTAAAATTCAATGATTATAACATAGTAGCTAAATTTAGCAAATGCTGCAGCTAATTTAAATGGAATTTGCCAATGTGTTGTGTTGTCAGAGCTATGATAACGTTTCGAATGAAAAAAAAATAAGTAAATAAAAACACGCATAAATTAATTGAGTATAAATAAAGCGTCAACACTCGTAAAAATTTCGGCTTTTTATTTGACTGGCGACGAGACTGGAATTCCCTCCAACAACAAAAGCAGTGGCGAAATAAATGTGAAAACGACGCAAGAGACGGAGACGTCGCAGCAGCAGCAGCAGCAGAAGCGCGAAGCCAATTCATGAATCATGAATGAATGAATGAAATTGACTGTCGTGTCGCCGCACACAGTGCGCGGTCAAGAGAGCAAGCCAGACAGAGACAGGCAGACAGTGCGAGCGAGCGAGTTGGCAACAGTTGAAATAGTAGAGTAGCAAAGAGTAAAAGCACTTTTGATTTTTGTCATTTGATTTGTATTTTATTTCATTTTGTTGTTTGCGGCTTTCGTTTATGTTTTTGCATATATAAAATGTGCCAGTGTTTTTGGTCGTTTGCTTTTCGTTGCTTCCATTTCATTCATAAAAAGAAACGCGGAATGCCGCAACACGAAAACAACCACAACAACGACATCAACGAAGACGGAGACGACGACATCGACGTCTTGCTCTTATCAATTGTAGTTGTTGTTGGTTTTTTTTTTTCTTACGACAAATAAAGTGTGAGCAGAGGCAGTAAGTGTGAGGGTAAAAGCACCGTTGTTTTTGATACTAATACAAGCAAAAACCGCAAGCAAATATAACCCAATTGATTGTTATGCCAACACACACACACACAGACATAGTTGTATTGTAGTTATTTGTCTAGTCCAACCAGCTGTGTCAATAGGAAGGCCATTGAGCTACCTTCTCAATGTATTTTTTTTATTTTATATGTATGTTTATACTCTTCTGTAAAGAGGCTCACAACAAATTTTTGCGCATTGCCTTTGAATGCCTACATGACGTCTAGCACGCACACAACTACATGGATACACACAAACACGCACACCATTTACGAATACGCATTATATTTCCGCTCGAGTGCGGCAACTGCTTGGCTACTGCTAATTTTGTATTTTTCATTGAGCAATCTTTGCCCCTGCCCCGCTCGCTGGTCAATGGCAGATTAACTTGGCTTATCAAGGCAACAACACTGCACTGTTATTATTAACTTTCAACACTCTGCGACACAGGGACAGGCCGTCTAGTCAAGCGCCAGTCATTGTTGTTGTTGTTGCGGTTTTTGCAACTTCTGCTTTTTTGTGGCCAGGTGGCTGCGCATCGATAATGCAATTTATCGGCACACATGCACAGGAAGTCACGTTGCTGTCGGCCTGCCCTTTGGCGGCATCAAAGGTAGCCGACATAGCGCTCAAATATGCTGAATAAACTTTTATATTTAAACATAATCCATCAAATCTTTGCACAACTTGTGTGCATATCCGGATGTGTATGTGAATATTTGACCTACAGGTGTCAAGGTCAATCGATACCTTATCGATATCAAGTTTACACATTGCTGACAGTTTTCGTTTAGTTGGCAACAATGCAACTGTCAAGATTTTCGATTTGAGAGACATTTCAATTAGTTGGCAACAATGGCATTTACATAAGTGCAACCAACTTCACGTCAATTCAAATTTTTATTTACGTTTTGTGTGTTCTGTTTTACATTGTTTATTCGCAGGTGAAGCAAAAAACTTAAGCAGTCGAAATGCAGCAAACACAAGTTGCAGCACGCAGGGGACAAGAGATGTTTATTGCACCATTGCGTTGGATCAGGAGGAGATATGCCGGACGCCGATCAGTGAACGCACCCTGTCGCCATTCTTTGGCGAGGAGTATCAGTTTAAAATACCGCGTCGCTTTCGCTACCTGACTGTGTATGTGTGGGATCGTGATATGAAACAGGACAAACCCATTGGCAAGATTGCGATCAAACGCGAGGAGCTGCACAAATACAATCACAAGGATCATTGGTTCTCGCTGCGACCCGTCGACTCCGATTCGGAGGTGCAGGGAATGGCGCAAATCGAAGTGGAATTCGAGGAGGTGCCACAGGCGATAACCGAGAGCATAGAGCTGGGCCAGCACACGATGACACATCAGCAGCGGGCCCAGAACAATGACTACAAGGAGAACAACGAACTGAGCAACATTCAACGAGCCGCTGCTGCTGCCGCTAATGCCAATTCGGCGGGCATAACGCTGAAGACCCGTGCGGCAGGTCTCTTTGGACACGTGCATCATCAACAGGCGCAACACCAGCAGCAACAGCAGCAGCAAATCCAACAACAATTGGCCACATCCTCCAATGATCAGCTGGCCAATTGGAAGAATACGCATGCTCGCAATGTGAGAGTTGCGATACGTGTGCCCGCCTGTGTTGATCTCGCCAAGAAACAGGGTACATGTGATCCCTTTGTCATCTGCACCGCCTACTATAGCAACAAACAGACAATCACGAAACGCACAAAGCAACGAAAAAAGACAGTCGATCCCGAGTTCGATGAGGTCATGTACTTTGATCTGTCCATTGATGCGGAGGCAGGCAACACGGGCACCACGAATAGCAACAAATCCGCTGCCTCTCTCGAATCATCAGCGAATAAAGCGTATGCGATTTATCCGCTGGGCGGTGCTGATCTCTGCGAGATTGCTGTGACGCTGTGGCACGATGCACACGGCGCCATGGCGGACAAGGTGTTCCTGGGCGAGGTGCGTCTGCCGATGCTCAACAAACAGCAGCAGCAAGCAGTGCAGCCAGCTGCCTGGTATTACCTGCAACCCCGCACCACCTCCCCCAGTTGTCGTTCGCTGAATGCCACGCCTCGTTCCTGCGCCACGCCCCCGGGCACACGACTCAGCGTGGACTCGACAATTGGCTCGTTGCGTCTGAATCTGAACTACACCGCTGATCATGTATTCCCCCTGGCCACCTACGATGATTTGTTAAATCTGCTCCTGGAATCGGTGGATCAGCGACCCATCACCCTGTCCGCCGTTTACATCCTGGGCGAACTTGTTTCCGGTAAAACGGAGGTGGCACAGCCTCTCGTCCGACTCTTTACGCACACGGAACGAATTGCGCCGATTATCAAAGCACTTGCCGATCATGAAATATCAAATCTGACTGATCCAACGACCATTTTCCGTGGCAACACGCTCGTCTCCAAGATGATGGATGAGGCCATGCGGCTATCGGGTCTACACTATCTGCACCAGACGTTGCGTCCGGTTCTTTCGCAGATTGTCGCCGAGAAGAAACCCTGCGAAATAGATCCCAGCAAGGTGAAGGATCGCTCGGCCGTCGATACGAATCTGCACAATCTCAAAGATTATGTGGAGCGTGTGTTCGAGGCAATCACAAAGAGTGCGGAACGTTGTCCCAAGGTCCTGTGTCAGATCTTTCACGATCTGCGCGAATGTGCCGGAAAACATTTTCCACGCAATCGCGAAGTGCGCTATTCAGTTGTTTCCGGTTTCATATTTCTACGTTTCTTTGCACCCGCCATTCTGGGACCGAAGCTCTTTGATCTGACCACGGAGCGACTGGTGAGAAACCTTCATATACTAGCTGAAAATCATAATTGTAATCAAGTTCTTTATCTATTCCAAGGATGCCCAAACGAATCGCACGCTGACGCTTATCTCGAAAACGATACAATCGCTGGGCAATTTGGTCAGTTCGCGTTCGTCGCAGCAGCCCTGCAAGGAGGAGTACACCGGGGAGCTGTACAAAAAGTTCTGCACGGAGAAGCACATGGATGCAGTGAAGCACTTTCTCGAGGTCATCTCGACGCCAAATGCCTGTGAGACGCCCAGCAGTCCGCTGCAAGCATTGCCACAGTTGCCACTAGAACCAGTATTACTAAAGGAGGGGTAAGTTGCATTCACCTTTCGATTATATCTATGGGTACATCTGGCAAATACATTGATAGACAGGGTATATCCTATAAATATCCCCAAACTTCTTTGTATATGTACACCACATTTGGTTCTTGATTACGCTTTATTTTATTCTAATACCAACAACTTTCTTTGTCTTTCTCTTCTTTTACGCGCGTGCTGCTTAAATAAAAATATATAATAAAAAAAAAACATTCGAAAACAAAACGCATCTCATCACATCACGCCGCCAAAAAATAAAAAACTCCCATCACCAAACACACACACACAAACACATCAACAACCCGCACACGCACACATCTAATTAAACCATTTGCACATACAAAATTAATACTAACGTCTAGCGAGGGGTAAGAGAAAACTATTATGCTTTTAATTTGAGAAACTTTTATTAGTGTAATCACTTTAATAATATTTTTTTGACATACATATATAATAATTTATATACTTAAAATGCATAACATTTGCTCATTTCGTTACGTTCTCTTTCTTTCTTTTGCTATGTGTATGTCCCTCTCTCACTCTCTGTGTTTGCCTCCCACCCACACTCCGTATTTGCCACTGAATGCTGTGTGCAGCATGATGAACAAAGATCCGACAAGCCGCAAACGCTTTGGACGCCAGTTTAAGCACCGTTACTTTCGCCTGACAACGCACTCGCTAAGCTATGCCAAGTCGAAGGGCAAACAACCCATCTGTGATATACCGCTCGAGGAAATCGGAAGTGTCGAGCAATTGAAAGACAAAAGCTTCAAAAAGCAAAACTGCTTCAAGGTGAGTTCTCTTGCAAAGATCTATCGATAAAACAAATACAAAACAAATTATAATTGGTGTGGATGCTGTTGAATTATAAGTGGAACAGCATACCAAGCATTTAATGCAGACACGCCTCGTTGCATTTTACCAAAGAAGTGGGAACACTCATAACTAGTTACATACATACATATAAGTATACATACTCGTACAAATGCAGAGTAGTCAAAGGTCTGTAGACAGTTGTAGAATTTTTTCTTATTACTTTTAATAGTTTACGTACTTTGCTTTTTAAGCTAATAAACTCAGCTGTATTGTGAAATTAGGCGTACGACAACAACAATGCAAATGCATAATACCGGAAATGCACAAGTTTACAAATGCATTTATATAAATAAATTAGGCGCAGGCAGCCCACACACGCTCAGTTCACAGACGTCGTTCAATTCCACATGCAAAAGAGTTGGAAGAGCGCGTAAATGCGTTTGTGTGTGTGAGTGTATATTTTGAGCTAGTAGGCTGCTGCACTTTGACGAATCGTTATCGATTATCGATAACTGAGCTCCAACAGAATTGGCAACGCGATTTAGCTGAGCGACTAAAACAGTGAAAAGTAAATTAGCTTTAATTACAAAAGGGCAGAGAAATAGCAGTGTCGCTGAAACTTTCACTTATGATTTGTATTAACATTCATTCAGACTCGTTGCGTCTATGCAGATGGCAAATGGCAAACTTGCCGCAATTAAAAATAATTAGCATTATTATGAAAATGAGTTGGCAACGCTATGTCAGCTGCAGCTTTAACCGTTTTCAACTGCCAGCCATTGTTATTTATTATTCTTCTTCCTCTTCAAAAAAAAAAGGGAAATTTCAAAACCACTACGAGTAAAAACTATAAAGAAGTCGCGCGCGTTAAAGAAAAGAATTCGGTTACGTTGTATAGGCACCCGCGTGGGATTATTTTATCGCGCGTGTGAATCGCGATTTGCGACGATTTCTCTGTGCTTTTATGCTGGGCTAATGTTGCAAGCAAAACAGAAATTGTATTGCACGTAGTACGTTTTATAGGCTGAAAGTGAAAAGAATGCAAATAATTAACATAATTTCCATTTGTTCATTCCATTCATTCACAGATCGTGTACAAAGATCGCCCGCTAATTGTACAAACGACGAACTGCGTCGAGGAGCGCGAATGGTTCGACCTACTGCACAAGATCTGCCTAATGAATTCCATCCGCATGCAATACTTTCATCCCTCGGCCTTCATCAGCGGCTACTACAGCTGCTGCGGTCGGTCCGATGAGAATGCGCCCGGTTGCAAGAACGTCTCGGCCAAGGAGATGGACTACTTTCAAATGGATTTGGTTACAGCTCTCGATCCGGCACTGGATTTGCAGCGCATACACACGCTCATCATGTCCAATATGAATCTGCTGGATGCGCTACTCGATCCGCTTGCATATCATCAACATCTGCCCGTGCCCCAACAGCAGCAGCAACAACAACAACAGCAGCAGCAACACAATCCATTGGTGCCGCTGGCGAGTGCGTTGCAACAACAGTCGCCGCAGGCTTTCGTCGAGTTTAAGAAAACCATCGAGAAGCTGCGAGAGAAGGCCTATGCCATTGACAAGGATCATCGCGACTATAAGCAGGGCATAACGCGTCAGCTGAAATATGGCAGTCGGCAGGCACCGATCGGCGATGACAACTATTGGCATATGATGCGCGCTGCTGGCCAATTCAACTTGCAACATCATCACCAGCAGCAGCAGCAACAACAGCATCAGCATATGCAGCAACAGCTGCAGCCAGTGCTGCCCCAAATGCAACATGTGCGTGCACTGCCAGCAACCACCAACAGCAGCAACGCCAATATGAATCTGAACAATTACTTTATGCACAATCTACAGCCACAGCAGCAGAGATTGCAGCTGCAACAACATCATCAGCAGCAGCAGCACCAACAACAACAACAGTATCAACAGCAATTCCGCAGCCAGCGTCATAACAATATCAACAACAACAACAACTGCGGCAATGCATCCTCGTCCAGCCCATCATCGACCGCATCCAGCGTAGTGGCAGTCCCACCCAATGCCACAAGCGCCTCGGTAGCTGTGGCAGCGACAGCTGCCGTTTTGCCGAAGCCGGCGCCACCGATTTATTAGCGGTCAAGACTATGCGTATTTGCCATACCCAGAGCGATCGTATTGACGCGGTGAATGCGCATAAAACTAACTGTTTAACTACTCTACTGCCCCCACATACACACACACACCCACAAACATACACTCCCCCCTTACCACAAACACAACATCCAACTCACACACAACAATGTACTTCGAGACACTTCCAAGCGTGTGCTGATTTAAAAACTACATTTTTTTTAATGTACAATAACAAGAAAACAAAAAGTTTAATGAAAATGTGTAGATCTAAGATTTTTTGAATTAACGATTTTTATACACATTTATATACGGGATAACAAACGTAAAAAAAGAAGCGAATTCTAAATGTATAAGCCTATTTATTATTTTTTTGTATTTATACAAACACACACAAATTTTCTACTTTTATTTTTTAAAGCCGAACAACTGATAACTATTTAAGCCGCTAACAAACTTGAAAAACATAAGCAAGCCACTCTAAAATTGCTAAGATTTTTAAAACGCCTAGACTCGTAAGTTGTAATAAGATCGATCTATAAATCTATTAATATAAATATATATACATATGTGAACATACGGTTAGTAGTGAAATGAAACGTTGTACATAGCGAAAAGTATGCTTAAGCCTAAATATATATACTATACATATATACATAGAGAACTACATATACCAGTTATGCTAGGCGTAGACAAATTGCAACTATCTAAATGTGTAGCTAGATATATAAGTTACAATATAAGCAAAACACCCACATACATAAGAAGGCAAATAATTCTAACACATTGTGAACGCTACTATTATACAAAATCAACATACATACATGCACACATATGTACATTTACATATACATATTAAAAAAAACCACAAATATACATATATTTATATATTGAACTGTCATACAGCTAATGTTATATACACATACTTACATATATGTATTTAAAGCTCTGGCATACAAAAATTGAAGCATTGTTAAGAACAAATTTACTTCCATTTTACATACAACATACATACATACATATTTATTAAATGCATTTAATTTCTCATGTTAAATTTAAAAGGACAAGAAAAAAAACGAAAAGTGAAATTGTTAACGCAAAATTATGTTTGTTAGCTTATTAACTTCCACCGATTTGTTTCCAAAGCTCTTCCAATATTAAATAATTCTTATGTTTTATAATACGTTACATACATATTTTTGTCAATTTGCCATAATTAGTTTTGTTTTTATTTCTATTTTTTTTTTTAACATATTCGTTGCATAAATGTCTTCCTCTTCACATACCTTGCGTTTTGTTTATGCATTCCAATTTGTTTGTGCATTTCTTCGTTCTAATATTGCATAATGTACATACACATACTACGTAAAAAACCAGAGAACATTTTATTGTTTTTAAGAAATTCATTTGCCGTTCGGTTCATATATAATTTCCTTTTAAGTGCATATTTTAAGTATAATTTTATTACGTATACTTATCTTAAGCTGTTGGTACAAAGAATCGAAAAGCATTTTTTTTAGTGAAAAAAATAAAAATAAAGCGTATCGCCAATGATTTTCCTTTTTGTTTTATTTATTTTTCTATATCCTACATTTATCTTACTTTATTATTTTATTCAATTTAGTACCTCAATTTTCGTGCTTTAGGCAGTTTTTGGCATCCTGTTGTGATATCTCATGCGTTAAAAAAATGCATAAATTTATATCTCTTTAAAAGTGTGCTAGTTGATTAATTGATTGATGCGATTTGCAATATATTTATTGTACGTTAAAGCTGTTAAGTATTAATATAAATATATATTCGTATTGTGACAATTATCAGAGAAGCAATTTTTTCCAAAATTACTAAACAAAAGCCCTTTTGCGATTACGGTTCGCATTCGCAAAATATATATTTAGAAATATGTTTTCTATTGTTTAAAAATCATTCACACGATCACCATCCCAAGGATACAAAAAAATCAGAAACAAATGAAACCCTAGCTTTTAAGCCTGAATGACAAATACTGACAAGTGTTGTGGTTGGTTTCAATGCCATGGAACAGACAAAAATGGAAAACTTCCCTATTTTTTGTAAACAAACATTTTGAAATCAACTTTTACGTATAAATAAATATATATATTATATATTAGTAGTGGTTGAATTTTTTAATAACAAAAGTTTCTCATTTAAATTGCGCGCGCATTGGGAGAGCATACACGATTATTTTCCTGAACGCCGTCACTAAAACATAAATGGCGGCCACGCGAGCTTTGTTCTTGATGTGTGCGCGTTTCGTTGTGAATAGCAACACACCGTTATCGCTGCTAAAGTTAACAAGAAATGTTCTTTAAATAGTAATTAAATGTACAACTAGTGGGAAATTGTAGCAGTTGTGTTTATTGAGTGCTAGCATATGCGCAATAATCAAGTGGCGCAAGGGGAGCGTATAAATTCAAAGTGACGCCCACACTGCTGTTGACTGGTCGGCTAAAACAAAGAGTGGGAAAAGGCGGGTAGCGGAAGAAGAAGAAGAAGCAATCAAGTGGCAACGACAACAACAACAACAGTTAAGCTGCCACTGCGGCAGCGCCACAGGCGAAATGCAAAAAGTTAATTAGCGTGAACAAAATCACCACACGTTGGGAGGTCAGCCACAAATTGTGCATGTTGGTCAATGAGTGGACTGCGACTGGAACAGGAGGGACATGGAGTTCGCTGATCTGATAAAAACACCCAAACTGGATGGGGTGTTCCTGCATACAAATTCCAATTCAGCAAATGCAACAGTTGAAGGCACCCTGTGCATAACGGGTCACCATTTACTGCTCAGCGCGCGACAGGAGAACAGCCAGGAGCTATGGGTGGGTTGTTTCAAAATTGCCCGATTGCCAATTAACTTTTAATTGAATCTTAACTCGTGTCTATTTTCTAGCTGCTGCACAAGAACATCGATTGCGTGGAGAAGAAGCCAAGCATGGGACAGAATATTGTCATGGGCGGCATTATAATTTTAAAGTGCAAGGATCTGCGTATTATATCGCTGGAAATCAAATATGCCAAAGACTTTTTCAATGTGTCCGCTTCCCTCGAGGCGCTCAGTGCAATACAAAACGCCGAGCTGGACTATCCCTTCTTCTACAGGCCCATGTATTCCATACTCGAGGATGGCTACACTATGTTTCGGTATGAATTCATATTTGAATTTCTAAAATGTATGCCAATATACATTTTTTTTTTTGCAGACCGGAACTAGAATTCGCACAACTAATTAGCGGCTTAAGCATGGGCGGTGCCTCGTCGCCCAATGTGGCAAATATAACAATCTGCACGCCTTCGACATCCGCCTTGGTCAGCTGCCACAGCAGCATTCCTCATCCATTGCAGAATGGCTTCGCCTTGGACGCAGCAGCTGCATTGGTGGGCAGTGGCAGTGGCAGTGGCGTCTCTGCCTGCGAGTGGCGCGTTAGCCACGTCAACAAAGACTTTGGCGTCTGTGCCACATATGGCGCCACACTGATTGTACCTAAAGCAATTAGCGATGAGCAAATAGCGCTCTCCGCTGCATTCCGTGACGGCGGACGTTTTCCTATCCTCAGCTACAGGCATGAGAATGGCGTAGGTTTAATTGCACTTATGTACTCGTAATCAAATTAACTTCATAATGTTCCTTTGTCTTGGCAGGCCACGCTCATGCGGAGTGCACAACCATTGTCCACTCAGGGCATCAAACGTTGTCGTGCCGACGAGGCGATACTCAATCTGGTGCTGGGACGCAGCAAAAAGGGCTTCATTGTGGATACCTGGGGTAAGGGCAAGTCAAACACTGAGACAGACTTGCACTACTCACAGTGGAAGAAGGTGAATCGCGCCATTGGAAATGTCAGTTCACCTGCAGCTATTTTGGACAGTTTCGCCAAACTGATCGAGGCCTGCAATGACACGGGCTGCACCACAGACAAGTGGCTGACGCGTCTGGAGAGCAGCGGCTGGTTGAGCCTAGTGCTCAATTCTTTAAATGCCTCTTGTGTGGTTGCCCAGTGCCTGGATCAGGAAGGCAGTCCAGTGCTGGTACATGGCGCAAAGGGACTGGACTCAACGTTAATAGTAACTTCAGTCGTGCAGATCATTCTGAATCCCGACTGTCGAACCGTGCGCGGGTTAGTGACTTTAACTAGTTTGATATTATATTCTCTATATGCTGTTGCTTTACAGTCTACAAGCCTTAATAGAACGTGAGTGGATCCAGGCGGGTCATCCATTTGCCTCGCGTCATCGATACTCTTGCTACACGCCGCATCAGATACGCAACAAGAATTCGGGCGCCACTTTTGTCCTCTTTCTGGATTGCATCTATCAGCTCTATACGCAGTTCCCCTGCAGCTTTGAGTTTAGTACCCAGCTGCTGATCTTGCTCTTTGAACACAGCTACTTTTCGCAGTATGGCACCTTTCTGTGCGACTCGGAGCGGGAGCGACACGAGCTGCAGGTGCACACAAGAACCACGAGTCTGTGGTCTTATCTGAATCGACCAGATGTATTGCAAACTTTGCTGAATCCCCTGTACGAGCCAAATGCCAGTGTGATTTGGCCTTCAGTAGCGCCAATTAGCTTGGAATTGTGGAGCGGTGGGTATTTGATTAAGACCACTTATTGGAATGATTTGTGAAATATAAATTGTATACACACAGAACTCTATTTACGTTGGGTGATCGATCAACGCAACTTGGCAACGACAATGGCACAAATTCAAGAGCTTGTTACAACCGAAAAGGAGCTAAGAACTCAGGTAAGCTGATTAAATACTTAAAGGATGATACGATTGTAAATTCTGCAATTTGGCAGGCTCTAAAGCTGCGCAAACAGGCCTGGGAACTAAGCCAGGAAGTAATGACACTCATTGACGATGTGGATGATTCCTAAAATTGTTGGCTACCTCATCGCGCAGTCGTCTCTGTGTCTCTCTCACTATATATTATATACATACAAGATATACACATATTTTTGATACTTTCTGTAGCCATTTTAAACAAATTATTTAAGCAAATCTTATTTTGTATACAAAATTCAACACGTAACACATATGTAAGTCTCTAAAAGTTCCATTTATAAATTTTGCTGAAAGAATAGTATGAACAAGAACACACATTGATCTGCTTTTGGATCAAATCAGGCTCTCTCTCTTAATGTTTTTGACAAAAGTCCATTAAACTTGTAATCAGTCAATAGAGTATTGAATATTTTAAATCTTATTGCAAATTGTAAAGCGCTCTCTTATTGTAATTTTTAAAAAAAACGAAAACTGAACAAATGCAGAATTATCAAATGTTTAACAATTTGAGTCAATTTTTGACGCATTTACTTATATGGAATTTTTAGTGAAATAAGTCTTCAATTTACTACTTAGTACTTAAAGATGATTAATGAATGCCGCTAAGCCAGAGATCAAATTTATTAGCATTGTAAAATTCAAAGATTTGCCTTTCTCGAAACGTTGGTATTTTGTATATTTTGATTGAATCGCATAAATTTATTGCTTCGAAAGCGTTTATAAATGAATATATTGATAACAAATGAATTAAGCTGTAAATGCGTTCTATATTTAATAATGTGCATCTTTGTCTGTATTAACGAAATTGTTTGTAGTTAGTGTGGATGCATTATTTATGTGTTTGTTTCGAATTGTGATCGTATTTGAAATCATAGACATTATGTAAATTATATGCATATATTTATATTACTATTGTGCGTATTTTGAGTGTACTATGATAATAACAATTAAAGTGCAATAAATACGTATTATTTTGCAATATTGCCAATAATTTATCATTTGGCGGTTCATTCAAAATCTGTCACAAATAGCCAGTCACCGTGCACGCGGACACCGATGCCACCTGTAACTACGGCTGCTACTTTTGGTACAATTTCACTAAAATGGTACATTTTATATTTGCTGTATTATAGACTATGGAAATCGGACTTTAAAGTACCGTGAATGCTGAAAAAACCTTTTGATTTTTATTTAAGATATTTCAACCAATCTCACAGATTATAAATTTTCTCTTGTCTGATACATCCTGTTTCTAATTCGTCTACTATTTTATACAGCTTCCATAGCAACAATAGGTGGAAAATCAAATGAATATCTCAGCCGTTTCTCCATCAATTTTTTTTCAATTTCTCTGCATTTCAGCTGTATCCAAATTTATATGCAAATTGCATTTTTTGCAATTTTAGTAGTTTTTATAATTAATTCAAGGTGAACTTTCAAAAACTTAATGCGTTTTAAAAACTTTACTCCAATATAAACTATTTTCCTGGCAATTTAATTTACTTCGACTTTTTTTCTTTACGAGAACAAATTCAAAATTTGGTTTCTTAACAATTTTTATTTTTATATTTTTATAAAAAATGCACCTGTTAGTTTGTTAATCCACTAGTAAAACAAACAAGTTGAATTTATTTTAAACTTTATACAAATATTTGTGACCACGTGTAATACCCAAAGTAAGGTGGTAAATAACAATACATAGAAAAGAAAACTGCACTTATCGAGTGAAAAAATGATTGAACTCAATTGACAAATTGATAACTAATTTAAATGATGCGCTCCACCGCCAAAGCGATGCCCATGCCGCCGCCAATGCAAAGCGAGGCGATGCCACGACGTTTGTCCGTGCGCTGGAGAGCATAGAGCAACGTGACCAGGACACGTGCGCCGGAAGCGCCAATGGGATGACCCAAGGCAATGGCGCCACCATGCACATTCACCTTGCTGGCATCCAGCTGGAGGCACTGCAGCACGGCCAGGGATTGGGCTGCGAAAGCCTCATTTAGCTCATAGAGATCGACGTCATCGCGGCTCCAGCCGATCTTCGCCAGCTGAAAAGCAGAGATTGTCACAAGGAACATGAAAAGAACAGAAAGAAGTACTTACCAATGCTTCCACAGCGGTTACTGGACCCAAACCCATCACCTTGGGTTCGATGCCGCTTTGTGTCCAGCCCACAATCTTGGCCAGAGGTTTGACTCCACGCTTGCTAACCTCCTCGGCGGACATGAGCAGTACCGCAGCAGCGGAATCATTTACGCCGGATGCATTGCCAGCGGTGACTGTGCCGTTATCCTTGAAAGCAGTACGCAACTTTTGCAATCCTTCAATGTTGCTGCCGCACTTGATGTACTCATCCTTGGTGAATAGTGTTGTGCCCTTGCGATCCCTGATTTCAACTGGCACAATCTCGTTGTCGAAGTATCCTTGCTTTTGTGCGAGTTCCGCACGCTGCTGGGACTCCACGGCGGACGCATCCTGCGCCTCGCGACTTATTTTATACTGCTCAGCGAGATTCTCCGCAGTGACGCCCATATGAATGATCTCCATGGCGTCGGTGAGGCCATCGTTGAGCATGGAATCGACCAGGGTGCCAGGTCCCATTTTGACGCCCTGACGCAGATGCATTGTGTGCGGAGCCATCGACATATTCTCCTGGCCGCCGGCAACAACAATCTGCGCATCGCCGGATCTTATCGCCTGGTAGCCGAGTACAACAGTTCTGTAATATAGTAATTAACATCTTTATATATCATAAACCGGGTCAAAGTCTGGAATGCCTACTTCAAACCGGATCCGCAGAGCATATTAATGCCATAGGCAGGCACCTCGATGGGCAGACCTGCCTTCAGGGAGGCCTGACGGGCGGGGTTCTGACCTTGTCCCGCCGTAAGTGTCTGAAAATTAGTTTTTTTTTTTAATTTTTACATAACAATTGAAACAAAAAACACGATATAACCATTTGAGCAACGACAAATGGGAGAATTATTATCTTACCTGAC
Source organism: Drosophila rellima (assembly GCA_035043635.1). Taxonomy (NCBI): domain Eukaryota; kingdom Metazoa; phylum Arthropoda; class Insecta; order Diptera; family Drosophilidae; genus Drosophila; species Drosophila rellima. The sequence goes on along the minus strand of JAWNMV010000146.1, from coordinate 5,252,870 downwards.
CCATGATGACTTCGTTGACATGTGGGGCCTCCACATTGGCCCTCTTCATCACCTCTTTGATAACCACACTTCCCAGATCAGATGCCTTAAGTTTAGAAAGCGTGCCATTGAAGCTGCCTAAACAAATGCAAAGAGAAAGTTTTCATTTATTTTGGGGTAGAATATTGCATCAGTTTTGTATGAAAATCATTTGTTTACCAATGGGCGTCCGGGCTGCAGATACGATGAACACGTCAGACATGTTTTGCGAGCAATAGTATTAGCGATTCTCCAAAGTTTATCTAATAAAATTTGCAAACAATATTGCTCGTCCGCGCGTGTGTTGTTACTAATGTCGGCGCGTTTAAACAAATGAATTGCGCCGGCGAAAATTCCATTCAAGATACCCAATTCGCCGCGACTATACAGTTACTTACTGCGCTGACACCTGCAAGCTAATCAATCGATATAATCGATAGAAATTAAAAATCACAAAACTTTAGTAAGTACAATTTTAAATTTTGAATCGGTATTTGCCAAACATTTTATAAATAATCTCGCGAATATAAAAGAAAGTCTTTTAATATGCTTAGCCAAAACAAAACATTAATTGACTTTTTGTTGCCTTCTTCCTTATCAGCGAATTTTCGGTTGACTATAAATGTTTATTATCATTTTTAATTATAATGCTATAAATTTAAATGTTTTTTAAATGATAATTATTTTCAAATATCGATAACTGAATCAGGCATAAATATCGATTAAAGAAGTGTTCGATGACTATTGTGCTCATGTTATCGATTAGTTGTTATATCGATACGATATCAGGCAGTACACAGAAAATTAATTTTTGCTGAAAAAAACGCACAAAACGCGCATTAAAAACGCAAGAAGAACAAACGCGCCCAGCCTGCGACTGCCAGACAGGTTGCGAGCCATTAAATATACATAGTGAGGATCTAAAGGCGACGTTTTAAGGAGCCGACCGAACGACAGCAGCAACAGCCCCAGCCCTCGCCCAACAACAACAACAGCCACACCACCACCCTAACCAAAGACAACTACAACTACAGCCGCACAAAGCAGCAGCAGCAGCAACTACAGACGCAACAAATATGCAGGCGATTAAGTGTGTCGTCGTGGGTGACGGTGCCGTCGGTAAGACTTGCCTGCTCATCTCATATACGACAAATGCATTTCCCGGCGAATACATACCCACCGTATTCGACAATTATTCCGCCAATGTGATGGTCGATGCGAAGCCAATCAATTTGGGATTATGGGATACGGCCGGTCAGGAGGATTACGATCGCTTGCGTCCATTATCGTATCCACAGACCGATGTCTTTCTCATTTGCTTCTCGCTGGTAAATCCAGCATCGTTTGAGAATGTGCGCGCCAAATGGTACCCGGAGGTCCGTCATCATTGTCCCAGTACGCCAATCATTTTGGTGGGCACTAAGCTGGACTTGCGTGACGATAAGAACACGATTGAGAAGCTGCGTGATAAGAAACTGGCGCCGATAACATATCCCCAAGGATTGGCCATGGCCAAGGAGATTGGGGCTGTCAAATATTTGGAGTGCTCGGCGCTAACGCAAAAGGGACTAAAGACCGTCTTTGATGAGGCTATAAGATCGGTGCTTTGTCCCGTTCTGCAGCCAAAATCGAAGCGTAAATGCGCACTGCTCTAATTTTAAGAAGCACACACACACACACACCACATACACACACACACACATAGAAGAACACCCACGAAGCATTGTATTTGTATTTGTCGTCAAGTCTATTTAATAACGTAATATTATTAACTAATAACAATTATGTAACTTAAGCAGCAGCCAGCATGCTGAGCGAAAGGGGAAGAGAGAGAGAGAGAGAGAGTTGAGAGTGTGCCCAGGAGCAAGAAGAAATCCTGTACAGATCCAGGAGCTGATGTATTTTTGCTTTGTTAAAAACTTGCCCTACACACGCTTGGGAAACCGAATTTTCTATACTAACTTTTCAAGTTCTGTTCTGTTCTGTTAATCGTCCTTATCGTTTTCACTTGTTTCGTTCCGTGTGTTTTGTTGTTCATTTCAATTACAATTTGAACTAATTTCAACCATGTGCATTAATTTGAACTAAAAGTTAATTAAAAATTAATGTTGTAAAACCAAAAAAAAAAACTACAAAAAAAGAAAAGAACTTTATAGAAAGAAAATTGTATCTAAGGAGCCGAATAGCCGCAACAGCATAAAAGAAAAGTCGCCTCTTAGTGTAGATGATGATAATGAAGATCACGATGATGATCAGGATGATGATGTATCAGTCAGTAAACGTTCCATTGCAATTACAATTTAAAAATAACTACACATATTGTATTTAGATGTTGTTTGAAACTGTTGCTGAGAATCGAAGGTAGTAGCTGGTAGATGGCAAAGATTAGGCAGAATATTATTAAAACAAATACGTATATGTAAAACAAAAGAAATTTGATAACTTTTCGATGTATGGGATGCAATTCCTAAAGGCATCAGCGCAATTTCCATGTTGTGGAACCAAACCAACTTTTTAATTGCTAGATCCAGGAGCTACATAATAAGATAATGTCCTTCGTATACTATGTACATGTACTGATTTAAAATACACAAAGAAACACAAAAAGAAAACTTTGAATACTTTGTATTTTAAATATTGAGAAAAATGAGACAAAACCGAAAAACATCAAATTAATAACATACATAATACATACATAAATGTGTCAATGGAATTCAAATAAAGCATATAAAAATTAATAATATAGCATCTTGAGTACACCCAATGCACATATAGTTTTATACAGTGTGTCAAGTAATTGTTTTGACAGTGAAAAAAATTACCGAATATTTGAATCAACAGCAAAGTAAACTTTCTGGTATGTATATTTTTGTTATTCTTTATTTTATAAGTAAAAATTATAATAAGTTCCCTTGGGTATAACTATTTTTTTCAATATGTGAACTTTGTGCTTTGTCAAACCAATTATTTGTCATACTGTATATGCATATATAAAAGTGTATGGCCAATTTCCAGCGACCTCAACAGGTCTCTTTGGTTTTCAATTTCAACATTTATTACGGCGTATCATTGACAAAATGCTTATCACAGCAAAAACAACGAAGTGAAAAGCAAAAACAAAAAGACTAAATATGAAATCAGCGTCCAGCGCAAGAGATTTGGAATGGCACCGTTGTATTTGTTGTTGTTGGAATGTTCTCGCAGCTGGAAATTAATCGGGCACAGCGGCGCAACAACAAAAGCGTTTTATGTTTATGTTACAGAGGCGGACGCGTTCCACACACACACACAAGCACACACACACATGTGTTGTGAGTGAGTGCATATGTGTATCCCATGACGTGTCCATAAGCAGAGATAGAGATACACATTATGAATGCGAGATCCCATGGACCAATCATCAAGAAGAGTCTGTGTGGATGGATGACGTGTATGTTTTTGTGTACGCACATCAATAAAAAAGATGAAATCAAATCAATTTAACACAATAGATGTACATACATAATTGAGGCTTTTCTTTAAGCTACAGTCGTATATTGTTGTTAATGCACTTGTCAGTTTTCCCTTAATCGCTAAATATGTATTACAATTTATTTGGCATTCGAGATGGAGTTGCAGTTAGTTGAGATTTCTTAGTTCCCTATTTTGAAAAATTATCTTTCGAGTGTTTAGAACTCATCGTGACGAGCCAGAGCTTCGCCAAAGTCTGTGGCTTGGGAGCCCACAAACACATCGTATTTGTCCAATACCTCATCCTTGGTCAGCTGCTCATCGTGATCCACATCTGCCTCAAATATCAAATGTTTGGCCTCGCTCTCGGCATGATCGAAATCATTTGGCACAATCCATTGACGGATTTCCGCCTCATTCAGATAGCCATCGCCATCTAGATCGCGATGTTTGCTGAACGCTTCACGTTCGCTGAGCACCCACTCGGGCTCTTCCTCTCCTTCTGCGGATGGACGGTACATGTCGCCAATATATTCATCGACAGAGATTTTCCCATCGTTGTCTTTGTCTAAATCCTCGGTGGTCTCCTGCAGCACCACGTCACGCATGGTGGGATGCTCTTCTGGATGCAGGAAGGCAGTGAATTCCTCGCGTGTCAGTTGGTCATCCAGATCCTTATCGGCCACAGCCCAGCGGCGACGATCACGTTTCAGCATGCTCTTGTAGGAGACACCTGCCAAAGATTAAAATGGCATATGAAAAAATAATAGAACTATCATCAAAATTTTCAGTTGCTTACCACGCTCCTCCTGCTCAAGCTCTTCCTTATCCAATGCATCCATGAAGCCATAGACAGTATTGCGATAAACTTCCCAGCTGATGGTTGCATTGTTATCGGGGTTTTGCTGACGCCACACGCGACCCACATCCTCATCAATGTAGCGACGTTGCGTGTACTTAATCCAATTCTTTAGCTCAGCCAATGTTATAAAACCGTTCTTATCTTCATCAATGCGATCCACAATCATTCCCAATCGTCGCTTACTCTCCTCGGGCGTGAGCTCGTCAAACTTTTTGGCCTCATCGGCACCCAAAAAGGCTTCGTGGTCATACTGAGCGTTGTGCTCACCGCCCTCAAAATGTCTGTCGTGGAGTGAGTCGTGCTCTAACGGATCGTGAATCAATTCACCGGCCGGTATACTCGAAGCAACAACAACGCTTATCGCTGCAACAGCAACAAGTAGAAATATTCCAGTTCTCATTTTTCGGACCAGAACACGACTGTTCGCTTTGAGAAGTCAAACAAAAGTAAAGAGTCTAGTAAGACAATGTAGACAGTGTTGCCCATTTAGCTATTTCCCCGCTAGATCTAGCGGGTTGCAATTGGCAAATGCGGGATTAATTGTAAAATAGCGGCTAGGGGGAATTATAGCTATTTTCCAAGCAGAAAAGGGACGATAGCCAGTATTAGATCACTGCTGCCACCGCACAAGTGGTGTCGTCAGTCAACTTTTCAAATAAAACAGTAGGTGGCACATTTAAGTTCCGCAACTCGATTAATTTCGATAACAACCGCTTAATAGAACGGTTTTTATTGTTGTCAATTTTATTTATTAAAATGCTTATGCTAATTTATGTTAATAAATATGTGCAATTAAAATCAAGCGCTATTTACAAAGTGTAACGTGCAGAGCGGACATCTATCTATTTGCTGCTTTCAACTGAATCGTTGATTTCCTGATTGAGCGAGCTGAAATCTCCCGTGTTGCAGGAAATGCTTGGAATATCAAAGTTAGAGAAGCCGCGATAATTGGCCACTTCTGGCTTTAAGGGTGATGGCAAATGCACAGCAGTTCCCGGCACATCACTATCTATTAAACTATCAGTTGTGGTATCCAGCAGACTAGTCTCCACGACGCTGCTCTTTGCGGTATTTGTGACTTGACGTTGAGCAAGCGGATCAAATTCATCAAGGTTCAACTTGGGCTCCTCCGCAACACTGTTGTCACCACTCTGGTCGGACAAATCGAAATCATAGTTAATGTTGGTCAGACCGCCCTGGAATTCCGTGCCCAGCATCAAAACATCTCCATGGTCGGAGGATTCTTCCAGCAGTGAGACAGCGTCGAAAGGCGTGTAATTGAATATGGGCGAGGCAAATAGCTGGTCCTGCTGTGGCAGATTCTGGTGCAGCGGCGATAAACGTCCAACAGTACTAATGCTGGTATCCTTGAGCGCCAAAGTATGTGCCGCTTCCAAATGTGAATCATCTGGCGTTAGAGCTCGTATCTCCTTCCCCTTAGCTGTCAATGTGTGTTGACAAAGTGCGCCACTAAGCAGATTGGACTGATAGTGACCAACAGCTGCTTCAACGCCATCCTGCTCAAGATGAGCACGCGCCTGTTTAATAAGAAACGCCGGCGTCTTGATGGGCAGAATAGTCAGCGGTGCTTTGGCAATGACCGTGTCTACCTTTAAAGTCACCTCGAGCTGGAAGTCGATGAGTTCCCGCTCAAAGTCTGTAATACCCGTGCTCATCATTGAGTTACGCTTTTGCAGTTGCTCCATGCACTTCATGTTCTCCGAAATTAGATGCAAACTCTCGCAGGCCAAGAGTGCGCTCTCCCAGGGAGTACTATAAGCCTGTTCTCCCGACATCAAGGCCTCAAACTCCTCCGAGCTGATGTTCAGGCTTTCACCGTTTAAGTTTTCAATAAAGGCGATGGCTGAGCAAAGATTGGTGAAGTAGTAACCACCCTCGCCGCTCATAACACGCGAAGCGTTGGTGAACCGATTGACAAAGTTTAGATTGCTGTGAAGCCGCACGGGATTCGCTTTGAGCACCACAAAGATTAGAGCCGGTAGAAAATCATCTGCACTCGCTGGACCGCCAGTTGCACGTTTCAAGAGCTCAAAGATGTGACGACAGCAGCGCACTGTGCACAGGAGCTTCTCCTGTGGCGAGTAGTAGGAATCAATTCCCACAAGCTCCGATATTGCATTGTATACCAAATCCCGTGCCTCTGCATTCACCTCATCAATGCTGCAGTCCAGATGCTTGGCTGTTATCCAGCTTAATTGACGTATGCGTTTCTGCACTTTAACATCGCTCTCCTCGTCTGTGGTGAAATATGGACTGAAAAGGAAACTACAACAAAAGGTAAGAGATAAATAAGAATGATGGGGACATGTGGGAGCAGCTGCTGATGACTCACTTGTGATTCTGTGTCATTACAACTTTCTCGAAAAAATCTATGGCAATATCGCGATCCTCATTTGTGGCAATTTCAAAGCGTGCATCGTTGTGCACAACGTCTGCAAATCGAGTGTACGCATTCTGTACAAGATCGGACAACTCATCCACGTTCTTACTGCTGTTGTTGTTCATGTATTTGCGTATCTCATGGTCCAATCGTTGAATTTCACTTTTCAGCTTGCGCTTGGCGTCGTCGGGCAGCCGCAACTGCCGCAGTTGCAACATGAATTGATTCTCGGTAGCAGTCGGAACTCGTTGTTGTTGCTGTTGTTGTTGTACAACGGCTGGAAATTTGCTTTTCAGCGTCTTTTGTAGCACCGCAGGCACTATGGACTTTTTCTTTGGCATCGTGCTTGCTGCTGGCGTCTCGTTCTGTGTCTGCTCCTTCCCAGGCTGCTTCTTTGTCTTGGCCCGACCAAGAGAGAGCAAATGCTGGGGCGACCTGCGCTCAGTGGGGCCGCCAATGGAACTGGGGACACTGTTAATCGATTCATTATCCTCGCTGGCTTTTTCTGAAACATGGGAAGCCCAACCATGACTAATTGTCATCAATAGATAAACCCAGAGCAATTCGCTTACGCTTTTTCCTCTGCTTATCGTTGCGCTCGCGAAAGCATTTCGAGCAGAGTCCATCGAACTGTGTGTTTCCGTAGAAACCACAACCTTGACGACACTTTAGATCTTGCTGCCCGATTCGCAGCATGGGCGCACGGTTCGCCATCATTGGGCGTGGTCTTTACACAATTTTGATAGACTTCTAGGTGATTTTCTTTAAATTCAAGCAAATTATTAAGTTACATCGTCAACAAGCTGCGCTCGATTGGAGATAAAACAGCTGTGATATGGTATCGATACTTATACACAAAAATAAAACGATGTCGATAACTTACTATCGTTAGAGCAAATAATCGGCGGTATATCTAAATTTGAATTCAAAAATAGAGAAAAATGTTAGACATTTATTTATGTAAAAATATAAAAACAAGCAATTGAATTTTACTAAAATTTTATTTTAGTATATTTTATTGAAATGAAAAACATTTAAATTGCAACTTAGGGGATGCTGGAATACATTGTGTAAAATTGAAGTGGCTTAGGAATTAGCTCACACATATTTTAAATAGTATGCATAAAACACGTTTGTTAAAATCAAATTTTTGCAAGTTTATATAGTACATTATTTCGTAAGTTTTAGGACGGTTATACACGTAGAATGCAACTTCTGGTATGTATAGTCAAAACGGGTAGTTTCAAAAAGGTATACAAAGAATTTGATATAGACAAGCTAAATGGTTCACAACAACAATTTGAAAAAAGCTCAGAAAACACATAGCTATGTATGTTGTATGTATAACTCTAAGACTAGACTACAAATTTTCAAGTTGACCTAACTGCCTTCTATTTGTCAATTCATTTACTAACTTGCTTGTTGTTCCCAATAACATATTCAGATTTTTTTAGTCGCAAAACAAAAAAACCCTCAAGACCTTCACACACCCATAATATCCAACATAATTGACGCACTCCACAAATGCATTTAAACTACTCAACTCTACAAACTTCTAGTAACGCTACTCTATTTCATTCTACCATAGTCGCTTTATAGCAGTACAAAGATTTGGAAAAAACCATTTGATCTCATGCTTTGTTTTTGTTTTTAATTAGTCTCACAAATTACTAATACATTTTTATTCTGCTAAAGTTATCGAAATGCAACCTTGTATTCAATGTGCTCAGCTACCGTTAGTTTACGTATACTTAACATGATCATTTCAATTATCTTACGGTCATTTTCATTGGTATTTTCTTTTTTTTAACCTAAGATCGAGGCTACTTATAATGTCTTTGGCTTCTGTTTTCCATCAAGTTTAGAACTCTTATAAACTAAAAAATGTAATTTATCGATAACACGTTTTCAACAGTTATGCCTTTTTGGTTAAAGTTTTTGATTAAACATTCTTTGGTTTTGATTAATTGTTTTGCTTTTTTTATGTTGTGATTTTTACTAATTTCAATTCTCTAGAAAAAGGTTTGCATTGGTAAAAAATTCAAGTCTAACAATTTGCTTCAATAAATTCCTTATTCCAACTGAGCTGCAGTGGAATCTGTTGGCTGAAGAAACTTGTTCTTATTATGATTTCGTAATCAAACAGTGTACCCTGTGTTTGAAACTGAATAGATTCTTGTGTTACATATTAAATAACATCGAAACACGAGTATGAGTACGAGTACTACTGACTTAGGGCTACAAAACTAGTTATAGCTAAAAAGTTCCAGTTCCAGTTCCAGTTCCATTATCCATGGCAGCCATGTTAACTGAAGTATTTCAGTCCTGCAATCAACATGAACTTTTCAATGAAAAGCTCCGAGTCCAGCACCTATGAAATGTTCAAAAAGAAATTAGTTATGGAAACCATCGGCGAAGAACCTTTTCCATCTCACCGCAATGTGAGCAGCTCGTCCGATCAGCGTGTTGGCCGTGTGAGGCAGCGCATGATGCACATCGAAGCGGGCGAGCGTCAGTTCCGGTCTGGCCAAAATGGGTGCAATGACATTGTGTACCATTTCCCTAAGGAAAGTTCATTGAGATGTGGATAGCTATAATTAGTTGATTGAAACCCACCTGTAGATGGTGCCCAGTGAGGAGGCATCCCGCATGGCCGCCTTGCAGAGCTCCAGACGCGCCGAGTGCGCGGGCACATAGCGATCCTGACTGGAGCCGCAGAGCAGAATGTTGCTGAAATGATGCAGCGTGCTCCGTTGGCTCAGCCGGTAGAGGAAACAGTTTCGCATGTCTGTGGTGTCCCTCATGCACAACTGCAACAAGGAGCCCGACTTCTTCCACTTTTGCATAAACCACATGCCTGAGAGAGCAGAAGTGTGTGATGAATAAAGAATAGCAGAGTATTAGCCGACACTTACCCATGTTGACCAGTCCACTGGTGTTGTAGAGCGTGCCCAGATGGGGGCCGGAGAGCGAGAGAAAGGTGTGCAGACGTGGCAGCAGTGGACGCATCTGAGGACGTGCCAAGGCGCTGCGCACGATGATCGTACCCAGGGAATGCGCCACAAATGAGATGCGTGCAGGATTCAGGCCACAGCTGTCGATATGGTAAAGGATCTCGGCCACCAGCCTGCGGGGTATTGGATTGAGAAATAATGCTAATGACTTGCTTTGGTCTACCCACCGATCAGTCATGGTGTCGAAGTCAGAGAAGGTATCGCCCTGATTGCGCTCCGACATGAGAAACTCGAGATTCACGCCGGGTAATCCCAGCTCCAGATAGGTGCGCACCAGACGCAGATCCGCCGAATTGCCATCCAATCCATGGACACAGATGACCAGATGCATGCCATTTGGTGAGAAGGCACGATACTCATCGCTGATATAGAAATAGGGCAGCTCCGAGGCAAGTTGGACGTAGTCGGAATAGATGTTGCCCTGGTATTTGATCTGCTTGCGGAACTCCTCGCGGCACTTTTCGAATTCCAAGAGGGAGATACTGGGACTGGCTTCCTGATTCGTTGCTTGACCCTTGCGCTTGTGCTTGGTGACGGAGCCATTGGATTGCTTGGCCCGCACCAGAACAATGCTATTCGAGTTCTCCTTATTCTCGTCCTGTTCCACCTCCGCTGCTCCGTTCAAGCCGTTCTCCTGGACTGGCAACTTGCATTGATGCTGTGGCGGACGCTTCAGCTCCGCCAGGCTGTGGGATTTGAGCACCGGCTTGTTGCTGAAGATCGCTGGGGTGGACATGGGACGCAGTGACTCGTAGATGTGGTAAACTGGATTGTCAATGGCACCAATGGGTTGACGTTCCTTAAGCGGTGGCGGTGGTGCATGCACCACATGGCATGGTATGGATTTGGTCTTGGACTTGGTCACAGATGCAGTTGATGGAATGACAAGCGGCACGACCGATGGAGGGGCAACGGCAACAGGAGCTGGAGCTGGAGCAGGTGCCGGCTCTGGTGGTGGATCACGGAATTCATCGGGCGGCGGTGGTGCCACAACCACTGACACTTCCTGCTCCTGCACCTGATCCTGAAACTGCTGTGGCGGTGGCAGACAAACCGTGTCCAATGGCTGGAAATCCTTCAAGCTGGTTATATCAAAGTCGGATTTGGATTTCTCACACTTGCTGGCGACACCTTTGTGACGACTACGACGTGGCGGTGGACGTTCCAAATCCTCCACCTCGGTGGACTCGCCATTGGGCAGATGACGCAAACGATCGAGCTGATAACGTGAACGTTCCTTCTTGATGGTGACGGTCACCGATGAGATCTTCTTGTGCAGCTCCTTGTCCTTCTCCTGTCCCTGTTGCTGTTGTCGGGCTGGAGTTCGACTCTGACTGGAGCCGGCGGATTGGCGTTTCCTGGTCGTCTTATGGGGTTGTTGTTGTTGCTGATCCAAGAGCTTTTGCAGTCGAAGACGCAGTTGCTCCCCATTGAGACGCGTCTCCAGGCCCATGCCCATGCCCAGATTGAGTTGGGTGTGCCGCTGCTGGCGATGCTGTCCGGTGCTCGTGATGGTATCTGGACTGGAGATGGCCAAGGAACTGCGCCGGCTGCTCACCCAACCGCTCTCCTCACTCAGCGACGATGTGGAATTACTGCGCTGTCGTCGCGAATCCGAATCGAATTCGGGAGGTGGCGCCAAATTGGGCAAGGATTCACTGAATCCACTTGTGTTGGGATCACTACTATTGGTGTTGTTGTTGCTATTGACTGTCGTGGTGGCATCCAGACGGAAGGGCACGCTGCCGGAGCTGAGCAACTGCAGCTTTTGCATCATGTCGCTCTCCGAGCTGCTCGACTCTTTGCGCAGAGTGCCCTGTCCCTGTCCCACACCCTGGCCCTGACGTAGCATCTCCTTGATGTCGGATACACGGACACGGGCTATCTCCACGGCACGTGGTATCTGGGAGCTGCTGCTTCTTGGCATCGTGGTATACTGACTGGGCGGTGGCGGCGGATACGAGTTCCGCGGCGGAACCATGTTTTTGGGCAAGGAATTGTAGGCGCTCGCCGGCTGCTGTTGTTGTTGCTGTTGCTTGGGAGGATTGAGCAGCTTGATCTCGTTCAAGTAGTCAAATTTGCCAGGATTCCCATAGCGTTGTCGGAACTCGCAGATGTTGCGCATCAGATCATCGGCCTGGAGACGCGCCAGACCCGTGGGTAACGTGTTGTAGCTCACCAGGCGAGGATTACAGGCGGGCGCAAGGACAGGAGTCTCGGCGTTTGTCTGACAACCGTCCAGTTGGTCCAGGGATTTGCTGTGCCGCGTCGGCAGAGTCGTTTCGTTGCACTCCACATCGAGATCCTCGAGCAACCCGGTTACTGAATGCCTGGACAGATTGTGCCGCAGTGCAACCGGCTGGACATCCTTATTACTGGGTGCGATGGTCAAGCTGGCTTGGAGCACCTCACCCCCCAAGGCGAATCGTGGTGTGACCACGCACTTGGCATGTGGATGAGCTGGACCATTGCCATTGCTCTGTGGATAATCGTAGTCGAAGTGACAGGCTAGACAATCCTTGGTGCCATTGAGGCTGCTGCTCGAGTGGATCTTATCCGGCACCGTTGACTTCTTCCTGCCCACAGTAGACGTCTCATCCAGCTGTGGATCACTGCCGGAGCGGCGTCGTCCATAACTCGAGCCGGGCACCACATAGCGATCCTCGAAGATCAGCGGCAACGAGGCGACATCGCCATCAATTGGTGTACAGTGCACGGGCAAAGGCGGCAACGACTGAAGGTAGCGACTTCTTCGCGCCAGCTCCGCAATTGCCGCGTAACCCTGACAACCCTGGCCTGGACTACTGTTGATCTCATGGCAACCGGCAGCTGCGTGTCTTGGCTGCTCCATCACAAAGAAGCCCTCGGCAAAGCGACGCACACGAAGGATGTGATGCTTCCTGGCCAGCAGTGTGTGCACCGCTGTCGAGGATCGGGAGGCGAGCAGCACACGACGCCACCAGAAGATGCTCTCCGCGCATAACTGGGCTATATCCGAATTAGCCAGTGTGGCAAAGTCGTCCTCCGCCTCGAGTAGCTATTGGATAAGGAATTAGAAAATGATGTTATCCCTACGGAACTACTACTTACCTTTGCCTGCTCCATCAGCTGCTGCAGTCGCTCGCCCGTGTCATTCTCCCTCAGCGGCGGCGAACCAATCTGCGAGTTGATGCTCGGCGGAAGCACCGTGCTGAACTCATTGAGTGTCGCCTTCAGCTGCTCAATGGCACCGAGAAGCAGTCCGCATATGTCCCGATGAATCTGACGAGATTGCAGCAAACGGCCAGTTGGTCCACCACTGCACTTGGTGGTGCCACCGATTTGTGGCCCAAAAAAGACAGCCTCCAGTGGACCCGGTGAGGTATTGCCACGACAGCTCAACTTGCCGGCGCTCCAGGGCTTCGAGCTGCGTGGTGCACTGCAAGAGAGATCCAGGAAGGGGTTAGAGTTGCAGTGGAAGATGGAGTTCACTCAGTGCACCTCCAGAGATACATCACACACACACACACACACACACACACAGACAGAAAGCGCTCCAAAATCTGGCGACTACACCAACTACGAGTGGATGAAAGAATACTTAGAATACCGTAACGGATGTTGATCTTACCATAACTTGATATATGAGAACATGCTTTTCCTGGAACCACCCGAAGTAGTCGATAGTTGATGGTCATGTGAGTAAGTTGTTCCATTGGTTTATTTCGTTTGGTATTATCGGTTTTTTAATGGGGTTAATTATTATGTTGAGATTAAAATGAGATAAATAGTATGTATTGCATTTTAGAAATGAAAACTCAGTTATGTTGGGAAAAGTCTATTATAAGCTAAAATAAGTTGTAACTAACCGAAAGTAAGCGATTTAAAAGAAATAATTACTAAAGACTTGGTGCAACATAAGGAGCAAACAGTCCGCAAGGTATTTGGTTGGGTTTTAATAAAGCTATGAGACTTAAGAGTTTTGGAAAAAGTCAAGTAAACATGTTAATAAGCAAAAATACAGAGATCTGGAAACTCCAAACTCAGAATAGCGTTGTCATCAATTTAAAATTCAAATTAAATTTTAATATTTTAGAATTTTGAAGAAACTAAACCAAAGTAAAATCAAAATCAGCGCACATTTTCTAAAGGCTTCTCCTCCGATTCTTTTCTCTTTCTCTCCTAAGGCAAAAAGATAATCAGGCAATTTACAGTTCCCAGCTGAATGAGGAGAATAGGAGATTGGGAGGGAACGGGGGAAAAATATAATCAAGACCAAAAATGCACATCAGACAAGGGCCAAGGTCAACAAGGAATTTCAATTCCAATGGGCTAATCTATTATTCATTTGTTTCGGGCAACGACGCGAAGTCAGTTTAGGATTCAAATTCTTATTTTTTGATGTCGCTAAAGAAGCACGTGGTTAAGTTTTATTTACATGTACTGAAGGTGTGCGACAAGTTTTAGCGATACAAAACAGATTAAAGAAATTATTTCAAGAACTTTGCCGCAAGTTGAGAATGAGGAGAAGGGGACGGAGACTGAGATCGGAGTTTATACAAACTTTTGTTGAATCAAACGGCGTAAAAATTGACTGCGCCATGGCTGAAGGAAGTTGTGTCGTGGCAGCAGTAGTAAGGATGCCACGCCCCCACTATGAATGCCGCCCACATGCTGCAGTCTATATTTTGTTGCAGTTGTCGCCAAGTTTTGCCAAGGAAAAAAACAAAAAATATACCATGGAGGAAGACAATTGAAATACGAGAGTAGAGAGAGTCATTAAAATGTATGCACAGCGAGGAAAATTGGTTAGGGGAAATTTGTGATAAGGACAAGTCAAGGGTTTGGGGGCGTGGCTTTGTCAACTTTCGTGTGCAATTTTAATGAGTTGGAAATAATTTGTGTGTGTCTGTGAGTAACTGGCCCCAGCCAAGAGACAAGACAGATGCAAAAGTTGAAACTCCAATCAACTGCAGCAGGACACGCAGGACGAGGGACCCACCTCCCTTCTCCCGTTTCCCTCCTGCCCCCCGACTGTTTTTTGAACTCAATTTGCTGTAAAAAATATGACTATCAACGTTGACATTAGAGATCAGGTTGTCAACTTCATTTTGCATGCCTTGCCAGACACATTCTCCTTCCCATCCTCCCTGCCTCCCTCTTTCCGTCTTTCCGTCTTTCCCTGCATCCCTTTTGTTCCTCACGAGAACTCACTTGATGTATGGCTGATGCAGGGCCACAAGACTGGCATGAATGCCCACACTGATGGCCGCCAAGTGGAAGTAGTCGAACAGCACGGGAAGATGATAATGAAGTCCGCGTCCCGGATGGAAATTCAACTGTAAATTGCGTGTGGAGGCCAACGTCAAGTTGGTGGTGCCATTCTGTTCCCCGAACCACAATTCCAATTGCAATGAAAACTCGGCTCGTTCGATGGACTCCTTCAGGTGACGGCTGTCAACTGCAAAGATACAAAGCGAGAAAGAGCATAAAAGAGGGCGAAAAAGATAGAGATAGATAGATTGAGTACATATAGTGACTTGATTTGTGGTTGTCATATATGTTCTAGTTTAAGTCGCAAATCCCTAGAACAAATACAACTTTCCTTTCCTTCATTTGTCGCAAATCTTGCGTGCAAACATATTCCGGTTTATTGCTGCGATGTTCCCATAGCTCCGTAGTTTCATGACTGCTCCCCCCACTGACTCTCTAGAAAATTTACCACCAACATTGATTATTGGTTTTCACTTAGGTTATCGTGATGACTACAAATAAATACAGTAGGTTAATCTATTTGATATTGGGGAAGGTTTAGTTAGCATTAAGAAAGTTCTTCGTTGCATATTTCTAACTATAAAACTCTTGTGATGATTGAGAGATTGATTGATTGACTAACTGAGTGAATGACTGGCTGAATGACTCATTGAATGACTCACTGAACGACTGATTGAATGACTAATAGACTGGGTGACGGACTGAATTTAAAAATTAATTACTGACTGGCTGAATATCTATGGAAACGACAAAGACAATGATCTATTAATTGACAATCGATCGATAGAAAATTAATTTCCAAAGATCTGCATGAAAATTAAATCGACAGCTTGTCTATAAGTTTATTTATATATAAATACCACTCGTTCCTGACTTACTGTCTGACTGATCAGTGTGGAGTCGAAACGGTTATTGCCTATAAATTGATCATCAAATTAACTCTAAATCGCACTACTAATATAGTTAAAGCTTCTTCCCATGCTGCTCTGCCTGTCATTTAATCAAATTCAATTCACTTCACACCTCGATGCGCCTTAATGACCAGCCACCCTCACGTGTGTTGCCTCAGCTAAGACTCCCCCTTTACCACTTTTCCCCTTTACTACTTTTCCACTCCCCACTGCTGATGTCAACTCTTCTGTGTAACATAAAATTCATTTGTTTTCATAAAAGAGGGATTTGCACGGCTAAAGTCGAGACTCAAACTCAAGCTAAAATCGCATTCATTGACAATAAAAAAAAAGAAAAGTTTTGTTCCTTCCCCTTCTTGCAGAATGTACTTTTCCTTTAACACTTCTGAGAGATTTGTGTGGCCTCCTTGGGCATTACTCATACGCCGTGTGTGACAATTGTTTGACAGATTTTTCTATGTGAGGGAATATTTTAAAAGCCGAGGCACTTTTGAGTCGAGTGCGAGGCAAGAGCTTGTGGCATAGTTTATTATGCTGTTTCATTCAGCTGCAGTTGCATTTCGCTGAGACACGTGTAAAAGAGATAAATTGCGAAGCTACTCAAACGAGGGGAGGGCGGAAAATAGAATGTGTTCAGTTAGGCACTTCTTGGAACATCAACAGCAACAACACAAAGCTGTCAGAGTAAAAGTAACTTTTTGTTTTCCTGCGGTTTTGTTGCTGCCACTTTACTTGCCACTCGTTTTGTATACATTGAAGTGTCTCACACACACATGCAACACACCTAAACAGACGTGCGAGCAAAACTTGTCCAAATGAATTAATCGCTTTACCCAACAGCCAACGAGAGGATGTTGTTGCTCTTGTTGCTCACTTGTTGTTGGCTCGCCAAAGGATGGTAACAACTACAACAACAACAACAAGGTGTCGGTATACATGAGCTAAACAAATCGAGAGGCAGCTCGAGTATCTGATGAAGTCTGGCAAGTGCTCATCAGCGTCGCATCAGCGTGCCACAGGATTAAGCATGTGGCAGGGGCATGGAAACGAGGCAGACAATAAGATTGAAATATGGAGCAATCTCTAAGCAACGCTTGGATAATAACGAAATAAGATATGGTGTCTCCTTTACCTTTCCCTCTCTCCTTATCCTTGCCTGTTCTCTGGAGATTCTTATAGTAATACCTGCATTATGCTATTGAGAATTGTTTTAAGAAGTTGATTGAACTTAGGCTTTCAAGTTAAGCAGCTGAATTTTAGGGCTTAGACTAAGTGACGAGAATTTAATATAAATATTATTTTCTTCTTCGAAATTTACTTTAGCTTTCCTGTGAATTTATTTATGCGCCAGAGACAACAGTATTCTAGGAATGTAATGCTCGTGGAAAATATTATTCGACTTAAAACTTTTTTATACATAAATTTTATAATTATGAAAGTTGAACTACAGTTTTTAGTTAATCACTAGTTTTAAATTACGATGCACATCAAATTATTATGCTCATGCATTTGTATATCAGTTCTCATTTGCTTGCTATTTAATTGCACAATTCACATGAGCATAAAAAGTGAATTTATTTAAAAATAAATAGACATCTCATTACCTATATCTTCTATTTGCCGCATATTTATTTTTATTTATTTATGTTATTGTTGTTGTTGATTTCGTTGATTGCGAACAAAACATTTCTGCCAGCATTTTGGCTTATATATTTTTTTATTTTTTATTATTGCCATGCCCCCATTTACGAGCGCTGCTGCCTGCGGCCTCCTTCGCCCTCCTTTTCTCTCCTCAGTCTCTCTCCGCTTTTCTCGATACGACCTCATGAAATTGACTTTCAATTTGTTTTCCATTTTTGCGCCTGGTTAGCTTTTTATGCCATTTTCATATTGTCTGTTGGCATTTTTTTGCACTTCTTTATGTGTACATAGTATATGCTTTGTATATGGTCATATCCTGATCTAGGATATTTTTCTTTGATGTTTTGGGCAAATTGTGGGGTGTGAGCTTGCAAATGCCTTCAAATGAGGTCAATGCATTGTCCAAGTTCCTTTCCTTTGTGTCCTTTGACCGCAAATTGAATTTTCGAATTTGCTAGCGACAGCAAAAGTAACGAAAACGAAGGAAAACTACTTCAAAAGGGCTGCCAACTTGGCTAACTAATTGCCTGTGTGTGTGTGTGTGTGCGTCTTGGGTGGCACTTGAAAGTGGGCGTGGCAACGCACTCCAGACACTGGAATTCACTAAATGCAATTAGAGACGCGTTTGCCAATTTGAAATTCCAGCTTTGTCTGCTCAATAGACTGTTCAACTGTTATACTCTCCAACTGTTATACTTATGTAACAGTCTAGCTGGTGGTCAACCAACTGGCACTCCCTGGAGCTCAAAACTTTTGCGCTTGGTGACACGCGACTGAGCCAAAAAGTTCGTATTTGATTTATATATCCAATTGAGGAATAAACTTTATCTTTGGTCCGAAAAACTTTGCCGCCCACTGTGAAGCGACACGGATTGACAGCCAGCAATGCGGCAGTAGTTCGGTATTCTACCGACAGAGAGAGTCAGACAGAGACAGAGAGAGAGGGAGAGGGAGAGAGCGAATTGGGCAAATTACGTGTATGCGTACTCACCCAGGAGATGACTGCGAAAGTGTATGACATCGCGTAGCGGCACCTCCTCGTTGCGATAGAGTATCTGGAAAATGCGCGAGGCGCCGCTGCCATTGATTATGCTTGCGGATGTGCAACTGCCGCTGCCGCCGCCGCCGCTGCCCGGCACCGTCGATCCCGCATCCTCCGGCGATGACTGCTCGTGCTCCCGTTCACTATCGCTCGCCGGATCGATGCCAATGCCGATTCCGGCTACGGCTCCATGTCCGTTCACATTCGGTTTGCCGCTGGCATCTGGAATACTTGTCTCCACCTGGACGGGGAGGCGTGGCGATACCCGCAGGCCACAACGCACCTGGTAGAGCCTGCAAAAGAAGGAAGAAGGAAAGGGCAAAGAGATTGCGACAATTAATCATCCATTGGGAACGGTTTGTAAGCACTTCAATAACGCATACGCCGTGTATGCAATATTGTTACGCATACGCAATGTATGAGAGTCTTATAAGTTACCCAGACAATTTAAATATATATTGCGTATTAATTTGACATTTTAATTGATACATATTGTTTTAAACTGAATTTATATGTATTAATTTATATTTTAATTAAAAGAATCTTATTCCAATTATAATTTTTTGTAAAATATTAAAGAAATGTATTTTAAAATTTTTGTATAGTTTAATTTCTCATTTAAGTTTGAAAAACATTCAAATATTTGCAGCACGTCGCATAACGTCAATTGCAAACACAGCAAACAATTGCTTTTATATTATTCTTACTCTACCTCACCGCCACTTTTTCTCCCGCCCTCTTCGCCCTCCTCTTTCTATAGCTGTTGCTGTTGCTGTGGATTGTTTATATTTTTACGCAAATTTCATGCGAGCTTCGTTTTATTTTTCAGGTATTTTTAACACACGAGCTGCTCGGCAGTATTTCTGCTCCGTCCCCCTTTCTCCCTCTCTTCCACCTCTCTCTCTCTCTGTTGACTACAGTTTGTGTATTGCGTCGGCTACTTGTTCATCTTCAAGGGCCACCGTCAACAACAGCCACAGCAACAGCAAATAAAGAAACGCAAACAACGGCAATGGCAACTGCATAAAAATTGAAAATTCCCATAAACACTTGGCTGACAATTAGTGAGTGCTACGGTCACTGCAAATGCCACGCCCCAACGCCTACAATTGCCACTGCTGATTGCCTTTTGCAATCCCTATTTGCATTTTTTGCACATATTTATATTTGTTTACTGCATTTCAATTCCTCCTTCCACCACTTTGGAGACTTCATTTTGAACTCTGAATGTAATTTGAATAAGTTGAAACAAAAACTAACATGTGTTTTTTCTCTCTCTCACTTTATTACAGGTATATTCGAAATATCTGAATATATTACGAGTATGATATGGTGTTTTGGGTAAGTGCAGTTTTTAAGTGGTCACTCACCGATATGATAGCCCCCTCCCATTGACCTAGAATCATCCAAAATTGTTTGGCATTCTCGCCAAGATCTATTCGAATAATAAGTACCCATTCGCATTGCATCGCCTAACAACTCATGAATGCATTTCCATTCGTAATTACCAATCATGAATTTCGGGAATTTTTACACATTTCATTTACTGTATACAAATGGCTTCAACGCTTCGAATAGATAGACAATTCTTGGAATGTATTGTTACAACAAAGTGAGGTCGATCGAACATACATTAAAATTTAATTACTATTGCTCAAACCCATTAATATTCCTCATTGGAGGATGCATTTTCTGAAATTAGCCAAACATTTATGGTTTAATTTATGAGGGAGAGCTATAAACATGAGTTGGAACTAGTGATAAAAATCGAAATCTAAATATCTGCAAGATATATCCAAACAATATCAGTATCAATCATACAAGCGATACTTACCCGCGTTGAAATAGATCCACATTGAAGAATTTGTGTAGCTCCACGGAGAATTCGATAGTAGCCTGAAGGTCGCCCATGGCTGAGATTCTTGATCCTGCTCCTGCTGCACCTTCTGCTACCTCTTTGGTCCTGCTGCAACTGTTTGGCCCAGAGACAGTTTTCCGGACAGCGATTGCTGTTCAGGTTGTCATTCAGTTTCTTGGCTCTTTACTGCAGCTGTGTGTGTGTGTGTGAGTATGAGTGGATGTGGGTGTGTGTGTGTCTGTGGGCGGTTCCTGAAAAGTGTTACAGATAAGCGAAGAGAGAGAGAGAGAGCGAGAAATAGATGAATGAGCATATATGTATGTATGTATGTGGTAAGTAGAAAAGTGTTGCAAGTCGCAGCTCATACATAAGTTGGCATTAGTTGTGGACTGAGAGAGCGGGCCACTTTCATGCCAAGTTCGATTAGGGCAGGCAGAACCGCGCTCTCAATATTTATTGCACACTATTGGCAGCTTGGGCAATTGATTGGCTCGTAATTGTGCAGAAACTGTGCCAAGTGGGATTTAGTTAGTTAGGGATCCAGAGCGGTTGGATGAGAAAGAATGGCGCTTGGGCTAACTGCAAGTTGCCTGCGGCTGAGGTTAGCAGGTCAGCCACAATGAACAGCAACAGCAACAACAACTACAACTAACAACAACAAACAAGCTAAAGGGGAAGCCCGCGACTATGTCAGAAGAATGAGGCCAAAAGCAAAGGAAGAAGACAAAAAAAAAACCCTCGACGACAACGGCGGATAAAACTTTTAATCGCACAAGCAACAAAAGCGTTGTTGTTGTCGTTGTTGTTGTTGCTGCTGTTGTTGTCAGTCAAGCGCTAAAGCCCACGCAACAGCGCCAACAATAACATTAATGTGCTGCAGTTAATGTCGCAGTCCGTCTCCTCTCTTCCTCTCCTGTCCCTCTCCCTCTGCAGTGGGTCACAGGCTGTCCTGGTCTTGTTGACACAATGGTAACGCCAAGTAAAAGATGTGGCTGAAAGCAGCAGCGGGTGTACAGTGTACACTGTACACCACAGTGTGTGCTGGATGTTAGCCATTGTCAATGTGGGTTAACCCACAGACTGCGCCATTTGCAAAATGAACTCAAGAAGAATCCATCACTTCTCACTCCTGCTGAATCAGGCACCTGCTGTGGCTTGAGTGATGACACCATTCGTTAGCACATCCTTAGACACAATTTGGCTTTATAGTTGGCCACAATTTGGGCTTAGTTTGTCATTAGATTTCTATCCCTCTGCTTTATTTTCCCTCGCCTTGTCAAAATTTGCAGCTCATGAATATGAAATGGCATTTTAAGGATTTCGAAATTTTGCGAATTTCGATTTTTGGCTAAATTAAAAGCAAATTTGTTGACAGTTGTGTCGACAAAGTTTTAAGCATGTTTTGCACTCTCAAATAATGACGCTTTTAACTTTTCGCTCGTTACTCGAGCACAAAGCAAACATTACACATACGCAGCGTTGTCTGTTTGGATTTGAAATGTGCATAAACTTTGTAACTGGGTCAACTAAAGTTACAAGCGTCCCGTACAAGAAAAAAAAACAATAACACAACTGGAAAAGGGAATAGATGGGCGTGCAGGACTTGCAGATACCCTGTAAATAGATTTCAACAGGTTTGACATGTTTTTGTGTTGAATTCTTATTGAAATTTATTTATGGAATATGTAAACAATATTTGTCATATTTACTTTTTAGAGAGTATCTGCGTTGCTTGCACTATAATTCTTCTAGGCAATTTACATATGTTTATAGGGTATAACGAGCAAAAGAATAACAAAATACATGCTGAATGAGGCAGTCAGAGGGAAACTTTTTAAGCAGTTGGTCCAGCACTTTGGCGGTTTTTTTTGGGGATTTGGGCAACGAGAATTTGACTAACAATTGAATACTTTGCAGCGGATTAACGGCGGATGGAGCCAAGTATAATGCGGATCTTGGGACGGACTAAGTAGACCACAAAGCCTCTAATGTTGATAGTTTCAAGTGATTTACAAAACTTTTTAATTGGACAATGAATTTGAAATCTTGGAAATAATTGTGCAAAATGATGTGTTGATTTTAAAGTTATCATTTAGACTGTATTAAATTGTTCTAATTAACTGAAGAGTTTGTCACTTAAACAGTAGCGATTAAGTTGGTAGTTAATACAATGGGAACAAGGAAAAACACTTGCAACAAAGATACAAAACAGAAGCCAAGCAACAATTTCCGATCGTTTTGTTAAGAAGCCATTGGCATTAGAACAAAAGAGTCTGCACTTGATGGCTGTGAACAAACATAATGATGATGATGATGATGTGGATAAAGATGAGCTCAACAGGAAGTCGCTACTCGCGAGCCTTTTCTAATGTCCTGTCGATGACAACGACCCAATAAAAGGAGAAATCAAACCGTTCGTGCTTATCATCATAATGATTATACCTAATGTCTCTGGCTGGCACGGAATTGAGCGCCAAAATGGCCATGGCCATCATCGGCCTACTTCTTGTTACCCTCCACTGTCAACCCCTCCTTCTACCTCTCCCATTCTCTCTCTCGTTTTCCCAGCCGTTTTACGTTTCGTGCGCCCCAAATTATCGCCTTTTTTCCGTCTGCTTTCAAAGCGTCTTGTGTGGTTGGGTAGTTGGAATGGGAGGGTAGGGGAGTCCGGGGGGTCAGAGGGTATGTCTACGCATGAGCCCGTCAATGGCAGACCCTTGGTGAATGTGGCCCCTAGATGCTGATAAGTTGTGACCCGCTACGTTGCCTCGTTTTGTGGCACGTTTGTTTTCTTTATTCTCTCGCAAGTTTTTTGATAAATAGTGTCATGAAGACAGGCTTTTCTTTCTGCCAGCCTCACTTTCTCCACCCACACACATACACCCACACACTTACTCACACTCTTCTCTAGAGATAGTAAGTGTGAATGTGTTAATGTCTAAGGTCATCGTCGTTGTCGATGGGCTCTTCATAAATGAAAGCTTTCATGTTCATATTTCAATTTAATACTTTGCATCGGATTCAATTCCATTTTGTGTTGACCAAAGCTCAAGGCAATAAATTCAATTAAAATTCTACTTATTTACTATCATTATTTGGTATTTTAATTAAACTTTTTTATATGGCTTCGGTTGCCAAAAACTGATAATTTAGCTAAAAATTCAATTTACCAAATGAAAATTTTTGTTTACACATTGTTATGTTGGTACTGGAAATTTGTTTTTGTGATAATCAAAAATCAAGATCAAAGCACGAACAAATGTGAAAACTTTCCCGAAGGGATGTGAATTCTCAGTACTCAGTACTAAATTATTCTTGTTCCCTTTTACGTAGAATTCAAGGACTGTTCTCGACTTTCGGTTAAGTCAGGTTCTTCTGAATCAAGCATACTACGCAGTAATGCTTCTGTTATACCCTGTAAACGAAATATGACAAATAATGGGTATGATGTAGTTTATTGACTTATTCCTTGAATTATGTCAAGTGAAATCGATTTGGTTTTATCAGAATAATGACAGTGTAGGGTAACTTCTAGTCGCACATTCCCATAGATATTTCGAGATATTACAAAATAATATAATTTAAGTTTCTTCAAAGTCTAGGGTATCTTTTAATCCTGCCTCGTTGCTTGTTAGCAACTTTTGATGTAATTTGTAGCACATTTTGTCAACTTTTTTTGTTATTTTTGCTGACAATTTTGTATCAAAGCTGCGGCGAGACATTTCCAACTGCCCAACTGGCAGTCGCATTGCGAGCGAGATCAAATGTAAATCCCTTTAAATTATTTAAAAAGCATCGCAAAGTTATCCAAAGTCATGCTCTTGCATTTTGTATAGTATATTCCACTTGCTCCACTCCAGTTGCTACTTCGGGCTTTCCTCCTGCTGCTATTGCAGACATTTTCCCAGGCATGTCATAAAGAATGCCCTCGAGTGCCGACTGTTCGTGAGCATGAAAATAATTTCCTTTGGCCTCCTGCTCCCGTCTGAGAGCCAGCGCTTTTGTGGTGCATAATAAAAATTGCCAACAGTTGCAGCTGTTGGACGTCAAAAGGGTTGTTGGCCCACGCCCGACTTGGCCAAGTGCATCGCGTGCTTCTGGCCATGCCCAAAGGGCGCCTCGACGCTGCTCACGTGCACGCGTTCTGGCCAAAGAGGCCAAAGCCAACAGCCAACAGCCGAAGCGGGCTAAGAACAAAACAACAGCAAAGAAATCAACTCAAGTACGACAACAACAACATATTGAGAATGCACAAGAACAACTACAATGAAATTGAGCATGGGAACGAGACCAAGTGCAAGGACCAGGAAGGAGGTAGGAGGAAGGAGGAGGAACAATTGCTGACGACCGTGTCACATTACGTGGCGAGAAAACGTCTAGTCACGTGGTCAACTAGAGAAAGCGAGAAAAAGAGAAAGAGAGAGATAGAAGTATAAAGAGTGTGGGGTAAGTTTCAGCTTCATATGTGAGCAAAACTATAAGTTATTTATAAAATGAATGCCTGGGCAATATATATTTCACAGCTATTGAGTTTGAGATTGTGAGTTAGTGAATTGTTCCCTACAGGATACACACAGGATTAAATATATATTGTGAGCTCGACAAAAGTAGCTTATTCAGCATTTAGAAGAAGAACAAGTTTTGTATTGCGCTGAATGACAACATTGAAAGTCTCAGTTTCTCATGAAATAAATAATGAGTTCATAATAAACTCATGTTTATATATTTTACATCGACTAAAAGCAGTCGACTGTAGAATCAGAAAGAGAAAACTTGATTTGAAATTTAGATAGAGATAAATTTATATAAAATTAAGTAAATATATATTTAAATATAAATAATCTTACAAAAAAATAGATTGCAGATAATAGATTTCATCAGAATTTAATTTTAGAATAAATCCCTTTATGAATCTTTCTAGGAGTTAGATAAATCTTTAGTTCCAAATACAATATATCTGCAATTATTGTAAATTTTGAAGGATTAATTTGTCTTTCTTATCAGAAGTTTAAGTCTGACTCATAATAGTTTCCTTTCCTCTGGAGCGTTACGCACAGATCTTAGGGTGGTTAGTTCATATAGTTGTTGTACGGGAAGACTTAATTAGTTGCATGAGTTATTTTAAAAGGGGCTGCAAGCACTTACTTAACCATTCTTGTTAAACACTCAGCAATTGCAGTGAAACAAAGCACGGCAAGTTGGCATTGTGTGGCCCATGCACATGGCTAAGCTCTCTGGGCCAACTGGTAACTGGTAGCTGGCAACTGGCTGAGGTGCAACTTGAATTGGCAGTAGACCGTAAGGCACTAGCGAGGGAGGGGGATGAGGGTTGCCAAAAGGGGCACAAAATTGAATTGCGACTTTTTATGCTACCTGACATATTCAACCCCCCTAAGTTAATGGGAAGGGAAAGAGGCTCATAATGGAAACAGGATATTTCATTACATTTGTGCATGCATGAGTGCTGACTGTGTAAAGGAGGAAAGCGGAAGTAGGGGCTAGGAGGTGGTGTATTCCTACACACACACACACACACACTCACAGAGAGAGGAAGGCAACATTGTTGAAATGTGCAAATATTGGCCCAAGTGGCGGCAATAAAAGAGTCTACATCTTCTTCTTCTCCTGCCACTTCTCGTGTTTCTATTATGAGGATATCCTTATCCTTCCTATGTGTCTGTGTGTTTGTGTGTGTGGGCGTGGTGGGCTACCACTCGAGGGATTCAAGGACAGCGCCTTTATCTGAGGTGCGCACAATTTAACATTAAATTAGTCATGAATGTCGCAGTAGCAATTTCAATTTCCATTGATTGAAAGACTCTCAAATTGCACACGAAGCTTCCACGAATATGACCTTTAACCTCCGCCCCGAACAGACTATGGACTATAGACTCGCCCCCTTTTTGCATAATTGCAATGCCGGCAACGTTGTCGCAATATTTCAACGTCTGTCATGGATTTGGATGGATGCGCATAAAAATACAACATAATATAATATGCTTAACCCCTGCTTGCCACTGGTCATGGTCGTGCTGGGGGTGCGGGATGAAGAGGGAGGGTGAGAAAAAAGGAAGGGGGCTTGCTTGTGGTTTTGTATGGCAGTTAACTTTGCCGTGACATGTGGCAAGCATAAAAGAACCGTAGAATGTCATGTTTGTTGTGGGCCGAACATGACGTTGAGTGGACAACGAAACGACGACGACGACGACGATGTCGACGTCGACGCTGACAGAGACATGTGACTCACAAAGTTTGTTAAGGGCAGCATAGCAAATATAGGCTGGAGAGGGGAAAACATGACAAAGAGAGAGGTGCCATGTCAACACATTGGCATATTACACTATTTAACAACAGTTGACTTTTTTTGGTCGATGTGAAGTTACAGTGAGGTTAAGGTGAGCGAACATGAGTTAATACTCGTAGGCAGAAGTTTTGGATAGGTTAAACATATAGAAGAAGGCTGAAGAAGTTGACTTTCCTGACTAGTGTGAAGCAAAGTAAAAAGTAAGGTTAAGGTAAGGTAAGAGTGAGGTTAGGCTGGAAGTAGAAACCTAAATAAGTATATAGCACTCTTAAAATATGAATAATGAAAAAATAAACATCTCAAGCCTTCAAATACCTATTTAAAAAAAATCTAAATATACAAGATTTCTTAATAGTTTCGCAAAAAATTACTAAACATTTTTTTTGTATTGGCAAGTTTTAAATTTGTTGCTGCTTAGTGTTTTATGGTTGGTGGGCGTTTGGTGGGCCACCTACAAATTGTCCAAATGACGGTCAGTTGGGTGACCTTTAATATGCGCCTTCTGTTTGTTCATTAAAAGCGGCTCAAATTTTAATTAAATGTCGCTTCGAGCTCGACGATAATTTGAAACGCACTTTCCACACATTTCATAGAACGACAAATTTTTTCATTTTTCATTTTTAGTTTTTAATTTTTAATTTTGCATATTATTCACTTTTCACTCGCCTTACATTTTTGCGTTTCGTTTTGTGTTTGTCGTTTTTTTTTTATTTTTTGAGGGGTTTTTTGCCCTACACATTTAATTGGTGACGATTTCGCTTTGGCAATGAAAATGTGGAAAATGTATTTTTAAAAAAGCCACAACAACTACATCAATAACACTGCGGATTATCTGTTTTTATGCCGCTTCTTCTGCTTCTTACACTTTTCGTTCCTTCTTTTTTTTCTAGTTGCGTATTTAAATATGATATTTAATTTTGTAATTTTGCAATTGCCAAATGATTTAGAAATAATTGAAACCAGCTCAAGAGCAAATTTCAAATGATTTATTTATGTGCTGTTGATAAATTTGATTTGAATTTAAATTTGGAACGCATTGCGCGAAAGATAGAGAGAGAGATGGTGCGAGCGAGTGTGAAAGAGAGGGAGAGAGAAGCGGCGAGCGGGTTACGAGCACTCGACGCCCATTGAATTAATTAGGCTGCGATGAGGACGACACTTTAAACGCGAGCTGTACCAGCTGTGGGTGGCCATAACAGAAGCCAATACACACATAGTCATAGTTATACTCACACACACACACACACATTCGCATACATACACATACGCACTTGCCCCCTTGCCCAGAAGTTGGCTCGTGCTCTTTGTCGTCCTCTTGCTCCTCACTCGCTCCTCACTGAAGCAGAAGCATTTTGCCCTAATTTTACTTTCTGCGATGTTATCAGGACACGCCACACAGACACACACACACACACGCACGCATACAGACTCGGAGACAGGACACATCCACAGAGACAAACCCACACAAAGAGCACGAGCATCGAAGCGATTTCCATTTCTTATTCTTTTTTTTTTTAAATTGCGCCCGCCCACAGATGTTGCCCCCCTTGGCACACTCCTGTTTCCCACGCTCTCCACTTCATGTTGTGGCGTCCCTCATCCCGCTGTGGAATGTCATAATTTACGCACTTTTTCATTTGTTTGTCGTTTAGTCGCGCTGCATGGTTAACATTTTGTTTGGTCCACGTTCGCGTCCTGTTTGCGGTCGCCTAATGAAATTAAAGTGGTAACCTCAACCGAAATTGTGGCAATGCCCACAAAAAAAAAAACGTCTGAACTGCGTTCACTCCGTCGACTTTTCGAATCCGCCGCAATCAATTGGAGCGCGCGTCCGTGCCGGGAAAATGTCTGCAATGAACTGATGACAGCCGCTCGGCAAATATCTACGGCACACGGTCTGTCTGCCTTGCGCCGGACACCGCAGCCGGAGCACGGAATGCGTCGTCGTCGTCGTCGGTGAGCTCGTGCGTTGGCTGCGTCTGTGTTTTGGTTAGTTGCCTTTGCTAAATTATTCAATTTTTGTGCTCGGCTAAAGAGCGCCGAGAAGTAAAGAGAGATATCTGGTTTTCTCTTTCTTTGACAGTGGGATTGAGAGCAATAAATGCCGGTAAATATTTGTATGATTTACTTTTCTGCATTTTCAATTTATTTTATGAATTTTTTATCAATATTGAATTAATGTTTAAATAATTTAAAACTAATAAGAACACACCCGTCGTATACTTAATTTTTATTATATTAAGTTAAAAAACCTGATTCAATTGATAAGTGTTCAAAAGTCACTTTTGAGCCGGTTTACAGACGACATACAGGAACTAAAAAACTAAAATTTTTATTTATTTATTATTATAATCATCTTCTCTCAATTATGACTTTGTTTTTATTTCTTATAATTATATTAGTTTATATTAAATGTAACTTCCTGATCCCAAACGAATTCACTATGGGAAGGTTTGATTGTCTAATTTATTATATTTACCTTTTCGAATCCTTAATAGCTTCTGTAATGCACTATTCGTCTTTCCCAGGCATTTGCTCTTAGTTACTCTTCGGCTTCTCTGACGCATGCGTCGGCTGCCTCTTTCTCGTTCTCGTTCTCTTTCTCTTTATATTTCTCTCCAGTTATGCTCTCTTTTCCGCATAAACAACAAACAGTGTCAGCTTTTGGAGGCGGCTCGTTGCACGTTGTTCGCATTGTCTGTCCCCAGGGACTGGACTAGCTGCTGCCGGTGGGCAGATGGGCAAACGGACAGGTTGACAGGACAACAGCTCAACAGCTGGACAGTTCGTGAGATAAACAGAAAGTTGCCTTATGCAAGCTCTCTTTACTAACTCTCTCTTCTTATCATTAGCTGTCCCTGTCTGGCTGTAACATGCCTTACTTGTTGTGCAGCTTGACACAGTGTAAATCGTGTCACAGCGCGATGTATCTCCAGATGATTATATTACTTATTTTAGCATTAGTTGTGTTTAGTTAGCGAGTATACGACAGGTGGCTGCAAGCTTAACGGGTCACACAATAAGAGAGAAAAAGAGAGACATGCAGAGAGAGAGGGAGAGAAAGAAATAAGACGAATAAAGAGTAACAGTCGGGGCACTTTCAATTTTATTTGCTCGCTTTATGGCCAATATGATAATTGAGCATTGCTCATACGCACCGTTGCACCACGCTACCACAATTTTACAGAGATTTCCAGCAACGATTATTTTAATTTATTCGTGAGTCTATTTTATTTTATTTTATTTTTTTTTACATGAGAAGATTCAAGTTTCTAAGTACGATTTACACGAGCGTATAATTTAATTTGTTTACTAGCTAAGCATCATACAAAAGGACTTAACCAATTTATTAAATTATGCATATAATAAAGATAATTTTGATAGATGTTTTTGAAATTTTGGATTCGCATGAAATGATTGATTAATCCATACTAACTAAATACAGCACAGCACAGCAAATTGTCAATCTTATTAACTAGTAAACTATACATAATAACTACTTTTTAATTTTATGCTCTTTTCCATTTTGCTCTTTGCCATCTGTGCCGCAGGTCGTATGCTTAATAACTAAGTATACACATAAACATACAATAGATTTATATATGTCTGATTTATCTGCATATTCGTCGTATACTATTATAAGAAGCTGCTTCAGACGGGCTGCACCTCGCAGACGAAGTAGGTCTCAAAACTGCAGGGCGAATCATTCCATTTGAGTCCTTTGCCATCGCGGTTCCACAGCTCGAGGCAGTTCTCCTCCTCGCCGTTCTCATAGCGGAAATTGTTGGGCTCGCCGGCATTCCAGTTGGTGAATGTTATCGGTCGACCAGTGGCCATCCAAAAGTAATTGCCCTCATCGGCCAGATCTGTGCCGGATATCCAGAAATGCTCGTGGCCCAAACCTGTGAATTTGGAGAGAGACAGCTTTGATTATAAATGGTGGCCACTTATCTTAAGGCTTAAGGCGTCAACGGTTTGTACATTTGAATGGGCGTGGCTAAGACAACTGCTCAAGTCGCCCTCGCACATTCACTTTTCAATGATCTCTGCTGTTGCCTTGGAAAGTGCATTGGAATTGAATGCATGGCTGCAATTCGAGTCGCTGCCCCCTTCCTCGCCTCTCTCACTCTCTCTCACTCTCTGGTGTCTCCTATTGTCATCGGCCAAGAGTTTTGGGTTACCAACTTCCGTGTATTATGTACGCTAGAAAGTCAAAAGCCCCACAACCAGTCTCTGTCTCGTTCCCTCTTCTTTACTCCCTTTCCCTCACATTGGGTCAGTCAATTTCCATTGACCATCTCAGCAGCTGCTTAACGTTCAGTCACTTACCAAAGTCGCGTATGTGTTTCTCCAGTCTATCGTTCTCTTCCTGTGATGAAATGCTTGCCAAGTGCATGCCATGGTAGCGGCAGTATTGCGTGGCTTTGAACCAATTCGCCTGCAAGTCAAAGAAAATGGTAAAAAGAATAAGATAAAAAAACAGTTAGTGCCAAGTTCCAAGCCAAAATGAAAACGTCACTTCAATGCGACACAGCTAAAATACACTTTGAATTGCATATTTAGAACAACGAATATACAGAATTTTTGACATTTAAATTTGAATATAGATTAAAAATATGATTAAAGTATTTTAATCTCATCTATTGTTATCTAAAATAAGGAAAGCATATTTATTGATTCTATATTAATGTTGGGATAAAGTTCTGTACGTATTATATAATTTTGAGAATACTATAATATTGAGTTATAAAATTATAAAAAATGCTTTGCTTTGAACTTTAAATAAATTGTGAAACTTTTAATAAATTTGAATCAGGCAATTCCCCCATAGGTTAGTCAGGACATATAATATTAATATGAAAACTTTTAATGGAATCTTTAGATACATATATGAATAAATGAAGAAAGTTATTCACGTTAAATATAAAACTTTTTTTGCCTTTATATGGTATAAAACGCGGAGAAAGCTTTTCTTTTTGGCATTTGAAGAGAATTCACGTAGATCCCTCGGCTGGCATAAAGTGCACGACAGGTAAACAGAACAGAGCCCGTGTCGCATGCCATTAAGGCTGCCTCATGCCTCATGCCACATGCCACATGCCACAACAACGCTGACAGAGGGTGGGAATGAAAGTTCTTTCTTTATTCCCATATGGCAAACTAATTGACTTCTTAGCTTCACTGGAGCGTTCTTTTACAGACCAATAAACACTTTCAGTTAGCGTGTTTCCTACAAAGAACAACAACAACATAAACACTTTCACTACGTCATCGACATCATCGGCAAAGAGTCGAGGATGCTGCGTCAGTTTGCGCTTTATTCGCGCACAATTACGGGTAATACAATTAAAGCCAAGTTAATGACGTCGTCGACACAGGCGGTCGACCGCAGAGCGAAACCGTGACTAGGGAGTGGAGAAGGGAATCGGTGGGAGGAGGGGTAGCTAGTTACGTAATCGATTTAGGTGCACATCACCTGGCAGAATATAGAATATAGAAAGCACTCACACATGGGCTGGCAAAAGTTGTGTTGTGGCTACTGAAAAGCTACTAACTGAAATAGATTTTGTTGCCACAGCCAGAATGAAAATCAACAGGCGGCAAAGGGTTGGCTAATTAAGAGGCAAGCGCAGAACCCATTAGTGTTAATTGAATATCAAATTGCATTTATTGATACTCAAACATACATAGGTATGTACAAATATTGATCGATTGATGCCCACACACACAGGATATTGCGAAAGTGTTGCCAACTAAACCAAAAGCTTTGATGTGTTGGCCACATCAACTGCGACTCTAATTGACTGCCAAACTCACAGCTTGAATTTCCAATGCCACGCCCCCCTCTGCCGAGACGCCCTCGTTTGCTTAATAATTCAAAGTAAAACATAAAATGCGGTCGACTTTTATTGACGTTCGTCAGTTTGAAACGGAGATTTGCAGCCAGGTGAAAGGCCATGACAAGGAGACAGCCAGGGAGGAAGAGGTGGAGAATGAGAAAACAAAAAATGAGGGGTAATCAGAGGAAGCCGGCGGCGGACACGTCTGAATGTGGCAACTTCAAATGCCCGTTTACGATCTGGATCAGAGTCAGGCAATTGAATGTGAATTGTTGAGTACTCAACTCGATTCGATTCGATTCGACTCGACTCGTGTGTGTTTTGAATTCGTGACAAGCTTCAGATGTGGGCAGCAGTTGATGAAAGGATTGAGCCAGGATGATTGTCGGTTCAGTTTGATTTTTGATACGATGTTACGTAATGAATGTCAGGCGAAACAAAAGTGAGAGTGCCAGAGTGCAAGACAGTAAAAAACTGGGCGAACTGCGATGTAACATATTCATGTGCGACGAGGCAGAAAGAGCCAACAAAATGATGAAGAAACTAGCAAGATGGGAGTAGATGATTGGCGGATACCCTATAAGTAGATTTCGAGTGCTCTCAATCTACAGTTTGTAAGAAATATGAAGTTAATTGTTAGATAGTTGCGATCGAATGATAGGAAAGTAACTAGCAAGAAGGTGGTATTTGACTGATGGATACCCTGTAAGTATGAAGCGGTATAGTTTATTGTCTTTGTTATGATTATGAATTAAAATACTGAGAATTTTTATTTAAAGAGTATTGTGTAGAAGTGTAGGATATGCAAGAGTCGATATACCATGTCGACTAACAATTCTAAGGTATTTTATAAATTGAAATAACTTCTTCCACATATTTAAAGGGAATTTCTTTATATTAAAGAGATAAAGAGTTAAATAAGCTATTTGCTCAGAAAAAGGAGAAGCGAGAGCAAGGAAGGCAGAGAGGTAATGCTACAAATATTGCACTAATTAATTAAAATTTCTAATTACACTTTGCATATAATTAGAAGATAAATATAAAGTTAAGCTGCTTGTTCTACAAGTGACAACAAATTGAATTTACAGCAGCTCAATTAAGGGGCAACATTAAAATGTTTGACAATTCTGTTAATGTCATTAACACATTCGGCTATTTTGAGTCAGTTGCTCAATCGACAGCTGCACCTTCCCCCGCCTCAGTTTTAGCCTCCGCCTTAGTCTTTAATCAACTGCAATTAGTGTCGCATTAAAAAAGAAAATGAAAAAACATCAAACCGAGTCCAAGTCCAGCTGTTGACTTGGCCAGTTGCCTGCTGCAGTCAGAAGTCGGCTCTTGGCGTGTTGCTGGTAAATTAATTTTGCCATTTTCAATTTAGTTTTTTTTTTGCGAAATTTGCATATTTACACACGACGAAATGTTTATGGGCAAACGCACGATTCGCATTGCGTAATGCGCGAAACAGAAACATTTAAATAAATATTAATTATTCATGAGGCGCTTACAGCGCCATTCTTAATTGCTTATTCCAATAAATAATTGGAACATTTCTAATGAAGTCCACAAAAAAAATCAATGAATAAATTAATACATTTCTAATAATCCCGGTTCTTTGAAATGTATTCATAAGTTTAAATGTCAACGTTCGAGTGAAAAATAGAAAAAAGAGAGTAAGACCGAGAGTGTTAGCGTTTGTGGAACTTTTGGCCAACATGTTTGGGCTAACAGCACTGCTAATCAGCCGTGGGACCTGAACTTAATTAATGTGCTCATGATGAATTCACAATCAATTCACAATCAAACTGTCGGTGTTTACAATTCAATTGTTTTACGAGCACTGACAATAAGTATCCCGCCACATTAACAGTGTGTGTGTACAAAAATTAATTACTTTTTTGATGTTCTTTGCTGTTGTTTTTGTTGTTGGGGCTAAAGAACCTGCGCTGATTAATCACATTTAATAGATTTTAACATACAACTTTCATTTAGTCATAATTACCTAATCATTTTGATCGATAGAAATTTAATTTCACTAAATTTCATTTAAGCAAATTTGCATTTAAAACTTGTTTACCATAAAAATTAATTGTCACAGGGTATTTGATTACCTCATTCTCTTCTAATCTTTATCTTTATTATTATCCATTTAATTTCACATTCACTTGATTTAGTGGATATCATAAAAGTTAAATTTATATTTATATCGTTTCGAAATTATTATTAGTATTTCCAAATTTAGAAGTGCAAGAAATTTGCATATGAAACTAGTTCGACATTAGAATGATATATGAAAATAAATTCCTAAATATTAAAATCCTCATTATCTAGTTCTATTCTATTCTATTCAAATTCTAATTGCTTTAGTTGGTAAACATAACCATTTTATTTCGCAGCAATAGTTTTCAAAGAAATGTCAAATTTTGCATTTAAAACTTGTTCAACTCTAAAATAGTTTCTTTTCCATTTTCCACCACATCAACTTTTATAAATGGCAGAATTTTAGCTTGAAATGCAAAAATTTGCATTGATTACCTCATCGTCTATCTACATATGTATGTGTTTGAACTTTTTCGATACTTAAACATTTAATAGATCATTAAACAATTAAAGTAATTAGTTCTGTTTAATTCAACTTGGCGGTTTTCTGTTTCTAAACACCTGCAGCTTAAATTTATGGTCTCATTGAGCTGCCAAATGAATTTTTGGCTTGAATTCCTTAGAGTTCATATCATTAGAACACAATCTCAAGAGTATGAATAATCGAATAATCGATCTTTAGCTGGACAGCCTGACCTTTGCGTGTTTCCCACTCCCCGTAAATTACTTCCTCAGTTCTTCCTCTTTCATGTATCTTAATCACTTGACTCATAACTGTTATTTCCCATTCATTTGACTATAAAATTGTTAACATCTGAATATTAACGATCAATTTAATCATTCCAATTTACAATGACGATTTCAGTGGTTGCCGTTAAAATAATATATTAAACTATATTTATGGCGTAGCTTTAAAGTTCAAGGAGAACGCTTTATATGGTATACATGAAGAAGAAGAAGAAGATTCATAGTTTGTATGTGAATACAGCACCGTTGTGATAGATTTGCATACTTGTCTCTGTTGTCTATCGTTTCGGCCATTGGCCAAAAACGCGCCAAAGTCGCGCACAAGTCGCGCGCAAGTCGCATCCAAGTCGCGTCATAGTTGCGAGCGTTTTGGGCGCGTTTTGAATGGCTCGTACACCGTTTTTGGACCTTTATACATAGTTTTGACTAATACGTTTTTAATATGAATGGCTGCATTAATTAAAAGACGTCATCTCAACTACCAAATTGCCGATGCGTGTTCAAGCACACGAGCCTCTTCTGATGTTTGTGATCATCATGGTCGATTGATCAATCGCTGAGGTTTTTTTAAATGATTCAATGGCATTGGTATCAGTTCTAAGGCTAACGCTATCAGTTAGTCAATGATAAAGAGAAGGTTGTCTCATTCGAGGTGTGGCAGTTTACAACAGTTTGAAATAATAACAAAATTATAAAGAAGTTAAGATAAATTTGTCATATATTGCTATATAGTCGTAGAACAGATAAACATATATATAGCTTATCGTCTTGATTAAGAATACATGTATTACATTGTATACACTTCGTGGGATCTTCCATGGGAATATTGACTAAAGTCTGACTAATGTTAACTCAGCATGATATTGCATTGTCTGTTTGTTTGTTTGTTTGTTTGTTTTTTGTTGTCTGTTGAAATCGACTTAAATGTTGTTGTAAAAATGGCATATATGCAATGTGTGCAATAAGTTTATGAGACGGCCGAACCGGACGGCGGACCATTGAACCGTTGGACGGCGGCAGTTAAATGTTAATGGTACGGAATGCAGCTTACCTTGAAGAAGATGCCGAGATAATATCGCTTCTCGCCGAGCTTCAGCAGCGGCATCGTCCATTTGTTCGGCATGTACTGTGACTCGTCCACGCAGTTGGGGCAGTCTATAAATAAACATCAAGGAAGCACAAGGAAACAGGCATATGAGTAAAAAACAATAACCAAAGAGAATACAAATTTATGTAGGAAAAAACGGCTTCAAAATATCAAGGTCATAGGAAATTTCCATTTCACAACAACAGTTATTAACATGAGCTTAAAATTCGCATGTTATATAAATAACCCAAGATGTAATTATACTGTTATGTTCCTAAAATCAATAATATTTTATCCGACTTAACTTGATTCATTTTTTAACAAATTCTTAACAGATGGTTGCTCAAACATAAAATTGATTGTCATTTATTTTAAATGAATTTAAATTATCAGAAAAGTCTTTTAACTAATTGCTATGAAAGCGAATTTCGTTGTACCATCTGAATTATGATTGCTCTAAGTATTAACCAAAGCAGTTTTGAAAAGACTTTGAAAGTTACGGAACTGGTTCCTCCCCAGGTGAGAAGGAAACAAGTTCGACCTGATTAACTGACAATGACGTCTTAGCCAGAATGTTTGACAATGGCTTTGATTATGGGGATCTACAAATGAAACGAAACTGAATCAAGGTTAAGCACACCATTGTCTTGGTCTCTGTGTTATGTGCGTGGACCGAGTTCATATTCAGTTCTGAGTGTGTGAAGGTCATTACGGCAATATGGGAAATATTCGTATGCATGTATGTTGATTTATTGTATGAATGGGGTAACATTCTGTCAAACATGCCAACAACATGTTGGCCAAGTTAACGGCGTTTCCTTTGTTTCTCTTGGTAAAAAACATAACAGACTCAACAGACAAAACAGACAAAACACAAAATACAAAACAACAAAAGGCAATAAAACGACACCCAAAACTGGCAGCTGAGCAAAAATTTCATTTTCGCGAATTTTGTTAATTAATCATCCCAAATGGTGGCCATTACGAGCCAAGGCCATAAGCAGAAGGCGGCATTAATGATAATTTTAATGGTGTTGAATGGTGCTTGTTGTTGCGGTTATTGTTGCTACGCTTAATGTTGTTGTTATTGCTATTGTTGTTACGTTTGTTGTGGTTGCTTTTCGCTTTTTGGGCAGTTCAAAAGTGCAGACGTCGCGACGAGTAATTCAAGTATTTACATGAAATTACAATGATGAACGGGAATCAACATAAAAAATGTAATTTAACTTTAATAGCAACATTAAAAATATAAAAAAGTAATAAGGCGAAATGTTGCAATTTTTCTAATGACATATTTAGACTTGAATAGGACGCTTAAGATAAAAGATATGAAAGATTCTATTAGGGGGATGTTAAAAAAAGATCAAAGAAACTTAGAGTATACAAAGATTTCTAATTCTTATTATAAATATCTAACAGAAATAAAACACAATTTTTGTAAGAGCTTTTGTAATCCAAATTAATAAAAAACCTTTGGATGTCTCAAAAGCGGCATCAAAAATTTACTTTCTTTCCATCTCGAACCCGATCTCAAGTTTCCCGTTGAGTTGCATCACCGAATTAAACACGCATTGTTAATTACCTCATCGACCGGTCGAGATCAGACCTCAATTGGACGTAGACTGAGTTTTAAAATTAAAGGTGTCAAATTGATTAAGTTTTTGCAAAAACTTTATTCAATTTGCATTCAGTTGTTCATTGTTGCCCGTAAATCAAATAGTTCGCCAAGCAAAAAATAACTGTGTTTTAATCAATTATCAACAAGTTAAATAAACATTTGTGGTATAATATTTATAGATGGAATTTCGCATGCAATTAATTTAACTTTTGGGCCGTAAACCAGTTTGGATTAAAGGCCTGCAGGCGGATCAAAGTCATTGCCAATACTCGTCTTAATCCCCCACCTACGCCACCTCCCCATCACCCTCTTTATCCCCGATAACCGATTGCAATTAAAATTGTATTAAACAAGGCCGAACAAATTGCGACCTTCGGCAACTCGTTGAGAAGTGGAAAGAAAACTCAGCCAGAGGTGAGGACAGTTTGACGTAATTCAGGCGAGACCTGTAGAGATGTCAGCTTTTATTTACTCTTTTCAGAGATCCGTTGAAAATAATTGGCAGCGACAACAAACAGCAGACAGCACACTCAAAAAAAAAAGAAAACATTTCAATTTAAACATTGACAAACTTCCTGTTTAATAAAACATCAGCTGGGGTTTTTTCAAAATATTTTTCAAATAACAAAAGAATTTCTTAAGTTTATATTCAAATTATGCAATCTTATTATTGTCAAATAAACCAGTTTATATTTTTTTTGAGCTAGTTTAATTTTGTTGCTGATTCTAATTTGATAGAATTTAAATTTGGAGTGTCAATGATTAATAGAATCTCGACTCAACTAAAATTACGCATACGCCCGAATGGTCTGTCATCCTTTCGACTATTACTTTTTAATCAATTTTGGCCCAGTTTTTGCACTGAGTATCTGAATTTTAAATCAATACGGAACATCTGACCCTGGCCTTCAGTTACCTTTTAGCTTATTTCGCATTTTAAAAGCAAATTAATGGGTTTCTTCCATTTGATTTATTGTCGCCAGTTTATCGCTCTCTTTTGCTCTTGATATGGCCTGCATTTTTTTGTCACAATCAATTTCATTTTATTACAGATATTTCAACAGCTGCCACAGTCAGAAAAACAATAAATACAAAGTCGGCAGACAGGTGTATCAACAAAAACAGCAAACACTCGACTAATTTGTCTGATTGCTCAAAGCGAATCAAAAAACAAAAATCCAAAATTAAAAAAAAAAACTGTCATGAAATAAATAAATAAATTGGAGCGACAGACATTAATCAATGAAATACGTTAACACGGTAGCTTAGCCAATTACGTTTACACATCTCCTTAAAGCCAACAAAAATACCAAATTTGAAAAGTGAAAGTGAATTTTAAATCGATGCAGTTGTCGGCAGGATGTGCAGCACTGGGTGATGGTTATGCAATGGCAGATGAGGGAAGTAACATATTTTATTCAACATACCAGCGACAGGACCTGCTGATGCTTTGCTCGGCGTTGCCAACGTCCTGTCCACTGTGCAGAGCAGCTGCACAGCGATTATCACAGACAAAATCATATATTTTTGCATGTTTGTGCTGTTATTTTTCGAGCTGCTTTTGAATACGGTTATTATGTTATGTTTATGTTGAATCTATTTTTGTATGTTTATGTATATTAATTTTATTTTTCTCAAAATTTATTTATCCAGTTATGCAAATTTGCACTTCCGTAAAGATAGCAAAACAAAAATTTCGCTTGGTCTTTATCATTCAACGCATTTTTGAACGAAATTCATGGAATGCTGCAGATGCACAGATTTACATATGAATTTTGATGCGCGTTCCGCTTCGTATTGTAATCGGCGCCGTTCGTTATCGAGATTGGAAGATCGTGAAACGGAATCGAAAGTTGCCAAAAAAAATACAGCGTAGATAAAAGATGTTGAATATATTAGGTTATTTTTTTTATTTTTAAATTATTGACCAAAACGAAGACCTCGTGCGCATGCGCGCCCAAACTGACCGTCGGTTGTCGAAGAACTAACAATTTTGGACCTCATTGGCGCCGACTAACGCAGAATCTCCAACGAGAGGCAACGGTTGAGAGTTGAGAGCTGAGAGGTGAGAGAGAGAGATCAAGAGAGAGAGCCAGTTGAACTGGTTCGACAGAGAGTTGCAGTTGCTTCGAACTCGTTTGGCGGGGCTTCTTTTTTTGTTTTTTTGGTTGTGTGTGCGTGAATCGAAACGCTCTGAAAGATCAGCAGCAGCAGATGAGATGCTGTGTGGACAGTCAGTCGAAGGCAGAGCCAATGGAGGGACGGGGAAAGGGGGTAGACTGCGGCTTGGGGTGCTTGCAGCTTGTCAAACACTTGACGTTGAAGCCGCAGACATAACTTGAGGCAGCTGCTTTTGCTGACCAAGGTAACATAACATCAGCGGAGCGTTGATTTGGACATGCCCACCAAGCTGAGCTCGAGCGTGAAATAAACACACCCCCTCAACACCCCTCAGCAAACCAAAGCAACTCAGTCAAGATTTCAAAATTCTGGTTATGCGGTTATCGCATTGCAAATTCTCTGACGACGCGACGTTCTAAGATTTTGCAATTTCACTGAATCTCAATTTGAAACTGAGTCAACGTCAACCTCAAGCGTCAACTCAATTCAAATCAACACCATTTGTGGCTGATGCTTTCGATTTCTTTTGGATAGCGATACATTGTTGCTAGCCGCGTCTCTCGATTGACCTTGACAAAATTAATAAGTACACGTTTTGCATCGGCATTGTCAGTTGTCAAAAAAGCCACTTGAAGTATATTGCGTATACGTAATATTATCATACTATATACTGATTTCGTATTTATACAGAGAATGATTACGCAGTTGGTAATATCTTACAGTTAATAAACAGAATTAGCTTTAGACTACAAGCAGAAATATTTCTCAAGTTATTTGAGTATGTGCTGAGTGTACATTGCGTATACGTAATTTGCCCACAATCATATTGGAGAAGCAACTTGCAATAACAGTTGAGTATTATAAAATATGCTAAATTATATTAGCTTTAAGAGTTACCCAAAAAGAATCGACGTGTAATTCAATAAACAAATTTACTTGAATTTAATGTCAAACACTCGCCTTCAATTATCAAAATTATAAAGTAACCCCAAAAATAAGCGCTTAAACTGGCCAACAAATGTCAGAGGCTACGACGAGAACCCGAGATAAGATTGCAGTCAAATGGAATCTGAGACGGGAGAAGCGGCATTTTTGGATATTGAAATCGAGACCATGAATGAAGTGAGAAAGTGGTCACCACTTATAGAAATGCTGGCAGTTGTTGTCCTAGTCTGTGGAATAATTGGTTTATTTCTCAGCTATATACAGTGATGGAAATATGGCCAGGGTGTTCGGCAGTCATGCCGACTCTGCATATTTTGCATATTTGTTATTGGCATTCTTATAAATGGCATCGGTTTATCTGGTTCTTCTGCTTGGCTTTAGACCGTAAAATAAACGAGAAATCAACAACAAGCCGAAACAAGTTAGCACATGTCGAACTCTCTGTTTATTTCAGTCTTCAGTTCGATTAGCGTTTGCCATTGAAACTAGATCAGAGTATTTTCGACTCACACAATAGCCGAGTTCATTGCTACTTGGCCATTTGCGATTCAGGGTTTGTAATGAAAGGCGACTCGTTGCTTGTTTTACTGCCCTATTCTAGTTAAGCTCCCCACGGAAGTCGGAAGTTGTCACTGGCTCAATTGATAGCCAACAATTAAGAATCAATTTAGATTCCTACAAACATACTTATTGTAAGATCATTTGATACGTGCGTGTAATATTATATTGACTAATTTTAGCCTCATCGGTTTGTTGACTTGAAAATATTTTAGAAAAATTCCAAAGAACGAGTTTTAGCATGCGACTTCGTTTTTTATCAACTTTTGGGCAGACGCACTTAAAACAAAATTTAA
Organism: Drosophila rellima; assembly: GCA_035043635.1. Lineage (NCBI taxonomy): Eukaryota > Metazoa > Arthropoda > Insecta > Diptera > Drosophilidae > Drosophila > Drosophila rellima. Next base: position 5,210,807 of record JAWNMV010000146.1, on the reverse strand, counting down.
TTTATTGACTTCTGCCGAAAGATGGACAGCTAATTAAAGTTAATAAATAATTTTAATATGTAAATTTTGGCAAATCAATTGTTTGCTTAACGAGTTTGTCGCCGGGCAGTCGAAAGTGTTTTTAACTCCATAAGAACAATTATATAATATTTATCTATTGTTTTCTTTCTGCAGTTCTTCGTTTCCCCCCACAAGGTTAATTTGCAGAAAAATGCTAATGGAGTTGATTGACTTTCTTAGTCAAATGTCATTGAGACAATAGACCGCAGAGATTTATTCCTCTTATGTTATCTCAAACGAATGTCAGCAATGCTAAAATTTTATTTGCTTATAAATGAAATTTCAATTTGGATTTAAGACAATGAGTTGCATACAAACAAGTTCGATACAGATTTCCGCTCTGTTAGCAGAAGGTGTGAATTCAATTCATATTTAAGAAACGAGTTTCAATCTTAACTCAAATATTGTTAGCCATAAATTACAGTTTCAATATTGAATTTATTGAGTTCAGCTATCAGACTTTGGCCCTGAGCATCATCACAAAGTGGCGAATATAATTTTAATTGCACAAATAGACTGACAAAATAAAGCAGAAATTAAATGTATTTGTACTCGCATTCATCATACGCCTCGTGGGCCATGAAGCGAAGCGGCGTGAAAACGAAATATGCCACGAAGCATATAAAATACTCAAATGCAAATAAATAAGATGAAGAGACAGCAATGTGTGTGGCATGAAGTGGCAAGCTGCATCAGCAGCAACACAAGGTGAATAACTCGAATATTGATGATATCACGCATACGACTCGTTTTTCTCTTCAAGTCAGCTGTAATTTGATTGAGTGACGGCTTTGTTATAAACCTCAGCTAACTGGAGCTCCACTTGACGTCTCTATTACTCTTAATTGTTAATTTGATTGATGACTTTGACTTGCAGAGAGACTTACCACTGTCGATCTCATTCTCGCTGGGATCACGATGAAATATATCGCCATAGTACTGATCATGTTGCTCTGATTCCACGCTTTGCAGCGACTCCTGGCCATCATCATCGAATTCGTCCTGTGGATTCTCATTGGCCTGGGACTGCTGATCCTCGGTCGGTTCCACATCCTCCTCCTCGTCCTCGTACTGCACTCGCTGCCGTTTGGAGCTGCTCGTCTGTCGCTTGGCTGATGCCGCTGCTAGACGATTGCGTATTGATCCGCCTGCACTTTTCTTGAAGCTGTCTCCGCTCGCGGAGAAGCCACGTGGTCGTGGCCGTCCCGAGGGCTTTGGCTTTGGCAGTATATCCGCAATCGTGGGTATTTTCTGGCTAACACTGCGATTGGGAAACAAACGTCGCTCCAAATAATTGGCGAATATCTGCTGCGTTATTTGATTCTGTCGTGCCAGCTCGCTCTGATCCAGCTGGAAATCGCTAGTGACTGGGCTGCTTCGACTCCCTCTGCTGCTGCTGGCTGCAATTGAATTGGAATCACAAAATGATTAATCATGATAATCACATGTGGGACGAGGCAATTGTGCAATGCCCTCAGCTCTTAGCTGGAGCAATTACATAAACTCCGCGAACTCATGTTCATTTCGAAGCGAAGCGGAGGTGCAGTAAATGAAGTAATTAAAAACGAGTACAAGAAAAGGTAGCTACAGACAAGCAGACGAATCTCACATGCCCTTACATCAATCTTGATTCAAGTTTAAAGGCCACTCTTGAGGCTACCAGAAAACTTGATCACAGTTCTCTTAATTCAAGGGAACTACCTAAAACCATTGGCTTTTTGAGCCATATTAAATATAGATGCGGTGACACGCATCCATCAAATGTTGGAGAAAAGCTTCGGCCTCAGGGACGTATACTTTATATTGTAATTCTGGCAACTGACCGATCATTAGCTGTTGCCTTAGGTAGTTAAAGTATATTTATAAATTTGCATTTAAGTCGGAACTGAACTGAGCTCTTCCCGCTTCCTTTTTTTTATGGAAGATTGATCATTTGCCATTTGGCTTGAATCTCCGGTCGCTTTCTTTTGCTCAACTGTGTCAAGGCCAAAAGAGTTTTTACTGTGGAGCAGCTTTTAGGCGGATTGCAAACAGTTTCAGTTCAACATCGACTTCCAGTTCCCGTGGCCATCTCCCAACAGTTAATGAGTTCAAATTGCCAAATAATTGATATAAATGTTGCCGTAAACAGCGCACTCAAAGCAGCATTAAGGCCATAAATGCTACGAGTGCTCGTACAGTTTACCAGCCCCCCAGCTTGATGCATTTGCCCCAGAAGACAACGCATCAACCCAGCCCAAAAAATTGTCGTGCGGCCGACCAAATTTAATTACCAGCTGCTTCAGTTTATGTCTGTCTGGATTTTTGTAACGCCTTTGCAAATATGTTTTGCCATCATTAAACTGTGTAAAGTGAAATAAAACATATTATGCAATTTATTGTCGAGTCAAAAAGTAAACATAAAAACTTTCTGTTTATATATTTTTTTTTTACTATTTTTCGCACTCGACTTGGCCATCATTTAATAACCCGTAAAGCCTGTGATGAAGTGGCTAAGAGTGCAGAAAAAAAGTGCGCAGAAATTGGGAGTGTTTATTTGAGTAAGTGATAAATCTTTTTGTTTAACAAGCAAATCGCATCAGATACATAATTGTTTTAGGCTGCAAGGCTCTCATAATTTATGTAAGATTATTTTTTTGAAATTTAAAAAAAAAAACTTGAATTTTTAATATATTATTTGCTTTCACATTTTTTAACTAAAAACTACTCAGAATTCCGAACAAAAAAAGTACAATTTTGAAAGTAAACAGGGAAAGCAAAATGTGAAATGAAATTGATTTTAGTAGACGTTGATTGACTCTATCGAAAATCATTTAACCTGCTTCCGCACAGATGTTCAGCATAATTTAAGATTCAATTTCCAATTTAAAGTGCTGCACTCGAGCTGAGTTTTGAGCAAAGTCACTGATTGATTAATTATCTATTCCAAATCCATTTGCTGGGCATCCTTCAGCGGGTAATTGTGCCCCGGTTGAGGTCACAGATTGAATGAACAATATCTGCTTCGTCGACAAATCGAGAGAATTGTTTCAACAATGGGTCATAATAGCAGCCACATTATAGGCCCATTGTTAACGTGGCTTATAATTGTTCTCAACGAGCCAACAAATCAAGCTGAATAATCCTTGAGTTATTATGAGTATTTTGTGGCTCATTTTTGAATGTAGTTGTTCTTGTTGTTGCTGTTCGTTTTTCTAGTTGCTGCGGCAATTTACATGCCATTGTTGACCAATTGAGCCACAAAACGTGATGGCCCAAATGCTCAATATAATCGAATTCCCGATCTCCGATCGCCTTTTTGCACGCAGTCTTAAAAAAATACCTATTGCATTTTTATTTGTCATTTGATTGGAGTTTATTAATTCCACGAGCTGCCAGCGAACGTGCAACGTGCAACGTTAGTTGCAACCATGCAACATTAAGCCAGCTTGTAACCCAGTTCTGTCTGAATTGATGTGTATCTGTATTTAGCAGATACACGGCAAAGGCACATTGGCTAATTGTCGTTTGGCTGGCATATAAATCATTGGAGACTCGCAGAGGATGTTGAACTGCCTTGAAAATGCGACAGCAAACAGTAAATCATTTTGACTTGCATCTGTTGCAAATAACCACCAGCTACACCAGCGGCATGCAGCAGATAATGTATCTGTATCTGAGGTTGTATCTGTAACTATGACTACAAAGAATCGAGGGCCGTGTAATTGCCGCTTGGCTGAAAAGAGGTCAATTTGCAGCAGCAGCATCTACAAGTACTCCAACAACATCCACTGCAACTGCAACAACAAAAGAGTTTGCTTTGACGTTGCGTAATTCGCCATTTGCCATGGAAAGGAAACGACAAAAATAAGTAAAAAAAAAAAATATGTGCGAAAAACATCTATGCCAAAAATGTAACAAACTCGATCACGACAACACAAGACCTGCCCCATTCCATAAAAAAATTGCAACAAACAAAAAGTGTTTTAGATTTTCATCTCATTTTCCAGATAATGTTTGTCCATTACGCAATCAAAGCGCTCGCAATTATCTAAAAACGCTTTTTGTGCGGCCGTCAACGCGGCGTATGCGTAACGCGACACCGAAGCGCATACGCCCCGTTGGCCGTGCTGTGGTTTTGTCTTATACCAATGAAGCCATCTGATATATCTAAGATGTACATATAGTATATATACACATATATTGTAATGCGTATGCAATTGATTCTCAATGTTAAACAAGATTTGTAATACTGACAGCTAATTAATGGCCTCAGGAATGGATTATGTTCTGCTGAATAGACACATTTTATGGCTTAATTGCTGACCACTTAAAGAGTTGTTGAGCCTATAAATTATTAATCAGAAATTTGCATATCTGATGTAAGCTTTCGGCCTAAGAACTTGCCAATCCACTATCAATATATTATCAAATTTATTTGTTAATTCTCGATGATTGCAAAGCAGGTGATTGAACCCAATAAAAATAGATAAAAGAAAGGTGAGGAAAACAGCGGAATTAACTTAAGTATATACCTATAAACCTATCAATAGCCAAGTCAATGAACGGTACATTAATCTTTTATCCGATTACCAAGTACGAGTATGGGAATGTTATAAACACGCGCTGACTTTTGCCTTTTGTTTGGTTGCAAAATGTCACAAGGTAAAGGAAGAGGTAATTTATTTATGGCAGACTCGTACAATACTTATAAGTAGTGTTGGCTCCAATACGAGTTCCATAATTCTTTTTGCTATCATTTCAAATTTGTGCATATTTATTGATTGAAATTAGTCTATCGACGCTTTTCATGAGGTCATCAGCATTCCAAATGCAATTCTCAATCACAATACAAAAAACTTTAAGTTCAGAATACGATCCGATAGCTGATAAAATATATTATTGAAATGAGATTTGAGATTTGTTATTTGCTCACTACTGTTGAATATTTCATAAGACATTTCATATAAAGATGCCAATGACATTAATAACTTTTATCGGCAAAACATATAAGACTAGAGCCAGTTTCCAAGTTGTTTTTATAATGGATGGAAAGAAATGTTTTGGCTTTAAAGTTTGCATTCATTAGCGTGATTAAAGTAAGTTTAGTAGGAGAACGGGTAACGGTACTTGATAGATTCTAAATGTATCAGCTCTAACTTTCATTCCCACTCAAGTTTCAGCATAGTACAAGGTCAGATAGATTTTAAGTCTAGATATTTATTTTCTTAGAATTCTGATTCTCTGTTATCATCTGCCAGATAATTACAGATCAATTTTATAGATTTTAAAGCTTTCTTTGCAAGGTTAACTTCTTTATGCTAATGTGGAATAGATACACTCTTTCTGCTGTCACTTGTCGTATAATTAGACCCCATCCACAACTAATCTCCAGTCGCACTTCAAGGTCAATTTGATTAAAGTCTTCTTCTTTCACGCCTCAACAGCTTTCGTCGGGCATCGAATGAGGCAGCATACAAAAGACTTTATAACAATCCATCTAAGTGCAATATTAAATATTTGTTGGGCAATTGACGCTGCCTCATTACGGGCCGACGACCTTGGCACGGATTTAGCCACTTCAGATGCCACTCGAGGGTATGAGGAAAAGCGTCAAGTATTCGTACTCACCTCTTTTGTCGCGGCCAGCTGCCAGTGTTGGTGTCTCCACCACCTTCTCTTTTCCCTTCTCCTTTGTCGACACCTCCGCAATGAGACTTTGTGGCTGTGTTGCAATGGGAACATTTGATCTCTTGTTGAAGATGCTGTTGTTACTGTTGTTGCTGTTGTTGCGTGCCACATGAAAGCCGTGCGGCACATTGCGAACGGGCACTGCGAGGGGGCGAGTCTTGTTGTTGTTGCCGGAATCAACGCTGGCCAGCGATAGGAGCACGGTGAAGAGTGTCAGACGTATCATTATTATCATTGCCTTCAATTGTTAATAAATATATGACAAGTGCACTTCGAGAGCGCAGCTCAAAATCTAAAAAGATCGCGGGCGCGACGACGATGCAGACACGACTGACAGACGCCGCGTTAGAGAAAGCCAAATAGGGGGCAGGCTAACTGGAGAAGCTGCACAAGCTGGACAAGATCGATATGGCTTCGATGGTCGCTTATGCCGTTTACACTGGCGCTTTCTAAATTATCAATGCGTATGCAGATATTAGACGACAGATCTCGATGTCAAGTTATGAAAATGAGTTCACAGTGGGTCGATCTCGATATCGACTCAGTCGGGGTAAGAAATGTGTTGCTTTGTTTTTTCCTTTTGTCTACTGTTTCAATGCTTCTGTTTTCTCCTCCTAAATTTCAAAGCATTGTGGAATAGAGTGCCAGACCAGGCCATTAATCTGCGGCTCCAGCTCCAGCTTCAACTCCAGCTTCAGCTGGGTGTTTGGATTAGGTAATCGAGCGATTTTGTCTCGTTTCGTTACGTTTACTTTCTTTCCGTATTGTTGTTGTTGCTCTTGCAACAACTTTTTTGTTGTTGTTGCTGCTGTTGGGAGAGCCACTCACTCTCACTTTTGTTTGGCAGGTGCTCGAACAAGTTTCAGTCTCGGGCTCGTTGATTCAAAAAGTGGTTCGCATTTAGCGATCAGCTTTCGTGCCGTCCAGAGCCTCGATCGTTGCTCCGTTTCCGAGTTGCTGTTTTTGGTCTTTTCTGTCTGATCACTTGGCTATTGCTGCGTTAGCTTTCGGCTTGGTAACTTACAGACTAAAGCGTTTGAACGCAACTAAAACACGTTGCGCGCTCGATTCCTCTCTGGAGCCGATCGTCTTTGATATCGACGCAGTCGCCTCTCGGCCGCGGTCAGCTGCTGCGACGACTATCTTCTCTCCCTCTCCCTCTCTCTCTCTCTCTCTTGGCCGCCTTGGCTCTCTCGCAACTCGTTTGCATTGACCAAGCCTCGAAGCAGCATCTGCTAAGCATTCGATTCGTTCCTCTCCTGCAGTTATCGGCGTGTAAACGGCCTTTGCATCGAAGTCATCTTCAGTCAACATCGGTCCAAGCAATGTGGTTTTTAATTAAATAGCAGCAGGTGCGGCAGGGGGCGTGGTTCTGGCCGTGTTACATCTCGTAACTGACTAGGAGGAACCTGTAATCGAACGATCTTTTGCCCTTTAACAGGCTCAATAAATGAGTATAACTTTACCATAAGTTGATGTTAATCTTAGCCAAGTTAATATATTTTTATGGACTACAACTCAATATTTTATAGCTGTGATATATAAGACTTATTTATTATTCGATGGTTACAAAATATTCAGAATATTTATTAAAGATGCAGAAAAAAATAAATAAAAATCAGTAATCGATATATATGTTTAAAATTGAGTAGAAAATAAAAATCCATATCAAATTAGTTACTATACGACATAAAAATATTATTCAGATTTTATGAACCTTAGAGGTCGTCTCACCATTTGATCCTCATTTACTCATTGATACACAAATTTTGTCTTATCCGAAGTATAACTTTTATTATATGATGGCGTTAAAATTTCGTTCATTTCGATGAAACTACTAAATGACCAAAACTAATTTCGTATCCATTTGTGAAGAATTTGTGTGTTACGTCAAGAGTTACTATATCCATATATATATGTAAGTATCATATAAGCATATAGATTTTGCATAGTAGGGTCAACTTTCCCTTACTTTTTCTTCTTGCCTTTACCTTTGCCCTTGCCCTTGCCTTTGCCCTTGCCCTTCTTCTTACCCTTGCCACCCTTGGCGGCATCGAGCAGAGCCTCAGTGACATAGGTCTCAGTGGTCACCTTACTGATGGGCAACGTCACCGGCTGCTTCGGAGTGCGCAGCTCGATCTCAATGGTGTTCTTCTTGTGCTGCGACTTGGACTTGCTGCCCAGCTTGACGAGGAACACATCGCTGTCCGTCTCCTCGCACGTTTTGTAGCACACCTGTGCATGTGAATGGAAAACAAAAGAAACAAGAAATGAACATTATAATTGATATGACAAGGATTTGATACCCTACATTCCATTTTGGACTGATGCTCCCCTTATAAGTTATATATGGGAGTCACAATTATAACACTCTCTGCAAGCGTATGAAAATGGCATGTGGAAAGCCACGAATTCGTATTCGACTATGAATTGTTGTTGCCACACATTTGTTGCCGCAATTGCTGCATGTGTGTGCTTATGCAACACAACAGACGGACGGACAGACAGCAGCAATTGAATGCAACCACCACAATGCACCGCAATGTCTGTGGGCCAAGTCATGGACCGTTTGACTTGAATTCCGCATTCCTAAACGTGCCACAAATGTGGCATGTGGCATGTGGCATTTGGCATGAAACATGTCACAACAGGAGTTTCATTGTTACCACTTACCTCGATGCCCTTCTGTCTGGTGTCCAAGTTGACGCCCTTCATGGTATCCTTAATGTCCTTCGCCTCCACTTGCATGCAGCAATTGCGCTGATTTCTGGATGGCGGCTGCGCTGGAATCGTTGGAGCACCGCCACCACATAAACGACGCCGATAGCAATCGACTTTGGCCTCATTCCGATCACAGACCTGCGACCTATAGCAATCGACCTTGGCTTCGGCATTCTCGCACGCCTCCTTGATCTTCGAGAAGGGCACATAGTAATCATCCGTCTCGCAGGTATCGTTGCCCGAATACTTGATATTGGCTCGGATCTTTGGTATCTTTGGATGGTTGACAATACTACCGCAGGTGCGACGCTGGATATGTTTGCGGGCAAAGTCGCTGCGCTGCAGCAGATCATTGAGGCAATTGCTGGAGGGGCAATCCTCCAGGCTCTGTCTATAGACGGGATCATCGTCGGCACCCAAATTCGAGCCGGCACCATCGTTGACACTCTCCACCTTGTGGGTGTTCTTCAAGACGCGTATTGTTAGTCCACTACCATTGAGGCAGGCCTCAAATTCGTCATATGCCTCTGGACCCGGATCCGGACGTGTTGGCTGTATGAAGCACGGCTGTATCTCCGGACTGCAATCGCATTCGCATTGGCACTGACAACACTCATTGCATGGCTCAGCCACTGAATACGAATACGAATACGAATCAAATGAATACACAAGTATTCAGTGAGTAGTGAATACTTTTCCCTTACCCCTTGGCATCATCGGTCTTATCATTTGATCTGTGACATTGATTGCGCACGGATCCTTCTTGCCCTTCTTGCCCTTCTTACCCTTCTTCTTCTTGGCCATGTTTATCGAATATGTGTTCTAAGTGGTCGTGTATGGGCTCAAAATGTAATTTGGATATAATGTATGAATTAGTCAATTTGGATATTGCACTTGGCCAGCAAATGGCGCAATTTCCGTATAGCTCGTATTGCTTGCTGCAAGCCAAAATAAAAATGATTAGTATTATTATAGAAAAGTGTCGATTGAAACTCAAAGAGAGTCAACAAATTGCTTCGGGAACTGCCCACCTTCTGGAGCTGTATCCATGAAGCAATTGGTTGGGTTGCCAGGCAGAACAATCTAAGAACAATTTCAAAGAACTCAAAATCGTATAATGATATAACAAAATAATTTTCTAGTTTCGTTGTGTTGTGGAATTTTCTAAACGATAAATGGGAATAAAATAAAAACTTTTACCCTGGATAATTTTGTTCTGACTGTTGAAGCGTTGAAATAACTAAAATTTTGATTTATGTTCGTATACAATTATTCCAAGGACTGCTATGCTTTTAAACTTTTCAATTTTCAAATTCAAAATGGCCCCCAATTGTACCAACTAATTTTATTTTTAAAAGTAAAAATACGAAAAAAATTAAATTTCTCAAATGAATAAAATTTAATTGCAGAATCGATTTGGAGACATAACTGTGATCAAAATGATATTTCTCATAGAAATCGGTTCAGTTTTAAAAAAGTTGGAAGCATTCAAAGTTATCGATAAAATGTACAGTGGTAGGTATTAAAAAAACTTAAAAATATTGAAATTCTCAAATGCATAAAATTCCATTGGTGGATCAACTTGGGAATAAGACTGTGTTCAAAATGATATTCCTAATCGAAATCGGTTAAGTTTTGAAATAGTTGGAAGGGTTCAAAGTTATCGATAAAATGTAAAAATTTAAACTTTAAAATTTAATATTCAGAGGTAAAACTTATAATAATATAAAAATGGGGAGTATTTGGTTCTATAGTTATTAAATATTTAAATGAAAGTATTTTATTTGATTTGTATCAACATTATTTAATTGTCTGTTTGGTTGAGGAAGAACTGTTTAATACCAATTAATTTGGTCATTACATTTAATTCTTAAGTGATTTACTTCAACACACACTTGACCATCCCAGCTGGAGTGACTCACATCTCCGGATTTTCTACGCATTCCCGTCCGCCTGAATTTCCAGTTGCTCCACGCCATCGAATGTAGATACAATATTCTCAGTGTCGGGGCGGATGGAATTCTTCTTAGCCTGCTTGTTACGCTTCTTCGATCGACGTTTACGCATTACAGTGGGACCATCTGTGGATCAGACAGTTAATGATTAAGACTCAATATCAAACCAATCAAAAATGTAGCTTACTGCGATCGAACTCATCCTCACAAATGTCGCAGGGGCAGAATTTGTCCTTATTGCAGGCAAAGAAGCGATAACATTTCTTGTGTTGCTTTTCATGGACATCTTCTTCGTGAATTGTGGAGGGACGGTTCTGTGGCTGCTTCGAGGGTGGCTGGGGCACATATCGGTTACCCTGTTTCCAAAAGGCGGACACAATAGTCGGACCATGGCAGGACAGACGCATGAGGAGTACAATGTTACCGGTTTGCCGGTTGCAGAGATTAAAGAGAGGTATCATTTGCTTGGATACTTCAGATAAGGGAGTCAACTGCTCGCGACGCTCAAAGCCGGAATCATAGCAATCGCATCTGTCCATCACATAGCTGGTTGAATTCTTCATTTTGGGCATAGCTGCCAGTTGCTCCTGCCATTCCTTATTCCAGTTAACGTTTCCCGAATCAAAACTTTTATTAACGCGATCGAAAAGAGACTTTATCTCAACTTCCATCAAGCCGACCAAAAACTTGCAGCAATTCGATCGCTTCTTATAGACATAGACTAATAACCGATCATCCTGTGTGACTGGCGATTCCAAGGCGAATATGCAGCGCTTGCCGCTCTTGGGCCGGGAGGGATTCACCCGATTTCCATAATCCCGATCGCAAATGCTCACATAAACGCTATTGCGAAAACAAATCTCCACACAGATCGGATATTCCTCTGGCGCACAATAATTGTTGTGGGTGATCACGAGATCATCAACCACAAACTCAAACATATAAATCAAATGTGGAACAACTGTCATGGCGAATTACCAGCCCAACTTCAAAGACAAGTTCAAAACAAAAAAATTCAAATAAAAATTTGCAATTGGAGACTGAAATTTTGTTCTGTTTTTTTTTGAAATTGAAATGTGAGTGACTTTATATCTGAAATAAACAAATAATTAGTGCTGTTTGACTAGCAGACATTCTATAGCCAGCTGAGGCATGAGTTTCAAACTGAACTCATTTATACATATTTTTCTAGTGACTTGGAAAAAACTAATGGGTAGAATATGAAAACCGACGGTTGTTCTTTGACGGTGGCGTTCCTGTAAATGACAGAGCCAAACCAATCGTTATACATATTTTTTATATATTTTTCCAATTTGTATTATCTTTAGAAACAATTAAGAAAATCATAATTTTAGAAAGGAACGATCACAGAATTTATTTAAAATTTGATGGCTAAGATCATAAGAGTAGAATATCCAACTTAGAATTATTGTTACCCAAACAACTCTAGGTAATTTTGAAGTAGAAATCAAAGAATTTGTGGCAAGTAAAAGAACTAGAAAAAATAATCGAACAGCCAAATTAAATGCAGATTAGTTGGCCAAGACGCTGCGCTGCAGCATTTGGTTAAGGTATTTATTGTAATCGCAATTCTCCAGGCTGACAATATTCACGTAGGTCGTAGATCGAATTCCTTCCATTCACACGTAGCTTTCACCTCTTGCCCTTTGCTTCTTGGCCGTTGTCCTTCTAATGTGATCCTGGTTTGGGATCCGATCACGTTGATTAATCAAAACACAGACTGCAGACGCAATCGCATTGGCATTTGGGCAGCGACAACACTCTTCACACTCGTCACAATCGTCGATCACTGAAAATGTGAATAATGTGAATAACTTGCGAACTATTTTAGATTAAATAATATCAACCTTTTGGTCACTTGGATATTGCTTGTACGATCTTGACCCGTTTTAGCTCTTTCTCCTCCACTGCTTGGTCAGTTTGAATATGCGTTTTATGATCGTGTCTATATGACTTGAGTACGGATCGCGTTAGTCAACTTGGATATTGTATTTGACCAGTAAATGGCGCAGTTTTCGCATAGCTCGATTGCGTGCTGTTAAACAGAAGAGATTTAGTATTTTATAGGGTATTGCTTAGCTGGGCATGCTCTCACCTAAATCGCAACAGCTCGCGTATTCGGGACAGCAATGGGCACAGGGATCATTATATTCAACCGTTGGCGTTGGAAACGACGCTTCACAGAAGCAGCTGCCTCCTGCCTGTCGTCCCTTGCCACCCTTGCCCTCCTTCTTCTTCTTCTCCTTGTCTTGTTGCTTCTTTTCGGCTTTCGCATCTGCCTGTTCCTTGGCCTTCTTGTCCTGCACCCAGCGTGGGTAGGCGGGAACGCCACCACAAGGACCGCAAGGCTCCAAACGCTGCTCAATGACCGACTTGCAACGCTTGGAGGGCACAGTGGGACACTCTGTGTACAGTAATGGCATTTCAGAATATAATAGTATCAGTGATAGGGAAGAATTACAAAAAATAAAATTTAAACGAAATCAATCACTCAAAAAATTGATAAATTTTTATAACTTATTTCTCATAATTTTGAATACCTAATTTTGTGTTTAATTTTGGTAATCTTAGTACTATTAACCATTTCTAGTGACAATTCCAGTATTAGTGCAGAGCAAACTTACCGCGATCAAACTCATCCTCACAATATTCACAGGGGCACAATTTGTCCAGGTTGCAGCTAAAATAGCGCAAGCATTTCGGCAGCTTTGCCGAATCATCTTTGGCGCAAGGATCGGGCATGGTGCACTGTGGCAGGGGACAGGGTGGACAACTGCCGCGACACTTCTTGCCAGTGTCCATGGGACCGCCAGTGGCGCTGGTGTTGCCGCCACAGCAGGGATCTGCTGGACAGGGCTCGCACGGGCCACAAGATGGACAGGATGGGCAGGGCTGTGGACACGGTGGTGGCGGGCAGCACGGATCCGGGCACTTGGGATTGCGCGAACAGACTGGGCGATTGAGTGAAAAGGAAGACACAATAGCCGGACCATTGCAGAGCAGACGCATGATGAGGACCATGTTGCCGGTCTGCTGCTTGCAGAGATTGAAGAGCGGCAGCAGACGCTTGGTTAACTCCGAGGTGGGACACAATTGCTCGCGCCTCTCATTCCCGGGATCGTAGCAGGCGCAATTGTCCATAACGTCCTTGTTCTGACCCTTCATTCTGGGCAAATTCTGCAGCTGCTCTTTAAATATCTTCTCCCAATTGGGATTCTCAATGTCAAAGGACTCCTTGACGCGATCGAAGATTGGCTTCAACGGCAGCTCAGTTAAGCCAATAAGAAACTTGCAGCGATTCGTTCGCTTCTTATACACATGGATCAACAGGCGATCCTTATCGGTGACCGGCGATTCCAGCGCAAAAATGCAGCACTTGCCACACTTCGGCTGGCAGGGATTCACACAGGATCCGTACTCGCGATCGCAGACGCTGACGAAAACGCTCGAGCGGAACGTGATCTCAACACATGTGGGATACTCCTCCGGCGCACACAAGTTCTGCTTCGTTATCAGCAGATCGTCAACCACAAACTCAAACATGTATATCAAGCTTCGGTCCGCTGCCATTTTGCGATGAAAGGCTGAAAGGCTTTTTTATTGCTGTGTTTTCTTTGCGATTTCGATTTTGTGCGGTGTAGCAGAGAATAAAATCCTAAATTTTGTTACTAAAAATTTTAAGTTGTAATTTTGGCCGAGGCAAGTAACTGAACTGTGCCTGACATGGCTATCCCGAAACCCTAAACCTAAAAGTCAATGCCTACTAAGTGAATTAAATTCCAATTTAAAACAACCGATTTTCACACGAACCAAGGTTTCAATTTAAAATTTTATTGATTTTTTTTAAATAATTTTCGGATTTATTTTCGAAAGTTCAACATATTTTAATCTCAAGTTTTAATATTAAAACAACTTCTCATGTCATGAACTTAATTCCGCAAATTAATTACGTTGTACAAACTTCAGTGAGCTGTGGATTTTTCATAAAATCGTTTTAATTAACTCGTAGAAAGTTAAAAAACCATCGAGTAAAATCCATAAAGTACTTGAAAATCGCTTCCCAGCAAATCGAGTTGTCAATTTTTCGATGTATTTTAACATCACTACGTTTAATATATATTTTATTTATTAATGTTTAAAAATTATGCCACCAAAAATTTTCCTTTAGTATATGCTAATTTAAGCTTAATATATTTAAGTATATATAAAAATTGTAATACTAATAGACTAGACAACTCCCATAAATATATTTTGAAACCCTTTTTTAATGGCCTTTAATCCGATGCTATTAGTAAAAATACCATTGGGTGTTATAGTTTATTTTCTAGCAATGCATAAAATCCTTTATTTTTATTTAACGTCTGAAATTGTTCTACAAAATGGTTTTGAGCTACCTTTTTATTTTGAAATTTTAGGGGGCGCTGCAATGATCACCCCCCCTTCTAAACGCATATCACCCCAGCAAGAAGCTCGCGTAAATCGTTGTACTTATGCATAAGAAATAAAATATATATTAGCTAAGGGGGGTGGGTTATGGGCGGGTAAAAGTCGGGGATACAAATGAATGTGTTTAACACAATATATGCGATTGGGAGTAGCATTGTATACAGGAATTTTGTTGAATATAGTTATTCGTGCATTGTCTTTCAAGTTGTTTGGGAGCGGAGGAGCTTGCAGATGTGGGCAGTCATTTATCACCTAAACAATATTAACGTCAGGCGGGCTGAAAGGATATGAGCGGCAAAAGCCGTGGCCATTGGACAAACTCAACGCCATAGTGCAGAATGCCGGTGGCACTGACCGCAATCATGGCACCCCAGAAGAGCATAAATAGCAAATTCTCCGTATTGAACTCGGCCGGATATGTCATTGTGATTATGAACATGGCCACAGCGATGAGCAGCACGGAGGGGAAGGCAAAGTAGCGCCAGCCGCGTTGCGCCATCAGTGGCGATGGCAGAATGCTGCCCTCGTTTTCATTGATTTTATAGTTGCCCAAGAACAGGTCAATGCCATCCTGACGCACACCATCCGCAAAGTTGTTCAAATAATAGCGGATGAGCGAGTTCTTGCCGTCATTCAGGGCACCCGCCTTGGTGCGTTTCCCGGTGCGGGTGAAGTCCGTTTTGAGGGCACCTGTGCCGGAATATTGCAGCGATACCAGGTCAGCATTGTCCGCCCAAACGCCTTTGAATATCGACTCAAAGTTGTTGGAAGCCTGCTCCACACGTTGACCCACATGCAGCACGCCCAGTTTTTGGAGCACAGCGGTCAGGGATCGCCGGGCGAGCATGCTCTGCACCACATTGGTTCTGTCCAGGCAGTCAATGCAATTGGTCCGAAAGACACCCGTCTGCGTGGACACCAAGTTGCCATTGTCGAAGGCATGATAGAAACCAAAGTCTTCTTGTTCGTGGGCCAGTCTATCGATCAGAATGTTGAGTCGATCCCAACGCATTTTGCGGCACTCGTGATGGAAGTCGAAGGCCTCGTATCGCACCGAAGTGTTGCCCAGTTCGCGCACCAGTCGGGCAAATGTCGCCTCCAGCTCACCTTCGGCACCCTTTTGATCCACCAAGTTGACGGCCACCTGCTGTCCATAGATTTGGATCTGTGCATTGAAATGTGCTGCGCATGCAGCCAAATGATCCTTGCCGGGAACGAGAACCGGTCTTGGCTTATAGCGCAAATTAGGCAGCTGGTGCCAGTGGAAGGGCATGCTGCCTCGCGTTTGAACAAAGCTCGTGTGCTGTCCATTGAACTCGACAATCTGTTCCGTTTCCACAAAGTTTGCCACATGGCCCTGATCGTTGCTGCCACGACAGAACAGTCGTGTGCCTGCACGCTCCACAGATCTGCGAGTTATGATGCTCCAGAAGAAGGTTTGTCCATTGATTTGCACCTGGTTGATCGATACAAATCCCAGCACCAGCGGAAGTTGGAATCGCTCCATTTTATCGCACCTGAACTGCTGCAGCACATAGTTATTCCAAACAAATCGCTTATCCGCACGCTGCAGCAATCCAGCCCCTCGAGACTTTGCGCTGAGTTCTCTCTGACGCTGCAGCGATTGCGTCAGATCATAACGGTATGAGAAATAATAGAATTTGGTGTCCAGTGTCTTGCGTAGCATGCTCAAGTATTCCTCATTTTCCGAGCGTTGAATGGCATTGGGAATGTAGGGTATAATATCATAGCCGGCCAGACGCCACACGATGGTATTGTTAATGACGCCCACAAAGATGCGGTGGGTGGCCACCAGCAGATAGTCACAGCTGAGGAGGTGTATGGAACCGAGAATGCCGCAAATGCGTCGGGTCGGACGTAGGTTCGTCAGCTGTGTGGTCTTGGCCTGCACTCGCGTCACCTTGTCGAGGCGGCCAATAATCAATAGCTCGTTCTGCCCATTCGGTTCGACAATGAAGCTCTCCTGCGTTATGTACAGATTCATGTCATCGTAAACGTCGTTTTCTGAATCCATCGTGGCGGTCAATTGGTCCGAGGTTGCACCTGAAATGTACCCAAATCTAATTATTTTTGCACTTATGGGTTGGGCGGGGTGGTCTGTGTTACTACATGCCTTTTATCAATAGTTCCCACTGATGACGGCGCTCACACGCAACACACACGCACACACACTCAAGCACCGGCAGCAGTAGATGAAAGAGTAACGATGTTAACTGCAGTTTATGTTTTCACAGCGCTCACGCTCGCCCTGTGTGCGGTGTCGACTCGTCTAGCTGCAGCAGCTTTTTTTCAATTTTGTAATAGCTACAACTCAGCTAACAACAAATAACATGACAATTTTTAATAAATCAAGAGCCAAACTAGGTGACGAAGGCACAAGCACTCACACACATTAAGGTGCCCACACACGACAAGCATGTTCGATGAGCATGCTCGTTCACAAGTTTGCCGTGTGTGACGTGTTGTATGAACATCGAATGCTGCGCTACAGTGAATAATTAATGGTATGTACAAGAATAAAAATACTTGAGAGAGAATGCCATCTTTGCTTCTATGAGCAACGAAAAATTTTAACGTGATTAAGTTCAATCGAACAGAGTACAGAAACAAAATTAACAACAAACGTTCCTTTCGTTCGCACGTTCAAGCGGAAAATAAGGAACGAAGGCTGGCGCCATCTATCGATAGTAACTCATATAGCAAATATCAGCCCTACCAGTGTGCACACATCTAAAATAAAATTACTCTGGTAGTGTATCCACATCTCTAAAGTCCAAGAACATTTTTCGCGTCATTTCAAAATCGAACGGACGACGCGACACCACAGCGGCTTGTGATATATTCATTTTCAATTAGAAACTTCTCCAATATATCAATGTATAATTGTTTTAATAGCTAAAATAGCTAGTTCGTGATCAGGGCATAAAAGTTAAAGTGTTGCACACACATACACTTACACAAACAAGTGAACTGCATAAGCACAGTTAGTTTTGATGGCGTCATTTCGGGAGATGGACATAACATCGGGTGCGAATGGATCGCGCCAACAACAGCAGCCACCGCGCAAATCGAATCAAAACATTCAAGTCTATGTGCGCGTCAGGTGAGTACAAGTTGGATTTGTTTCTTGTGGCAGCTGTTGATAATGATCATGAAATTCCTTTGCAGGCCGCTAAACTCACGTGAGAGATGCATACGCTCCGCGGAGGTTGTGGATGTGATGCCGCCTCGTGAGATTGTCACACGCCACACCGTCGACTCGAAGCTGACGAAGAAGTTTACGTTCGATCGCACCTTCGGGCCGGAGTCGCGTCAGTGTGATGTCTACAGCACCGTCGTGGCGCCTCTTATCGAGGAGGTCCTCGCGGGCTACAACTGCACGGTGTTTGCCTACGGACAGACGGGCACGGGCAAAACGCATACTATGGTGGGCAATGAGTGCGCCGAGCTGAAGTCCTCCTGGGAAGATGTAAGTATTCCATTGATCCTCCGCAGTACAGTTGAGTTGTATTGGAAACAAAAACAACGTTTAACATAGAAAACCTGTTTTGCTGCTTTGTCGCTGACCTCGCGAAATTGTTGACTTCCAAGAATTTTAGAGACCTTTTCTAATTACCTGCACGCCTTCTGTTTTAGGACTCGGATATTGGCATTATACCGCGAGCTCTGAGTCATTTGTTCGACGAGCTGCGTATGACGGAGCTGGAGTTCACGATGCGCATCTCCTATTTGGAGTTGTACAATGAGGAACTGTGCGATCTGCTATCAACCGATGACAACACCAAGATACGCATCTTCGATGACAGCACGAAGAAGGGATCGGTCATTATACAGGGACTCGAGGAAATACCTGTGCACAGCAAGGACGATGTGTATAAGCTGCTCGAGAAAGGCAAGGAGAGACGCAAAACGGCAACGACACTAATGAATGCCCAATCCTCGCGATCACACACCGTTTTCTCCATTGTCGTGCACATACGCGAGAATGGCATCGATGGCGAGGAGATGCTCAAGATCGGCAAACTGAATCTGGTCGATTTGGCGGGCAGCGAGAACGTTTCCAAGGCGGGCAATGAGAAAGGCATACGAGTGCGCGAAACTGTCAATATAAACCAGAGCCTATTGACCCTGGGACGTGTGATTACCGCACTGGTCGATCGTGCTCCCCATGTTCCATATCGTGAGTCGAAGCTGACGCGTCTGCTGCAGGAGTCGCTGGGCGGGCGCACGAAGACTTCAATTATAGCAACCATCTCGCCGGGTCATAAGGATATTGAGGAGACTCTGAGCACGTTGGAGTATGCGCATCGTGCAAAGAACATTCAAAATAAACCGGAGGTCAATCAAAAGCTGACCAAGAAGACTGTACTCAAGGAGTACACAGATGAGATTGATAAACTGAAGCGAGATTTGATGGCGGCACGCGATAAGAATGGCATCTACCTGGCCGAAGATACCTACGGCGAAATGATGCTCAAAATGGATTCGCAGACACGCGAGCTCAATGAGAAAATGTTGCTGCTTAAGGCGCTCAAGGATGAGCTGCAGAGCAAGGAGAAGATCTTTAACGAAGTCAGCATGAGTCTGGTGAAGAAGACACAGAAGCTCAATCGCACCGAGCAGCACCTGACTGAAACCAAAGGATCTCTGCTACTCACCAAGAAGGTGCTCAGCAAGACCAAGCGACGCTACAAGGAAAAGAAACAGCTGGTGGAGTCGCATGTGAAGACAGAGCAGCAGCTGACCACTCAGGCAAATCAAATACTAGAGGCAGCTGACCTGGCTGCCGATGATACCCAGCAACTGCATGGCACCATTGAGCGGCGTCGACATGTGGATGAAATGATACGCAGCACGTGCGAACAGTTTGCGGAACGCATGCGGGATAATCTGGACATGCTCGACGGCAGCTTGGCACAATACCAGGAACAGCATGCGGGCTCAACGCAGCAATTGACCGAGGAGTTGGGTAAGTGACTGTTGGCTTAATTCTTTTAGAGTGTATGCTCACTTTTCGCATTCTTCCCCTGCTCAGCGAACTGCACCAGTGTGCATCAGCGTCTGGTGGCGAATGCCACTAAAAGCATCGACAACTTGCGTGATCTTTGCACTGAATCCTTGACTGCTCATGGGCAGTTGCAGGCACAGTTTGCTACAGCAGTGGCCAGCACGGCAGATGCCCATTGTCAGGCACTGTTGGCGCAGCTCATGGAGCATATGGAGCAGCGCAAGGCACAGTTGAGCGAGGACATACTGGCCAATCTGCAGGAGCTGGAGGCCAACAATGAGCGTCATAGGGAAGCGTTGGACAACATGCGTGAAGGCTTTTCGCCGATCATAGAGCGCAATGCCAAGGCCGTGCAACAGCATGTGGATCAAGTGCAGCAGCAGCTGAACCAACTGACGGCATTGAGTGCTCCAGATTCGGAGCAATTGCAGCAGCTGCAGGCTGAACTGGCCCACGAGGAGGAGTTGGCTAAGCAGGAAGTGGAGCTGATGCATCAGTTGGAGCAGCTGCAGCAAAAACGGGCCAAGAACACAATCAGCATGGGCACTCGAGTGGGGCAACTAAAGCGCAGCCATTTGGCAGTCAATGAGCAGGCACAGCTGACCGGGAACAGCATGCAAGCATATGCCACGGAGGGAACTGTGGCTGCCCAAGCAGCACGCGATGAACTATGCAGTCAACTGCAGGCGGCGGTGCTGTGTGTGGATCATGGAGTCTCCAAGTGCTCGACGCTGCATGTGCAGATTGATAATCTGTGCAAGGAGAGCAACAATCAAGCCGAATCTAGCATGCAAACGGTTCGCAACCATCAACAGCAACTGCGCCAGATGTCCACCGACAGCGAGGAGCACGCCCAGAAGCTTTGTCACGAGCAGCAGAAGCAGTTAAGTCTGGCCACCAGTCAGATACATCAGATCATGACCGCAGATGTGGAATTGGGCATTGGACATGCAACCATCACTGGGGATCTCATCGACAAGCTGTTCGAGCAAATGTCACAGCATGCGACCGTGCAGCGTCAACAGTTGCAGACTTGCCACGAGCATCTCTCCCAATTCCATCAGAGCGAACTGAAGACATATGCGCCCACAGGTGCCACGCCTTCGAAGCGTGACTTTATTTACCCACGCACGCTGGTTGCCACCTCGCCGCATCAGGACATTGTGCGTCGCTATCGCCAGGAGCAGGACTGGTCGGATCTGGACACCACGGCCACAATCGATGAGGCAAGTCTGAATTAAGATTGCCATAAATTTCGACAACTAATTTCAATTATTCTTGCAGTGCAGCGAGGCTGAACCTGATGAGGAATCATTGCATTCTGTGCAGGAACTGTCTGAAACGGAAACCATTATGAACTCTACGCCCATTGAGCCCGTTGATGGCGTTATTAATAAGCATGGCTCTAGAGGCAGCAACTCACGCAGCTCCAACACATTGAAGCCCTTGTCCGGACCTCGCAACAGTTCCCTCTCGCGCTCCCTGACGCCCAGCAAACACACGCCGCGCAATTCGCCACGCGGTTCACCTGCCTTAAATAGGGTAAGTTAATAAAACTGCTAAATAAGCAGTAGTTATTTATGGAATCCCACTTCCCATTTCTAGCACAACAAAGAGAACGTGGCCTGAGGAGAAGTTTCATCAACCCAGTTATAACATTTAAGGCGTTAATTGGATCATTTTTTCTCTATATTTGCACTGTTCTTTTTATTATTATGAATTCTTTTTTCATTTTTGAGATTCTTATTTCAATTTGCACATTTTTCGTAATAAGTAGACACTTATCTGTATTACAGTCAGCGCTCGATAGAAAGCGAAGTAATAAGACATTGATTTAAAGAATTCTTTCTATAAATAGAATATGATTTTGTAATAATTTAATGTTCACCTAAACGAAATTAAAGATTCTTTGTAGAGATTATAAATTATTGAAGATTGAAGAAGCCCTCAGTCGCCATCTTGCTGATCGTCTTCATCATCCTTGAGTATGCCCAGGCGTCGTGCCACTTCCTTCACATTCGCTATGAACTCCTCCTGCACCAGGTTGAAGCTCATCGCCAGCAAAGCAATGCCAAAGAGCAGATACAGCGAACAGTAGGCAATGGACTGTTCCGATTCATCCTTCACTCCCTTGGCAGGCACAAAGTCGCCAAATCCTATAGAAAAGATGAATAATTCAAATAACAGAAGTAACAACTTGTACTCACCTATTGTTGTCAACGTGATGAAGCAGAAGTAGGCAGAGTCCAGGAATGACCACTGCTCCCAGAAGGCAAAGAGCGCGGCTCCACCGAGAATATAGCTGACCACCAAGAAGACGCACAGCCAGATGGGCACAGGTCTGTCCTTGGGCACCAGCTCGAATCTGTCGCCATACTCATCGTCGTACATGGAGTCGTCGTCATCGTAATCATAGCTGGGACGTCGCCTGATCTGACGCTGCACTGGGAAGCCCATGGGTGACATGATGCGTGGTGAAGGCGGCAGGCGACGTTCGCGTTCCCTTTCACGACGTCGCTCTCGCCTCGGCTCTCGGGGACGGGAACTGTGACGCACTGGATAATCCTCGTAGATACCGTTGTCATTGCACATAGACAGCTCATCGAAGCTCTCCTCCACGTAGTCATCGTATCGTGGCGATCTTCCACGGCGCTGTCGTTGTGGCGCTGCATCGCAATCCGGCGGCTCAAGGTGATTGCCATAACGGGAGGATTGACGGCCCAGGCTGCCGGCTCGTCGTCCATTTGCTCGCGGATGATGCTGTTGATGATGATGTGGCTGAGGAGAGCGCTCCCGTTCCAAGTCCCTTTGACGTCGACGATGTGCCGATCTGGGCATGGATTGACTACGAGGAGCATTCCGAGCCTGTTGTCCGCTATGGGCCAAGTCGTCGCCGTCCAGCGCATAGCGATTGGGTATAATTGGCGTCTTGCGCACCACATCCTCGTCCACATCCTCGTAATGCGAGGAGACGTGTCCATGACGTGGATCCACCGACTTGGCACGTCCTGGCGCCGAGTGCAGACGATGCAGTTCTTTGGAGGCACGTGTATCCTGACGCTGTGGTGATCGCACCGATCTCACACTGGCTGCCCGCTTCGCCGTCGGCTGCAAGTCGCCAAAGTCATCGATAGATCCATGGATGTGGGTCCTCGAGTGGCCCAGATAACGCTCCCGCTCCACGGTGTGTCGGTCCCGCATCCTGTCCCGCTGCTTCTGCCGGCTGCTATAGCGACTTGCTCGATTCAAGGTCTGCGTCTCGTACTCATCCCCGTAAATTGTGTGACGCTGGCGAGGCTCATGCTGCAGTGGCTGTGTGTACTGCTGGTGGCGTCGCTGGCCACGTCCTCCACTGCCACGATAACCACCACCGCCACCAAAGTCACGATCTCTGTCCCGGTCATCGTAACCGCGACCGTAACGGAGTTCTGGATCGGAATAAGCATGGCCCATGGAGGGACCCAGTCCCGAGTCATTATTAGAGCGCTGTGTCATCTTCATGGAACGTCTAAACGAGGGTGGCGGCTGACTCCTCGAGGACACCCGCTGTGGCCGCATCCTCACCGACCTCTGCCGGGCTCGACGACCCTTTGGCCGCTTCGCCGACCGAGTGCACACATAACAACAGATTCGCCAGTAGAGGAAACTGTGTGACAAGTGAACAATGAGCATGAGATCTGTAGTTGTAATTGAAATTGCTGATTCACTCACCGAAATGACGTGGCCATCACGTCTCCAATGTTTGACAGGCACAGCAGCATCAATGGAATCCCAACGATGGCATAAAAGATCGTTGTCACCTTGCCCCAGTCCGTGCGTGGTGATATGTGGCCATAGCCTGTCCAGCGTCCGAGTTGGATTCCAAGTTGTCACATGTGAATGAATAACAGGGGTACAACTGGTAAGTGGTCATGCTTTAATGGGCATTACTAAAGTAAGATCGAAAATATTTCAGAATAGAGCCTGAAATTTAAGTGAAGGAATTTATTTTCGGGACATATCTCCGTTTATATGAGATACGGATTTTAAAAGAGATTTTTGGGTTGAAATTTAAGTTAAATGTGCATAAATATGTACTCTCCATGGACACTTTAAATTCTCCATTGTCACTTTAGTGCAACTCTCTGTAATAATATTAAATTAATATTATTGAAGTTGTGTCTCCAAATTTTCTTAAAATTTACTTCCACGCTAAATATTTTTCAGAGCCACTGACAACATTTTATTAACTGCCTATTTGTAATAATGTCAATTGCCATTACTTCCGATTTTCTCGAGGCTCTTTTCTGTGCCTTGACCTTTAGATAAGATTTGTTTGGCAATTGCCGAAAATGCTAATGAGCATTTCGTGTCTAATCGGAAACTAACTTAAGTATTATCGTCTCCCACATAAAATGAGCAAGTACAAAAAAGGCGTTTCAAGTTTTGCCGCGGAAATGCGGAAGTGTTTGAATTTGCCTAGTTTCGAATAATGGGTGTGTATTAAACTTTGTGAGGTGTAAGCTCAAGCCCAAAAATGCGTCTGTCATTAAACTCATTGGTGGCAATAAGACTAGCAACTAAGTAAGCCAGACAACTAAGCCAAGTCACATAAATCCATATTGGGAAATTGTGCAAAAATAAAAAATAAAGTTCCCATCATCAATCTAAAAGTTAGAAACTAAAAGTTAAAAACTAACAAGTCATCATCGGTCAGTCGCGTCCGACCTTGCGATTGTTTTGAACGCATTAATAATAATTCAGATATTTGATTTCCTGTCCCCCCGGATTAGACCACAACCCAAATCCAAACATCATTTCGAGCCCATTTTAGAGGTCATTCACGTGCGGCACACTGAGTGGGCCAATCAACCTGTGTGCAACAAACTGTGTCAAAAAAGCCCAAAAACAAAAAACCCAACTAACATTTTTTTTATGCTGAATGATAAGCCAGATTTATAGCAATTGTTGCAGTTGATTTGAGCCCAGTTAATGGTAATTCCCAGAACAGCCTTTATTGATGTCTAACGATCAATTACAAAAGCGTTTCATATTTATGCGATTTCTACGTGATCCGGCGATTGCAGCAGTTCCTGGGCGGCATCGATCACTGATCAGTGATCGGTGATCACAGAACTCAGATCATGCGTTTCTTTGCGGTTTTCGGACATGTCTTGGACAACATGAATCAACCATCCGACGATCACTTTGCTGATTGCTGTTAAATCTGGCGTATCGTTGAGTGCGTCTGCCACGATCGTCTCCGCCTTGTTTAAGTTGATTCATTGACTGTGTTTGCACTGTCGCACAGTGGAGCAGATAGTCGAAATTGCTGTTCACTTGTAGTACGACGCAAATAAGTCACATTTCAAAAGTCCATTAGGCTTTCTTCTTTATTCCCTAAATTTACCACCTATGCTTTCAGCTTATTTAATGCAAAGAAATAAGTTGAACCCAAAATTAAAATTTTGAATACGCATCTGGGATTCTGAGAAAATTGCGCCCATAAAACGTGCCTTATAATTGCTAAAATTTTTTTTCTTTCATTATTTTGGGACAGTGGTGCCCAAAATGCGAATTTCTTAAATATTTGATAGTGCTCTCCTTTCTTTTAGAATCTTGAATAATTATATAATTGAAGTATATATAAATAATTGATCGATCAGATATTATGACAGATAATTAATACATAAGTGAACAATTTTAAAAAATCATTTACTCGTGGAAATGGCTATTAAGACAATTTGTCGTGTTGGCTCCACGGTGATCGTGATCGCGATTTGCGGATTGCGGATCGGGGATCGCGATCGTTGCGCCGCACCTGCCGTCCTCGCACAGTCGACTGATTTTAGTATCTGGCCATTGTTATATAAGTAGCGTGTGCCGATCGCATTGCCGAATTATTCTGTTGTCGCTGCCAAAGCCAAAGCACCGAAAGCATAAAGAGCAAATCAAGTCGCGAGTTGAGATCGTCGTGCGGCCAAGCGAGAAATACGGGTCAGTGTGTGAACTGTTTGAAATTGTTATCCAAAAGCCAAATCCAAGCGAAAGAAAGGCCAGTGCCCAGTTGTGAATCATGCGAAAAGATTGCCTCATTGTTGTGCTGTCGCTTCTTTGTCAGCTGGCCATTGTCACGGCAAAGTCTGGCGAAGATCCTTGGGTGTGGCGCACATACAGCCGAAGGGAGCGGGGTTTTCGGGACAAGGACATTGATCGCAATGCCGCCATAAGCAATTCCTATGACAACAAGCTGAGAAGGGAGCCAACCACGAGGCGACCGCTGCCTGGCGAGCCGGAAAACGATGAGATCGAGGATTATGCGGATGCGGATCCCACAGTGACCAGCGCACCCAATGTGAGCACGCGTCAGTTCAATCCCTATCTCAATCCCAATGGCAATGCTTTCCCTGGCCAGCCTGCGGCTGGTGCTCAGTTTGGGGGACAAGGTGGCTTCGCTGGCGGTAATCCTGGCGTGCTTTTGGGTGGACCAGGTGGAATTTTAGGCGGACAGCCCTATCCCTATCCCAATGTCTATCAGCCATCAGGCATCGGTGGATTTGGTGGTGCACAGAATGGACTTGGACTTGGACTTGGTGGCTATCCGGGTGGTGGCATCTACGGCGGAACAGGCTTGGGAGGATCAGCTTATCCTGGATTGGGTGGCAGCTTTGGAGGCTTCGCTAGCGCTCAACCCGGCGCTGGTCTGGGGTTGAGTCAGGGGCAATTCCCAGGCGCAGGCAACCAATATCCAATTGGACCTTATCAAGGCGCCGGCACAAACTTTAACAACAACCAGTTTGCAGCTCAAGGCGGACAATATCCCGGCGGACAGTATTCCGGTGGACAATATCCTGGCGGACAGTATTCCGGCGGACAGTATCCCGGTGGACAGTATCCCGGTGGACAGTACCCCGGCGCACATTATCCTGACCAACATTATCCTGGACAATATCCTTCCAATCCGTATGGTGGACAACAGTTTCCAGACGGCTATGGACCGTTGGGAACAGGCTTGGGTCACCCTGGCCTACCACCCACTGGCTTTGGTGGCAACTTTGGACCAGGTGGCTTTGGATACGATGAGAAATCCCCTGCTGTGGTCGAAGGCAAGAGTGCGAAGTCTGTGACCATTACTCCCACTTCAGTTAATGATAAGCTCAGCAAGAAGGCTTAAATCCCTTCCCCCCTCCACGCCTCATCTCATCTCATCTGATTTAGCTTAGTGTTAGTCTTTAGTATTTCAATCAGAGCTAGGAATAGGGATTTATATATTTTATTCGTTGAATTATACAGCATTGTGATATGTATTAAATGCTTTGGTTATAACTAAATTCCTTTGATTTTTTTTTCATATGCATTGAAAATAAGTTTAGTGATTTCACTAAATTTTAATGATAGTTTTAAATGAATCGAATTTTTGTTTAGTAGATTAAAAAATGTAATCCTATTACCAGCTCTGTATTATATACATATATGTTATGTTTATAAATACATGTCCTTGTTGATCTTTTTTATGGACACTCACCAATCGTTGTTATCACTATGATAGAGTAGAAAAGGGAGCCAGCAAAGGTCCATTGGGACTTGCGCACATCCTCGTCGCCATCCCAGCCATCGGCCTTGATGGCCGTGAGGATCTGTTTCTCAAAGTTGGCCAAATGTTTGCTCACATTCGCCATCCAATCGTTTTCCCTCAGCACCAACGCATCGTCCGAGAGCAGCCAGATGCGCTCGGTGAGATTGAAGCGCAGGTTCTGTATATCCCGTTTCACCTGAAGGATCATCAAAGGATTCCGTTAGCTGCTTTCATCCGGAATTGCTGGATTGCTATCTCACCTCGATCTCGTGGGGTCTTTCCAGGTGCTGGAACAAATAGGCGCCGCCCACACAGTAGGAGACGACGAGCAAGACGAGCAGCACGTGGGATACGATGCAGGTGATCACCTTCCAGGAGAAACAGATGGCGGCCACGCAGCGTCCGCGTTGCGGCTTCGCTGGCTCCAGCATGTGAGCCGGCAGAGATTGTGCCCGCCTGCCCGACATTGCCGCTCACTTCTTTGGCGATGCGTCTTAACGTGGCCAATTTCACGGCTCGCTGAACGTAAATTATGAAAGGGCAAAGTTGTGTGAAAGTAGTCGACTGTGAAATACCCTACACGTACTAGCAAATAAAGTACGTTATGTACAATAGTGTATACCCTTCTGTGTTACTTTTACAGGGCATCACTACAGTTGTATTTAGAATTCAGTTGTATATAATTTTACAGGATATTTCTGCCGTGTGTATACCCTCATGTGTTGCTTGCACAGGGCGTTTCTGGTGTTGTGTATAACCTATTTTGTTACCTTCACAGGGTATATTTACAGGTGGGAATCCCCAATCTCCCCCACACACAGAAATGTGCATTAAGATTTGTCTAAATATTTATTTAGTTGCCTCACTCGACAAGGTCGGGCATCTGGGCAGAGGCAGAGGGAGAGAGGGAGGCAGCATGACGCTGTGCTTTATGGAAACTATTTTCGGGGGAACATCATCCATCTCGTCAACGCCGACAGCGGGCGGACACAACACAACACACGGGCACACACACACACACCCACACCCACCACACTCCCCGCTTGAATCGCATCAAATTGAAAATTTTTACTTTTCATGTAGCTACACAGTCTAAATACTTCCCAGAATGGCAACGGACAACCAGAAATCTTATTATATATTCGTATATATACATTTTGTACAGAAGATGCTGCATAACATGATAAAGTAATTAGTATCTTTGATTTCATGTGATTCCTTAATGATCAATTAACTAGGAGCAATTTATGAACTGATTGCACATTGATGGCATCATTTACATTTATGATTCCCTCCCCGTCCGCTTTCCCGTCCCGTCGCGTACTTTGAATTGTTCAGAATTTCCAATTTTCAATTCATGCTGTGTTTCACTTTTCCGTTTTGTATTTTCCGACACGACGGAGCATCTACCGATCCCGACGACTCTCCAAATATTACTGAAACGCTTTTCAACCGATCTCTCGGATCGACCGATTTGCCGAGTGTTTTATTTTTGTTTTCTATGCTAAAGATTTTGGAATACTTTTTGTTTACTTTTTGGCATTTCACTTGTTCTCCCGAAACTCGAGAGATCCAAGTGAGCTCGACTGTTTTTCTTTCGATTCTTCCGATTGTAATATGTAATTTCGTTCGTTATATTTCCATCAATCAGAAGGCTTTCAAAATTGAGCATTATAATAGATTTTTATAACAATCTTCAAGTGTTTATTATCAAAGTCTGATAAGCTAATAACCATAACAATATTAGTAGCATATTTCAAACTAACGTTTCTTAGAGATAAGACCTGTTTCCGAGCTACTATATATAGATCAAACTTTAGCCTCAATCGACATTCAGTTGCCTGAATGATCCCTCCATGCCGAATAGATTCTCGAAATCAACGGGTTTGCCAGGTCGAAGGCTCTCATCAGTTCCATAGTTCTCCTCCTCCACCCAGTAATTCCTATAGGCCAATATGCGATCTTCCCATTCTTTGATTAGTGCCACATAGGAACCGTTTTCTCCGCCATATTCAATGGGCAAATACTTTTGGGGTATTTTCTCGTACATTGTCTCAAAATTGCTGCCGTGCACATGAAGCTGGAGGTGAATTGAGATGGTTTTAAAAAGTAAAATTATCTATGTCTGTATTATACTCACGCGACCCTGTTGCTTCTTGGACATCATGGGCTTGAACATATTGAAGACCTTATCAAATCCCGCCGGAGTGTTTATGAAGTGGGTGGCCTTAGTGCGTGTGGGAAGAGCCTCCTCCTGGAATACGGTCATCTTTTTGGCAAATGAGGGCGTCATCTGTGACAAGTGACCCATCTTGACGTCGGTTAGGTCCAGTATATGAATAGCCCCATTGATGATGGCATAATCATCCTCATTAAGCACTATTTGATTCATTAATCCCAGGGAACGGTTGATGTCTACGAAATTGTATTTATCTGGATCATAGGCGCCCATGCGAAGGATGGCTATACGTGGTCCATTGTCATGCAGTGGGCGTGGCAGAAAAACAGCAGTTCTGCAAAAGGTTTCAGTACAAGATCCAGATACTAATGGGAAGAGAGAAACTCACCCGAGGCGGAATAAAGTCAATAACTTATCGACATCGACGTTGCGACCAATAAAGTACTCCGGATACTTGGTGCGCAGTGTGTAGTATCGATCCAGCTTGGACTTGGCCCTCTCCAGGCTGTACTTGCAGCCCCTCAAATAGTTCACCAGGAACTGATCATTGGTGCGAGCCTTCAAATGGGGCTGTTGACTGATCCACAGTCGAAGTGCGGCAACGTCCTCATCGATCCTTTCCGGCTTCTCGTTCAACTCCTCGATCGCCGTCTTCTGCAGCTCCGGAGTAAGCGGACGAATGTCGGGCATGTTGACAAGGTCTGGTAGCCAGTTAACAACTGAAGACCTTCTTTGTTCCAGCTCGATCAATGGCCACGGTCGGAGTCTAACTTGATAAGATAACGACTGATAAAGACGGCAAGAGAGTCCGTAGAAGAGAGAGCGATAATGCAGTGCTAATTTTATTTTATTATAATTTATTGCTGTTCGATATGTTTACATGATTAGGATTCGGATTATTCTCTCCTCAGTCAATATCTAACATGCGGAATGATCCATCCAAGCCAAAGTGACTTGGAAAGTTTTGAGTATTTGCGTAATCTTCCCTTAGTTTCTCGTTGGCGCCAAAATGACGCGACTGCTCGAAGTAATCGCGATAGCTCAACATCTTCAGCTCCATCTGATCTATAATATCCTGGATGGTGCCCTTGGTGCCGCCGTATTCCTTTGGTAAATACTCTCGGCGAACGCGTTCAAAGATCGCTTCAGGATCGGAGCTAACAGAAACCTGTGAGCAGGATAATAACTCAATGATCTCTAGTGTATCTCTAAATGGTTTAACCTACCCGATTCTTGATCTTATCGGGAAAGAAGGAGCGTAGCGAATTGAAACCGCTCTCGAAAGATGAGGGCACATTTATGAAATGTATTCCCTTCTGCCTGGTGGGCATAGCCTCATCCGCGAAGGCCGAGAACCTGCTCAGTAATTGCGGCTGAAGGGCGAACAGATTGGCAGCCGTAATCCCAGTCATGTCCAGGAACTCAATGTAACCACTGACATTCGCGTTGTCGTCCTCCAGCATCATAATCTCGCCGAACATGGAGCCGACTCGTATTATATCCTGGAATTTGTACTTGGTCGTATCATAGGCACCAGCCCGAATTATGGTCACCGCCGGACCCGTATCATCCTCGTGCAATGGAATACGTAGGATAATGCTAAAAGGATTATTTTTCAATTGAGACTTTTACTAAGGCTATATGGTTGTCGAACCCCATGCGAATGATATCCAGGACCTGTGGATCGTCGGCTAGTCGATGCTCATTAAAGATCTCGGGAATGGCCGCCTGCAGAGTGTAGTATCGATCGATCTTGTGCTTGGCCTTCTCCAAGCTGAACTTGCTGCCCCTCAGGAAGCCCAAGAGGAACTGATCCGTGAGGCAGGAGCAAAGATGAGGTTGCTTTTGCAGCCAATCCCGCAGAGCAATGATGTCAGAGGATATCCGAGATGGCACCTCGTTCAGCTCCTCGATGGCTATGCGCTGAAGTCCTTCCCGCAAAGGACGAACACCCGAGGACACGCGGACGTTGCTCATTTTGGCTGGTGTTTAGATGCCGACTGGCGACTCGATTGCCCATAAATTGTTCACAATGCAATTTGAGCGGGTAATCAAATTCTGTGATAAGAAACTTTCTTCAAGTGATTACCCTAATCTGACAAGTGATTAACTCTTGATTATAGATAATAAAAATTAGAGCATTTAGTTACATTTTGTAGTATGCTAATTTAAATATAGTATCTTATGCCAACATATAAAATTATACATGAATTTAAAATCAAACACGTAACGAAACCACACTATGTACACAAGGGTTAACTGTAGCATGAACATATGAATGTTAAATAACAGGAGCAGCAAAATGCGTTAACAGCTGTTAGTGGTGAGCTTGATCTCGCAGGTGCTTTGCATGCTTATAAGCATCAATATAGGTATAAAGAGTTAAGTCAATATTAAAATATTAATATAAAGCATATTTTTATTTAATATTTACGCAATTGTGACTCGTTACATTAACATGCTTGTCCGCGCTAACAGAATCTATCGCACATCTCTAGCTTGCCGAGCAGCAACAACACTGTAAGTTAACAGCCGCACACTGTGAGTTAACAGCGCCTTTTAGCAGTCGCATTCTTAATACAAATAATAAATATAATATCAAAATTAAAGTGCTAATTTGGTTGAACTGCCAGCGCGCGTTATAAACTATATACATCATACTATAGTCGAATAAAAACACATGAATACTTGCTGAAACTAACGATTCTAAATCGCTTTCAAAACTGCACATTTTTGCGGCGTACATCGCACTGCAATTTCAACAAGGCTGCGGCATTTGGGTTTAATAAAAGGCTTAAATCAAAGTAAGTTGGGTGGAAAATGCAGAGAGAGGAACGGAGAGAGAGAGAAACGGAGGCAGCTGCAGTCGAATAAATGCCACCAAAAAGGGCGTTGTTATTGCCACATGCTAAGTCCGCGGCAGCAGCCGCAGCCGCAGCAGCAGCAGTGGGCAGAGCAGCCCGGGGGGTGGCAGTCGCCCAGTGGGTGGTTGGGTCATGCGACCCCCCTCAAGGGCACGTTAACACCGCTGCCAGGTGGCGTAAGTGGCCGCGAATTGAGTGCTTGAGTGTTTAAGCAATTTTTGTGAATTTCTAAACTTTAAGACTTATTTGCACTTTGCAGTGATTCATCAGAGCTCATCATTAAATCATTGACGTAATGTCTAATGTATTCAAATTAAACGGTGTGTGTTGTGCTTGCACCTAATTCCAGTTAACGTGCGTCAGATCAACCAAATAAAAGAGCCAAGATGCAAAACAATCCCAGTCCACAGTTACCTTGCAAGGGCATTTTAAAGACTTCGCGCAGCTTTGACAAGTCGGGTGCCAGGTGAGCGCAATCAACTTTGACCTTTTTGCGTTTAAAAAAACAAAGGGCTAACATCTGATTAAATCCGGCTGTGCAGTTTCCGTAAAAGTGCCAAGTTCGATGAGCTGAATGTGCTGCAAACGTTTCATCCGGCGGACAAGGACTACGGCCACATGAAAATCGATGAGCCAAAAACACCTTACAACTACTCGGAGCCTTTCAATGAAAACAAAGATGAGCTGGACACCGAGCTGCTGGTGGAGAAGTAACTATAGTAGATCCCACCTATCCTACTATCTAAATCTATTTATATTTGAAATACAGACTTCGCATTGCGGCCAGCTCACAACAGTCTTCCCAAAGCATTGATGATGAAGGTTCTTCCGGCGATGAACAGCCCATTAGCGAAGAGGAAAGACGTAAGCTAAATACGATATGGCCCAGGACATTAAACCTTTATTAACTTGGCCATATTTGTTGCAGAACGACGTCGGGAGTTCGAGCGGCGTCGCAAGGCGCATTATCGTGAATTCGAAGCGGTTAAATTGGCCCGCAAGCTAATAGAAGAGGAGGACGATGATGGGGATGATAACGATGGTGGTGCTGCCTCTGGGTCAGCCCAAGGCGCCGCCTCCAGTTCCAGCAGCTTCGCCAGCGGTTCGACAAAAAAGTCGAGTCCAAAAGCAACCACATCCGCGTCCACCAGTGCCACCAGTGCCACCAACAACAGCAATATGGACCTGGAGCCATCTCAGAACTAAAAGCAATGTGTAACTCAATATTTATACGGAGCTCGAACCGACGTTGTTTGTTGATGTTAATGTTGTACGCCAATTGCGGCTCATCCGAAACTTCATATATTGCTACTAAGTGCTACTAAGTGATGAATTGAATTTATTTATATTGATCTAGCGTATCAGCCGAGGTTCATATAAATATTTCAATTGGCAATTGTCGCAAAATGTGCTTTCCATCAAAGAAAAGTGAAGAAATAAATCTTCTATTGAATTGTAGTTGCAAGATGTTTTACAAAAATTCGCACATGATAAATAATATAAACAATTGGTAGCGTTACATGTAGTTAAATGTTTTTATCATTTTCCAATTGAATAACTTTATCTTAACTTAGACATTAATCATTCAAACTGATCCTATGTCCAACTCCAAGCGTAACGCATTAATTTGCATTTAATTTCAATAAGTGGAAATTTGATTTCTCAACACGAAACACACAAAAGTGCCACAAAAATAAAAAATAATATAAATATGATAATGATGATGATGATGAGGATGAGGATGCAGATGCAGATAATGAAGTAAGCCATGATGGAGGAAAAGCGCTTGAAAACTTGTTGTATTTGAAATTGATTTGGCCTTACTTTTAGTTATTTATTAAACCAACATGTACTATTATAATTACGACTTCGATCATTATTGTGAATTGTATAATAGTTCTTTTTTTAGCAAGGCAATACGAAAGATTCAATAAAGAGCAATGTGAAAACCTTTGTGAAAATCGAAACCCATCTGAAAGAAAGAAAACACAATCGTCGCTCTTCTCGTCGCGAGTATTCAAAAACTTGCCATTTATTTTAGTTTTCATTGTTCATTGTTTATAGTTATACAACAAATTGTATACATAGGGTAAATCCATTTCATAGTTCTGACATTGCTGGTCATTATTTTGTTTGGTTTTCTGATTTGTTACGTTTAGGTAAGTCTGAGTCTGAGAGAGTTTTGGGGTCATCGAAGCGACTCCCCAGGACGCGCACAGAACTTTGACCCCCTCCGCGTTCAGCAGGCAAAGGCATCCTCATATTATTGCCTGCCGGTGAGAAGGACGTTGATATGCGATCCTCGGGATATCGCTCCGAGACAGTTACAATTCTAGTGTACATTCTGA
This sequence comes from Drosophila rellima, assembly GCA_035043635.1. Taxonomy (NCBI): domain Eukaryota; kingdom Metazoa; phylum Arthropoda; class Insecta; order Diptera; family Drosophilidae; genus Drosophila; species Drosophila rellima. The sequence continues at coordinate 5,175,959 of JAWNMV010000146.1, read as the reverse complement.
CAATACGATCTCTCAATTTATCCATTCTCTTGATGGTGTATAACTCACTTAGCGGTTGATTGACATTTTTTTATAATATGCTCGTTAACAATAAATTCGTAAATATACAAACATGTCATATTGATATGTATGTATAGAATTCAACAAAATATAGACAAAAGCATGCAAACTCAAACTATTTTAACAATGAGACGCGTTTTGAGGAGCAGCGCCTAGAAACCTGCCTTGATCTGACCACGATTCCAGACTATATATGCGATATGATATTATCGATTCAATTTACAGTTATTTAATCACATCATATAGGCTAGAATCGCGGCTATATAGGCGTGTTTCTAGGCGAAACTGCCCGCACGGTCGTTATAAATTGTAAAACATTGCGATTAATATATAATAGTAATAGTAGATAGATATGTTAGTTCGTTTTTACAAATATAAAATAAGTGTAATAATAAAGCATAACAAAGTTTTTCATTTTTCATTTTCCATATCATATCCATTTCATTTGCTAGGTTTCGTTTCTAAAATATCATTAATTAGTATCAGCTTAACTATAATTATAATTGGCAAACATAAGGCATACTCCATGAGTATTTCTTTGTTTCTCTTTATGCATATGCTCCAATATATTTCGTATGCAGCATAGAAAAATAGAATCTTTAAACTTTATCATCATCATCATCATCATGGCGATATATGAACTGCAATCAGATGACTGAAGTATTGGGTATACTTCGTACCCTGATATTCGTTTCGTGTTGGCATAGTTATTATATAATTAATAATGATAGATAGAAAGATAGATACGTATATATATTGCTTTGTTAGTAACTTTCAAAATTAGTATAACAATATACATATACATAGTTCTGTTTTGTATAGTATATAGTTTCATTCGTTAGTGGTCGTTTTAGTAACATTTACATGATCGTTTTTAGTATTATACGAAGTGGGTTCCATTGATATATTTTCTTTATGTTGTTCTTCTCCTGAATTCCTTTCTTCTTTTGATCTGAACCTAACCGAACATGTGCTGAGTGCCTGGTGGCACCTTGTAGCTGGGATAAGTGCAGTTCAATTGGTTCTTGGCAAAGAAGGGGGTGTAGTCCTGTGGATCAATAAGCGAAAGAAATTGGATTAGAAAGAGAGAGAGGGAAAGAGAGAGAGAGAGAGAGGGAGGATCTACTTACACGATTGACTCTACGGGGACGACAGACGGGACCCAACGCCAACAGGCGACGTTCCTCGTTCTCACGCACAGCTGCCTCCTTGTACTCCTGCGGTGGCCATTTCAAATCTCCGCGCAATTTGCTGCCTCCTGCAGGAAATAAAGAATTATGGATGATCCACGGATCAAGTGGTCGATCGGTTGGTGACTCACCCTGATAGCTGACGGCGGCTGGCTGCGAAGTGTAGACTGGCGCAGGCGTCTGCGAGACGGGCGCCTCCTTGCGCAGGGTGATGATGCCAGGACTGGCGCCACGATAGCCTTGTTGCTGCTGCAGATCGGTCTGATCCTGCGAATATGGCAACTGGTGTTGCTGTTGCAGTTGCAGTTGCTGTGGCTGCGAATAAGAATTGTATTGTGGTTGAGCATAGTTAGCACCACCATTTTGCTGTGGATAATTTTGTGGCTGCTGCTGCTGCTGATAAGGCGACGTCTGATAAGGAGCCTGATATTGCTGTTGCACCTGAGCCGGAGCCTGAGGTGGCTGTTGCTGTTGGTGTTGCTGCTGTTGCCAGTGCTGTGGCGCTGGCTGCTGCTGTTGCTGGTAGTTGTCGTTAGATGGCGCTTGATATTGCTGCTATTGTAGATATAGTTGTTGTTGTTGTTGTTGTGGTGGTGGTGCAAGTGCAAGACATGCGAGTTTCAGGTTATAAATGTGGTGTTTGGGTGGTGCAGGTGCAACAGAGATAAACACATACAGAAAAGAGAAGACAATAGTACAGTTACAGTTACTGTTACAGGTACAGTCACAGTTGCAGGTATCAAATTTTAGTTAAGGACAAGGGTAGAAAAATAGTGGGGTAAGGGGATATGTAATTTAATCAATTAATCAATCGATTTGCATTAGCGTGTCGCAGTTTACAGCTGAAATTCGCATAGAATAAGCAGAGTAGAAGAGAGAGAGAGAGAGATAAAGAGAGAGCTGTGGTTAATGGCAACTAAATGTAGTAGCTACAATGTATGTAATTAATCGAGTATATAATGATATAAGCGTGTATATATAGCGCGAATTCTCATGCACTACGAATGGGGTACAAAATGGTACGCCAACTAACTAAAGGGTTAAGTTTAGACGTGTCACCTTTAACGTGAACTTGAAAATCAAAAGTCAAATAAGTGGAATAAAAATACTTATGACTAAGCAAGATTTGTGTTGATCCATTACAAAAGTTTATATCATGATAAGCCAAATCATGATAAGCTTAATCATGATAAGCCAAGTCATGATAAGTTAGATAATGACTTTAATTTTAATATTGCCTTACATATCTTGGATGTTATATTTTCTTAGTTGCCACTACTTAACAAGTTCACGTATTGCCACCGCGTGTAAACATGATTATCAACTAGTTAGTAGTGTGTATATTAATGCCTAGAAAGGGACTTTTCGCAAAGATTGTGTAGATAGACAGCTGCAGCAAAAGTTCTTGCGTCGGGCCAATGCCAATGCCAATGCCAAAGCCAGGCAATAAATCCATTTAGCCAAAAGGTACCTGATGTGGATATTGTTGTTGCTGCAGATGTTGTTGCTGCTGGTGGGAGGGATAGGCAGCTGCTGCTGCCGCAACACGACCAGCTGTGAAATCGCTGTGTGCCTTGGGCAAAGGAGCACCAATGTGTTTCCAGCCACCGCCCACATTGTCTACGGCATGAATGGGCTGTTGTTGTTGTTGTAGTTGTTGTTGTGGCTGTTGCTGCTGCTGCTGATAAGTTGGCTGATAATGCTGCTGCTGCTGCTGTGGGGCAGGGGCAGGTTCCCTCGATGGTTGCCTATTGAACTGCGCCTGTGTGTATTGGATGGGTTGTTGTGGATAGTTATAGTTATTAGCTGGGACTTGAGTGGCTGTTGCAGGTGCATCAGCAACAGTTGCTGCTGGCGCATAACCATTTGATGCATAGTTAGTGCTTGGACCATAAACATTTTGTGCAGCTTGTTGTTGCTGGTAGTGTTGCTGAGGTTGTTGTGGTTGTTGTTGTGGTTGTGATTGTTGCTGGGTTCGAGGCTGAACGTTGTTATAAATGGGACCCTGCAAGTTGGCAGTATGTTGTTTGTTAGGTGTGTGTGTCTTGGTGTATATATATACATATGTATGTATGTATGTATGTATGTGTTTGTGTGTGTGCCTCACCAGTTAACCCAATGACAGTTGCAGTTGCAGTTACAATTATATTTACAATTATCACACAAATAAAAAGTATTTACACAAATCTCAATCACGTTGAGCATTAACTAAACTAGATTTGATATGTACATTAAATTGCTTGCATGGCTGTTCTTGGTGGTTGTCACAATTACCTGTGGTGCTGCAGCATTGGCACTGGCCACAGCCGTGGCCTGTGGATAGTAACCACCGCTGCCAGGTGCCGGACTCTGTTGAGGTTGCGGCGTGAACTCACGCACGATGCGCTCCTCGGAGGCTGGTGGCCAGGCGACTCGCTTGTATCCTGCAGGAGAGAAAGAGGCAGAGAGAAAGGAAGAGCGAGAGAGAATGCATTAATAACTGTAGATGTGGGTGTATTAAGACATTCAACAAAATGCGGCCAACACGCGCACAGACGTGGGCGTCTTTTAGCCTTGATTGCACACTCACAAAGAACGACAGCCAAATAAAAGAAGAGGGGGACAGAGAGAGAGAGAGGGGGGAGTGGGCTAGAGTGAGAGACAGGAAGAGACACTCACAGTGCAAGACAAACAATTTGAATTGGATTCAAACCAATTAAAAGTGTACAATATACAATTGAAATAAGCATCTCAACAACGACAACAACGACAACAACTCGAGTGAGTTTTGCTTTCGTGTCGCGTTGTTCGTGTTGCAAATCATATCCTACGCTGCTGTCATTGTCATTGGTCTAAATTTAGACGGTCGATTCACAGAAACCAAGAATTTGCAACAACAACTGTAGCAACAGCAATGATGACAGCATTGAGACATTGCTCATACGCTCAAAAAAACAAAAAAAAAAGAAAGAAAAACATTTGACAAGTTTCAGTTGTGGGTGCTGTTCATGCAACATGTTGCCTGTTGCACTCGCGACGGTTGCCAGTTGAATGATGAATGAAATTGCAGCTGCAACAGTTGCTCTCGTTCGCTGCATTTGGCCTTGAGATTCTATTGCAATTCATTTCAATTTTATACTAAATGTTTACCCTCCAGATTCTTGTAGTTCTCGTTAATGACTCTCCACTGTGCGCCCATCTTGTTGCTGTTGCTGTTGTTGTGGTTGTTGTTGCTGTTTTTCTTTTCGCTTTTCACGTATTTTTCTATTAATTTTCTTTTATATGTTGCGTCGCGTTTGTTGGCAACGTTTATTTATGATCGAGCGGCGCGTAAAAATAAAAATGATATTTCTTTTTCTTAATATGTTTTTATTATTTTGTTGTTGCTTTTTTTCCTTGCGCGTATAAAATAACAAGAGGCGCGTGTGTGTGGGTGGGTGTATCGGGATCTTTGTATGTGTGTGCGAGTTTTCACACACAATTCCAATGATGATTTGATGATATTCGGTTCGTTATGTAATGCAAAATTAATTAATTGATACGCTCAATTATTGAAGGTTGATCGCAATTTGCGTTGGAACACCACAAACAAAATTATCGTTGAGGGTAAAATTATATGAACATTAATTGTTGGCAACTAATTTTGCTGGCGCGCGTTTCGTTATGGTTATTTATTTAGATTTCGATATTTTGAGAAATTCTTTTTATTTATTTTAATTTTTGTTGATAGAGACAAATAATTTGTTAGATCAATTTGTATTTCGCAATTAAATATGTATTATTCTAGCTATTTCTAATTCGAATTTCGTTCTTCGTTCGCGTTGGCCGCGCGATATGTTTGCCTTCGATGTATGCTACTAAGTGAAAAGCCAGCGGATTGCTGAGGAAATTCGACCGATTCGAAAAGCCAAGCCGCATTGGTGTGGGTCAAAGAAGTGTTCATATATGTATACAGATACGAGTGTGCATATGTATGTGTGCATGCGAGTATATCTATCTGGCTATCCATCACAGATTCCTTTTCTCTCTCGGTGTGAGTTTCTGTTTCTGTTTCTGTTTTTCGCACAAGAAAATTACTTGTGGTCTATGGTGAAAATGGCAACGCGCGCTAAATACGTGAAAAATTCAATTGCTGTTAATGATGCTCGATCTGAGAGCAGACACATCTGCACTATCCTCGGTCGGCGTCGCAGTCGACAGACAGACGAAGCATCTGCATTGTTTACACCTTCGATTTTTGATTTGTGCCGCACCTTGAAATGCTGCACGGTCCAAGGGTGTGTCGAACAAACAAATATATATAGATATAGATACAGATATAGGTAGCGAAAGATACAGATACAGATACTTATATGCAGTATATGTTTTGCATATTCTCTGTGTTTATTATTATATAAATCGCTTAGCAATACGAGACACACATTATAGATGCTGAATCTATAGATCGTATCGTACTTGGCATAATGGTTAATATTTTCTTGTTGCCTGGGCAGATCGCTGGCAAATCAAGTGGGCGTTTTTCCCCATCTATCATCGACCGTGTGCATAGCTCATCTTGAGGGTATTCCGGGGTAAAGACTGACTAAACAGTGGCTAAATTTAAACGTCTGTCACATTTCGGCCAACAATGAGCAAATAAGCAAAACAAATCTGTTTTTAAACGGATTCGCACAGGTGTATGACACAATGTTGGCTCATTAAAATTATTAGCAATCTTGTAAAAATATCATAAGCACGTATACTATATAGGCGTATAGACGATCTACAAAGTACGAGTAGCATTAATTATAATATAAACAAATTGCTAACTATTCGCTTGTTAAACATACAACAAATATGTTATACTGTCTGCCAAGGATCACAGATAAAACAATATCGCAACTAGACAGATAAATAGTACTATTATTCGCAGATAAGAAAACACTTGGGTTAATTAGGGACTTAATCGGAGACCTTGCATAAAACTCTGACGCATTCAGATGCCTTGTGATATTTCCCTTTTTGTGGTCTTATGATCTTCCCCTTGAAAACACCTGGCTATATCTCTAACAATATTATATATTATTTAAATTGTTTTCTGTTTTGCTAATTTCATAATTATCTATATTCTATTATCTGTATTCTTCAAAATGTTGTGTATTTATCTTTTATGTCAGTTTCATAACACTGAGTATCATAACTTATTATGAAAAATATCTTTGGCTAGAATTGCCCTCGTTATATTCGGAAAATATCATAGGTAATTTTTATAGAGCTATAATAAATTTCAGATTTCGAAAAATGAGGTTACAATCGAAATGTTTAAATGCTGAGTAAAACAACTAGAAATGGGTAAAGTTATGAGTGAGTTATACGAATCAAATTCCACAAGTAAAAGAAATTTAGATTAACTTAGAGATCGCACAATAACCAAATAAACCCTTTAGATGGAAGTTGGGCTAATTTTAAAGTTCTAGACATAAATGTGATCGGTTGAAAACTGAGAATAAGATAAGTTTCCTTATATATCACTAAGTTGGATGAAAGATACGATTAATAGTTGATTCAGATCTGTGTCTTTATCGTTGGATTAAAATCACATGAGGAGAACAACACTTTGGAGGACACGAACTGCAGTGGGATCAAGCCACAAATAGTCACAGTAACAGTCACAGTCACAGTCACAGGATTTGCACGCACCTTCAATGCCTATATAGGGGCGTGGCGATACGTTATCGAAGGATCGATTGAAGTTGAACTCTCGCGCTGGCTGAGGCGACTCCTCGCTGGCCGCGATCGATTGGAACTCGGCCTGAGGCCCGACGCCGTGTTGCATGAGGAACTCAAAGGGCGGCGGCTGCGAGTTGCAGCGGGGCGTGGCAGGAGGCGTGGCGGCCAACAGGGAGGAGGAGGCGGACATGGAGAGCTGCAGCGGTTCGGTGGCGGTGCGCACAAGGAGCCCAATGTTGTGACCCTCCAGTTGCGGGACATGCGTGAACTTGGCCTCCAAGGGAGTCGGATTGGGAGTGGGCGTGGCTCTGGGCTGCACTGCATTGAGGCCAAAGGGCGAGCTGCAACGTTGCGCGGTGTCAATCAAGGGCGCAGGATATTTGCGCAGGGCCAAAGGACTTGGTGAACGACTCAGCTGCCACTCCTTGGAGTCTGTGGCGAGTGCTAAAGCAACAGGAGGAGCAGGAGGCGGAGGAGGCGAAGGATTAGGAAGTGGAGCTGCTGTTGTGGTCACAATCTCAACAACGCTGCGTTGACGTTGCAACTGTTGCTGCTGTTGCTGCTGTTGCTGTTGTTGCTGTTGCTGTGTGTCCTCCCAGGAGATCTGTCGGGACACGTAGGGACTGCGTATCTCGTAGGTGGATTTGTAATTGGCCAGCGGTTCATTCTGCAGATTGTCGAAGCGCCACTGATCCGCCTTGTTGAGTTTGCCCCAACCGCGTGGCGACTCGCGACACTCACCACAAACGGCGCACCAGCTGCCCAGGATGTCAGCGGCGGGGATGTCGTGATGACAGCTGGATGTGACCGTTGCATCCTGCTCCTGATGCTGCTCCTGCTGCTCGCTCTGCTGCTCGCTCTGCTTCTCCATCTGCAGTTGTTGTTCCTGCTCCTTTTCCTGCTGTGTTTGTTGCTCCTTTTCGTTTTGGCATTCCCTGTCTTTCTGCTCCTGCCGCTCCTTTCTGGCCTTGTCATCCAGAGCTTCCCCTTCCTTTTCATGCAGTTGCCTGTGCTCATCCTTTGCCTCTTCCTCACTTTTGGCACTTTGTTCCTCGTTCGATTTCGTGGCAGTTTCCTTGCCCGTAGACAGCTGCTCGTAGTTGGCAATTACGTCCGAGACATGTCGGTAGTCCAAGCTGAAGTCCTTGTTCGCAGCATCTTCATCCTGCTCCGCCTCCTCCTCTGCCTCCTCCGCCTGGATGACTACGTGCTCTGCCTGCCCCGCAGTCGGCGTCGTCTTGTGCTCCACGTGCAGCAGCAAAGCGCGTTCGTCGCTGTCCAGGGCAATGGCAATCTTGTGCAGATCCTCCAGAGCACGCTCCACAATCGGCACGTTCTCGGCGGGCATCTCTGGCTCCAAGGACGCCTCGGGCATGTCCTGCTCCTTCGGCTGCAATTGAATGCCAGCTGCGCGGCAATAAATCTGTCTCAAGATGGCTTGCAGCGGACTCTCCACGGCGAGGATTGGGGACTGGCGTGAGGCAAACATGTCCCAGGTTTCGCTGTGAGTTGGAGCTGCTGCTGGTTGTGGTGGCTTTGGCGGCTCTGGTGGCGTGGGCTTGGGCGGTGTGGGCGTGGCATGGACGGTGCGCTGCAGCGCCGTCTTGGCGTTCTCCATGTGGGCATCGATCTGACGCAGATGCTCCGTGATGGACTGCTGGATGTGCGCGTACTTTGCCTCCAGCTGGGAGATCTCCAGATGCGCCTCGTGCTGTGCGGCCAATGCGGATGGCGTCTCCGAGTCGCCGCTGTAGACGACGCCCTGGCGACGCGTTGTCCTGTCCTCCGACTGCCTGGACTCCCGGGACTTGCCGCGCAGCCGGAACGGCGGTGGTGGTGGCGGTGGCAGTGGCGGTGGTGTCGGAATACAGCTGCTGCCCGCTGTGGAAACCGTCGCCTGTCGTTTCATTTTGGGGCCACTGTCCTGGCGCTGCAACTTGATGCCACTGGTGGCACTCACATAAGTGGGAGCTGGAGGCAGCGTATCATTATCTGTGTTCGCAGGCGGCGTCATGCTGCACGTTGGCTGATCCTGCTGATCCTGCCGCAAATAGTGGCAGGCGTCGTCGTAGATCTGCTGCACGCGCGCCTCTAGCTGGCCAGGATCGGCTGCAGTCGACGGCTCAACGCTGACTGTGATGGGTATAATGCGCTCAGACTCTGCCAGCTGCTCACTCGGAGCAGCAGATGGAGCAGGAGCAGAGGGAGACGCTGTGGCCAGGGCCAACGCCATCTGCTGCTGCTGCTTAAGTGCCAGGCTGTCAATTACCGTGGAGACGATTCTTGGCAAGCTACCCGATGTCGATGTCGGCTTGGTCATCTTGGTCAAATTGGCGGCAGCTGTGGCTGCCCTTCCACCGCTGACTGGCGGTGCTGGCAGCGGCAATGTCTCCAAATCGATGTCACCACTGGGATTGGCCTTGGGCTCCTCCTCGCTGTCCCCGTCGTTGGCGGTGTCTTCAGTGTCGTAGCTGATTTTCAGCTCGGTGGCCAGCTTAATGCTGCGTCGCTGCACTTTCTGAGTGCCACTCCCACTTTGGGTCACACTCCCACATCCACTCCCACTCCCACTCCCTGTGGCATTTCCATTCCTTGGTTTGAGTGGCGGCAGCTCCTGGGCTCCGCCCATGGCCACCGCTCGCTTGCGAGCTCGTCCGCGATCCAGGGAATACGACTGACGCTTCAGTCGTGGGCGGTAGGGCGTGCTTGACCTCAGAGTGGGCGTGGCCGGACGCTTGTGGGTCAGCTGTTCATAGTACTCGCACTTGGGTGCCACCAGACCAATGTCCGCATCCGCCGCTTTGGTTTCGGGTGCGGAGAAGCCTTTGGCTTGGGGTGTGAAGCATTTGTGCTCCTCCTTAAAGTTAATTGATGTGTTCTCGATTTTCAGGGGAGTATGAGAACGTGGTTGTTGTTGGGGTTGTGGTTGCTGCAGTCTCTGATCCCGCAGCTCTCGCGCTGTCGGCTCCACAATTCGCGTCGGGCTGTTGAATTTCTCACGCAACGCCTCGATACTGTGCGTCGGCGAGGGCGTGACGGAGGCGTGGGCGGGCGTCACTTCCGCTTCCGGTTCGACAGGCGGCCAGCTGTGATCCCGCCGGAGCAGCTGATGGCGCCGTGTGGACATGCGGTTAATCCGCATTACCGTATCCCTGTCGATGACCACATCGTGCTGATGGCTCAGATACTGTGTCTTGATCCGATCCAGCAGCTGCTGATGCAGCGCGTGATGCGGCACCTCGGCTGGCACCTCCCCAATCCCGTCCCTTTGGCGACTGCGACTCTGCCGTGGATGTGGCAAAAAGTCGCCTGGCAATTCGATTCGATTCGATTGGAGGGTCAAGGGTCAAGGGTCGGGTTAAAGCAATTAATATTCATTTCAGCGCATTAACAAACACTTAACTGTTCGAGCACGATGAAGGGGAGGCGTAGTTGTGGGCGTGGCTTGTTTGTTGTTGAATGCCTTACACGGTTTATCTTTGTTGCTGTTGTTTGTGTGTGAGTGGCAACAGATACACACCGAATACATATAAAACATAAAAATTAATTGGATATTTTCACCTACCGCAATTGACTTGTTTCTCCTCCTCCTCAACGGCCCGTAGGACGGCCGACATGGCCAAGTTCAATGGCTTTGTGATTTGTTCGTCGACTTCGATCCTGCAAATGTGTTTTAAACGACAATAAATATTTTTAATTATTTCAACAAGAGAATAATTAATAACTAAAGTCTGTAAATCTGCCATACAAACATATTGACAAGATAATTGCTCAAGACCCCCAACTAAAGGTGATGCTCAGCAGATACTTGCAAAAAACTATGTCGAATCTATAATAAATTTCTTTAAATTAAACATAAACAGCTTCCAGCTGGTACTTGGCAACGTCAAGTACCCGTCTCCTCTATAAGTGGCATCAATATGTGTTTTCCAATATAAGTAAAAAGTAAAAATATTTATGTCAATGTCTAAAAATAGATTTCGAGTGTTGCTGTCATTACAGTTGTCGAGTCACTGCCTTACAGTTTGAGTGCTACAGTATAACTGCTTTCGTTTAAACTGCTTTCTATCGCTTGCACTGCTTGCTTGCGCGACTGTGCCAGCTGTATACAAAAATAGATTGCTTTCACGATCTGGCAACAACTTAACTGCACAGTTAGACGAGTCATTTCAACATGACCGTGTGGCCTAATGGATAAGGCGTCGGACTTCGGATCCGAAGATTGCAGGTTCGAGTCCTGTCACGGTCGACGATAAATTACTTTTTTAATTTCTTTTTGATATTTTGGAAATTTGTTTGCCCCATGGGATATTTTTTTTGCACGTGTACTATATATAATTATATAATATGTATATATTTAGCTTAAAACTGAGTGTAGACTTGAGCATAAATTAAGGTGGTAGCTGGGAAAATGTCTAGTCTTCCCTCTCTCTCTTCGGCTACTGAGAGCGGCCCACACTGATCGAAAAGCCTTGAGCTAGCGAAATTAATCTGGAGTGACAAGTCTATGGCATTGGCAAGCGATATAAAAGCCAATGCTACCGAGTGCCGTTAAAACACATCCTGTGTGGCATCTAACCGGGCACAGTATCCACACCTGTTTCTTTGCTCTCGCACACACGGATAACGGGTTACGGGTAACGGGCAACTGGAAACGGGCAACTGGTAACGGGCAACTCACAATGTCGAAACCCAAACAAATACAGCTGCCGCTGGTCTTGTTGTCGCTGTCGCTGCTCTTGCTGTTGATGGCAGTTAACAGCGCAAAGGCCGTACCGACTCTACAGGCGTGTGGTTCAGGCCTGAACGAGGCTCTTTTCGCATTCTGCAAGGGCGAATTCGCTGGAGTTATTGCACACAAACGTGCCTCACGTGAGTCCGACTATCTGAGATACTGCATTTGTATCTCAGCAATTGTGTATCTTCCCTGTACTCGTTTACTGTGACTGCAACAATTTTTGGACTGCGGATAAGAAAATTGACATTCCCCTATTTCCGCATTGCAGTGGATATCTTCGACTATGTGGAACAGCAGAACGGCCTGGACAATGTGGTTGAGACCGATGTCACCCCTTGGCAGCATGAACTGCGTTCCATTCTGGCAACCCGACGACTGAATCGCGGCATTGTCGATGAATGTTGCCTTAAGCCCTGTAAATTTGAGGAAATTAAATCCTACTGCCTGAACTAAGAGCTGACTGAGATCTTGAAATCAGACATTGAGCAGATTCCAAAGATATTTAAATCCATTCCTTATACGAGTACATACGCATACTACAATTATCTTATTAAAGCACTTGAACAATAATAATCAGTTCATTTAACGTTTATTCGCGGATATCTCCGAACGTCTTCTTGTTGCAATTGGATCAAATAAAAAAGCATCTGACTGTGTGTTCAAATACACCGAGATAAGAGTGCTTTCATTTAAGAGAAAAGCTAACAAATTTAAAAAAAAAATGAAGATAAGTCCGAGTAGGTCATATTCATGAAATTCCTGAAGAATGTTTACCTATTTCAAAAGCAACTTTGATTAGAGTTCGCTTTAGCCGTGCTTCACTGTAGTTGTTGCTACCTATGAGTCACAACTTGCAATGGCAGCCAGTCAAAAGATGCATCACAACTTTTGGCTAGGCGCCTGCATTGTGTTTGTTGACATTGTTGTTGTTGCTGTTGTTGTTGCAGCGAGTTTCCCTCCCCCTCCCCGCCCTGTTCAGCCCGCTGACCACTGAGTCGTCTAGTAAAATAGTATGGCAAGTGCGTGTGACTCATCGATCGTTTGAGAATTGTTTAGCACTTATATAAACTATGCAGAAAGTATCTCACAGATGCGATGCGATGCGAGAACACATTATTAACGTACATTGTGAAAGGCCGCTGGAGATTGTTGGCAAGTTTGGTCTTGGTCGACTTGGCCAAAAACAGCTCAAACTTTTCGGCTTCAATTGTGTGTGCACACGCGAACGTGAACGTGAACGCGTTTCGTGAGAGTTTTTGGCGATGCTGATGCTGATGCTGATGCCTGGGAGCGTTTTGTAATTAAATTGTTGGATACTTTTCGGTACTAAGTACTTATTTGCTGTTGCACACGTTTTGTCGCACGCATAGACACCGAATAACTGAAAAGCTACTTAAAGTTTGTCTATCTGCCACCACGGGTGCGAGTGTGGCGCAGTTTAGGCCGGTTTATTCAAACAACAATTGCTAACAACAATGCCAGAGATAATGTTGTTGTCGCTGACGACGACGACGACGACAACAGCAGCAGCAGCAGTAGCTACAAATAAATTTTCAAGTCCAAAAGCATCTTAAAGATACGCGCTGCCTGTTGCTGCTGCTGCTATTGTTGTTGTTGCTGCTGTTGTTGCTGTTGTTGCTGCTGTTGTTGCTGCTTCTACTTATGTGTAGCATTTGGTAATTACAATTAAAAGTCAAGCGATTTTAATTGCGCTCTTTGTGTGCGAATGTGTGTGAGAGACACAAATTGAAAGCAACTGCAACTACAAATCGCCAACAGTTGTCGCTGTCGGCGTTGCTGCTGCTGCTGGCGATGATGCTGTTGTTGCTGCTGGCGTTGGCGTTGCCGTTGCGCTGCACTGCACAAAATGCGCTTTACAGTTTGCGCTATATCATCCACTATATAAATGTACATATATATGTATATCTATCTATCTATATATATTAATGCACATATATACTATGTATATTAATGTCTTTTCATGTGCACCTGTGCAGGCAGCCACCAGGTTGCCAGTTGCCAGTTGCCAGCAGGCAGTAGATACAAGATATTCTATCTAGGTAGATGTAGATTCACTTCATTTTTTTTTATTTATTTTTTATAATAGGGATTGGAGGCTAACTAATGCTGACTTTTGCCTTTGAGACTTTAGCACACTCTTTTTTTCTTTTGTATGGGAATTGTTGTTGTTGTTGTTGTTGTTTTTGGTCTGTGTGCCCTTTCATCTTTCACTTTCACGCAGTTCTATGAAATTATGCATTTAAATGTATAATCATTTCATTTGACTTACCCGTCGGCCCCGAAGGCCTTCAGCTCCCGATTCAGCGTGGCCTTTACGTTCTCCTGGGAGTAGAGGCCCATGGGTGAATTGAATTGCTTGTGCACAAGTTTACGTTGTGTGGCAGCCATTATGTTGTTGTTGTTGTTGTTGTTGTTGCTCTTGTTGCTGTTGCCTTTGCAATTTGTTGTTCGTGTTGTTTGGCTTGTCTTCAATGGAGGCTCTGCTTGTACGTTAGCTGCCTTTTGCTTTGGCTTTAGCTTTAGCTTTTACTTGTTTGCCCACTTGATTTCTTCCTCTCTCTCAGCTTCTATTGCTGTCTCTTTCTGCTTGGCTTGTCTTCGAAAACTTTTAAATTATTGTTGATAAAAAATATTTTAAAATTTCGTTTGTGACCGTTCTGTTCTGTTTGCCTCTCTACAATCTACAAGCTACAGTCTACAGTCTAGGCTGCTTATCGACTTAACAAGTGGCTTTACAACAGTTGTTGTTACTCTTATTATTGTTGTTGTTGTAGCCGTTGTAAATAATTCTAAATTTTACACAATTCGCCCAGCTTCAGTTGCGTTAATCTGCAAATACGCTTGCTACTAAGTAAATAGCTTAATTTAAATCGTTAATCGTAGTTCGTTGTTCGTTCTGCAATTAAAATCAATGAAATCGAAAATCCTTTAATTAAATAAATTGTTTAAACATTTGCTTATATGTATGTGTGTACATTAATGTCAATGATGAATTACTTATACATGTGTATACACATATATTTATTTGATTGTCATATTTAATATGGCGGGTCTGCCTGCATTTAACGAAAAGGTTCATTTCCGGCCCATCAGCTTCCGTTTAAATTTCGCGTGTGTGTGTGTGTGTTTGTGTTTTTTAAAAATTAAAATTTAAAATTGAAATATTCATGTCATCTGCAACATGCACAAGTTAAACAACGTATGAATCCCCGTTGACAACTTAATCCCTTATTACGCATACTTATTATTTTTCCTCAAAAATGTATTATTATGCCTCAAGAGTTGATTGTTGTTATGATTTCATATTCATAACGAATGCGAGTAACTTTGTGTGTTTATACATCTGTTTGTGTGGAGTAGAGTAAACGTCTTTAGGCTTATAAACAAATTAATTGCCATTGAAGTTTACTCATTTGTTATGCATAATTCTTCATTTCATAAGCCCATTTCCACTCGCTTCTCATATTTATCTACTCGGCTTTTTTTGTTGTGCTAATTCGACTATAATAATTGGATTGTGATCAATTCAATTAATAAAACACAAATAAAACACAAAGGTAAATCATGAAAATCCACCTTTACTTTAATTATTTATAAATTACAAAGAACAAGAGACAAACATATTGGAACAATGCTTCAATGTCAGTAAACTGTATACATATGTATATTTATATAGAGAATTTCAATATAAAAACTTTCCAAATATCTTCATATCTATATATAGATACTAATTGGAAGCCTTGCCTCTCTCGGGTCTATCTAGAGAATCTACATTTTCTACAGATACATTTAAATATATGTATGATTTTAAAAAGTTTCTTTGTATGGGCACCAATCTGTTGTACTTATTTTATTGCACATAATAATACTATATGTATAATTAAAGTGTTTTTGTGCCTGTTGCTTTACAGCTGTTGCAAACAAATTACAAAATACTTTGATATTTTTCAGTCGTGTTTTTCCAATGACTAGAGAGACACTCACTACTGTCACATTTAAAAATGTATCTTAAACTAATTTGAGCAGCACTTTTTGGCCAGACGAAATATTATTATTTTTATATGTTAAAATTTTGTATTTATTTTTTTTCCTTGTTAAAAATAGACACAACAACACTTTCTTATTGAAAATATGCTCAGTTTTGCTATTCTAATATTTTCCACACACCAAAGCACACATTTTAAATTCTCATTTCTCATTTCTTTCGTTTCAGTTTTTCTCATCTTTTCATGTTGAAGCGAATTCCCGCCTTCTGTGTCACCTCAAATAAAATTAGCAACTTTAAGCAAATGGTATTATACAGATTTGCGTCATTTCTACTTTTCGTCCATCCGTCCGTCCGTCCGTCCGTCTGTATCACTATTTTTCCGTCTGTTTGTCTGTCCAACTGTCAGTGCTCTTCTGTGTGTAGGTCAGCAGACTGTTAACACACACAAGTAATTCCACTTCTAATATTCTTTTATGTTGCTGCAATGCAAATTTCATGCAGCTCAAATTTAAATTATACAAAAAATACATGTTGCAATTGCAAAATAGATGGTGCTCAGAGTCAGTTTGATTTACTGGAAAATAAATTCTTGAGGTATATTTAATATCTAATATCTAAACATTTTCTATATAATGTTGAATAACATTGCTCTCAATGCTGACAGTAGCATTTGCTCTCACGCTGTTAGTTTTCTCTCCAGCTATGTTAGGCGCTATCTGTGGTTGACATAATTATGTACAGATCGACTGTAAAGCTGATTAGCAATGAAATAAAATAGATATTTAACTGTAGGGCCATCAATATCATTTAATTGTTATTTGCTCCTTCAACTACTTGTATTTATTGTCTTTATGCTACGTTTTCATTAAAGAAAAGAAATATATTTTTACAAAAATTGCAACATTCCTTGTGCATGCCCCCATTGAGGGCACAACAATAACAGAACCTGACAGCAGAATGCAATAAAATGTTTAGTTCTGACTCGGACACTTGAGTGCACTTCACATATGTGAGTGTGTGTGTGTGTGCGAGTGGATGTATACATATGTGTGTGTGTGTATATTATGTGTGCTCGTTGATTCGCAATTTGTGCGTTTTAATTGAGCTGAACGCAGCTGTGGCCTGCAGCTGTTCAAATGCTCAACTTATGAGGTATTTGCATTCAATTGGGTTGCGCCCAAAAGCAGGCAACACTTTTTGCCGCTGGCTGTGAAAATTAATCAGAATTTAATAAAATATTATGAAGCAGCTCGACTACTGCCACACAATGTAGTTATTTGTGTGTGCGTTTGTGTGTGTGTGTGTTTGCTTGCCACTTGATGTTCCAATTAAAGTTTTACACACTTGCACACTCACACACACACACACGCTTTGCAGGTGTACTTAGTATGGCATTAAAGTGTGCATGAATTGTGCGAGAATTCGCATAAAAAATGCGGGCACAAAAGGTAAGAAAAATAATGTTTTCAACAACTTTTTTAGTTCGTTTTGAGTATGCGAAGTAGCGAGTGGGCGTGCCCGCCCACATAAAGACAATACACACACAGCTGTATGTGGGCGTGTGTGTGTGTGTGTGAGAGACTATTTTTGCTGAGCATTGATTCCCTGACGCAGCTATAGAAACAATATATTCGTGGCATGCATCGAAATCAGGTGCAAATATTGTTGCATTTGCATTGGAACGCAACAAAATCAACTGAGATCTGTGTATCTATGGCTAACGGTGCACCTATCAGCATGAGTATCTGTATCCGTATCTGCATCTGTATTCGTATTTGTATCTTTTTGTGTGTGTCTGCTCGCTAAATGCTTGCCTGGCATTTCGGGGAAGCTCTGTTTAATTTAATTATTAGCTGGCAGCTGTTGCCGCGTTTTGTTGCTGCTTTATTCGTAGTTGGCTTTGTTTTTAGTTGAATTGCTTAAATATTTCATGGCACATATCATTTGTTTATAGCCGTATTTTCACGCTCTCGCAGATGCTGTTAAAATTGTTAAGTTTCTGATGGTGTGTGTGTGTGTGTAGGGGGTGTTTGTGTGTATGTAGTTTGAACTTACCGTCTGTTGCAATTTGGCGCTGCTTAATCCAAATATAATGCCGCCAAATTGCCAAAGTTCGTCGTCGTGTCGTGTCGTGTTCTGGGTCTTGGTCTGGAATCACGATCGTGTCACGACTTTGCCTTCACCTTTCGCCAGCTGCACTTGCACTTGCCATTGCATTTATTATGGCCAAATATGAACACGCAAGTGCAGTTATCGAATAGAAACTGGAGCAACAGACTCCGAATACATTTGCGGCTTTTCTTTTATATTTTCTTCATTCTATTTATTTTTTTGTTTTTTTTGGGACGAACGGGAGCAGACCCGTATCCGGCCACGTTATCTTCCGCGGCCGTTACGGCCAACCGGCGTTTTGTAAGCGCACCATAAACGAACTGAACTGAACTGAACAACACGGCGCCGAACTCAACTCAACTGACGGCGGATGGCTGAAACGGCTGATACGGCCGATACGGCTGCTAGCTGGTGGCCATTGCCTGGTGGCTGCCTCAGCCGCAGTGGCAGCAGCAGCAACATCCACAACGGCCACAACGATAGCCAAAAGGAAAAGCCAAAAGTGAAACACTTTACGCAATGATCACGCGTTTCGCTTTTCGTTTTTCATCATTCTACGGTTTCACATCCTAAGCAGCTGAATAAATATGTGCCTGTATCGCCTGTGCGTGTCTGTTTGTGTATTAGTGCATATCGTAATGAAAAGCGCACAGTGGCGTCCATGAATAAAGTGCATGCTCACAGCTACTCACAGCGGATGCAGAGAACTAACAAGTAAAGCGAATGCATTTTAAAAGTAATTCTTCAAATCAAACAAAGCATTTTCCAAATTTTCATACTGCAGGGTTTTATTCAACTTATTTAAGATTCTGCTGCGCGCCCTAAAGTATGCTAAGTATTTTGGTAATCTGGAATTGGTATGGTCACTCTAAAATTAAAGAGCAATATTCTAATTTGATAATTTTCAATGCTGAAACTGAAGAGTATTATTCTGAAATATGCTTTACTGTAGAAGCTTTTCTTATAAAATGAAGCTATGACGTATGAAATTTTCTCAATAAATTTGATGTATTAAAAATATTTCTTTTCATTAAAGCTTTCTCTTTAAATTGTTCAAAATTTATCTTTAGCTTTAAATTTTGTTTATTGCTCAATAAAAAATAGAACGGCCAATTAATTAGCTTGGAAAAATAATGAAATTGGCAGAGTGTCAAAAGAGTAAATAAGTAAATAAGAGACTGATGAATGCTTCTAGATACCAAGTAAAATAGCTAGTTTCTGACTCAATTCTTGGCTAAGATATGTGCATATCTACGGATGAAAAGCTTAACAAGTCAAGTGACTGATTCATCTATGACTCGTATCTTAATTGAGTAATTGCAAGCAGTGACAACTTGAAGAGACCACGACTGTAACATGGCTACAAATCACACACAACCGCACACAAAACACATAGATATTTTTGCCACTCTCTGTCCAAAGAATAAGACAACAACAACAACAATAACAAGAAGACTAAGAACAACAGTATTCGAAACACCCAAAGTAGTTTTCGTGAATATTTCACAAATAAATAATCAAAATAAGAATAAGAGCGCTCAAATGAAATATGAAAGAAAAATATATGCTTGAAATAAGATGGACCTCAGGCAGCGACACTACACTGCATTCAGAGTCACACAACGAAAGATACATATGTATCTGTATCTATACATCAGTATCTGCGTGTATCTGTAACATACATAGCTACAGAGAGCTTTGTGTGTCTGTGGCCTCGTGGACTATTACAGAATTTTTACTGCTGCGCCTCGACAGCTCCACAAAACACAAAAACACGTCTCTAATAATATTATATTTTCTATTTTTGAGTTCTGTTTCACGTTCACAACGTCGACATCGATGTCGATGTCAGCGCGTCGTTTTCTAACGCGTCCGCGAAAAACCAGCACAATTTTCCAATTTATTTGTTCTTGTTTTTTTCAGTTTTTTTTTTAACATAAATAGCGAGCCAGCATTCAAATGAGAATCGTAGAATGTCATTTAATTGTTGCAGTTTTTCTTCTTTTCATTTTCATTTTCATTTAATCATTTTTTTATTACGATTGTGAGAATTTCCTTTCATTTCCTTTAGTTATTTATTCTTGAGTTTTTTTTGTGTTTTTGGCTTGATTTTCAACTGTTAATTGTGCTTTAAATGCTAATTAGCGATTGCCAACTTTTATGACTGACAATATTGTGGTTTATTTTATTCATTTTTCATTTTTCATTTGGGTTTTCAATTAATTTAATTAAATTTTGATTGCACGCACGCGCATTTTGATATCTGTCGAGTCAGAGATACTCGTATATAAATACTGGGCTTGTTCACAGACACACACAAAATCACAGAAATAAAACTGCACAATGCACAATGCAGTCTCACACACAAGCACACACACACACACAGTCGTATCTGTGAAGTTGCACACACACCTGCAACTGTGGCGCCTCTGCACTGTCAGCGACTACGGATACGACTACGGGTTCTGACGGGCTGTTGTTGAAGGTGACCACGTTCGCGATGCGAATTATTATTGTTACTCACACTCGCAGCTCGCAGTTCGCACCGTTCCACATCTCACCGTTCGGATGCCAGATCTCAAGAGAAAACACACACAACAAACACAACACAACACACACAACACACACTCAACACTTGCCACAAGTTCGCAAAAGTTGCTGCTGCTGCTTGTGGTTTGCCTTTTTGTTTCATGGAAAACGACGACACACAAACATTAAGAAAACCGCTTAAAGATACAAATACAGCCGAAGATTCAGATACAGATACAGCTAGTACTTATAACTATGGTCCATCGCCCACACACATATGCTTATAAATTAGACTGTTGGCCTGGCTAATCACGTATTTAGATACAACCTCCAAGTAAAGAGCCTGCATAAAGCAATAAATATTCAACATTCGTACTCACACTCAGGCACACACACACACACACACTCACTCAGATACACTCAGCTAATTAAAAACAAAATAAAGCAGCATTATATAGATGGATAGATAAATATACTTATGTACCTCTTCCATGTTCATTAACATACATATATGTTATGCTTGTATTAACAAGTATTTATATTCGCTCTTTTCGAATATTCAATATTTATTTTTGGCCTTTTGGAAAGCCATTTTAAAGCTGATTTGCTCGTACTACTTAATGCAAGTGTCTATTAACTATGACAGTTAGTTTGTGCATTTAAAAATTATATATTCTATATTCTATGTTCATCTTTCGGTAAATAACAAACGATATTAAATTTGATTTATAG
Organism: Drosophila rellima; assembly: GCA_035043635.1. Classification (NCBI taxonomy): domain Eukaryota; kingdom Metazoa; phylum Arthropoda; class Insecta; order Diptera; family Drosophilidae; genus Drosophila; species Drosophila rellima. The sequence goes on along the minus strand of JAWNMV010000146.1, from coordinate 5,154,901 downwards.
GGTTTTCTTAAAAAAATCGATGAATTTTTACACCACTAATATATACTCTTCCTTAGCTTCCCAACAAAAAAGAAGAAAATCGCGTTTTAGCTGAGCATTATTGTCGCAAGGTAAGACAGTCTTTTGATAACACGAATGTCTTTCTTTCTTTCTACTTCTATTTCTTCTCTTCTTTTTAGACGAGAAAACGTGACAAGATCAATAACATTGGAGAGGACCTAGACTAAAAATTGTGAGCTTCTAAGAAATCTGGACATTATCATAAGCTGAATTTAAGCTACACACTTATAAAATTATAAGAAAGCTGTAAATTAGAAAAGACTCTTAGACCAGTAAGAAAAGAATTCTTAGAAAATGTAAACATATTATAAACTCAATGCTAGTTTGTAAGGATAGGATTCTAAGAATAAAAAGAGCTTTAAATTTGAAATAACAAAGGATTTTTTATTGAAAATGGGAAAAAAATTTTAAAATACCAGGCGAACAGAAATGAAATAAAATGAGTAGGCAAAGATTCAAAATTAACGATCGTTTAAAGTTGAGCAAAAAAAAACTCAGAGCTTCTCACTCAAACAATTTAAATGCCGTTCAAATGAAATATCCACTTACTGCTGATTTCTGTTCGCCAAATTGTATTTGAGCCAAATTAAAAAGTGAGAGAGTTATTAGGAGAGATAATATGTCCTTGAGCTTCAGTTTCTCCATAGATATTTTCACTTGCTGCTGATTTCTGTTCGCCTGGTATTTTTGCAAATTCTGTTTGCCTGGTATTTTGTGCTGAAATTTTTTTTCTAAAGCGCCATCTGAAAATGAAGCCAATTGAGTACAAAAGAAGACCTTTTAAATTCCAGTTTTGTGATTTTTTATTCTTAAAATCCTAGCCTTAGGAGTAACATTGATCTATGCTTATCTTCTGATATATATATAGATTTAAGTGATACATAATTACTTGTATTAATTAAAAAGCCGTTTAATTTTATTTATAAAAGAGTGTTACAAAAATTGATTTTTATTGTATAGCTTATGATGTAAATATTTTAGTAGGCAGTACGCTTACTTAATCATGTTACAATTGTTAGAAAGATTAACGTGTTTACATTAAAATATAGGGAATTGGCGATTCGGTGTCTTAAGCATAAACATTATGTTATTATTTACTTGTTTTAGCATCATATACTTTAGTTTTATGTGTGTTTATATTTTTGGAATTGTATTTTGGCTGTCGACAAGCAAAACAACTTGTAATTGTGGTTGTTGATATGTTGTTGTGTGTTGTTGTGTGTTATTGTTATAGTTATAATTTAATAAAGCGCATTTCACTCAGTCAAATTAGGAGGTTCGCCGTGCGGTCAAGCGCATCAATTAGTGCATTCGAAATGGCCATTTTCATGGCCCAAACGGTTGCCATCCCCCCGACTCCTGTTGCGGCTCCTCTTGCTGACCTCCCGCCGACCCCCTCCTGCTGCTGATGCCTCATTCAATCGCACGTCATGCTGGTCGTCAGGTGATCAATCCAATGTGGCCAACAAAAAAGCGAATTCAGAGAGCCGAGAGCCGAGAGCAACTGACAGCCAACTAAGCTGCTTGAAATTTCATTTTAGTATTTCACGCTATGAAGCCAAAAGCGCAAGATACAAATGAACATATTTATATAAATATAAATATATGTGCATATATATAAATATGTACATACATATATGTTTAATGTTTGTGAATGATTAATGGCACATTAGAATTGAAATTGTTTCGCTCATGTGGCAGAGCTGATGCTGTGGTTGGGGCAGGTGCAACAGCAACAGCAACAGCAGAATATACATTGCCATAATGTACAAATATTTATATGCCTTTTTTTCGCTCGCCCAGTCGCAATCTTTTTTTACCCCTTTCCCCTCCCCGTGCCCAGATCCCAATCCCATTGCAGAATGAATGTGGCCTTCTATGAGCATGAGTGGAGGAGCAGCTGGCGGCTGGCAGAAGGCAGAAGGCATCTACCTGGTGGCATTTACCAAACAGGTGAGTGTTTATAATATGCATGCCAAAGTGTGCAAGCTGAGAAAAATCTAGTGAAAATACAAACATACTTATCGCATGGATATACTCTCTCCATATGTGTATGTGATTACTCATACTTATACATTTACTTAGACTATACGCATAGTTATACTTACTTGGTCTATTTATTTATGCTTATACATAAGCATGTGCAAAGTTTGCTTTTGTCGAGATGTTTGGCTCAATGGTTGGGTAAATACGAATCCGAGTATTCAAGAATACATTCATATCCTCTGTCGCCTCTTTATCTTCGGTCCAAACTCGAATCCAATCTCAGCTGCAGCTGGGGGAAGTTTGCCAAATTGCAGAAGCCGCAGAAACCTCGAATGCCCTGAAAGCCAGAAACCAGATACCAGATACCAGAAAACCCGAAAACCGAAAACAGTTTGTCGTTTGGCTATGAATTGTCAAGGGGTTCCACCAATTTTCTAATTTACCATTTTGCCATTTTCCAATGTTAGATTGACTCGGAGTTTTCCTCGACGTTTTCTTAATAAACTTTAATGACTGCGGGCGTTGCAAGTGTCAGCTGCACACTTTTTCTCCTTCTTTTCTCCACTGCAACTTTGATAGACCTGATAACCTGAACGTACCCCCTAAAGTATGCAATGCCACGGAGCGTGCCACAATAAACCACGCGCAGTAGGGGGTGAGGGTGGTCAGGGTGGTCAGGGCGGTAGGGGGTGGTGGGGAACGGCCGGGGGAGACTGTAAAAGCAGGCTGAGCAATTTTATACCGAAATATCAAATGTAGCTAGCGTAGATTTCAACAATAATTTAGTTGGGCAGCACGTAGCGAGTGTCACGCATGCAGCAGCAGCAGCAACGGCTTTGGGTCCACAATTTGTGGCATGCAACAAGCTTTTGGGGTTTCTCATTTGGGTGCCAACTCATGCATTACTCATGATGTTCATGCCAGCAAACCAGCCGCTGCTCGCTGCTCGCCTGCGAATTGTCTTTGCCACTTGCCACTTGCCACTTGCTACTTGCCACACACAGTTTTAATATGGACGCTGCGACGTTTGCAGTTTAATGGAGTTGGCCGTAAAAAATAGCGTAGAAGTCCAGAAAACGAGGCAAATACGAGGCAGTTTACTCGCACTTAACTGCCGACTTGTTGTTGTTGTTGTTATTGTTGTTGTTGCTGGCGCAAATTAACACATTTATTAATGCCGCAATTTGTTGCATAAATATTTATCGAAAACAAACACAGCTCAGCAGCCGAATCGTAACATTAAAAATTTCTTGTTTATTTTCCTTTTATATTCATATACATTTATAATCGTAATAATAATATGTATAATATTAATAATAATAGACGAATTTTATCACACACACATATGATATGGCTCACACACAGGCGCACACATACGCACACACTGACACAGACACATACATAAACGCACACAAACACGTACAGCATTAGTTGAGATTAAAATAGCGCGTTTTAGTTTGACTTTTGACATTTGACATTTGATTTTTGATTTTAGTTTATCGTTTATTTATTTTTGATTTGATTTTTGTTTTAGCTAGTTTATTTTAGGAGCAGTGCGCCTGCATGGAGCTTGAGCTTGAGATGGGGCTTAAGCCAGTATTAAACCGGCAACACCTTATAAATTCGCTGGTTGGGTGACCACTGGAGGCCATTCGAGCAGCTGGAGCAGCCAGGGCAGAGTGTGCTGCCAGCAGCAGAGGAAGCTCAATGCCACCAGGAGAGAGGCCAGGGCACAGCAGCTGCTGAGCACCGCGACGGTGGCATGACCCTGCAACGGCAACTGCTCCGACTCCAGGCACAGCCGGAACTCGTCGTAGTCCAGGCGCGTGATGGCGCAATAATGATTGAGCATGCAGAGACCTTGGCAGGCGGAGCTCGACTGAAACCGCACAGCGTTGGCACGATGATATCTAAAACGAAGAGAGAGAGAGACAGATAGAGAAAGAGACAGAGAGAGAGAGACAGAGTTGGGAACTGATTACCTGGTGAACCAGGAGGCATCTCTGCCCGTAAAACGCTCCGCAAAGTTGTGCATCGCAATGGCCGAAATCTCGGAGAGCGCATAGTAATGCGTCAAATTGTATTCGGGCTGCCAGAGAGGCTCGTGAGCCCGATTGGCCAGCGGCAGATCGAGCCAGTATTGTGTGTAGTCCAGTACCTGGCCACTGCCCGTGTCGAACTTGTAGAGCCGCAAGGCCGGATTGTTGGAGCCACCAATGCCCTCCTTACGGGGCACCACCGAAGGCGCTATCATCAGCCAGGAGATGGGCGTGCCTGCGTGAAGAGATGACAAGTGACAGAGAACATATAGAAAAGGTAGAGGGAGATGATTTACCTTGCTCATCGTAGATCAGCCGAAAGGTGTCCGAGTGCAGATGCCCAAAGAACTGTCCCTGAATGACCGAGGCGTATTTGCGCACAGTGTCCAAATATCGCTTGTTGTTGCGCTCCGTGAAAATCAGCTGCCCACTGTGCTGTGGTCCCAGCTGACGCTCATCGACGCCCGGCGGCATGTGACCCACAATGTAGACCTGATTTTGAGACATTCAATTACCACACATGGAATTTGAATGTAGAAACTAATGAAATACAATATAAAGTGGTCTAATACATTCCAAATATACCGAAAGATAATAATTTTAGTTAGGGTATCAAACCAACCATATTGAAAATTATGGATTTTTATCACATATATATGAGAAATGTCGACTCTTTGGACTTTCAACAAGCACAACTTCATTAAAGACCATCCGATATCCTTGAGGAATGTCTAATTTTTCATAATATTAATCCAACTTTAACTCTGCATTTAAATTTTTTGATTCTGAGACAAACATTTTTTTTCTTAAATTTGTCGATTTTTACAGTGTTACCCCTTTACATTTTTTGAAAATTTTCAAAAATTTTAAAACTTAAATTTTTTCCTGAAATCGATTCCTGGTGATAAAATTAGGGTAAAAAAGTACTTTTGAACTTATTTTAGCTTTTTTTCTTTGAAATTCAAGCCAAAAACTCAAAAATGTTCCCTAAATTTTGGTACACAGTATTCTTCTGATTTCAATAGGTTTGTCAAATATTGATGGATTTTCAATAGAGATGTTACATTTAGCATTTTAAAATATTGATCCTTGTGATAAAGTTTGGGTAAAAAAGTACATTTGAACTTATTTCCATTTTTTTTTCATTGAAATCTAAGCCAAAAACTCAAAAATGTTCCCTGATTTTTAGTACACAGTATTCTTTTGATTTGAATAAATTTGACAAATCTTAATGGATTTTTAAATGGGACGATTTTTTGAGCATTTTATTACATAAATATTGATTTTGCATAAAAATTTTATGATTTTGAAAAATTAAATTTTTTCCGAAAATTTGTAGATTTTTACATAGTTTGAAAATTTTCAAAAATTTTAAAACTTAAATTTCTTTTTAAAATCGACTCCTGGTGCTAAAATTAGGGTAAAAAAGTACTTTTGAACCATTTTCCGTTTTTTTCTTTGAAATCTTAACGGTTATTTCGGTTGTAATAATTTTGGTTTTTGGGTTTCGGTATAATAAAAAGGTTTAACAATTTCAATCGGTTAGTACCGGTTTTAATATTATTCTTTTAATATTATTATTTCTACTGTTTGCAAATCAAACTAACTTGCAATTGGATAAGGCACCTACCGTTTCCTGCTTCTCCCTCGACTTGCTGAGCACCTCCTCCAGCCAGAGCCACTGCTGCTCCGCCTGCTGCTGATCCTGGGCAGACATCGTGCTGCTGGAAGTCTTGGGCTCCCCATAATACTCCGCTGGCCAGCGCAGACTGTGGGACACTCTTGGCTCTGGCTCGTGATCGTGGCGCATGAAGTTTGTGTTGAGCGCGACGATGCGGAGGCGACTCTTGGTCTGCTCGATGGAATAGTAGCCGCCCTGCTCGAAGGTGTTGAGTGCCTCGGTGGGCAGCCAGTGCCGCCACAATTCGCCCATCTGCTTGTACTTTTGCAGACCACTGTGCCCGCCATCCTCGTGGCCCAGCACCGGGAAGATGAAGGGCGCTGAGAAGCTGCGTCCCAGCAATTCGGTGATGTTGCGCAGGATCTCGTGCTGCTTCTGCTCGGAGAGCGGCTGGGCGGAGTGGGAGAGAGCGTCGCCAGTCCAGAGGACAAACTCCACATTGTCGCCCTGTTTGGCCTTCATGGTCTTCACGGCCGACTCCACGAGACTCCAGGGACTGTCGCAGTTGTAGTTGCCAAAGGGACCCGGCGACTCGATTTGCTCTACGGGTGCCGTCGAAGCGCCGGGACGCGACAGCTGCCAGCAGCTTCTGTAGATGTCGCCCTGCGTCGAGTAAAATGTGTCCAGATGCAGGTCGCTGATGTGCCAGAAGTAGCCTGCAGGCAGGGAGAAAAAGAGAGAGATTTAGTTTGGAATTGGGATTAGAGCTGGGCAATTCCCAACTTGGGAAAGGCCACGCGTCTGGCATTTGCTTGCCGGCTGTCTGAGAGAGTGTGAAAACCCTGGCAGATATTTGCCTGAAGGCGAGGACAAGGACACGGACAAGGGATTGATTGGTTGACTGACCTGCCACTGGCACTACCTGAGTGAGAAGTCAATAGGTCACTTGATAGCTAAGGCGAGGCGTTGAGGTGATCGACAGACGTGGCCAGAACTCAGTTGTCGTTTGGCATGCGCATTGATCAGGAGTGAGAGATTGAGAGTCGAGTCGAGAGTCGAGAGTCGAGAGTCGACAGTGAGGATAAGTTATCAGACGGTTAGTCAGGCGGGCAGTCTGCTACAAGTAGTTATTATATAGAATAGAATCTAGAGAGGGCGCTCTTGTGTACTTTGCATGCCATCAAGATGAGCTTGCGATTCAGTCTGACCTTGCTGCTAATGGTCGCCATGTCGCAGCTGGTGCAGCAGGTCGATGGCAGGAAGAAACTTTGCGGGGATGCACTCAACGAGGCCCTTGACCTGATTTGTCCTCATGGATTTTCACGTAGATTGAGGCGCGACAGTAAGTTGATAAATTCTCACTTCACATTCCGAACAAAAAATGTGACAACTAACTTGACTTTTTAAGCGGACAGAAGCCCACGGAGCCCCGAGCAGGCAATGCTGCGCAAGTGGCGCATCTTGGCATTGAGGCAGCAATTGGATCAGCCGGAGGAGCCCCACCCCATGGCCATAATCAACGAGGCTTCAGACAATGGCGAACTGCGTCGTCCACGTCGCCGGATTACGCAGAAGTGCTGCCTCGATGGCTGCACCTACGATGACATCATGGAATACTGCGCCTAACGAGCCTCTTAACGCGAAGGACACTTGACGAGCACCGAAAAGGAAATGAAAACCAAAAGGAATTCGGTTTCTTTTTGCAATTCATTCACTTAACACTTAACCCCCAAAATTTACATTTAATAATTATATTAATAATAATATTTCCCAATGTCTTATTGTAATATTTCATGGAAACAATAAAGTTACTCGATAACAATAGCAAAACAAAAGGTTCTCTGCTTCTTCTTTTTCTTCTTCTTCTGGCTAAGGGTCTCAAGTCGTCTGTGCATCTCCCCCTCTCTTCTCAAACGGGGCCACCAGCTGTGGAACCCCGTGTGCTTCCCCTGGTCCCCCTCGGCTTTCACGTCAGTGCGAATTCTGTGCCCTTGCATTCTCGGAACAATAATGAAAATATTGAATTTTTAATTAGATGACGCTGTGATTTTCAGCCGAACAACAAGTTGAAGTCAAGTAGAATTCTCTATACTCTGCCAGAGCAGATATTGCATTTAAGCTATTTACATTTCATGCACCTTAACATTTTTTAACTGTCTGTTAAAGTTATTACATTACATGTTTGAGTACTTTGAATATAAGAGTATTCCTCTTATACGAGTATAAGTCTTTATGTTATATTTGTCAGCTGTTAGACCGACATTGCAACCGCTGTTAATGCTATGTTAGGCAGCCTGCTAAGGAGATTTGGTAGAGATTGGAATAAACTATAGATATTTTGCCGGCACATTAAATAGTTTGCGTAGAATTCACAGCGATAATTTGGCCTAATTTCAAAGAGTGGCAATGCCATTAGACGAATTCTCGAACCCGCGGCAAGAGTATGAGTAAACAACGAATAAAAAACAAGTAGGTGAAGGGCAGGGTTGAAGGGGGTGTGCTTTGTTTGTTTTTCAACAATTGCGATCTACGCGTAATTCTATTGCAAGGCATTGGCGTGAAAGAGAATAGGAAAACATAAACAAAGGCCTGGGCAGATGATAACGACGTCAGCTGATATGAGTAAAAAGCCACCCACTCCTAGTTAACATATGTATGGCAATGGGATGCTTCGTATGCCATGCTGGATGGCTAACTGACGTTTCCCCTAACCCTGTCTGACAGTACTCAGTACTCAGCACTCAGTGGAGCAGTGGAGCTGCCTGGTGTTTTGGCCATCATATAAAACGTTGCCGCTGTTACAAGCCAGGCCACAGTTTGGGTTTGCTCATTTGAGGGAAGAGATACGATTAGCGACGACTACCTGCGAATCACAGTGAAGCATTGGATTAACACGCAACATGCAGTTCGAGAGCTACAAATTGATTTTGTTGGCCTGCAGTGTGGCCTTTATAGTCCACCAGGTGGACTCTCTGCGCCTCTGTGGCAGTGATCTGCCCGAGGCCTTGGACCTGCTTTGTACAACCGGCTTCAATTCCAAGATAAAGCGAACAGGTAAATACAGGTAAATACTCTATCCCAAATCTATTGCTAAGCTATGAGTCCTTCAGTACCAAGGGACTACAACAGCATCGATACCATCGAGGACAGCGACAACGGCCTGAGCAATTATGGCGCCTACTCAGATCTCGACTTCGAGTCGCAGCCGCTTCTCCGGGCTCTGCTGGGAGAGAGTGCCCATCATCTGTTGACAACCCGACGACGTCGTCTCGGCATCTCCGACGAGTGCTGTTCGAAGTCCTGTTCCTGGACGGAACTCAAGATGTACTGCAATTCTGATCCAAGTCAGTGAATATCCCAGAGATCACAGTGACTAGTTCTGACACTCGTATGAATTTGACCCACCTTTGACACTGTGTATAAATGTTTATAAGCCGCACATGTGCTTTATCAAAAATGGATAAAAAATCCAAAAAAAAATTAAAATTAATTACAATTTAATTCTTATAAATGTGAGAGCTACCATTGAATATATTATGTTTATGTACTTGAAAACAGAACCGCCAAATAAATGCTGAGATCAAAACGAATGTTGTTTTTTCTTAAACTAATTAGGAAGTACTCGACTTCGAGATACCGTGCTCTTGGGGATACTCCAACAAGAATTCCCAAAAATGATAATATCTTAGAACATCAATAATGATATTTTTTAGAGAATTGTATAGATTTAAATTTATCCTAACTGGATAATTGTTTTTGAGAAATAAGATATTCATTTAAAGATTGAAAACGATATTCAACTTATAAAGTTGGTCAAAAATCACACTATTTTCAAACATTTGTTATTTTGCCTAAGAATTTAATAAATTCCTCTTTTTATAATTAACTAAATTTAGTTCTGCAAATAAACTGCGATGCACAAACTTCAGTAAATTTTATATTTTTCATGAGAATCGATACAATTAACTCGTCCAAGTAACAGTACTTGAAATTATCTTCCGCAAAAATCGAACTGCCGATTTTTTGATGATTTGTAACATGACTAACTTTTAACGTTTAGAACAAATATATAATATCTGAATCTTTTATAAAGAAAAGTAAATTTGTCTGTCATATTTTAATACTCTACCGAAGTCTGGTAGAGTTGGCCTTAAAATAAGTCGCATTAATATAAAAACGTAAATTTTTATGCAGTTGAATTTTATTTAAAGCGTTTCTAATGTAAATATATTATAAATGTAGGTCCAACAAGGGGGAATAATAGGTTCTATTCAAGGTTGTATCTGTTCCAAATCTGTGTACTGTGATCGCGGTGCCCAAAAGGTTCTTCCATCTGGATCTAGGCGGCGCAGTAGGCCAAAAGCTCGTCCATGCGACAAGATCTGGCGCAACATTCGTCGACGATCCGACCGCGAGTGCGTCGTCGGGTGGCAGTCAGCGAACTGAGCGCGTTCTCCTGCTGGAAGAGGTTCCTGAAGCGGGCATTTCCCAAGGGATAGGAGAGATCGGAGAGATCGGCGTTGGCGGGAGATTCCTTCTGTTCAATGTACTGAATGGGATCGAGGGGGTCCAGGTCCATGAGGGCTGCACCAGAAGAGGCAGGCAATAAATTTAAAGTTGATCCTTCAAAGTGACTCATATTAAGTACTTACGGCTGCTGCTGCGCTTGTTCATCAGTCCATTGAATCCATTGATACAGAGCCTGGACAGCATGTCGTTCAGTCGGGTGCTGCAGAAACGTGTATCCGAAGACTCGACGGTCGCCAGGACGCACAGGGCCAAGAGGAATGCCAACGAGTAGGAAATTGTCTTGAACATTGTGTGCTTGTACTGGGATTAGGCAGTGCGATGGAACTGATGCTGCAACTCAGTCTGCCACACGCTTATATACTCTACTCTAATATCATTGCCACAACGGATGGGACCATGTGGGCGCCCTCTGAGCCAACTCCAACTATATTGGTGTCAAATAGTATTAAAGGTGATTGCGACAAGTTGAGTGCATTTTCGAGTAGCTGCTCCGAGTCCTTGCTCCATTCGTTCAATGTCAACGCTCACTTTTCGTTGACTTATGCAAATTTTGGGCAACTCCCACATTGTTGTGGCCGTTTAAAAGGGGAGGGAACCATGTGCGTTAAGCGGAAGACAGAGACGGAGACGGAGACGGAGACGGATTCAGTCGCCTTGGTGTGCGTCTTTGTCAGCCAATTAAACAATTTGGGTGTTAAAAGACAACGCCAGTATCTGGCGTGTGCGAACTAAGCCATAACCTTCATTTATGAACACCAAATGAGTAATAATACCCTGTACAAAAGGACAAGGCATGACAACTACATTCTACTTGATAAACAAATACGTTGCATACTTTCAGGCGCGCAAATTCAGCCCCAAAAATTAGGCTACATTTTGGAGTTTATGGCTTAGATTTCAAAGAAAAAAAGCTAAAATAAGCTCAAAAGTACTTTTTTACCCTAATTTTATCACCAGGAGTCGATTTCAAGAAGAAATTTAAGTTTTAAAATTTTTCGAGAATTTTCGAAAAATGTAAAGGGGTAACACTGTAAAAATCTACAAATTTTGAAAAAAAATTGTTGTCTCAGAATTAAAAAATTTAAACGCACAGTTAACGACGGGTTAATATTATGGAAAATAAGACATTCCGCATGGAAATCGGATGAGCTTTAATGAAGTTGTGCTTGTTAAAAGTCCAAAAAGTCAACATTTTTCATAAATAGATAATTTACAACACTTGACACATTGTGACACCCAAACTTGTTTATTGTTTGAGCTATCTCCACCAATTTTACACAGGTTGCATCTGAGATAGTCATTTTTGTATTGCCCAAATTTGGTTCAAATCGGACTACTATATCATGTAGCTGTCATGGGACGATCAGTCGAAAATCAAGTTTTTTGACACATAATTTTTTTCTGAAAAATACAATTTCTGCATATATTCCACTGTTTAGAGGAACAACCCAACTTTTTGCTATGCGATACAATTTAGATGAATAAACATTTATACTCATAGTTCGACTGTTTGCTATAATGTGCATAGGGTATGGCTTAGTCGGTCATCTGTGCCTGAGATGTGGCATGCTTGGTTTGGCTTGGCGTGTCTTTACTTACCGATGCGGGCGTTGGCAACATCTGGCATCCAAAGGAGCGCAAGGAGCGCGGTTAGCATCCAGCCAAAGTTGGAGTTGAAGTTGGAGTTGGAGTTGAAGTTAGTCATTTAGCTGCTGTCGCTTTTCTTCTTGTTGTTGTTCTCGTACAGAATAAAAGGAGGGGTAGGAAGCAAAGGTTGCCTTTGTCCTCTTTAAAGACTGCGGCGGAAGGAGTAAGAGGGGGCGTAAGGTGGAAGGGGTACAACTTTTTCCCTGAGCAACTTTTGCTTTAACGTTTGTTGGGCCGAAAAACTTTTTGCACAGTTTTTACTTTTATTCATTAGCTCAATTTGGTGCTGCATAAATAAGTGATTACGATTATGATTACTTTAACGAGTGCGAGTACGAATACGAATACGAATACGAATACGAGTACGAATATATGTGTGAGTAGGGTGTATCGAGTGTGGGTACATGTTATGATTACGAATACGAATACGAATGCGAATTCAAGTCAATTCATTTCTGACGACAATAGGCCAACAGCTCGTAGTAGGTGCAGGAATTGACGCAGCACTCGTCGTGGATGCCACCTGTCATCTGACGCCGCATGCGTCGCGTCTTGATGAGCACCTCGGCGCCATAGATGCTGGACAGGATGGGACTCCACTGGAAACTGGCCTGCGATGGATTCAGCGGCGTGTTCGCGTTGGAGTTCGAATTCGAATTCGAATTTGTTTCGATTGCATCAGTTCGACGCTTCTGCAATGCGTTGTAGCCACTTTCGCAGACCACATCCATGGCCGTGTTGAGCTCCTGGCCACACAGCTTGTGGGAGCCCTGCCTCAGCTGCTGGGCGCTGCTGATGCCGCCGGCGTGGCAGGCGACGCTGCACCAGCCCAGCAGCAGCAGTGGCAACAGCAACAACAGGTGCCACATCAATTGACGGCGTTGTCCTCGAACGCGAATACCGCGAGTGGCATCAAAGTCGCTGCAGCTGCTGCTCGAATTGTCCAACATTTTGCGGGAATCCAGTGAGAGCGTTTGGATGATTGCCACCGGCAACGAGCGCTATTTATACCGTGCAACATTGGCAACATGGGCAACATCTGCAACATCTGCAACATCGCAGGCGGTTCAATGCACTTTTTGGGTGCATGCACATTTGGCAAGCAGGCACAGGAATATGTGGAGTTTGGGGCGGATATGTTGTGGCATGCCACGGCAAAAGCTATGCCGAAAACAAGGCAACAACAACAGCCACGACAACAACAACAGTTGCCACTGATGTGGCAACAACTTGTGACTTAACGCTAAAAGGCTCTGACTGCTGTCGATAAGCATTAAAATTGCAGCTCTCTTTCAGCCTGTCACGCTCATTAGCATGTTTCCACCTGTTTGAGTATGTGCATATGTATGTATGTGTGTGTGTGTGTGTGTGTATGGGTTGTGGCAAGGTGAAAAGTATGCTTCATTTAGCTGCTGGCACTTGGTGTGTAGTCAGTGTGCCAAAGCGCTTCGAATAGAGCAGCGAGTTAGGTACTTAAATAGAATAGCGAGTGCTAAAGATAAACGCTTCGATTAACTTGTAATCGATGCAACAGTTGGTCGCCGACGTTGCCGCAATCAGTCGCAAGTATCCGCTGCCAGTTTTCAGCAATTGTTATCAGCAAACAATTTAAGAATTTAATTCTTGTTCGATCCTCAAAATGGTCATCGATATTAAAATGTGCCGCTTTGATAATGTGCCTTGGGGATTTCGACTGGTCGGTGGCGCCGACTACGATTATCCCCTGACCGTGGTTAAGGTTAGGCACGATCATAATAATAATAGTGATATATATGTGTATATTATACACCTGCTGCACCTGGCCGATGTGTGAGCAATGTGACCAATGTGACCACAGCAAAGGCATTATTGTTTAATCTCGTTGTTGCATCAACTTTTGCACATTGTTTGGCTAATTAATTGCAAATATTTCATTGTCCGAGCCAATTATGTAATACTGTGCGTATACGTGTTCGCCTCTCTCTCTCTCTCTCTCTGTGTGTGTGTGAGTGTGCACGTGTGTATGTGTGTGTGTGTGTGTATGTGTGTTGATTTGTTTGTTTTCAGTCAGTTAGTTGTGTGGATTATTTGCGAGTTTGGTTAATTAAAGTAAACTCGGCATGCCGAAAATTTGCCAAAATGCCTCTCGTTGTTTATCTAATCGTCAGAGAACCGAATCTAAATGCATTTTAGTGCTAATGAGTCGCATAATGCCGCTGCTATAAATTTATTCAAATTTTAATTGTTGCACCCCCTCACCTTCCCCTTTGCCCACCTTTTATTAAACTGACAACTGTCAGCAAACTGGCAAATGTGTTGAAAGCAACAACTATGAATTAAGTATTGGCCAAAATAGCAACAAATTGCTACTTTTAATTGGCAAACAGTGCGCCACACACTCACACACACACACATGCACTTGCACGCACGCAAACTTATGCGAGGGCTGCAATTGAAATTGAGCAAACAAAGCAAATATGTATATTGACATAAAAAAAATTAAATTAAACTTAACAATTCAATTAAAAATATTTGTGTATTTCCAAATATTATCGGAATTAGTTTTCATATCTAAAAAGTAAAGTTAGTTAAAGAGAAGCTTTGCTATTCATTTATAAATTCGAAATTATACTCAATATACTTTAATTGTAATATATACAAATGCACTTATTTACTATGAGCAATATTAATAAATTTATTTAAGCTCGCAATTTTAAAATTTAAGTCAAATAGGAGTTTTTCAGATTTTTCAAAAGTAAGTTATAATTTTTGACTTCAGGCTGAAAATAATTGTTGTCAAAGCTCATTAGAATTTAGCTATTTGTCTGGTTTTTCTGGACTTGATTAAGCAAGTAAACTAATGAACTTTACGCTGAAAACAAAGTCCATTAAACAACAGGCTGCAAATTAAATTACCTCCACTCACAAAAGCTATTGTCAAATATTTAAAGTATTTATGACGACTAAAAGCATTTCAATAATACAAAGCAGACCAAAGTTGTTCTTTTGAATGTTTAAGGCTTTTAAATTATAAATAAAAGTATAGCAAATTGAACATAAAGTGGCGAGTAAGATGTAAAGAGAAATGCATAATTATTTGAATAGCTGCTCGAAGCATCCTTTTGCTCGAGTTAATTCGCGTAATTACGAACTGCGGCAACTTCGCGGAGTTAACTGAGGCATAAACGGTACACAACTTGGCCATTTAATTGATTTTGGCAAAGTTGTATTATTATTTTCGTAAACTTGGAGTTGGCGCTGTTGCTTGCTTGGAATAATTTATGGAGCAGCCCTCAGGCAGCGTGCCACATTCAGTGGCATTGTCTTGGCTCCCATTCCCATTCCCGTTCCCTTTCACTCACTCCTCCCCTCGGTTTACCCTTACCCCCATTTGGGCTCATCTGTCGCATCTGTGTTTTTGTTGACATTTTGCGCGCATTTTATCTTTATTTATATGCACTTTGCACGCGACGCTCGACACAATTGATTTTGTATCTGCCAGATACAAAGTGTATCTTATGTGGTTCCTACTTTGTATCTCTCTCTCTCTCTTTCACGTTTTCTCTTAGGTGACGGAGGGCAGCATCGCCGAGGAGGCGGGGCTGTGCGTGGAGGATGTTATAGTGCGCATCAATGATACGGCTGCCACGCCCCTCACGCACGACGAGGCGCATCGCCTGATCCTGAGCAGCGGCAGCGTCTTTTACTTTGGCGTTTATCGGTAAGACACAATATAAATTTAAATCAAAAATGAAGATACAAATATTTAAATATCCATATTTCATAACCATTACTTAAACCAAAACTTTCTATGTATGTAAATTGTTTTGGGGACAAAAGGGAGCGCGAGGAGGAGGTCATTGAGGGACCCAGAAGGTTCCCAGTGAGCTCGAGTTCGTTGACCAAGTCGCCTGGTCACTCGCCGCTCAGCACATCCGAATTGTCGCTGCCGTCGTTAACGGAAGCCACAAAAGCGCTTATTCCGGAAGAGGAACTGAAACTGCAGCTGAAAGGGGAACGGGAGCAGGTCGAGGCCGATGTCGAGGCGGAATGTCGCAGGGCCGTGACGGAAATGCATTCTGTGGATGGCCACGCAGGGCAGGAGCAGCAGCAGGAGGAGGAGGAAGTGCAGCAGAAGGAGCTGGTTGTCCCCGTGGACAGCCTTTATTTGCCCGATTTGCCCGATCGCCCGTGCTCAGCAATGTCCGAACAGTCGGAAATTAAGCTGGTGGAGGAGGAAATTGCCGCCGTGCTGTCCGGCGAATCGGAGGTGCTGAAGGAGCACAATGTGCTTGGGTATGTCGCCAGTTGCTCCATCATCATCATCATGCTCATCTCTGTCGATGAGTGACTTTAACCTTGCCACTAAATCATAGCGTTAACTTCTACAGAATCTTCCCCAAGCCGGGCGTGTGTATGACCAGCGATGTGCTGCGCTCCCTCAACGAGGAGGTGACCAAGACCAAGCAGGAGAAGGAGAAGGAGAATCGCAAGTGGTCGACGTTCCTCCAACGGCCCGATCGCCCCGTGCCCAAGAGCAAGCAGCAGCTGGAGGCGGAGCGGAGGGCGGCGAATGCCTACAAGGTGAAGATTGTCAAGTCCGGTCCGCGCGACAAGTCGCCCATGGTGAGTAGCGTGGCATGAGAAAAGAGACACTGAACAGGCATCAACTTAAGCCCGTGACAGCCGGAAACGAAGACAGCGCCAAAGGAAGCCACTCCCCCACCGCCGCCCACTCCCACGGAGTCCAAGGCGGAGCAGGAGGAGGAGAAGGAGGAGGTCCAGCTGGAGGAGGAGGAGCCGCTGCCCACGGATAGTGAAGTGCCGAATTTGTTACAATTACCAGACAATGGCAATGACAGCCAGGCAGCAGACTTGCCCGAGGATGCGGATGTGGAGCAGTTAGAGAAAGCGGATGCCTCAAAGGAGGAGCAAGTGACTGTGACAGCGGAAGAGGAAGAGGGCGAAAAAGAGGCGCAGGGGCAGGGGGAGGTGGAGGGTCAGGTCACAGCTGAGCCTAACGGGGAGGCAACGCCACCCAAAACTGATGAGGAACTCGCTCTGGAGAAGCAACTGTCGGATGTGCAAAAACAGCTAGCGGCACTGTCGTCGCTGCCCTCGACGATACAGTCAACCCTCGATGCGGTGACCAAGCAGCTGGCCGAGCTGTTGCCCACACTAAAGCTGCAGCAGCAGCAGCAACAGCAGCAGCAGCTGCCACTGCCACAAATCGATGAGAGGGATGATGAGGGACATGAAGCTGACCAACTGGCCACAGGCGAGAATGAAGGTGAAGCAGGCTGTAAAATTATGGCCGAGGTTACAGTAATTAAATTTTTCTAATGGCGTACTTTGCATACTCCCTCCCTCGACACACACTCACACTCACACATAAACAGACACAGACACCGGCAACTGTGTGGCAGCCTCAGATGTGGCACGGGAACGAGAACGGGCAACACCATGCGAACATAATGAGGATAAATGCGACGACGCCAATGACCTGGAAGTGGCCGAGTTTTCCCACTCAAATGGCGACAATCGTGAACTGGAACTGGACGAGCAGCAGCCGTTCCGCAAGCAAAAGGTAAGTGCCCCACAATGTGGCAGCCACCAAATTAGAATGCATAAAGTGTAAAGAACCAAACTCCTGTGCATGTAACAGGCACAGAAATCCCCTCAGGATATTCACAACACACATACCCGGATAATAAATAACTCGCTCACTGCCAAGTCGAGATTATAGACAACGTAACTGACTCCTCATAGGCATTTCTGACTGTCTCCTCGTCTTCGTCTTCGTCTCTTGTCTGTCTGTCCGTCCGTCTGTCTGTCTGTCAGCAAATGTTGCGACAAGTCTACTCGGAGTTACCGGGCAAATTAAAATTATTGCCTCGGGTAGGAAAATCTGTTTGCTGCAATTAACTTCAACTTTCACACACACCTTAGAATATGAATATCTGAGCTGTAGATTTTCATAAACTTCAACAGTGCTTCTAATAAGTTTTCACCCTTCAGACCCTTGCTGCAGACCTTATTTTAACTTTCTCTATTTAAAGTGTTTTGCTTTGTTTGGTTGTCGTTCATTTTTTTAGTAAAAGTGTTTTTAGAATATTAACGACTCTAAATGAAAAATTATTCATTATATAAGTAGAAAGTTCAAAAAGTTTAAAGCCATTTATAATTTAAAACTAAGTTCTGTAAGCAAAAATCTTACTTGAAATCTATTTTCAATGCTTTCACAGTATAGAAGAAACTGTTCTAAACAAATTTAATTATGTTCGTAAGACAATATTATGTAGCTGACAAAGGAATTATTAATCTAAGATATGGGAATGAATTTCTGTGCAAATAACATTTGTTTTCCGCAGAATTAGATTGACCTACGTTATAAGTGCATTTGGGTATAATTTACAAGTTATCTTGAGCTTCGGCAAATCGAGGATGAATGTCTTTAGAATGTTGATTAGTATGTTTGCTATTTCCGTAACTGACTCCACAGTCGATCAGCTTAGCAAAAGTTCTTGACTTTGCCCAGTTGCGTCTTAACTGTGTCTCCGTCTCTAACTTGTTTCATGTCCTTGTCTCTGTCTCTTTTTCTGTCGCTGTCTCTGTCGCTGTCACTGTTTCTGTTTGTGGTGCCTTTTTTCGGACACTTGCCCCCCAGTTTGTTGCCACAAATCAAATTAACTAAAATGCCATTTGGGTTTTGTCTTTTTTTTCACGCTCTCTTTCTCTCTCTCTCTCTCTCTCTCTCTTCTGTCTACTTGCAGCATAATGTGCGCTTCCAGGAGTAGTTAGCTTAGTTTAGCTTAAAAAGCTTAAATCGAGTTGCAAGTTTGATAAATTGCTCAACATAAACTGCCAGTTTTTAAATAAATTTTATAAAAATTTAAATAAACCAAATCTTAGTTTCAGTTTGAGAATTGTGTATGCATGTGTGTGTGTGTGTGTGTGTGTGGGCGTGTCATTAAAAAGAACAGAAACCAAAAGACAATTAGTAGGCAGTGTGACAGCCGAAACCAGTGCAACAACAACTAACACTCACTGTATCTTCATCTTTTGCTTAGCGTATCTTTGAACTTTATACTGCTTCTCTTACTCTCTCTCTATCTTTCTCTCTCTCTCTCTGTCTCTCTCTCTGTCTCTGTCTGTGTCTCAATGTCCCTTTGGGTCTTGTGTGCTTGCTGTGCTTTGGGATGTGATGACATGCCAGAAACACAATGTCATCGAGGAGCTCGAGGAGCATTTGGTGCGCCAGAAAAGCAATCCGAAGCGTTCGAAGCGCGCCTTTGGTCCCCTGACGCCATCGTCGGAGCGTCCCCTGGTGCTGCCCGGCGGCAGGCGCTGGTATCGACCCAAGGATGCCTACAATGATGAATTCATTGCCGAGACTCTGAGTGCCCAGGCGGAGCTTATCACTGGCAGCACGTTGGGGTGCGTACAACACACACACACACACACACACACACACGCACACACAGAAATGTTGAATGTCGTTTGACAAGCCCCCAGTCTCTATATTCCCCACTCCCTATCCCGAAGCTAACACTACTCAATTGCAATTGACATTGCCAAAGCATGTATGTGTGTATGTGTGTGTCTGTGTGTGTGTGTGTGGCATACTCCTATTGCCATGGTCACAGTCACAGTCACAGTCACAGTCACAGTCATAATCATGCTCACATCTCATGCTCTTCATAAACTCATTCTCATTTTCTCATTTTCCATGGCACGCTTGCAACAACAACATCAACAACAACAACAACATCATCAACAACAACCGGAACATCCGGAACACATTGCACCATCATTTTTCGCATTAGCAGCTGCCCGTATGAGAGTCCGTTGCTGGGCTACGATGCCAGGTATTATTGCCAGCAATGAAAGAGCTGAAGTTGTAGTTGAATTCGAATTTGAATTTGTGACACAGCCAAAAAAGCACAAAGGATGCGCTTTCATTAACATTATCATATTGAACGACTGTCCTCTCTCTCTCTCTCTCTGCCTGTCACTCTTTCTCTTTCTCTCTCTGTCTGTCTTTGTCTCGGCATGTAGTTGATTTTGACTTTGGCATTTTTTTGGCTCGCACGTTGCAAGTTGCAAGTTGCGTGTGACTTTATTCCTCTTCTCGTTTATATACGTATTTATCTTGTTTGCTTTTTATTTTATTTTCTTTACTCTATCACTTCGTCTGCATGCTGCCTGATTGCATTGCCTTCTTTGATTTCGCTTCTTTCGTAGATTGCATTTTGGAATCGTTTATTCAATGGTGAGCGTATAACACGACAGCGATTCAGGTAAGTTGCCAACTGCAAATTGCTAATAAGGCTAACAACGTTTCTGTTTTTGGGCCCCGCCCTTGTCTTGTACTTAACCAACTTTGAATTTCGTTGGCCGTTACAAATTTTATTTTTTTTTTTTGGTTTTTGTTGTTCAGGGAATTGCAGAGCCTCAGTGTGGCCAGGTGAGTCGCCTTAGTGTGGCATGAACTTTAAGAACTCCCCCCGCTGTAGTTGCAACGTGACCAGCAGCTGCACTTATGCATGTATCAGTACTCCCCTCTCTCACTCTCTCTTTCTCTCCTTTTCTCACCGTCTGCTTTCAATGCTTTGCCTTTCACACAGGGTCAACTTCATGAAGTACCAAAAGCCGGAGCGCAAAATCGACCTCAATCGCAGCGAGGTGTACAAAGTCGTGCATCATTTGGATAGGGCGCCGTTGCACGGCATCGAGGTGCGTGCCCCCCTTGTGGCAGCCGAGTCGGACATCCGCCAGTCGTTGCAGTCATAGGAACCCCAGAGCCAAACCCAAACCCAAACTCAAACCCATTATCCAACTCTGTTTCACTTACGAATAAGCAACAATAGCAACAACAACAAGATGAACATTGACAAATATACATATTTACAATACAAATAACTGTGGCAATACGACAATATGTCAAGCGTATTGAGTGGCTGTCAAAGGTCAAACATCATTATCAATGCAATGCAGCATATGGCAACAGCAAATGACAAAGCAACAGAAACAACAACAACAGCAACAGTCTAAAGTGTTGCATTACATAATTTGCGTATGGACAACATGGCGTATGTGTAATATGCCAAGTGTCAAGTGTCAAGCGACAAGCGCGTTTTCATTTTCATTTTCATTTTCAGTGTTGCGAGTCGTGCATTTCCCAGCCGCTGGCAATTTTCTTGCAATCTTGCAAATTTTCTTCTTTTCTGCATAAACACGCGGCAACTGTTTCAAATGCGTGTGTATGTGTTGGAATGTGTGTGTGTGTGTGTCTGTGTGTTGCGGTTGTTTTGTGTGGTGTGTTGTGTGTGAAATGACAAGCACTGGAATTTGCATATGTTGAAGCAAATGAATTGGCTTGTAAACGAAATGAAACCAAATTGCAAAATGACAGCCAAACAGCACAATAAACTCCTATTTAGTTATGGCATAAACACTCACACACACACACACACACACACACACACCTCACACACTCGAACTCGTACTCGTACTCTTAAACAGATCTAAATCGGATTGTGAATGGTTGTCACGTTAATGCCGGGTCGTAGGGTCAAAGGATGCGCACATTTCACTTGCCTTCGGTCACAAGCACAACACGGAATACGGATGATACGACGGTTACGGTTACGGCTACGGCGACGACTGCGGATACGGATACGAAATTATTAGCCATTTTCATCCAAGCTAAAAGTCGTCATAAAAACGCGCCAACTTCGCGTTCCGCTTGATTTTCCTTGCGGCTCTGTTGCTTATCAGTTTCACGTAGTTTTTCCCGTTTTCCGTTTTAGCGTTACGCGTTCAACGCTTTTGCTTCGTCAGCGGCGTCCTTAAGATGAACCGACGTTGATGGCGACTCGTCCTGAACTGTCACTGTCACAATATGTTGGCATGTTGACTTCCCATTATCACAGCCGTCCCATTCCCCACACTGGCCGTGTTGGCATAGTCCTTTGAGTGGAGTTGAGAAAACGCGCCTCTCTCTCTCTCGCTCTCTTTCACTCGCATAATTGGGACAGCTTTTTGGCCAGCACTCCGAAAAGCTTTCGCTTGCAGCAAGCAGCGAGCTTGAGCTTGAGCCAAAAGGTCCCTGAGCTTTGACAATGCCACCTGATAAGCAGAAGGTCACAAGCCTCAGTCCTGCAACTGCTTCGAAGGAGGCGTGTTGATATTCCACTAAGACTGTATTATATTTAACTTAAATACGAAATAAAAATATTTTAAATAATGCTAATCTTTGAAGAATATTTTCTTTGGCAACTGGGAACTTTTTAAATCATCATTTTCCATGAAAGAAAATTAATTACGAGTCAAAAATCAGACCAACTTCAAACTTTCATAAAATCTTCTTCGAGTCAAAATCAGATCATCTTCAAACTTTTATAACTATTTAAATCTGATGCAACTTTTAAATAATTCTCTTAATTCAGTCTGCATTTAAATTAGTTTAATTTTGTATTTCCACATAAAAATTCTGTCACTCTAAACTCAAACAAAGTCTAGAGAACGAACCAATATTAAAACATGGAAGTTACAAACATGGAAAGTATATACTCAAGATTCAAAGTTCATCGGGTCGAATAGTGTACAATCCAGATCAGTAAAAATACTATTTCAACTTTTATCAATTTGATATAATTTCGTATTTTATTTGAATTTGAATAAAACAAACTAGACAACAACTACTTAAGAGTAAGTATCGTACGACATGCAAGTTACATAAAAATAGGTTTGGATCGTAAGTATGTAAGTGTATTTGTGTTATTGGAACGAATTACGACTATACAATAGGTAATCTTCCCAACAAGAAGGCAAACTTACAGCAATTCATACGTCACAACGGAGCATTCACTTTAGAAGTGTGCGCTAAACGCGAAGTACGCTAAACAATTTTCACTTTTCATTCAATTTTCATTATCATAATCATTATTTTTATATATTTTTTTTGGGTTTTGGGGATTTAGTTTGTGTGTGTTTGACACTAATTATCACTACGCCAGTTGAAGCTATATAGTTAATGAATAGTTAATAGTTTCTCCTCTACTTCTTTTTTTTTAGAATGCTTCATCATGAGAAATATTTATTATTTTTATTTTTATAATAATATAATGTATATTTATTTGCAAAATGATTTATTGCTAATAATACGCACGAACGAAGTAACGAGAAAATTAAATAACGAGAGAACCAAATAAATACTCGTATATATCATTTTCTTTTTTGTTTTTTTTTTTATAAATATTTTCGCTAAGCAAACATCTTGTCTTAAGGCAGAAATGAAGGTCCTTTTTTACTTGATCAATCGGTTAATTCTGTTTAGTTTGTTGATCTCATTTTTGATCTTGAAAAATACATATTTCGTAGCTACTTTTGCTTACCAAGTCATGTTTCGCTTTAGGTACAATGTTTCGCTTGATTTTGTCGACTCCCTCAACCTTCTTTACTTTCTACAGGTTTCTGGTTATCTTCAGGTGTGCAAGTTTCCTTTCTTCACTTCTCTTTCACTTTCACTTTCTCCTTCCTTTACTAAATACTAATGCAGGTAGTTCGTTTATACGATCACCAGAATTTGTTTGTTGTCACTTTTGATAGCATTTTGTTTGTGGTTTGTGGGTTGGTTTTGGGCTTTAATACTTTGATTAACTAATAATATGATACGACTAATTTAGTTAGTTTTATGCATTTGGCCTAAGACCTGCGCCCTCAATGGGCCAGGTCAATGGTTTTACTAGTCCCTAGGCTGGTATTGTGGTCTGCTCATAGAAATCGGGCTCAGATTCATCGTTCCTCACCTCGCTGCCATCCAGCTGAAAAGAATAAGATATAGATTAAGAAACTATCCATCTTTGATTCGAATCAAGACTTACCGCCTGCAATTCTTCGGGTTTGTAGAGCGAAGTCAATTGCTGTCTGATGGGCACCATGAGGATGAGGAAGAAGGGGAAGGCCAGCGAGAACTTGGATGACTTGACGGACCACAGCACCACCAGGCAGAGCACTTGGATGGTGGTGAACAGATGCAGTTTCCAGGGACGCACACGCTTCACATAGTTGGTTGGAGGATAGTGCTTAACAGGCATGAAATACAGTCTTACGCTATAGACAATAGGGATAACGATATTTTAAATTAGATAAACTGAATTGGGAATTATAGGAATATCCGTGTCTAACCGTTCAAAGAACTGCACGCCACTCATCGAGGCGATGCCCATGTAGAGAAAGACGCCAAAGAGCACGGCCATTGGGATGAGCCGGAGCAGAGGCGACATTAGCACCGACAGTCCGATCATGACACAGACGAAGAAGCCAGACACTCGCTGCTCCTTCACATCGATAATGCGCGGGGATTCACCAGGAGCATGGGTGCTACAAAAGATAGAGATAAAAGTCAGTCAAAAATGGCACTTTATAATAATACCAAGTAATCTCAAGAACTCACCGTGACATTATCGTGACGGAGGACACGTGGGTAACCGATCTCACAGTGGCGGCACAATGCCAGGGCATGCCGAATAGTCCGCAGACGGTGTTCAGCAGGCAGAGCAGCACAATGTCCCAGTGCAGGCCGGAGCCCTTCTTTAGGCCACGCTCCGGCTTGTCCACAATCAGCTCGGATATCTGTGACTCCATGAAGATGAGGATGTAGACGAGTAGAGCGGGCACCACGCACGCGAATGGCACCCACGTCTCCAAGTTGGTGTTGAACCCAATGAACCAGCCACGTTTGCTGGGATCGCTGGGCGAGAGACCCTCGGGCACCACCAGCTTCTCGGTGTAGACCGACGGCACCAGGTAATCCACGAGCACAAAGATGGCAATGGAGATGGGCACACCAAAGTCACCGAGAGCCCGCCTCGCATTGCGGCCCAAGAAGTGCGAGTTGCGGAACAATTTCAGGTAATAGGCAACCACGAAAGTGGCCAATGTGAGTATGGTACAGAAGAGAGCCGTGTTCGGCTGATTGATGGGCAGCTTCGAGGGAGGAGGAGCCATTGTAGTCAGCGTTTCATTCAACAGACTGACGCTCACATTGAAGCTGGTGGCATTGTCGTGCTCGACCAGAGTCGGAGGCGGGAGATTGTAGTCGGCGAGCAGAGGATTGAGCTTGTAGATGGACACCAGCTTCATCATGGTCTCCACAATGTAGATGAGTGTGATCAGGGCCGAGAAGATCTCCTGCGTGAAGCGGGTCAAGAGACGCACATAGACGCTGCCCTCGAAGGCCGAGACACAGAGGGCAATGATGATTAGCCAGATGCCGACATAGACGCGCAGCGAGAGGAAATCAAACTTGTTCTCCGTGCAGAAGACCATCAGGGCCTCGTCGAAGAGCAGGAGCGGCCCAGTGGTGCCAATGATGACCAGTGGCTGGCAGGACAGACAGTGGAAAATAATGCCCACCAGGGAGCAGGCGATCAGAGTCTCCGAAATGCCAATCCAGCTGTCCGTCTTGGCCGATGCCAAGCCGCCGAACGTGATGGCCGTGGAGAGGCAGGCGAAGTACATGAAGATGGTGGCCGCCAGCGTCTCCGTGTTGAGTCCATCGAGGATGTCGCTCTTGTACATGGGCATGCGACGCTTGAGGTCGTTGCACAGACCGCCCCACAGTCGATGTGTCTTGTCCATGGGATTCGGTTTCTTCTTCTTGCCATCGCCACTGTCATCATCGCCGCCGTCTCCTCCAGGTCCACCCGGTCCCGCAATGGCACCCAGTGCCTGCTTGTCCAGCAGCAGCTTCTCCTCATCCCGGCCGATCTTGATCATCTCGCTGTCCCGCTTCACCTGCAGCGCCTTGATCTTCCGCGTGCGAATCCAGTCTTTCTTGGCCTTCAGCTCGTCGAAGGGCAACAGATCATGGCGATCCCAGTTGCCAGGCGGCAGCACAATGGAGTCATCCAGGAACTCGTTGATGGCCGACAGCAGATCGCGACGATCGTCGGCCTTGTAGGCAATGGCGTGGAAGTGCTCGTTGGCCATCAGCGTGGAGATGGAGCGACCCACCTCATGGTAGTCCAGATCAAAGTTCAGTGGCCCCAGGAGCACGAACATGAAGCGCACGGGAACTGGCACCTCCATCAGCGAGGGCATCATGACGCCCTCCGAGAGACGCACAAAGGCAATGGTGGGTTGTTCCAGGAACTCGACGGCACCAACCTGTTGGACGAGTCAAGGGTTAGTTGCAGTCCTTAAGGGATCCGTCTGTGATCTTACCAAAACCGTGGTGGCTTCAGCGCCCGCGGGTATGCGCCTGAGTATGGTATCGTTCTGCAGCTTCTTGAGATCCTCCTGCGAGGAGGAGTACAGGTCGTCCTTCATGTCAATCTTGAGCTCGTTGCTCCGCTTGCTGCCGCCAATCTCGTTGGCCGGCATTATCTTGATCTTCTTGTCATCCGTGGTGCCCGAGAGGTTCTGTTAAAACCGGAACAAGTTAATACCAAGCATATACCAGTTATCGATTATCGAAAGTGGGTAAGTAAAACGGATAAAACAGGCAAAACGTGCAGAACAAAACCAACATCGAAACAGGCGTGCACATAAGGGTTAAACAACCGATTGGTGCCGTTAAGTTGAAGGGTTAAAGTTAAAACAACAAACACAATTGAGAACTTGCCAATCGTGGAAGTTGGAGAACATTTTTAAAGTGGTTCTAAGAGGAGTCTACGAAACGTGGCTAGATCGAGGCTAAAAAGAAACTCGACTCAAAGGCTAAAGCAATTTATAAAGGCAGGGAATGAAACTGATCAACCAATCGATCTATATCTTTATGGAATAATTATGTAGAAAAACGAATTAAGTTTAAGCGTTGCATTTTTGATAAACGACTTAGCTAGCAAACTTAAATTATTTGCAATTCTTAGACTTCCCCTAACTTTTTCAAATCTTATTTATCTTATCTTATTTTATCTTTTTTTGACGTCTAATTTGATTCTGCATCAAAACTTTATTTACTTAAAAAATCTCATTTTTTTTCAACACTGACAAAAATTTTTTTTAAAAACTTCATCAGACACATTGACATCGTTTTTTCCTCAACTGATCTAAATGTAAATAGAGCTTAAATCAATTAATTATGTCATTAATGTAGATACTTCTTTAGATCTCAGTTTCATTCCCTGATTTCAACTGGAGCAAATGGGAGCAGAGGGAGATTGTCAAACAGAGGGCAATAAACTCATTACACCCAGATAGGAGGTCGTCGAGTGCCGTCGATGATCTATGGCCCCCACATTGAGCATCGCTGCCGGCGGCGCACTGGAGGTGACACAAATGCTGCGTCTTGTCTTGGCCAGGTTTCGTTGTAGTTGTTGTTGCTGTTGTTGTTGTTGCAGCTGTGACGCCTCGGTGCCCATCCAAAGTAGCTTTTGGTGTGGTGCGCAATCATTTCAGACAAAGTGTTCAGTGTAAAGATACATACATATATATAGATACATATATATAGATATATGTATTTTGGACAAACCGAACAAGAACAGAGGAAGAATCGCAAAGAAAGAATCGTAAGAAAATAAGTGTGAAAAGAAACACACAACATTATGTTACAATTGGCACAATGTTCTGACAATATTTATGTGTTATAAGTATTGAAATTGTAAAGCTGCAAATTAGCTAGATTTTGGCTCGGTTTTATTGAAAAATTGTATTTTTGAGATTTTATTTTTGAGAGTTTTACTCAGAAAGAAATAATTATTTTAAAGAAAATGATTTGATTCGTGTTAAGCTTAGGAATGTCAAGAGTGCTCTTTAATCTCAGCCAGTTTGCAGCCTTGATTGTGAATGTATCTGCATCTGTGAGTAGCATAAAAGTATCTGTAGCTGATTCTGTAACTAGTAGCTATGTTTTGTCTAAGCACAATTAGTCGTATTATTACCGATTTGGGCAGCAGTTGCTGTTGTTGTTATTGTTGATGTTATTGTTGTTGGTGTGCGATAACGAGTGTTGTTATTGTTGTTGAATGAATGTTGAAAATGTAGCACAGTTATGGGCGCATTTTGATGCAGAAATAGACAAGAGAGCAGATAAGATGAGAGACACGTCGATGATCGTGATTACTCTGAACAAATTTCGATATGGGAAAACATTAAGCTTAAAGCCAATTTGTTATGTACACGCAAGATGAAGTGTTAAATTGTGAATACATACGAGTTTGTGAGTGTTAGTCTAAAGAGTTTGATTACTCCCAGAGTGTTCTGAATTACCTGCAGGCTGGTGTAGCTGTTGTATTTGCGCTTGGTGAAGGGCAGGACACCCTGATGCTCATTGACGTGACGATGCCGCAGGAGAAGCGATCGCATGACCGAGGGCTTATCATTGATATCGATGAGATCATCGACAACCATCTGTAGGACAATACATATATATATATATATATATATGTGGTATAGTAAACATTTATAGTAACAAGCTCAAAAGAATGTTACCTGCTCAACGACACGATAGGCAACGGCGGGCAGATCCTTCTCGTTGAGGTCCAGGAGGACAACGCCCGTTTCCAGGCAGCGACGCAAATTGAGCAGCGAGTGGAAGGAGAGGGAGGCAACATGCGGCTTGCCCCAGCGATCGGAGCCCTCCTCCACATCCTCCTCATATTTGATCCAACGCGCCGTCTCCTTCCACTCACGATCCTCGCCCACGCCCGTGAGCTCATCCAGTTGTACGAAGATCTGGAAAGGAATGTTAAGTTATTTAAAAGAGATCTTCAGGCGATCTTCCGGGTTAAATACACACCTCATGTGGACTGTGATCGACCTCGGGCTTCTTGTTTTGAAAGGGCGAAATCGTTATCTGCGGCAACTCGCGCAGCTTGATGGATGAATGGTGAATCTTGTGGCGTCGCATGGCACGAGGATCATCCGAACGATGTGATCTCAGCTCATTGAGATCAGCCTCCTAATTTGGGAGAAACAACTTTGTTGTAGTAATACAAATAGAAGAGGGGACAATTGGGATTAAGCTAAGGTCTCTAACTAAGGGATTGAGGTCAACCTGCGTGGCCGGCATTTGGCCATTTGTCTACAGGTGGATGACGAGTCCGTGGCGTTGATTGGGATGCAGCAAGAGATAAGAGCAACAAAGGTAACAAAGGTATTTTCACTGGATAAGTAATTGGCATACTAGGTACTACAAGACCAAGGTCAAGGTGATTGAGTTTGGGATTGGGCTAGAGAGCTAGAGTTACGGCTGGCCTACCTCCAAGGCCGAGTCCTCAGGCTGCACAGAGATCCTACGCGCACCTGCATCGCCGTTCTCCTCGATTGGCTTTTTGGGTTCCACGCTGTCCTGATGTGAGAATTTACGTTGTCTATAATACTGATGGCGGCTATAAGAAAGTATAGATATAAATTAGACTCTTGAAATATATATCTCTCTCTATCTCTGTTCAAACCTTTTTCTGCGTTTACGTTCGTGCGATTGATCCGTGGGCTGTTCATCATAACTTAAACTGGGCGGTGTGATGACAATTTTCTTTTTGGCATCACCAAATTGCACGTGCTTCTCCTCAGCGGAATTATCCGAGTGATCGCCGTGTCCAGCTCGTTCCGAGACTAATGGGAAATCTTCAGGGATATCATCGTAATTTTGTGCATTATTCAATGGCTCCGTTTGGCTCTCGTATTCCGAGTCCTCCTCTATGTTAAGATCATTGGGGCGTACTAAAATGATACGAAATATTAAATATATATATATTTGTATTTATCTAGAATTTATTCAACTTACCACTGCTCTTTTTACGGGATCCTATGGGCAGTTGGCTGTTGTCCTGGAAGGTGTTCACATCGAACTTCTCTTTGCGTGCATTTGAGCCGGCAAAGACCTTGTCCATTTCCGAGTCCAACAGCACTTCATCGGGATCCTCATTGCCGGACTATGGAATAGGAAAAACAAGAAGAAGAACGACAATAGATGAACATGTGTATATATTTGAAATTATTATTCAATTGCTGCTTCTTTTGCTCTCTGGTCACGTTATCCGAGTCAAAACAACAAAATACTTTTCAATTAAAAATCTTTAAGAAAAAAAAAAGATCGAAAAGAAAAACGTCAGTCATGTGACTTGGCAGCATCACGCTGCTCATTGTTGTGGTTGTTGTTGTGGTTGTTGTTGTTGTTGTTGTTGGCGCGTGACGTCGCTGTCTTGTCATGTGAAAATATAATTTTGTAAATAGTGACAGATGCGGGGAGGGAAGCGGGTTTCGGCCTCCATGACTGCCCCACACTGTATCTTCAAGATATCACCATGATAGTTCATTCCTCTCCCCGTGCTCCCTCAGTTCCCCCCTCTCTGACGATCAACTCTGGAACGCACCCTACTAATGTTGGGGGTACTCTCTGTCATATATCATACAATAGAATCATCGACTCTTTGCAAGTAAGTATATTTAATGGCGTTATTGTTAATTGTTTTCAATCGAAATCAATTGGTTTTCATAGTGACGAACGCATTGATTGCGCCATTTCAACTTGCTGTGTTTTGCAGTATTCATGATATCTTCTAACACAACAAATCTGTTGGTAAAACTATACAACTTTTAGAAATCAGTGCGAATGCAAAAGACAGCAATAGATTTATATAATTGAAAAGACAATTGATAGTAAGATAATTATATAGTTGAAAGTTAAATAATCAAAACATATAATAGAGATACATAATTCATCTAACTTACAATTTTTGTTCATTGTGAAATCTAATAAATATTAAATATGAATTATTGGAAAGTTGATTAAGCATAAATAAAATATAAGGGGAAACTTGAACTATCAAACTGCCGTTTTAAATTTAAAAATTCTTCAATTTAATCTGCTTGACTTAAGAACATTTTTCGGCTACTTAAGTCGTTCTTCTTTTAACACAAGGAAATCCATTCGTCAAAGCATTAAGCCCACTGGTATTATAATAATGTGGTACATTAGCTAACGGTTTGTTTGGCTTTAATGCCACCTTCTAAATGTTTGTTCAAGGTTTTCACAGCCAGGCAATAACATGAAATCCATCTTATACTAAGCACACACATAAATGAAAACGAAAATGAGAAATGAAATTAACTTTATAACAGGTCTCGTTGTTCCCCACTCTCCTTTTGTATTGTATGCACAAGAATAATAACAATACCTGACTGCCACGCCCCTCTCTCTGTCCGCCCCTCGACTTAGTTTGCTTGGCATTTTATGCTAAATTTCCCTAATAACTTTATGATATCGCGGAACGCAGAATATCCTTGACAATTGCGCGGGCAGATAAGAAGCGAAAAATAATAATAAAAAAGCGAGAGTAACAAAGGAAAACACAATAGAGAATATAAATAAAAAAGATAGATGTGTGGTGTATACATATACATACATATATGTAAACAGTATTTCTCTTGGGTTGAGTTCGCATAGGTTCAGTTCCGAGTTTATAAATAGCAATTTAATAACGCTGAGAGCCTGCACGTGGGAATATCAAATGTGTCTGCGAGTCAACGTTAAATTGTCCTGTCTCTATTGGCCTTCCTTTCTCTCACTCTCTCTCACTCTGTCTCTCTCTCTATCCACGTGTGCTTGTGATAAGTCAAAGCGTAACGCGGCATGTTACGTTAATTAATCGATAAGCGAGCCAAGTGAACCCAAGGAGAGCGAGAGAGAGCGAGTGAGAAAGAGAGAGGTCGCTTATGAAAATTATAATGTTGTTGATGTTGTTGCCATATTCTGATTAGCAGATAGTCAGCGTGTAGACACTACCGTGCCCACTAAAAGTATTTTGTCATACAGCCATTAGCCAAGGCCATAATTATGAGTTAACCGATTACAGGTGCAACACCCACAACACCCACACCACCCAAAAGCACTCAACATACTATCGCTGATAGCGGTGGCAGAGAACGCTTTGTAGCCACTGTGCTGTGCAGCGATGTCAACGTTGCTTATCAGAATAATCGATGGCTACTCCCTCCCCTTCCACTCGGCACACCTGCAGCTCACCTGTAACTGTGAATGTACTTGCACCACCCACAACTGTCTGAGCTGTCAACTTTCGTTAGTCGTTGTTTGTTTTGCGTTTTACTAAATTAATATGAGAATGTCGATGATCTTATAGACAGTGTCAACCACAAGAAAAACAACGACGACAACAACAGCAACAACGACAACAACAGCTCAAGTTTGTTGTCTAACATTGCCAAAGATGCAACCGACGCAAATCACTTTAAAACAGGGGAAAAAATTAAACAAACAAATTCTGCTCAAAGATATTTTTAAGCATCCACAGATAGCTGAAAAACAAACTTGACAGTTCACCAACTAAAAATTTAAACTAAATAAGAGAAAAGTATTTGCCCAAATTATATAAACAAATTTCAACATAATAAGTGAACATTAAAAATAGAAATTGTTATACTAAGATAATTTATCTTTGAGATACTTTCTCATAAGCATTTATTTTGATTTAATTAAAATACCTAAAGGTGTATCTGACAATTTTATATAAATTAATTAAATATTTGTTATAATATCTGTTGTATTTAACAAATGGTTTAACAATTTTCAGTTAAGTTTCTAAAATTAGTTATCTAATTTAAAAACTTTTCACGTTTCCCAGCGATGTCAGAAATCTTAGCTAATGCTTGAAAATTCTGTTGAACTTACAAATTGAATTGCATATTATTTGTGTCCCTGCTCAGGTGGGCAGCAGTGTGTAAACACTCATACACATACTCACACTCATACTCACACTCATACTCACACTCATACTCGACACTCAGAGCTACTCGTCTGCTTAAAAAGTTAGTCATGTGTGTGGCAGTTTGGTTGTTGAATGTTTCTGATGCGGTTTGACAACAGCAACTGAGCATTTGCCAGTGTCGAGGGAGAGGGAAAGGGGTGAAGAGGGAGAAGCGAGATAAACGGAGAGTTAACAGAAGGGGGCTTACAGTGAACGGCACGTGACTTATAAGTCATAAGCAAGTTATGTGGTCGTGGCCTAAACAACTTTTTGTTGCCATGTTGCATGTCTGCCAAATTGAATCAAATTGTGGCAAACAACTTGAACAGATTTGAGTGTTGGCACTGACTGTTGTTATTGTTGTTGTTGCTGCTGCTGCTGCTGCCACAAGTTTTATATAAGCAGTTGGGACCAATAAGTTTCCAAATGAAGCTCGGGCATTCGTGCTTAACTTTTCATCACCTCTCGTCGCCATTAAAAGCATCAGCGTCTCAAGTTTTGTGGCACTTTGTACGACATGTCCGTGTCCATGTCAACCGCCTTTTCGAGGCCCCTGCCCCTCTCTTTGCCCCTCTCAGCTTTCTCCCTTCTCCTACTCTCACTATCACCATCCACATAACTTGTGCACGAATTTTACGCCTAAAACGGTTTGTTCTGACGAATAAGCAAATAAAGGCTAAGAAATATTGAAGGTATGACTGTGAGATACCCTGTAATATTGCTTAAATTACAACAGACTAATTGTAAAATAATTTAAGATATTTATGAGGAATAAAACCCAATTTTTAAACATTTAATTACATTTAAATTACTTGAGTAAATTCAAAGTAATTGTTAAGTAATTTCAGAGTAATCGTGAAGTAATACTTAAAATAAATATAGAAATTTATTTATAGTTTTGATATTTTTGTTAAGACAGATATCACTCGAAAAATTCAAGAACATTTGCTTTTCAATGCGGCATAACATTTAATATTTTAAATATGATCTTCAAATCCATTCGATTAAATAACATCAATCCATAAAAATCCCAAATAATTTGTATAAGTACTTGTATACCCATTACTATCAAAAAGTAATGGAAAATGAGAATAAAAAAAAATTGCCAACAACCAATATTGTTCAACTTTACATTTCACTTTTGACTTTGAGCCAGATTTTTTTTTCACTTTTTAGGGGAGGTGAGGCAGGGGCAGGGGGAGTGGAAGTGGAAGTGAAGCGGAAATGTCGGAAATGGCTGAAATATTCCCGAACGTAGCGCATAATTTCCGACGATTCTTTTGGGCTGCTTTTCAGGTCCTTTTGGCAACGCATTTTGTGTATTTGTTTGCACAAATTAACGATGCTCGAGTTCGCCTTCATTCGCGTCTGTCCCCGCGTCTGTCCCTTCGTCTGTCTCTCTGTCTGTCTGTCGCACTGTCGAGCCTTTTAGTTGTCCCTCTTTGTCTGTGTGTGTGTGTGTTAATTTAATGGGAATTCCGCAGCGGAAATGCTCGTCCGAGCTGTGGGACAAGGACAGGAAAGTGACAAAAGGGAGGTGGGTGGCTCGGTGGGGCAAATGTGGCAAGTGGGAGGGGTGAGAGGTAATACAGCTGCCACGTGCTAAAGGTTAAAATGTTCATTGTGCTCTTAAAGGCGTTAAAACATAACGTAATTGTGCTGACGCTGCGCCTCAGTAAATTTTCTAGAAGAGTCACAAAAGTGTTGCATACTTCAAGGTCAACGTATTATCTCTCTATGTGTGTGTGAGTGTGTCATGCATGCGATATGAGCAAATGATACTGAAATTGAGATTGCTTTTCACTTCTGTGTGTGTGCGTTAGGCTTGGAATGTGAATATTCACACACACACACACACTCATACACGCTCACATTTACAGCGACCGCAGAAAAGATGAGCCCCTAAAAAGGCCGTGTCCCATTTGTCCCGTTATTTGCACCCATGTTGTATTTTATCCCATTACGTGCCCAAAAAAGTATGCAACATTTAGGTAAATCCAAGTGTTGTTGTGTGTGTGTAGGAGTATCTCAGTGTGCATGTGTGTGTGTGTGTGTGTTGAGCCTGGGCAATTGGCCAAGTTGCTCACTTGTTGTGCTTGGCTTATACATTTCTAACTGTAATTTTATCAAAAATTTCTCTGTGCGACCAAGTGTGTATGTGTGTGTGTATCTTTAGTTGTATCCGTGTGGGTGGGCTTGTGTGTGTTTCAATATTTTTCAAGGTTGTATGCTCTTGAAAACTTTGCAGGTGTTGTTGTGTGAATGCAAATTACAAATTTATCTATAACTTTATGAGTGTGTGTACATGTACAAATAACGGTAAAAGTATTGCTAGTTTTGTAGATCAAACATTGAGTGGGATTTACCTTGAAGGCGTCGAGTATTTATGCGAGCAAGAACAAAAGTTTTCCCAGTTGCAATATCAAACTTTAAAGCACAACTTTCACTTAGTTGCAGTAACAGTTAGAGTTACAGTTATTGTTATTCTTTTAATAAGTTAGTTATTGTTAAAGTTGCTCTTCGTACTTTTGTAATAATAGTTGGCTCTTGCTGCCTGTTGCACTTTGGCCCGCGAGCTGCTTAACAGTTCACGGAGTGTTGCACAAGCAGCAGCCGCAACAAGCACGTTCAAGTCTCACACACACACATACAAACACACGCACACCTTGACAATGCAAAACGTGTGAACGCGAAAGAACGCGCGCTCTCAAGCCAAAAATTGTTGTGGCATCTGAGAAGGCTTCCCAGCAAATGTGCTTGCTGCCACTGCCACTGCTGCTGCTGCTGCTGCTGCCACTGCTGCTGCTGCTGCTGCTGCTGCGGCAAACACATGTTTAGCCTGCGCAGGCGCACAATAAAAACAAAGCACGCGTTCGTATAACTGTTAACTACAGCATAGCTCACAGCTGCCAACTGCGCTGCCTCCTGCGCTGCCAACTGCGCTGCCCCCTATGCAGCCAGCGTCGCTGCCAGCGCCAACAGCTGTTCGGCCACGGCCATGGCAGTCACTGCTGCTGCTGCCGACGCTGACGCTGACCGAGGCGAGGCTTTTACAACTGCTGACGTAAATCAACTGCACTTTACGTGCGACCCAAAAGCTTCATCTCAAAAAGCTCGCAGACATTTCGGACAGCGACTGCACTTTACGCATTGTTTCAGAAGCTCAAGCGAGAGAGCGGGAGAGGGACACGCGAGAGAGCGGCAGTTGGAAGGAGAGTGAGAGCAAAATGCAAACCTTGCACACGGTCAAGGTCAACTCATTCGCCTGCGTGATGAGTGAGTGCGGGAGGAAACCAGAGAGGGAGAGGGAGAGTGGGTTGTGTGTGTGTGTGTGTGTGTGTGAGTGTGGGCAACCAAGCAAAGCTTTGCCCAAAAAAAGCTTCCTTTAAAAAGACTATGCAAATGCGAAGCACTTGAATGCTCACTAATCTATGAATAATATTTCAAATGTGCAGAATAAATGTTACCATATAATATAAAAGAAACTAAACGAGAATTCTTGAGAATTGTATATAAATTTGTTGACATCCTTAGATAATAAGTGTATTCTTGGTTCCTTATTTAATACTTTTATATGATAATAAATTATTCAAATAACTTGGATTTAGCCTTACCATCTGACAGTCTGTCAAGTAACTGTTTTAACAAAATAAAAAATAGAGTTAAACCAAGTGTATCTCAGCTTTATTGTATTTCAACTTGTTCTACGAAGCATTTAAACGATTGATTCAATTTTCTCTATTACTTTAAGTGAAATAAAATTATTTGGTTACCAATGTGCCACATTTGGTGGCGCATGTGCGTGCTTGGGTCGTCGACGACAATTTCGAATGATAACAGGTAGCCTGAGTGTTCTCATTACATTTATGTGACACACGCACACACACACACACACACACACAATGAAAGACAGCACCCGCGGGGCAAACTACCAAGTAATTGAAATGTTGCGCGCCTAAATCATAGTCTACTTTCTTAAGGCTTTCCTCTTTCCCTTTCTCTTCCTCTGCCCTGTCAATTAAGTTAATAGTCCGAGTAAATGTTGCTGTTACTCTTCCTGTTGTTGTGTGAGTGTAAGTAAGGTGAGGAAATTGGGATGGCTTTCGACTCAGGTGTCAACGATTTGATTACGAGCACTTACAGGCCAATGCCAATGCCAATGTCACATTTTTATTAAACGAGTAACTGTTGCAGTTGCAGTTGTTGCAACCTTGACCACGAATATTGATTTCCTGTTGTTGACTGTCGACACTCGACTGCCGACTGCCGACTGTTGACTCTGTCTCTGTCTCTGTATTTGTGTCTCTGTCTGTCTGTCTAACTGTCCGCCCACTTTGAATGTCTAACGAGCTTCCTGTGCTCAGTTAACTGTTTTCTGTTTTTTTTTGTTTGGACGCGCAATTAAAAGTGCGTTTTTTCTTTTTTTTGTGTGTTTTGTTTTGCTCTCGTTTTTTGTTCAGACATTGGCATAAGCCTTTTTTCATTTCGCTTTGGCCTTAAAGCCGCCCTCGTTGCTCTGGCTGCTGGTGCCAAGCGGCGTATACGTAATGTGCGCGCTTTATGTCTCTTGTCTCGATTTGTTACAAATACAGTTAATAGGAGAGAGAGAGAGAGAGAGAATAACTGCGTGTGTCGCGTTTTGAATGAATGAATGAGCGTGATTATGTGAACCCCCCCTCCCCACCCCCTGCACTACCACGGCCTTGCATCCCCCACTCGCGTTGTCAGTCCTAGTCTAGGGTATTGGCACACGAAAGCGAAATTGAAATTGAAATCCAAATCGAAACCAAAAAGCGAAACTGGTTTCTAAATTGTGTCACTGACTGCCTGCCGGGCATTGGGCCAATAACGACTACCAAAACAACAACAACAACAAAAGCTACCCCAAGTGCGGAAATGTATTGAAAAATACACAAATTGCGATAGCAACAATAACAAAAAATCAATAACAATTACTTGACATTACTCGAAAAAAAAAAACAAAATAATAAAAACACCGAATAATAATAAAAAATGCATATAAAAAATGTGTGCAAACTCGAAAGTCAACGCATTTTGTCAACGACTTTTTCAATACATTTTTTGTGGAAAAAAACTGGGTAACAGTAAATGAAAAGATTAGATGAATAAGTAGAGATTTGAGTATCTCTAGTGGAACATTACGAAGCATTTTCAGAGTTGTTGCTCATATTTTTAGCACTAACATACGATGACAGCATATGACAAATGGATTTTAAGAGGCTAGAATAGAATTCTCGAATTCATGGCGAATTCTATTTGCTATCTGGCTAATTACTAATTTGTGAAATGCGCTTAAATACTTTGTGAATTAAATGGCAGATATAACAAGTAGTTGGAGTAATTTGATCGGCCTTCTGAATATTAAATATTTATAGTTTTTTATTACATATTTTAGATTTTACCCGATAAAGTCTAAAATTACTTAACTACACTTAATTTCATTCACAAATTTTCTTTATGCTCATAATTGAATTATTTAATTTAAGTGTTTGACACTCACCTTCTTTTTTGTATTGAAGCCCAGGAAGGACAATTTGCGAACATTGTTCTCCCGGCCGCTGGCCGAGCTGAAACTCATGTTGTCGCTGTTTCCTCCTTACGGTGCCAAAGTGTAATTTCTGGATCGATCCTTGCGAGGATCGTTGTGGATTAAAGTCCGTCTATTTGATGATCTGTAGGCGCCTGCAGCAATGCACTTGCATTGAACTGTGTGTGAATCGAGGTGGCCACTGCGT
The DNA here is from genome assembly GCA_035043635.1 of Drosophila rellima. Lineage (NCBI taxonomy): Eukaryota > Metazoa > Arthropoda > Insecta > Diptera > Drosophilidae > Drosophila > Drosophila rellima. Next base: position 5,116,566 of record JAWNMV010000146.1, on the reverse strand, counting down.
CTGCTCCAAGAATCTCGGCATTCGGTAGATCAGCCAATGGACAACTGACGAGAAAAGAACGCAATTTCATTAATAAACATTTAAAGTGTACGGACAGCAATTGCCACACACATAAATAAATAAACAGTTAGACAGACGGGGAATTGAGCAATAAAATTGCGCGATGCGACTCAATTAAAGTCAAGTGCCAGAAACACGCACAACTTTGGAATTGGTCGAGGAGGTCGAGCACGCGACTTTATTTAGTCACTTGATCAATTTGCCGAGCACTGAGAACTGAATGAACATTGCACAGGGTGGAGTCTTTTCGATGACGACAATGATGATGATGATGATGATGATCATGATGATGAGACGGCGGCTTCTCACTGATCGTCCACTTAATGGCGACATTATAACCGCCTTTTTAGAAACCGCATTTATTTGTTTATTTTTTCTATTTTTATTATAATTAGTTTCAGAATTAACTGTTGAGCAAAGCAAACAAATAAAGTCACCACTCGAGCTACGAGTAGAATTCATACTGAGTTGAGTGTTGAGCACAAATTGACAACTTTCAAAGGACTTTTGCGTGTTGGCGGCACCTTAAAAACCTGTATAAATTATTTAATAGGCACCTTTGTATTTGGTTTCATTCACAAATTGAATTATCTACACGAATGCGAATGCGAAAGCGAACGCGTCGTATCTATAGGATATGTAGTTGTATCTGTAGGATACGAAAACGAGAGACCCGAAAATAGAAAAACGCGAGGCTCGCTCAATGACAAACGAATGCCGTGTGAACCTGTTGCGGCTGCGATGGCGCTGATTTATGTGTGGTTCCCAGAACATTTTCCACCCGATTCGCCGGGCCGAACCACAACGATTGTGGCTCGCACCACTCGTGTTGTCACTCCATGTTGTGGTGTTAATGGATGAGTCGCGAATATCGAAGACAATCCGACATGAGTCTCGTGCTTAGATACGGCCTATTTCTATAGCCTCTATAACTATTCCTAGCAATTTGCTTTCATTTTGGCCAAGTTCGCTGTTTGATTATGTAAGACCAATGTGACCAGACACTGCCTTAAATTCGATTCGTTGTGCGATAAAATTGATGAGTGTGTTTGTCTATAGTTTGGCCCTGGATTAAACTTGAGCTGTTGTGCACACACCCAACACACACACACTCACAGGGACTTTACCTTGACAATGTGTGAACTGTCTTACTTACGAGCTTTACGCCATGATTTGGCAGTAAGTTATTAACTAATAAACTAACTTGATAGATTGGACAAATAGAGAATTTAATGAACTTATGCGCTTTATCATAGAGGAAGTATTAAAGCTCTAAGGCTCTACAAACTGATATATCAATGCAAATATTTATTTCTTCAGCATTTCACTCTTTAGCTTTCAATATAAATGTGTATTTAAAACGAAGAATAAAGAAACAACGAAAGTTGGTAAATTTAAAAATAACTTATTTATAGATTTGAGTTTTTCCCATAATTTGTTATATTACATTTAATCAAATTAAAGTAGATATTATATTTAGTTCAAATCTTTAGTTGAACAAATTTTGAACTTAAAAAAACTTTAGCGAAAATGTAATATTAAAGCTTTTCAGCTCTACAAGCTGATAAATCACGACTTTCACAAGTCTCTTTATTTTAACTGAATCATTGTGACTATATTTAGTTAGTCATTGAATCATTTAGCAAATATTTTATCTACTTATTAAATTGTTATCAAAAGTTATTTGTTCAATATTGCACACATCATTGGGAACTGGGAATTCCACATGCTTAAATCGAATGATATATAGAAACAAAAGATTAGACTGACGTACGTCAGACCATTAATAGAGCTGATGAAGTCAGTCCATCTATTTAAGTGAAAGTCCATCATAGACCACTATTGGTCTAAGAATATTCCTTTCTTTCGCACAATCAATCTAGGCAATTTAAATCGGTTTATTTATAAATTTCACAATCGAAACAATCGAGGCGATCGCGTGACTCTCTGGGCGCTTCAATTTGTGGCACGTAGCGCAAGAAGAACGAAATAAATTTACACGTTTTATGAAGTTATCAAACGTACTGGGCAGGCCCATAAACCAAAGGTATTATATCTTAAACCAAAAGCAAATAAATTGGCAAAACAACAAAATCAAATTCGAAAATAAAACAAAAGCAAGTGAAAGAAATTAACGTGGTGATCAATTTTATGGGTTCATTAGCAGGCGCTGGTGAAGCGAGTCAAACGTTCGATCGATCGATCGTTTCGAGTGTCTGGCTTAATTTTGATTTAAATTATTGTTTGTATATGAATTTGGTAACTGACAGCCAGCTCGGACTTGGCCCGGGTCTTATCACAAGGGTACCCTAAACATCCATTAGAGCCACCTATCGAGATCGCTTATCGGTCTCGCGATTTCGAATGCTTACCAACTATTTAAACAATTGACAGTAATGTATGGGCACCGATCGTAAATTATCAACAAACATAATTGTCTATAAGGTGTCGTGTAACAAAACTGATTTCAAATATTGCCACATACGCATTCACATCCAACTACATACGTCATAGTAATGATTATTGTTTTTTTAATAATCGACTTATCAATGTGCTGGAATTTGAAAGTGGCAAATCTTGAATCGAGCAAACAAATCACGTGTTCTTCTTATCGTCCCAACGATAAACAACTCCAGATCTAGCCGGTTCTCAATATAACATTTCATAATCAACTCAAACAGCTGCCACTCCAATTGATAGTTGCAGTTGCAGTAGTTCATGATGATGACTATGATGATGATGATGATCATGACCCAACTCCAGCTGCGACCCAAGAACCGGTTTACGAATTGCAACAGTTAACAGGCAGCTGCAACTGCAACTTCAACAGCAACAACAACAACTGACATTGAACTTGAAGCGAGCAACTCTCTTTAGAGAGGGTTGCACGGCATTTCCTGTACGCAATAAAAAAAAACATAAACGAAAAGACCTCAACCCACTCGACTATTAAAATATACGACCTACATATATACGTAATACACTCTCCATAGAGTGGATAGTCAAGTGTGATCATATATAAAAACTCATGCTTATTGTGATTATAATTTTTGATAATTAGAAAGCCATTGCTTGAATGGAGCAATAAATCTTATACTAGATTAGAAGAAATTTTTATTTTCATTATATCCCGTCAGACAGCTCGTCATATCAATAGAAATTGCAAAACGAAGGTTGAGATAGCGAGAAGTGCTAAAGAAATAGTTAAAGTTTCCGATTAAACTTTTGATGTATTTAAAAGAGTTTAGAGTATTATGACATACTTGATAATCCACCCTCGCACTTTCACAGTCTAGTTCCATAAATTATGCAATCGAACTGAATTTATTTCTAGTTGTTGACCTAGCCCGTTGAAAGTAAGTGGTAACCACTTCCAGTCTAGTGTTAACCATCTCGTTGCCAAGCACAACCCCATGAAGAATTTACAGTCAGTTAGTCGAATGTGGGTAAAGGTTCCGGGCACTTCAAATTCATTGCAAGTACACACACTGATCAAATAATGAAAACAACAAAGAAACACAAAAAAGCAGACATTAAATATTTAGAAACGTTTCAATGCTTCACTGATTTCCACAGTGCATGAAATAAAAAAACCAATTGCAATACAACAACTTGCCAACTGTAAACAGTAAAACGTACAACAACAACAGAAACAACAACATGAACACAAAACTCTAATTGGACTGCCGTCGAACCAACTAATGACCAACTGACACTGTGACTGACGATCGACGCTTCAACTTTCGCCGTTCTCCGGTTCTCTGACTAACTGTAAATTGTAATCACAATCAATACTCCCGCAGTTTGTCGGGGATTCTTCCTCTTCTTCTTCCGTTAAGATAAGCAAATTTCACAGTCATGATCTGGCTGAACCAAACAATCAACTTATACATTATGACTACACATTCGAGTGTTTTTCAAAATATAAATAAGAATTACGGGGAATTCCTAGAATATATTGAACACACTTTTAGAGTGGGAACTTGTACTAGGGGTTTACGCACAAAATAGAGGGATATAAAAGAGAGAAAGAAGAGAGTCCAATCAACCAATGACTAATTGCCCTTTTTTGATAAACCTTGTTATACTTAACATTGTGATTACACAGAAAAGCAATGAACTTTTTACTAGATACACAATATGATACATAAGCGATATAAAAGAGAAAATTAATATGTCTAACCATTTTTTTTCTTTAAGAATAAACAAACTTTCTAAAATTGTTGAGAAAAACTTGATTAATTTTTAATTATACTAATAAAGGGACTTTGAAACTATCTATCATTAAAAAATAAAATGTATTATAGATTAAGTAATCCATAACAAACTCAATATGACCTTCTAATTTAGAATAACTTTAATATGATTGCTAAAAATAAATAGTTAAAAGTTACATCATATCAAGTAATTTGAGCAAGTCGCTATAAAAGTGAAAATAATACTTATATAACTAGAAAGATGATATTGATATTGTGAGTAAATCATGAATCATATCAAGTAATGCAGAAGCAATTGTTCAATCTCTGATAAATCTAAAGATAATACTGCTTGCAACACTTAAATAGTCATACTACTGTATAATTATAGCAACAAATCTCATAGCATTCGTCAGTTTTGGATAGACAGAGAAGTCTATTCGTAGTCTAGCGCTTTCTGATAGCAAGACCCACTCCCACTTGTTATTACATACTCTCGCACATACTTTAAATTGCAGCCGTTGCAAATTCCGTGAACCGTGCACAGGAACAATAAATAGTACTCTGAAAAACAAAACATGAGCTCGCCACAACTTGTGTAAACAAAACTGCAAAATCCAACAACAATAATAACAATAACAGCAACAACAAAGCAACAACAACAACTACAACAACAAGAACAAAGCAACAATCAACTTTAAGCGTCATGATACATTTTGGTTAAATATCAGGAAAGAACAAAAAACTACACACAAGTCAAGATAAACAAATTCTAGTTACCATTGTTGTGTTGTACCGTTTATCGTCGTAGGGTCACAAGTGGGTGAGAGGGGGCGGGAGAGCAGGAACAGAGTTGATAGTTGTGAAGGTGTGTTGTGGAGAGAGGAAGAGCATGAGAAGGAGAAAGAGAAGCGTCGAAGAAGGCAGCCAAATTATTGAGCCATTACTCACACAGCTCTAACCGCAAGAGGGTGAGCGAGAGGGCGAATGCAGAGGGAAAAACCAGAAGAGAGGGCGTTGTAATGCAAAGGAAACAACAACGAGAAACAACAACAACTAGAACAAAAAGTGCAAGCCGCGAAATTCACGTGCACCGAAAGCTTAAAGCGCCACAAACTTAACGGTGCTGATAACAAAGCCCCGCAGACTTTGACTGCGCTGCCGGCGCGTGCGGCACAAAAGAGTTGTTGCTATTGTAACTGTAGTTTTTGCATAAAAGCAGACGAGCTTAGCATAACGCCAGTCGAGCGAAAGGGACAGACAGACCGAAGAGAGCGGGCACGCGATTGAGAGAGAATAAAGTAAACTATGTTTACTTTGCTTTTGCCAGTGAAACAAAAACGAAGTGTAATAAAAATGGAAAAAGAAAGAAGAAAAAAAAAAATGAAGGAGAATGAATGGTGAATGGACAAACAATCCGGCCCAAAACTATGTGGAACCAGTTTGGAAAGAGACTAAGAGCCAAAAGAGTCCAGAGAGATGTTTTAAACAGAGAGTCACTGAGTCAGTCACATGCTGCATTTTGCGATCTTGATTTGTTCTTTTTTTCTTTTCTTTTCTCTCTTTTCTTTTCTTTTCTTTTCTGTTTTTATTTGATTTCAAGTTTTGTGGGGAGTCCAGAGATTGATTTGTATTTTATGTTCAACCTAATAATTCAGTTGGACTGTCAACAGCAAATCCATCAGCATTTTAATTTTCTTTAACTACACTTTGTGACAAATGTTCGTGTTTTGCTTTTTGCTTTACTCTTTCGAGTTGAAGTTTTGGTATTTAGTATACCCTGCAGACAATCGATAACTAAACTAGGGTATGTTCAACTAAATTCATTATGGAACCATCCCTGTTAGATGTCAACAACAAAGACCGTATCTGTAGTCGATCATTCATAACACTTTCCACCATTTCAAGTACATACAAAAATGGCTTGTCTATTATTTGACACTTTTTCTTTTCGGAATTTCACAATCACAAGAGGGCAGGAGACGAAGGGGCCAGAGATCAGCGACGTCACAGCGGCAATATTCCGAGCCAGGGCCAAAAAAGTCAGATAAGTTGAAAATATTCAAATTCAAAAATAGCAGACACAACAATAATAAAAACACAGAATATATACACATAATAAAAACGACAGACAGAGGAAAACGAATCGTAAATGAATATAATAATAATTGACACGTACTTAAAAGATCTCTTTTACCTTCTCTGTGTGAGGACTGCAGCCAATTTTTTTGTTTCTCTTCAGAGTCGAAAATTTTCCACTGTGCGCGTGTGTGAGTGCGTGCGTGCGTGTGCGTGTCAGTGTGCGTATATGTACGTGTGTGAGGCACAACTTCATTGATTAGCGTGCAACAGATCGTAAGGATTGTGCGCGACGTTGGAAGTAACAATAAACAAATTTGTAGGAGGCGTTGGCAATGAATGCGGTGGCAGCTGCGTCACACATATAACATTAAAGAAACGCGTCGATAAAAACAACAACACTCTGACGACAAAAAACGGCGATCGGAGATGTCGGCACCGGGAACTGCCACGGTTATGGGCGAAACGAAACACACACACACAAAATGGCAGAAGTAGCAACAAAATTAACAACAACAACAATTGTATAACAACAACAACACTGGGCCAGCGTGTGTGTGTCTGTATAAAAGTATATCTTTTATAATAATTATTATTTTTACTTTTAATGATTTTTTTACACTCTTTTAGGACTTTGATAGCAAACGACGCGCGCGTCGTTGAATAAACTTGAACTTGACGCTTCTTGCGTTGTTGGTCTCTCCGTCGATCGCGCTCGATTTGTGTTTGCGGCTGCACGTTTCTGAGCGTAATGATTTACTGTTCCTGCGGCAGCACGTTTTTAAGCACAGAGAGCAGCGACAACAGCAACAAGAACAACAACAACGACGCGTTTTGGAATATTGCGAGAGCGAAACACATAAAAATATGTTTGCCAAACAGCGGTAGTCGACAGGAAAATACCCTGTAGTGAGTGCATGCTCTAATTAAAACAACTTTTATAATGGAAATATGAGTTTGTTAAAATGTTATAGACATCTGCATATAGAATATAGGTAAATACCAATGATAATTATTATAATAAGTATACAAAGACATGTTGTGAAAGTGTAATTTCCTTGAGTTTAGTATAGCTCAGCTAATATTTGTAAATAAAGGGTATGCAGAAATAAGCAGCGGCTATTGTGGAGAGCACGTGAGCGCATGGATGAGTGCTCGTTACTTGCGAGAGTTACCCTCGTCAGTGATCGGCTCTCGCTCTCACGCGCAATTTCTCTTTGCTTGCGTCGCTCTCTCATTACGCATAATGCTGCAATTGTTGTTGTTTCTGTTTATGTTGTGCTCTTGGCAGCACTCATTTTAAGGATGTGTCGCAACATCAGGTGCAACTGCAACTGCAACTGCAAAGTTCTTAATATGCTGATCTATTAATATCATCGAAAATCACGTTTATTAATAATCAAATAAAAGCTCCATTTATTTGGGCGATGGAAAAGGAGCTGGGAATGTTTGTAAATCAATTGACGCAATGTAAATTGGCTGATTTTGAAGGTCTAATTGATTGATTGATTCGCTCGCACATATGAAAAAGGTGTGAAGTTGTGGGGCAGACCATCATTTTGCCGCCGTATAAATGTGCTGTTATTTCGAGTGCCATTTTATTTCCAAACAATATTTAACAATTAATTGCTTATAATAATGCCTCAACTCGGCCAAGTTTAGCGGGTGTGTTCTGAAGTTGCGGTGTCTGAAGATTACGCAAGTACTCGTACTCATATCGCTGATAAAATCCTAAATTGCCACACAAAAAATTCCAGAAATCGTTGATGCTTAACCCAAGTATACATTTTCCGATTAGTTGAATTGATTTGATGACGTCAAAGCCTAATTATGATATATATCAGGTCAAATTCCTTATGCCTCTGTTGATGATAACAATTTGTAACGTACCGATAATTGCTGCTAAGTCTGCATTTGAATTGAAAAGCTAGCGAAATATTTTCATTGATTGAATTTGACATCTATTTTGATCGAACGCTAATTTGTGTGTGATAAATGCGAAATTTGGGAAAATTTTAGGCAGCGCCAACGTCCACAGATTACTGCGAAAGTCGAGAAGTACATACACAAATACATAAGTCGAAGATTCGGTTATTTACGAGCTAAACACGCCAATTAAAATTCTATTAAATGATAAGAAAAAAAAACGTCAATTAGTCACACCAAAAGACGGCGCGAATGGAACGCCCAAGGGCTAATTAAGCTGGTAGTAACGCATGCATAAGGGTTAATTAGAGGCACGCTTAAAAGTATGCTACAATTTTTTTAGATGCTGCAGCCTAAAAGTATGTGTGAAAAAATATTAAGCTCGCACAAAAATTAAATGGTTTCTTTGTTAACAACACGCGCATCCGCCACATGCAATTATGATAAGAGCCAGGCTAAAATCCAAAGTTCAAACACACAGCGACTGCACTCGAAACATATTTGACGAGAGAGAAATTTTGAGTGAAAGCTGCTGCTGGTGTGGTGAAAAGCTTTCGCCAAAACTGTTGTCCCAAGGCTCTTCTTGGCGGCTTTGGCAGCTCCTGTTGCTGCCACTCGGCGTTGGCCATGGCTCTTGGCTGTTGGCCATGGTCATAATGTTGTTGTTACGGACACTAAAGGACTACAACTTCATTTTATCATTTGATTTACCTGCAAAACTTGTACAATGCGCACTTCCGTCGCCTAAACAGAATTTTTCTTTTCCCAGCAATCCCTTTAGTTGCCCTTTTTCCCGCTAAGGTGACAAGAAAATGATGAAAGGGGAAGAGGGAAGGGCAGTACCAGGGGTAAGGGATCGCCATTTGGTTCATCTAACTATGTGCAACTATCTTTTTTCAATTTCCCCGCATGGCTGATGCTGCGAGGGTTGCTTTGGGGCATGGGCGGCAACCCTGGCACACTGTCTTTTATGGGGGCGGGAGGGTTGTAGGGGTGCTACCCAGCGAGCCCATATAAAACGGAAATGGAAGTTTTGTAAATGTTTTCTTTTGTGTGTTCTTTCTCTAGTTCTATCTCCGAGTGTATATGTGTGTCTATGTGTATCTATGTGTGTTTGTGTGTGTGTGTGTTTGTCTAGAGCAATAACAGCAAACACTAACACTTACGCAACACGACGCCTTTGAAAGATGAGCGCAGGGACAAAAATCGGGGATGGAGCATCGGGCAGGCACATGTGGCATGTGGCATGTGGCATGGCAACGGGGTGGCACATGCCAAAGACCTGCACTTTAGTTTTTTGGGTTGCAAGTGTTGCTTTTTATGGCACTTGACGCTTTGCCAAGCCACGACAAACCACGTCGCCATTTGACGGGGGAAAACCGTCGTTTGGTTGCCATCGTTTTACACCCCTTTGAGTTGGGTTGGGTTCGGGATTGGAGCAGGAATTGGGATTGGAATAGAGATTGAGTTTGGTTTGGTTTAGTTCAGCACCTTCGCCAGTTCATCGTGTTGAATTTCATTTCGGTTTGGCAAACCTGCGATAACAAAGTGTTTTTTAATAGCTGGCAACAGTTATGCATATTGATGAATGTGACTGGGCACGTGTGTGTGTGCGCCAACTTATCTTAGAGACTGTGTTGAGCAGCAGCATTGTCACTCACATTATTCAGTTGATTTAAGCCACAAGTCATTGTGAGAGCTTACTAACGTTTACTTTTCTTTAATCCAGTGGAATTAACAGCTTTAGTTAATGAAAATCTAAACTCATTGAAAAAACTTTGATTGAGAGAACTTTTTACTTTGATCGTGTGGGAACATTTACTCAGTTTACACGGCATCTTAAGCCCATTTAAGTAAAGTCTACTCAGAAATGATTCAACGAAGCTCGTCCATATTTTTTAAAGTAGTTTTTAAGTTTATTTTACTTTCAAAACCTCGCAACTTCCTTGACTTTGTTAAAACTTAATCGATTTCCAAACGGATATTTACTTTTGAATAGAAATGTTATTCATTTAAATAATTTAATAATTTCCGGAAAAATTCTTACTGTCTTATAAACTTGGAAATTTACTTAAATGTGCGCAAACTTTTCGTTGCGACTGTCGTAGACAGCAGCACTATCAGCGTAAGTTAAAGAAAAGCTCAGTGAGCGAGTGGAAGAGAGAGAGAGAGAGAGAGAGCGAACGCGTGAGCTCTCTATTCACCTGCTGCTCAAAGCTCACTTTGCATTGGCTTTGATCGTGTGGCGATGTCGATTCTAAGGTGCTCGCTTTATGCCTTGCCAACATCAGTTGCCGTTGACGCTTTTGGCTAATAATAATAACAAATATGACGCCAGTGCTCAAGTCAGTTGACAGCAATAAAACGTTATAAAACAAAACATAGATAAAACTACAGAGCGGGCTTTAATCAAGGTCAGCATGAAATGAGAATGAAAAATTACACAAAGAGTTGAGTGGGAAGTTGCAAGTGAAGTGAAAAAAGCAATCGCAAATTGCTATTTAATTACCGAATACAACAAAAGCAACTAAACAAATAAAGCATGAATTGTTGATAAGATAAGCAGCAAGCAAAAAAGCAAAGCAACAAAAACCAAAAAATCAAAAGGTGGCAAAGGTGAGTTCTTGTCTTCAACAGATTTGCATGTTCCACAATGAAGACTGAATTCCCCGAACTACTGTCGTTCCATAGATCTAGATCACACGTACGAGTAAGAGATTATATATATATACATAAATATGTATATATTCAAATGAATATAATTGTAGTTAGTGTCGATTTCTATATTGTTATTTGGTTTCGAGTTTTGCGCTTCGGTTGACGCATGCAACACGGCCGCAGAGTTTGAAGCAGCACAGCACACACAGTTATGCATATTAAATATCGTCCAGACGGGTTTTTCAGAGCAGCAGCACACAAATATAATAACAATGGTGAGCAATTTGCATGGCAAGGCGCTAAAGTGCTTAAGCGGCTTACCAAACATGGCCCAAATCATTGGCCAACTGCTGAATTGCTAAAATAATATTGTTTAAATAAGAATGAGAGCAAACAACGCCCAGCCGGCCATACAAATTAGCCACAAGCAGATATTAAGCATACGCAGCGTGGAACAGTCTGTGCAATAAGTATGCATGTACAAATTAATGTAAATACTCCAATGCCAAAATATTATGCAATCAATCAACTATTTTCAACATTTTGATAATTATCATTTGTCTGTTTGATAAATCATTCAAATATATACGTGATTTATATACTCTTGGTTCCGTTAGGCCATTTACTGACAGCAGCCACTGTTGCCATGGCATTAAAGGCTTTAGTACGGGTATTAAGAACATTTTAGAAAAATATTGCAAATAAGTTTTTACAACTTTCGACGTTGGCTTAAAGCAGAATTAAAAGCGGAAATAAGAGAGGGTGGCAGCATTAAGGGGGAAAGGGGGTTGGGAGTTAAAGTGTTGGTAGTCACTGTCAATTACGTAATTATTATGAACATATCCATACTTATATGGCTCGAGTGGCTTTTGTTTATTTAAAGAATGTTTCAAAGTACGCAAATTGGCAAACAAGCGTCTCGAGTCGGGCTTCAAAAGCAGTAATAACAAAAACAGCAACAGCAACAACAATTTGCAATTATGTGGCTTGATTACGATGTTGTCAATTGCGTGTAGTTTGCACGCTCCGTTGGCGAGTCGTAAACAAAATGCCTTTAACATAACCAGAGTCCGGCAGCAACAATAAAATTCAGGTAATAATTAAGTATACGTAATTGTAATACCGAAAAGGTCTGCCTTGAAGGCAGCTTCAACAACTTGCAGCAACAGCAACAGCAACAGCAACAGCAACAACTACAACAACAACTTGCAACACACTTCACATTCATATGCATTCACATTTGGGCCTACTCACTTATTCACAACATGCAAATGAATCCGGCTGCGAGGAAAATTACTATTAAATTTCAACCAGTTTACAGGAAGTTCAGTTGACACACGAATAACGAAATAACTAAATAATATTATTAAGTTCATTCAACTAAATAAACTTAGCCGACAACATATTTCCTAATCCCCAAAAATTGGCTGGAAGCTCGAGACAAAATTCAACAACTTATTATTAGAGATACTATTTGAGTAATTACCCTGACATCATAATTTGCAATCATCAGACGTATTTATCTTGTGGCCAATAGACACTCAGAATATTCTGCTCGTAATTATGCCAATTTTGAACTTGAAGCGTAAATTTGTTGAAAATGCTGGTTAACATAAATATCTGCTTAGGCTTTTGCGATACTTCATCTTCTTGTCGAACGATTAGTGGGCAGATTTTAACTTGAACTGCCAAGCGAATCATTAAATCGCATTAGAACGTTCTGCAAAAGTCGTGAATGCACGACTGCGAGCTACCCTTGAAACAGAATTGTGCTATTTTACATTATATAATCGATTCTAACATTAAATTCATTTTCAGCACGAAACTCTGAATGAAATTTTGACCTTAAAAAGTCCAAATTAAACTGATAGTTTTATAGTCTTTAAAATCGAATTGAATTATTTTGCTTATGATTAGACTTCTTAATATATATTATTTGGAAATAATCCTATTCATGCCCATTTATTTAAGAAATGTTCAGTAAAGAAATAAATCCCTTCCACTCAACTTCATTTTCATCTCTTTGCTAGCAATTTTTGCAACAGCAAAGTGAAATTTGCATTTGAAGTTGAAATCGAAGTGGAGTTGGAAGTTGAAGTTGCCGAAGAGAAGAACACATTAAGATGATTCATTGCGTCTATCAATAGCATTCAGAGTGCTTGGATATACTCATTCATATTCCATTCGAATGCTCGCTCATCAGCATGCATTCAGCTTCGTCTCATCTTAAACACAACTCGACTGCAGTTTTGGCCAGTTTCTCTAGCTGCCGTTGATGTTGTTGCATTGCGCATACGCCGCGTCTGACGCACATTTTGTTGCACTTCTTTTTCTGGCGGCCCTACGCCCTGAGCTGTCCTTCTTTCTCTTTCTTTTTGTGGATTGAGTTGTTGCCTCAATCTTTTCACTATTAACGTGCTCATTTTCACAATTTTCGGGAAAACGGGCAAAAGGCTGTTCCCTTGCAACAGCTCACGGCGTCCGAGCACACACAAAAAATAAGAAAGAAAAAAATAAAAAATTAAAATTTATGATGACAAAACCCGTCGACAAAACTTTCAACGCCAGCTGCAAATCTTTTGCCGGCAAAAAATGAGAGAAAAATGAGAAGTGGAGAAATAATACAAATACTAAAAAGAAATACAAAATTCAAGTAAAAATATACATTTTTTATGCGATGAGTTTGCCGCCGAGTTCTGTGCACCCACACACACACACACACACACACTTTATCACATATGGATGCCATTGCAGGAGTTGTTGTTGTTGCAGTTGTTGTTGTTGTTGTTGGTTGATGAGAGAGCGGTGTTTCGGCAGCTTTCAATATTCGCACAGCTTTGAGCTTACTTTTTCCATTTCCCAGTGTCATTTTTGAAAAATTGATTTATGGCCAATAGTGCGAGCACTCGGATAGGAGGAGGGGGGCATTGCTTTGTTTAGCGGGGTAGGGGTAGAACGAAGGGGACGTTCGAGAGAAGGGGAAGATGTCCGAGTACGAAGTCCCCAAACGGCGGCACAAAAAAACCTATCAACTCTTCGACTTTGTTGTTGTTTATGCAATGCGTGTGACTGTGTGTGTGTGTAGGTGTGTCTGTGTGTGTGTGTGTGTGTGCTAGCCTGGCTTTTGGGTCTATTCCCCATTTCAGCTCGTAGTCAAAGTTGCCAAATAACGGAAATAGATCAGTTTTTAACTAGTTCCAAAAACTTAAAGCGAAACCTCTGATACTTTAAGCAATACATTTACTCAATTGCTGTGCCAGTGTGTGTGTGAATGTGTATGTGAGTGTGTGTGTGTGTGTCTGGCACAAGGCAAAATGAGACGTCAATTAAAACGTATCAAGCTCACTCACAATAAAAACTGCATGACAATGAGATGAACCTGAAAATATCCTGTATATTGGTGCCTGTCTGCTGTCTGACACTATCTGAATCAAGTGACAATGGAGGACAGTTCTCTTAAATATTATATTTTAAATTTGTCTTTCAAATCATTTCTTTTTTTTATATTAGAATTTATCTATATAATCAATTACTTTGACCTATTACTACTCCTCCATGGTCACTTTAAATACTATTTCTCTTCATTAAATGTCATTTCTTAAATTATAATTATCAACTTTATTCATACAAATGGTCCTCCATGGTCACTTTAGCTGCTTCTTTACTTATCAACATTAATTGTACAAATTGTCCTCCATGGTCACTATAAATTCAACTTTCTTTTTATTTTATTCCTTTTAGTTTATATTAATGCGCATCTATGACTTTAATTGTATATTTTATTGACATCCAGCAACTTTATATAAATAAATTATCCTCCATGGTCACTTTTATTACAATCTTCTTGCTCATTTCCCTATTCATCTGCACTAATTGGCATTTATAGGATGTGTATACTTTTCAAAGTGATAGATAACAATTGTATTTGTTCAAATTGTCCTCCGTGGTCACTTTAATTACCGCTCTTTTGGCTCGTTTGACTCGTTTGGTTTCTGATTTCGTTGATTTATCACCTGCTCGAACTGGCAGGAGTAATACCCCCTTTATGGCCACCGCATTGGGTATAATGGCAGCAGCAAAGACCACAACATGCGCGGCTCAACAGCTACAACAACAGCTACAACAACAACAACAACAACCACAACAACCACAGCAACAACAATTCACAATACAAACAGAACAGAAGAAAAAAGTACAACAAACGTTTACAAAAGCAATTGCTCATTTTTGCACATTTTCTGCAGCACGATGGAAAATGTTTTTCCCGCTCATGAATAAAAGAGAATTCGCTCGACTGCCCCCCCCCCTTCGGCCATCCCCCTTTCTGTTCTCTTGGTCGTCAGATAGACAGACAGATGGACAGTTATGGGGTTGCTTTTTGCAGTGTTGTACAATAATTAAGCGTTGACTTGTTCAATTACCAAAATGCAATTGCTTTTAACCACGCAACGTTTTCGGCTTTTGGCCAACACTTTTTGGCTCGGTTGCTGTTGCTGTTGCCGTTGGCCACCTTTAAGCGCATTTATGCAGCAATGAGTATTAACTGTTTGTAGTTTGTGGCTTACTCATCAACAGCTGCTGCTGCTCTTTCTTCTTCTCATCTCCTCTCCCTGCTTCTAGCCAATTTGCAACTTGGCTTTGCATCTTGGGGCACGTGTCAAAACTTTTATTTTGACGCCTTGTATTAAAAGTGTCAGCACAACTTTTGGCCGCGTTGTCGGCCACATTTAATTTATTTTAATCCTGGCCAGGACAACTGTTTGTTTGTTTTTTGCTTTTGTTTTGGGCTTCTTGGCTAAGTCGCTTCTTTTCGCATTTGGCATTTATTGCAGTTGGCCGGAATCTGTATTCATTTAGGCCACAAATTGAAATGCATGCAGTCGAGTTGTTAGCCAACAGCTGTTGCATGCCACATCGATTTGGCATGACGAGTGAGAGAGAGAGATGGGGGGGGGGAGAGGAGGAAAATCTCTGTAATGGTAATGGTTATTGTTATGCTTATGCATGAGCCAACGTGCCACATATCCTTGCCACGTACGTGTGCCCCAACCCCCCTCCCCATCCTCCGTCGTTGCAGTCAGCCGTCGATTAAGCCCGATCTGAGTTAAGGTTCGGGCCGAGTTCTCAGTTCCCAGTTGTGGGGCAAGTGGCAAGTGGCATGTGGCAAGCTTACGCCTGTGCTTATTTATGCGCATAATTACTTGATATTCAATTTACATATGCGGCCAATTGTAGCCAAAGTATTTAGTGTGATGTGTTGCAAGCAGACTTTAAACTTGCCACCTTTAAATTGGCAGCAAAAAGCTGCAGAATTGCCTCATTATGTTGAATGCCAAACGCAGGAAATAAAAAAAATACTTGGTACTTAACACAAAGGACTCACGTACCACAGATGGGGTTACAAGTGAAGAGAAAGAGAGAGCGGGAGAGAGAGAGAGGGAGAGAGGGAGAGAGTGATGCAGTGCCACTGAAAATTTATGCAGCACAAAGCCGCGTGGCAAATGTGAGTAATCCAAACGACATAAGCAGGCATAAACAGTGCAACACACACACAACAACAACACTCAACAACACACAACCACAAATTCACTTCAACTATCCCCATTCCCTCTCCCTCTCTCGCTCTGTCCATTTCCCTATCTCGCTCCCTCATGCCACAGTGGGTGTAAATTTTGCTATACGCCAAATGTGCCATAAAGCCAACAGCCAGGATCAGGATGCGTCCTCCCCAAAGGTTTCTCCCGTTGCACTCGCCTGTCCTCTCTCTCTCTCGCTCCCCATTCTCCCTCTCTCTTTCTCTTTCTGTTCGTGTTGTTGTTGTGGTGTGCTTTGGGGAGCTGCCTCTGTCCGCGTGCATGTGCCACTCTAATAAAATTTAATAAAAAACGTGTTGCTTTCGCATAATGCATCGACAAAGGGCGAAGGAATTGTAGAGAGAGAGATAGATAGAGAGAGAGACAGTGAAAAGGATAGAGGGAAGAGGAAAATAGAGTAGCTCTTGCTATTTACGACAAATATGTGTGGCTACAAAATTTAGTTAAGTTCCAAATTGATTGCTGCTTTTATTAATATTTATATATTTTTTTAGTTGACTTAAGACGGGTAATAACTTTAAGTTAACTTACTTAGTTCTGCGCAGTTCTTAAAAGATCGACAATAAAAAGAAAGTAATAAAAATTCTGCTCGTCACATGTTTTTTTTTCTCAGTGCATGTTATGTTTCCAGAGTTTTAAATTACACAACAGTAAAAAGAATTCAAATTATCGATGGCATTTCTTATACTTCATAACTCTCAGTGCTTACAAAAATTAAAAAATGAATTTTACATTCGACCGTGACAGGACTCGAACCTGCAATCTTCGGATCCGAAGTCCGACGCCTTATCCATTAGGCCACACGGTCTTGTTGTTTTAGCTGCGCGTTCATAACGAATATCAAGTAAATTTCTTAGATAAGCATCAGAAATTCATCTATGCGTTGTAAATATACAGTTTTACTCTGTGCCGTTTTTTCTCCAGTGTATGGAATTTGATTAATAGGGCTTAAATTGAATTCTAGTTATTTATAGATCATAATTACTTTTCAGTTACTCTCACTGCATAAAGTTCTGTTCGATGTGTCATAGAAGACTTAAAAACATTGTCATTTAAATGTTTAAAATGTACTTTAATTCTTCCCCATAAATTCTCTCAGTGTAAGTCATCACCTAGCTGCTAACCGCAGCTACAGTTCGAGCCACGTTCCCAGCATATCAATATGACGTTGGCGTTGGCTGTCAAGTGTCTAATACGATAACCCACTCACTCATGCGTTTTCTACTCGACTAATTTCGACAGGCGGTGCAAGTGTAGCAACTGCAGCCGAGCGACAGAGGGAGAGAGAGAGAGAGAGAGAGGGATAGACCGTACGCAGTCACCACATTAGACATTAGTTGTCAAGAGCGACGAGACGTGTGAGTGTTGCAATTGGAATCATCAGGCAAATACCACAACAAGAAACCGCCGAGTCGAGGAGTCAACTGCCAACTGCCAACTGACAACTGCCAATGCAGAACCAGAGTCGAATCGATGGGCAAGTGTGTCTCCAGGCAGTCGACGTGCCCGACGAGTCCCGCACATCATCAATCTGTGCTGACAATTGCCCTGTCGCAGCAAGATTTGCGCCACGCCCACAAAATATGGCAACAGTTGACAGCGAGTAATGAATATATTGCCACAACAACGGGGCCAACAGATGAGCCGACATTTTATTACCACATAAGCCACAACACGGCGCAGTCAGAAGCGGAAGCAGAGACGGAGTCGGAGTTAGAGACAGAGACAGAGACAGAGACAGAAGCAGAGTCAGAAAAAGAGAAGAAGCAGGAGGAGCAGGAGAAACAGGATTTGAAGGAAGCTGCTGTGCTGCACATCGAGTCTGTTTATAATCATTTGGATGCCCATGTGAATGCTGAAAATGTTATTGGCAGTTCGCTGACAGGTTGCAACAACGAGGACTTTGCCACTTGCCAGCAGTTCTTGTTGCAAGAACTGGCTCAGGCACTCGCCGAGTGCCAAGTGAAACACATAAGCCCAGAGTTTGTTGTTGATAACAACAGCAGCAGCAGTGAGATCATAGCAACATCCACAACAACAGCAACAACAGCAACATCAACAACACCAACAACAAGCGCCGAGTCGAAGTTACAACTCCAGCTACTTTATGAGGTGAGTGCTCCTTCACATATTACGTATACGCAAGGGGGGGACAGTAAAAGCTTCAAAGATGTTAACTAACACATAATTAAATCTACAACTTTGATTGATCTGATGCTTCACAATATATAATTAAATCTACATCTGGGTTTAATCTGATTGATTGTTTGATTGCATCAAAATTTCAGCAATAACGAGAAAGTTTTCAACAGATCTCATTTAATTAACATTAAAATACGTAAAAAATAAAATAATTAAAAAATAAATAGGTGAATTTGATTAGCTCATTATTAGGAAATTTAAAAATAAATTTAAAATAAAAAAAAATTAATTTTACATTCGACCGTGACAGGACTCGAACCTGCAATCTTCGGATCCGAAGTCCGACGCCTTATCCATTAGGCCACACGGTCTTGTTGGTCTCGCAGCGCGTTCATAGCAAATATGTAGATGACGTAGAACATGTTATCAAGTAAATTTCTTAGCACTTAGTCTATGCGTTGTATATATACATTTTTCTCAGTGTCTGTGGCTGCTTAAGATCCGAATACTGATTGATTGCGCTGAATAATTTAGAATTAAAGTAGAATATAACGTTAAATTATTTTCAAATCAAAACTATTTTGCTAATACTATTCCAGAGTTAGGGTTAAGCTTGAGCTTATATTAGAGAGTATCTCATAGTCCACACCTCTCTCACTCCCCGCAGTTCCTTGTACACCACATAGCCCTTAATTTATCATATATCGATAACTTGACTACCATTCGCACTTACGGTACAATCCAAGGCACCCCCTAAACAAGCGAATCTAACCAACTCTACGCCAGATGGCGCCACTGGCGAACCACCCTCAAATCGACAGACACTTGTTTTTTGTGGTTGTGCGCATGTCCGCACCACAATCCACGGTCTGCTGAGCAATGCATACACTCGACCAAGTTCGAGAAGTTCTCAGCCAGAATTTTCAGCCAGCGCATTCAATTTTCCGTGTGCCGTCGTTTCACAAGTGGAAAAACTCAATGAGCAGACCTGGAAAAACAAAAGAAAATTGCAAGAAAATTGCATAAAGATCATAAAAAGTGAAAAACATTGGATTGCATACTTTGAGGTGTTGCAACTGCATTGAGAGCTAGAAAATTGCGTCAGTGTTTTAGATTTTCGGCATGGAAAAACTTTTCAAGGACCTTCAAAAGTAAAAGAGACGTGTGTGTGTGTGTGGGTGTACATCTGTATCTGTATCTGTGAGTCAGTGTAATTGTATGTGTGTACCTGCCTCAAGTGCAATTATAAATGGCGTAATTTGTGCGGCGGCTGTGGAATGAAAATAGTGGCAAGTGAAACGCAATTCGAGGCACAACCAATTGAGCGGAACGTGGCAAACGTGGCAAGTGACGCGATAAGAGATAAGGAGGAGGAGGCTCGCCGGAACAGCGAGTGCCCCAGCAGCCAACGTGCAACATGGATGAATGCGACAACCTCGTCGTCGTCACATTAACCGCACACGAGGACAACGCGAGCGAGCAGCCAGAACAGGCTGAGATACAGATACATTTGCAGCACAAAGAAAACGCCATCGAGATCGATGACAACGCAACATTAGAGGAAGAACAACAACAAAGAGATACAACAATCGACGAAGACGCAGCAGTTGACGCAGAGGTCGAGGCAGTTATAATGGTACTAATTTAAAATGATAAAAGATACAAATGTATCTATGGGTTACTCTTATTGTGTAGCTTGGATCCATTGAGATTTGCATAGTAGTTGATTAGATTTTCATACAAAACTGACACACGCACACACACACACACACCCACACTAGTCCATTGTTATTGTCTGTGTGTATCTGTTCCATTGTATCTTTCGCTTAACCCGTTGTTGACCCGTTTTTATTATCATTTCTTTTTGCGCTTGCACTTACAACTTAATCGCTTGTCTAACCTGATTTTCTCTTTCCTCTCTCTTTCACCCCTCCTTTGTAGGGACAAACGGAGAGCAAGAAGCACGGCGGCAAGTGCCATCGTCGCAATAATGGCAACAATGGCAACCATTCAGGACACCAGCTGGAGTCCAAGGAGGACCAGCAACAACAACAACAACAGCAACTGCACACCAAAGGCACCGCCATGTCCTTTGGCTTTCGCAAGAAGCTCAATGGTACGCCCAAGAAGTTCAAGAAACTGCTCGAGGGAGGTGCGACCCATAGCACATCCCAGACAGATACAAAGGACGACAATGGCAATGCAACAACAACAACTACAACAACAATGACAGCAACAACAACAACGGCAGCAGGTGAGCACTGAGTTCCCTTTTTCTAGTCCTGGTTATGGCTTTTTAATTTGCGCCAATTTCATGTGCTATCTAATAACGGGCAAACACGACTCTCCTGCTCTACACTTTCTACGCTTTATACCCTGTTCATAGGGTGCTATATTGAGGGTATATTGCCAAGGCTGCAAGCCATAGAAACTTAGAAATCAATTCCAATCAATTACTTTTCAAATCAATCACATTAAAAAAATAAAATGTAATAATTTTTTTAAATTACCTAACTGTAATTTATGATTTAAAAATGACTTGTAACCTTAAGATTTTTTCTCATTTTCATTATTCATATACTTTTTTAAATCAATTACATAAAAAAAATATACTTTAAATTATAGTTTATGATTTAAAAATTACCTATTATCTTAAGATTAATATTCAAAGTCACTTATATTTGCGCAATATTTGAAATTTAAGTAATTGACTTTTTTTAACAGAACCTTTTAATTCAAAAAATGGTTCGGTCCGGTTCATGATTTTTTATTGGGGGTTCTCACGTCTCTGTTCGCAGAGTAACTCTTCGTCGAGCACTCCAGACTAATCCTCTTCTTCTTGTTCTTCCTTCCTTTCCACTGTAGCCACCCCAGTGCAGTTTGAGAAAGTGGGCGTTGCCGTTGCCCAAAAGACAGCGAATCGCACAGGTGCGGCTAACAAGCGTTTTGGCTATCGCGGCAATGTGCCACGCCCCGCGTCCGCCGGTCTAACCATGTCGGGCGAGGACGCTGCGGAAACGGCAGCCAATGCTCAGAATAACAACGGTGCCGGCAACAACAACCCCAACAGCAACAACAACCAGAACAACAGCAACAACAACAACAACAACAATGGCAATGGCAATGGCAATGTGCTGGTGAGCAATCGTAAGTAGCGTGAATCAAGTGAATCGACAGATACCCCAACCTAATGCTCCCACTTCTCCTGCTCCCTTTCTCTCTATTTACCGCTCCGTATCGTACCCCTCTATACAGTGAAGCGTCGCTCCAAGAGCGCGCACGCAGGTCGCAGTGTCGATGGGGAGCCGAAAATAGCACAGCCCAAGACGCTGACGTTCAATCTGAACCAGAACACGACCATTGAGTATCAGCGTCGTCAGTTCTTCGGCGAGTTTGCGGATGAGGCGAGTGCCACGGAAGCTGCCACGTCACGGCAACAGCGCTGCAACTACAACTACAACAATCTGGCCAACATGCATGCGAATGTCATGTGAGTAACATTAAATTTCAACTGGACTCAATCTTGAATCCCTTCCAATTCCCTTCCACCCACAGTGTTCGTCCTGCTCCCGCCAGTTTTGCCAAGTTCACGCTGCAAACCGTCAGCCTGCCACGTCCCGAGTATCCGGTGGCCATCAGTCTGACTGCCACGACGCCGACGACGCCCAGCAGCAGCAGCGTCCAGTCGCCGCTGCCGACGCATGCGACGGGCGCCCGGGCCAAGGATGTGGCCAGCACGGCCAGGCAGCATCCGTTGACCTCCATCCACGTGCAGCCGAGTCGCCAGCTGGACCAGAAGAGCGTCAAGCAGCTGACCAACAATACGACGCGTCGCGGCTTCTCCGGCAGTCGGGAGATCAGCGCCGACTCCGGCATTTCCAGCATGGAAATGGCCTTGGACTCGGGCAGCAGCTCGGGGGGCAGTGATCGCTCGAAGCGCAGTCGCAGTCGGCCCCGGAATCTGCAGATGGTGATGAGTGGACGACACACGTTCGAGGTGCGCGACATGGATGATCCGCCGTCGAGCGAGTCCAGCTCCTATGTGGAGACCTTGGCGCTGCCCAAGTTGCCCACGGACAACAGTCAGACGACTCCGTTGCCCCTCGTCGGCCTGGTGCGCTCCAACACGGTGCTCAGCCGGGAGAACTACGAGCGACGCCAAACTGCGGCTGGACAGGATCAGGCAGCGACTTCGATGCCAACACCGGAAACACCGCCAAAGCCCAAGGCCAATGGCTCCGATACCAGCGAGAGCGTCGACGAGGAGAAACTCTACCTGGACTCCTCCACCTCCGAGAAGAGTGCCAAACAGCAGAGCCACAGTCTATCCTCGTCCATGTCCTGGCGCTGCCAGGCGGGCGAGTCCTTGGCCGCCCGGGATTGCAGCAGCATGAGCATCACCAGCGGCAGCGCCAGCGCCAGCACCGACATCCCAGCCAAGCCAGCCAAAGCCAATGAGAAGGAGGAGGAGGACATGTCCTTCTCACTGGATGACATCAGTCTCATCAACACGGACTTGGACATGCCGTTCAGCACCATTTGTAAGTGAAGAAACTATCGGAGTTATCCTAATGGATCTTTATTTGGATCTTCCTGTAGGGATCTTCTGATCTTCTTCTTCCTTAAAGATCAAATTTATTTCCATTCCCCAGCGGATACTTCCTTGTGACCTTATCTTAGGGTTCTTTCCTTAGTTGAAGCTTTAACTCTCTGAGGAACACAGCTAGTGAAGAGAAACCTTGACCAAGTCATTGTTCTGAGAAATCATACCTTAGAGATCCCTTCGGAGTATTTTTCCTATACGGATCCCTTTCTTCATTTAAGACTTGATTGGTAATTCCTCCTTAGGAACTTATTCCTTCATTGGATCCTCCTTTGGGAATCGCTTCTTTACAGCTTATCCCCATCAGATCTTCTACTTTAAGGATTAGGATATATCGATCCTTCAAGATTCCATCCTAGTAATTTACCTCTATCCGATCTCAACCCTTCTCTCTCCACAGCTTCTCTCACAGAACCGGCAGCCAAGCCCAGCTTCCTAGCTGGCCAGGATCACTTGCTCAACATGCACACGGTGGACAATCGCGAGGCGGTCCACCTGCCATCTGTCCAGCTGCCCAGCGAGCGTCCGCGCAGCTTCAACAATGCGCTCAACGAGTCCAAGTTCGCGGAACTGGCGCTGGCCAACAGCAGCTGCCTGTTGCTGGAGGACGAGACGTCGCCGACGGACAGCCTGGTCAGCAGCACGGAGGAGTCCGAGGAGGCGGGCGGCAAGCTCAAGAAGCACAAGCTCAATGCGGAGTTGCAGCAGAAGGACATTGTGGACTTGGACATTGATGATATATCGCCAGTGCTGGAGCTGGAACTCGATCCGGGCAGTCGCAGTCCCAACTCACCGGGCACGCCCACTCACGCCTCCCACTCGCTGTCCCTGGGCTCGGACTGCGGCAATCTGATCGATGACGAGATCGCCGATCAGCCGGCACTGCTGTGCAATTCGGAGGCGCAGGATGTGGCCACCGACACGCCCACTCTGATGGAGACACACACGGGATCTCTGCGATCGCTCAAGAGCCAGTCCAAGGCCCGCACCGCCCTCCAGCAGGCCATCGAGCTGAGCCTCCGGACTCCGGCGGCGGTTCGCCGAGCCGTGCTGGAGAGCGCCGAGTCCCTGGACACCCTGTCGCCCTGCGAGTCCATCTGCTCCGACGATCTGATGATGGACTTCGACATGAACAGCAGCGTCGACTCCATCGATCGCACAATGTCGATGCGCAGTCGCAGCGGCTCCGATCTCCACAAGCTGGGCCGTGAGATCGACCCGGAGCAGGCCGAGACCGAGGCGGAGCTGCTCTCCCAGCTGGAGTGCCAGGGCAGCGATGTGATGAAGGAGCTCAATAGTTTACTCCGCGTCCGCATGCAACGCAACGCGTCCAGTCCCAGGGAGCGCATCAGGTGAGTCCACGCCACACCTTGACCAATCACCAATCCCCCATTTCCATTTCCATTTCCATTACCAAAACTAATTGAATTGGCCAGCGGGCGCGTTGCCAAAACAGTCTTTGACTTGTCTTTCCACAGCCTTTGCTTTTCTATCTCTTTCCCCTTCCCTTCCTTGCCTTTCCTTTCGTTGCTTTACCTTTCCTTTGATTTGGTTTGACTTTATTAACCCGCCTGGCACTTGGCCAGCTTTTGCAGTTGCCATCTCTCATCCAGTCAGAGTCTCGGTCTTTGCACCACTTGAAAGTCACACAACTTCAACCTAATCAATCAGCTATGGACCTCTCCCTGGCCTACTCTCTACCTTCCCCTCTCTTTCTCTCTTTCTCTCTTCCACTCTTCACTTTTTTTATTTTTTTGGCCAGCCGACAACCTGCCTTCAATTTAACACTAGAAAGCCTTTGGATTTCACCCCAAATCTTAAGTACCAAAAACTTTTAGAAGTCTTCTAAATACTTTCAAGAGTTTTCCTGATGGCGCTGACAGAAACCATTTTAAGTAAAAAAAACTTAAGAATATTTAAGTAAAGTGCTAAGGAAATTTAATTAATTTTATTCTACAAGCTCTCTTAAGTGTCTTCTTCATATGCATTATATCTCCAACTTTTCCTGTACAATCTCAGATTCATTCTCTCTCGAATCTCATTATCCATTTAAGAAAGATTTAAGATTCCCAATATTAGCTCAGTAAACTGATGTGAAAACTTTAGAATTTCCCCACAACTTAAAATTAGTTTCAAATTTCATTGGCTGAGCTTTCATGAAATTAATCATGAAAATAAATTATTTCGAACTTATAACATTTTAAATATCTAAGTTTGACTTTCCTTCAATATTTTTTGTAATATCTTATTATAAAAGCATTTTGTAAAGCAATTTTTGATTTATATTCAAAGCTTAATATAAATTAATTCCATGCTTTGATATTTCTTTTGTTAACTTGCGAAATTCACTGCGATTTTCTTAGCTCTCAGATTGAAAACTGGATTGAAAATTGAAATTAGACCAAAATTAGACAGACGGACAGCATTGGACAGGTTGAAATTAGCTTGAGCTGTTTTTGGCCTAAAGGTCGTCCCATTTGATGTTGGTAACAACCAAAAATGCCCATTGCCAATCCCGTTGCCAATTGCCGCTCTCAATTGCAATGCTTAAGCGCCTGCTACCACGAATTGTAGTTGTGCATGGTAATGGTAATGGTAATGGTAATAAAAGAGGGAAGGGAGGGAGGGAAGAGTAAGAGGAAGGCGCATGAAGTCAAAGAGGCAACGGCACTTGGCATTTGCCTGGTCGGGACGAGGTCTGGCCTGGCCAAATCGTGGTCGTAGTTAAGATAACATTTTGACTTTGCACTGAGACTTGATGGCGAGTGCCGCATTCTTTTGTCATGGCAACGACAACGGCAACAGCAACAGCAACAACAACAACCGGCAACTGCACGACAGCGCCAACAGCAACAACAACAACAGCAGCAGCAACAACAACAACAACGAAAAGCCGTTTCTTGTTCCAGCCAAAGTTTTGTTGTGGCTTGTCGCATTTTTATTGCATTTACCAAAGGAAAAATCAATTGTCTGGCAGCATGTGAACCTGTTCCGACTTGTTGTTGTTGTGGTTGTTGTCTGGAAAAGCAGCGACAACAACAACAACAAAAATAACTGCAAAATGCCGCTGGCCTCGAGGGGATTCAGCTAAAATCGTGGATACGCATGCGCCAGGGGATTGCCTTTCATTATACATATATTGGTGAATGTCCCCATAAATTGTGGCCAAGAAAAATCCACAAAAGCCAAGTCCCAACCGCTTAAACGGTCCACACGGCCCACGGTCAAAATGCCAAGCGCAGCTGCGGACAATGTTAAAATCTTTGAATCGTTTGGAAAACCATAATTCATATGCAAAACCAAATGCAGGCCCACACTTGTGAATTAACCTTGGGCCACAACCATCCCATTCATTTGGCCAAGTGGCATGAGTCATTACAGCCGGCTAAGAAAAAGTGCTGAGTAAGTTGTTGCCAATCGACAATTGTCAGTTGTCAACGGAGGCAGCTGCCAAGTGCAACGATCTTCATCTTGGCTTTAATGTTGTGGCCATAACTACAACATTTCCATTCCCATATTCATTCCTTATCGCTTAGATGGCAGAAAGCTTTCTTTTCTAACGGCAATGCCACACACAAAGCTCTAGTACAACAACAATAACAACAATCATTACAAACTCCTATACAAAACATTCTTGACGTTGTTTGTTGTTGTCGATGGAAACATTTTGGAACTGAAACATTGCTAGCACTTGGTATGCGCACAGTGACACAAAAGCAATAGAAAAGCATTAAAGAAATTAGTAAAATAATTAATATTTCAATTATTGTTGATTACTATAAGTCAATCAATCAAGAGAGAAAATAAATTTGATAAAACAGATAAAATATTATACAATATTCAAAAGTTGTTATAAATATTGTTTCAAATAATTTTCAAAAACAAAACTTTAGTAAAATACAAATTCTACTTCATTCATTTCTTTAACTGAAATATATTATTCTGAGTAGTTACATTTTGCAACTTGCATTTGCTGAAACATAAATTAATTAAATAATATAATATATTTTTTGTATTTCTTATTATATTTATTAATTGCTTCTTTTCAATTTTGACTGACTATTCTATGTAAACACATTTCACTCCATAAATTCCTAGGCAATGCTGAATGGGAAATTAATTGAAACTTTTCAAACAGCACACGATTTTCATAGCACTTTGAAGCACTCGTTGGCCCACTGTGCCGTTCCATTGCCACATCGTGGCAGCCTTGAGGCTCGCTACCAACTGCCAACTGCCAACTTCCAACTTCCAACTTCAGTATTAAACAAGATCTCAAAGCGTTCGGTTCGATGCGATTCGAGTGGCGTCGGTTGCGTGGGTAACTTCATAAACAAATGCTTAAACACTGAGCATCAGATTAAGGAATATTATTATAATCCCAAAGTATTATGAGTAAACTGCGTGGGAGTTGCCTAACCCCAGAGAGCTGCCAAGTTAATTGCCATTGTGGTTAATAGACAAAACTCAGAAATAGTAATAACAATAATAATAAACAACAAGAGCCAGTGACCGAATAGACCGCCCTCGTCTGCCACCAGCAGATACGTCGATACGCACTGTTGCCTTTTTCATGCCACAGATACAACACCGACACCGACAACAACAACACCACTAACAACAACAACATTAACAACAACAACAACAACAGCGCCGCAGGCACAAGTGTCAATGCTTTTTGTGTGAATTTTGTGCAGAAAAAAAAACAATAATAATAAAAAAAATAACTATAAATAAAAAACAAAACTGCGGCAGGCAACTGGTTTGATCAAATGTGAGTAACAAAAACGTGTGGAAACAAATACAAAAAGCCAAAAAACGAATACTAACGAAATACCAAATGATAATGATAATGATGAGCAGAAAACCACAACCAAAACCACAAATAGGGCTCTGAGAGAGGAGGAAGGGGAAAGGGGTTGGGTTGTATATACAATGGAATGGGAAGGTATCGCTGGCCAAGTGGGTGCTGATTTCCGTTCGGACCACAAAACCCTTTTGGCCAGTTGCGTCATTTGATATGCAGGCCACAAAGACCGCAGATCGGTTCGGGAAAAACAATAGAAAAACTGAAGTGGAAATCCGAAACGGAAAAAGTGTGTCACATGCAAATTGCATTTGGAATAAATCGCTGGAATTTGATGCCCATAAACGTAACAATTACGACCAAAAGAAAAACTACAACTAGAAAGAGGAAGAATCTTCAGTTTGACGAAGACTTAATACTCTTTCAGATTAAGCTACTGAATTTTAGTAATTTTATTTAAATTTAAATTTAAAAATATTCATTTTAATATTTAGTTGGGAGATATTTCTGAAGTTGAATTTTATATTCTACACATTCTCTATCAAAATACGATTCAGTTAGTTAATTGAGATCTTAACTAGACATATCTTAATTCTTATTAAGCAGACATATACTTTAGAGATTCTCTCACCTCTCTGGCATTGGGTTGCACAGTTGGTTGCAAAAGTATACTTCCTGCTGAAAGGGTATGCGAATAAATCAAAAAAGAATAATCAGCTGCAAGTGCTGACCCCAAGAAATCTGAGCTCCATTCCATTTTGGTTTATGTTTTGTTTTTTCTTTTTTTTTATGACTGAGACTGTTGACGCTTCAAGTTCAGTTGCAGTTGCCTTTTGTGGCATGTTGACGTGCCAGTGCCAGTGGGCTTCTAAGTACTTGCAGATTGCAGACTTCGACTCAGTCTGCATCTCAGTCTCAGTCTCTGTTTGAAATCTACAGTCTTGCAGTCTCCATTGTCGACATGCATAATTCAACAGAATGTGCGACCGGTGACCACAAAATACCATCGAGTGCAAATACAGATACAGATACAGATACAGCGTGTGTAGCTACCAATCTACCTACCTTAACGTACTACCTGTCTGTCTTTTTTTCCGTCTCTCAGTCTCTTTGTCTGTCTTCTGTCTTTCTTCTGTCTGTCTTCCGCCTCTTCCTCTGTCTACCTGGCAGCCATCGTTGATCATCATCAGCAGCAGCTACAACTTCAGCGTCAGACAAAAAACTTGCCACAAGATACTTCTCTCATTCAAGATACAAGATACACACCGGATTCAGATTCTCAGCAGATTTGTCTGCGTCTTGTCTTGTGTTGTGTTGTGAGAGAATGTTGTGTGTACTTTTCTTATGGTTATTAACATGTTGCCGCTTGCCAAGTTGCAAGTTGCCAGTTGCCAGTTGCCAAGTCTCTAATGAAGCGCCCTTTGCTACGTTTGTTGCCCTCGCTTATCAGGGGCAGGGCAAGAGAAGGGGCAGGGGGCGGGGCAGCTGCACTTCCGTGCCTATGACAAATGACATTTCACCATACAAATTGATAAGTGCCGTTAGGTCGCCTCTGCCCCAACTAATGTGATGTGTTGTGATTGCGACTCTGATTGCTTGTCATCGCTGGCAGTTGCCAGTTGGTAGTTGCCAGTTGGTAGTTGCCAGTAGGTAGTTGGTTGTTGCCACTGAGGCGACACTTGCCGTTGGCATTGGCCCGTGCGGAGTTACAAATTGGCTGCAGTTAAATTCCCATATCTCTCCAATGTATATATATGTTTACAGTTACAGCAACTATTTAGACTTAAGCGATTCGCTGTTGTGGCCATTTCAACTCCATTAGCTTGCAACTGTTGCAATGACGAACGTTTTGTCGGCCACACACACACACACACACAAATACACGCACACACACAGATACATATACATTTGTAAAAGTATCTTATTTTGTATGAAATTTCCGGTGCAGTTGTGCAAAGTGCTTGGCATTGTTTTGGCTTCGTCCAACTCTTTCACAGTTGATTTCTGCATACTCAACCTCCAGATAAAGCACAGAGTATTCAAGACAATACGAATACTCGTACGATCCATCAACTCTCTGGGAGATTATGAATACTTTTTGTTTAGTTTGCCAAATTTGCATACGAAGCCGCAGCGCTGTGTAAACTGAAAGTGTTTCTTTCTTAAATATATGTTAAATATACACTTCAGTCCAGCAGCAACACTATTTCATATAATTAAAGAAGCCGAAGGGCTAAGAGCAAGAGGGGGAGAGTAAATCAGATAGTACGTGATCACTTATGATAATAACGTCTTGAAATAATAATACGACATGTAGAGATGTAGGTTTAATATGGAACAATATATCTTCAGGTATAGTATTAGAGGAATACAGAAAAACAGTAGAATATTATGGTAATGCTATCATAGTATCTCATTAGAGTAGTCAAATTGTATCTCAGTATTGTTAATGATGAGAAAAAGCCAGAAAAATTATATATGTATATACAGAGAAAGAAATGGAAAAAATATATAGTTAAAGTAGTTCGAGTTTAGCAGTATCCTCTTGTACATAAATTTTAAGCTAGGTCGAAATTCAAACCAACTTCAAACTTTCCTATCTTTACCAACACTGATTCGAATTCAAAGTCGAAAGCCATTTTGATCATGTTGTTTTTCAAAACTTTAATATTTGAAATCTCAAGTTGAATTTATATTTTCTATATGATGCAGGAAATCCGATCTCATTGAACAGAACTCGCAATTAATCTAAACGATTTTTACAGAAATATTATAATATGCTTTGAATACTTGATAGACCACTTAAGAACTCGATAATTCTGTTCTGATTCCATTTCATACTCATGAAGTCTGTCTTTTAAATACATAAAGATACAAGGCAAATTAGGCTTTTAAAACCATCTGGATTGTCTGTATTGTATTTTATCTATCAGAATGACAGATTCCTAAGTTCTTATTAAAAACATAGTCATCATCCAACCGAAAGTATGCTTATAATTAGTGTTTATTTCAGTAACTTTATGCTTTGTGGTCATTGTGAAAAATATTGAATTTTTTTCCAAGCCAAAACTTGAAGTTGTTCCAGTTTTCTTGGGCAATTACGTAGCACTTTTGCTTTTGTTCATTATTTCAGTAATCCATTATTTTGCATTGTTTTTGAAGCCCAACTAATTAAGATTTAGCTAACATAGCTTGTGCTGTGTGAAAGTCAAATAAAATGCAAACAATTTGCTTTTCAAATTTGTTTTTGTTTTGTTTTTTTCTGGCGTGCCAATTGGCCATAAGACGCAAAGTTATTTACTGAGGATGCGACCTGGAACCGCAACATTCCGTTCAAATGTTAAAGTGTAACTTTAACCTTTCGGAATGTGGTTCAAGTTGTTGTTGTTGTTGGTTGTTGCTATTGTTGTTGTTGTTGTTGGTTACTCATTGCGTATTTATTCAATATTTGTTGGGCATTTTCAATAGTTTTGTATAAATTATGCCACTAACAACGCGCATTTGTAAGACTTGTAAGCTTCCCTCTCGCTTCCCCTCCTCAAGCCCTCCCACTCTAGCAGCGACTGCAACACGCAACAGTTGACTTTCACCAGCAGCAACAACAACAACACGAACAACATGTGTGTTTCCAGCGTGTTGTGTGTTGTGGATTTATATCCACCACGTAACCGACTTTAACCACCGCACCACCGAGTGGTGCTCGTGCAGCTTCCCAGCATGTTGGCGGCGCAATTAATTGCCCATTGACAGGTGCCCCTCTCACCCCCGTTCCCTCAAAACAGTGGGGGGTAAAGGGTACCCTAATCAATGGATGCCATTTCACTTTCATTGCGGCCAAGTTAATTAAAGCGCTAAATAATTGAAAGAGAGCAAAGCTCTACAAACTCTACACACTTCCCATCTTCCCATCTCCCTCTCTCGCTTTCTCTTGTGGCAAGTCTCCACTCAGCTGTTGTGGCACTGCGCATGTCCCGATTGTGTCATCGTCATCGTCCTGCAACAAAAAAAAATCAACAAAATTCAGTTTCACTGCGAATTGAAGTGGCAACAACATGTCCACAAATGCTCCTCAGGCTGTGGCAGCCACATCCGCATCCTCGCCCAGTGGCGTGCGTCGCGTACGCACCGATCTGAAGACCTCTGAGAACAGATTCCTAGCGGGGCAGCTGCCACAGCCGCAGCAGCGCAGTCAACGCAACAGCTCAGCGCCCATTGGCATCAAGCAGCTGAGCAGCTGCCCCCACAACGCCCACGCCCATCTTCATCATCATCATCATCATTTCCACTATGTGCCACCTTTTGTGGCAAGCAGCGCACCGTCGGCGAATGCCACATATCTTAGGTTGCAACCAGGTTGCAAGTGGCATCCACAAATACTCATACTCCCTCTCTCTTTCTCTCTCTCAGCGCCAAGCTGCCCGCACGTGCCACACGGCTGTTGAATCGCTCCCGGTTGCAGGATCAGCAGCAGCTGCAACAGCTGACGGGCAACGACTCGGACAACAGTCTGCGTTCCACACACAGCGGCGCCTCCGGACGTAAGCGCAGCACAGCTGCCTCACGTGCCTCCACCGCCTCCTCGACCTCGAGCCTGCAGCGTCGGCAGCCGCATCCTCAGTTGTCTGCCACGGCATCGGGATCGGGATCGGGAACGGGATCGAGACGTGCCACGGGTCACGGTAGCAACGCGGAGCTGCACAGCTCATCGGACGATCTGATGTTGTATGACAAGTCCTTCAGGAATGCCATGATCCAGGATGTGCTGCAGTTCAAGAAGCAGCTGCTGCGACTTCGCCGCATCCTTCAGGAGGTAAATCCAATTCTAGTTTTACTATCGTCATCTTCTCTTTTAGTTTTGCCATTTACTTACACTTCTTATGCACATGCCACACATGCCTCATGCCATCTGCCACATACGACACACACTTTCATCTCAAACTCACATTTGCACTGTCACACAGGAAGCTGATTTTGATTTGAAGCGGGTAGGTTTTTTATTTTCTTTTGTTCGAGTCTAGCCCCAATTTACTCACCTCATAAATATAATATTATTGTTAATATTTTACAACCCATTTCATTATTTTTAATGACACTAAACTTCCTAAAGTTAAATTCTTTTAAAAGTTAGGTAAAATAAATCATTTTTAAGATTAAAAAATTTTTGAAAAATTATAAACAATTTCAAAACAAATATTTGTACATTAAATATATTTGATATTGAAATTTTTTATTAAATAATATTTTAGGCTGAAGAAAATCAAGAAAATTTAGAAAACAACTTGCCATATCTTATTTAAAATTGTATATATTCTATATGATAATCTAACCATGGTCCAAAGTTAAACCTTAGATTCTAATAACTTCTAATAATTTCTTCAAAATTTATAACATTTGATTTCGCTTTCAGACCGAGACACTCAATCCCTTCGAGAATGACAATGTGCAACTGTTTGCGGCATGTGGCTTGGATAGCAAGCAACTGAATGACATCGATTTGGCCAGTTTGACATCATCCACAACGGAGGATCCACTGCAGGAGTTATCGGATCTACGTAGACAGGTGGTTTACCTTCAGGTATTTGCACGTTCTTTGCATTTCGTTTGCTCGATCGATTAGATTCACAACTCAGTCTGAGAGTACTCACTTTCGCTTATCTCTTATCAAATACTCGTACGATGCAGTCACATTAAACAGGAAACAGTTTTTACAGTTTTATCTTTCTTACCAATAATAATACAATATAACATCTTACTATAAATATTGCTGTTGTTGTTTTCATACCCAATACATTTGGCATGTAACATACAAAGGCAAACAACATACGTATATAAAATTATAATATACTTTTGCTTATTATATACTCTATAAATACATATATCTTTGATCTATCGTGTATATTGCTATAGTTTATTTTTTGATCTGCGATACAAGCACCTTGACTCTATTTATAACTATAACCAGCCACATATAGAACAATACACAATTCGAAACTTTAGTTGTTTTTTTGTAATTCATGCTTTAAATTCCGAACAAAATCTATATATTTAACTAATTAAAAAGTGAAGATGGAAATATACTCTGTCGGATTGAAAATGAAACACTATTTGAATTAAGAATAGGTTACTTCTTAACTGAAAATAGACTGAACTGTAATTTAAACCCATTTTAAGTTAAAATTTATAATTACAATTGGAAAACTAAATGGAATAATTTCTAGTTTAATAATTTTAAAATAAAAATGGATAGAAATTTGAAATTGTTCTTAAAATTCAAGTGAAGCAATTGAAATTGAATCACCATGAAAGTTGGAAACAAGTGATTTAATCTTACCGTTTTCCATTATTATTCATTATATTAAAATCTATCAATATAAATATAGGAAATTTATCAATTTTTTTTAATGGAATTTAGAGCATGCTTGTGATTGATGTTGATTGATGGATTGCATAAACATAAACGTACTCGTATTTCTGCAAGTTTCTTTTTCGTAATATTCGTCTCAAATTTGAACACTCTCTGGCTTAGTTCGTAAATACTTATGAATATTCAATATAGTTTTGCTGTGAGAGAGATAGATAAAGATAGACTTGGAGAGAATAATAACTAACTGTGGTCACACTGTCTGTGTACAAAACCAGGGTCAAGTGGATGATCGTGATCGCACAATACGCCTGCAGCGAGATCTCATCGAGCAACTGGAGGCGGAGAAGCGACAGGCGAGTGGCGATGTGGCCAACAAGGAGTGCATTAGCATGGCCACACAAACCGAGCGGGTAAGTGTGACCAGACCATTTCAATATACACATACATACATACTTAAGTGTATTTCTATGTGTTCGTGTGCACAATGATTGACTAACCGAAAGCTATCAACAATTCCAATTCCACTTTCACAGACACGACCACTTGCCATTGGTGCGGAGGGTTTGTCCAGGTAGGCAAGCATTCAATTCCATTCGACATACTATATTTTATTTTAATTTTATTTTATTCATTTCTATTGTTATTTTTTTTATTATTATTATTTTCGTTTTGTTGCTGCCACATGCAACAAAATGGTATACAAAACGCCGCTTGTGGCAAACGCTTCTTGTTGAAGTTGAAATTCAGCTGTCAGCTGGCTTCATGCGCCGTTGGCTTTTTCGGCTTGCAACTGCAACTGCAACTACAACTGCGGCTGTGGTTGTGGTTGTGGCATGCAAATCAGCTGGCCACTTGACGTTAATGGTTGCAAATTGTAATGCAACGGCAGCCTAATTGGGCCAAAAAGCATTCAACAAGTAGCTGCCACAAGCGATGTGGATGTTGATGTTGCATTGTGCTCATTGCCTAACTGTTCGTATCTTTAACATTTGATTAACCACTTCAAATCCCCCCAACCACATGCTGCCACACACATACATATATATATATATATGTCTAATCTATATAGACTACAGTTTGGGGAGCAACAGGTACTATTTTGTGATTTCATCTTAGCCATTATCGTGCTGGGTGCGATCAATCTCTTATGTCTACTACACCTAAGTTATAACTGTATGGATAACTGTAACTTTTGCACCTGAAGCGAGTTTCATTCCATTCCGTTCCACATACCAATAGCTTTAACTGTATTTAATACTGCAATGTTTACTAAATACTAAAACAATAAGACTTAATTACTAAACAATCTAGAAATTAATGTTAAGTCATAGTTTTAAGCATTCAATTTGTTGCCGGACACTTAACACTGTTTGTGAACTAATTTAATTGCATGCGGCAATTAAATAGAGTCCCCAGGTAAAGCAGATCCAAAACTAACCAACTAAAATTTAAAGGTAACATTTCTCATGTACATTCTGGTAAATTCACGGTCAGTTTGACAGTGTGATAAATTCGACATAACTTTGTTGCAGTGCTGCCACTTTATGTATAGAACTATCCACTTATCACACAGGTGCTGCCAACTTGTCAGCATAGAGCTGCCACACATATTCAGAGTTCAGAAATAATAGTTTATTAAATTTAACGGCAACTATTAAAAATAAAATTACAAATTAACGATCGATAAAAATAATAAATAATTTATTAAAATTAAATGTATTTAAATATATTTAGTTTGAAAGTTAAGCATTGTTATTAGACTTAACTGCATGTTAACTTGGACATGTACATGAGAATTGTCGCCAATAAGTAGTCGCAAATGAAATAATGAATAAAACTCATTCAGAGCATGTGCACATTATACTCCCAGCTACTGCTTCCGTCCTAATCTGTGGATATTTCTCTGTCCGCAGAAGTAAGCCCGAATACACCAGTTACACGACGCACTTTCCGGCGCTGCACTTGCAATGCAACGACTCTACGGTGGCTGCCACAACGATAATACGTCATCAGCAACAACCGCAGCAATCACAGCAGCAATCATGCAATGGTCACCACAACAATCACTGCAATCACAGCAACTGCAACAACAACTGCAACAACAACAACAACAACAACAACAGTTGTCGTGCCCTGAGTCAGACACGTCGCCACACGATCATTTCCACGACGCTGACCAACTACAATCAACAACTGGCAGCTGCCGCATATCCGCGTCGCGCTTCCATCGGTTGGGATGCCACGGAGACCACGGCCACGCCCACTCACACGCCCGCTGTTGCCGCCCACAAGCCAGTGCGTATAACACTGATAGGTGAGCCGCTGCCATTGCCAAATGGCGGCTGCCACAAGAAGTTGCAGCAGCAACACCAACAACAAGTGCAACAGAATGGCGTCAAGACGCGCTTCCTCAATGGCAGCTGCCAGAGCAACGGTCAAGGCACACATCATTATCAGCCGTTATACAACAGCAACAAGATGACAAACCCAACCGTAACTATAGTCTGATTTATAGATAAACCCTCCCAATACCGCATTCTTCAGATATTCCTACCAATACAACAGCAGCGCACAAGATTCTCGACAGGCGCTAAAGAAATTAAGCTAAAAAGTTCTTAAGTAAATAATCTTATAGATGAGATAATATGTGGTATGATAAAATATGATCTAAAAATTATAAGATAGCATAGAATATGGTATGGATGTAATATCGGAGAAGTTACGAAATCTTTGGATAACGATTCGAGATAAGCTGACATTATAGAATCTGATATAAAATATATTGTAGTATCATATTGTGTCCTCAAATTTATATGGTATGGTAAAAGATGATATGAGAAATTATATCGGATGATGGAAAATAATATAATCTATAGATGTACTCTCAAATTGTTTGCAGTCTTACCAAAACCAGTGACAAACTTAAGATATATAAACCCATGATTATATGGTATACACACATTAAGAGCTCTCGGAAATTTCTAATTAAAAAACTCTATATCTTCATCTTACATAATAAATAAAATTATATAAATCACAGTTAAATTTACTATGCTTAACTAAATTAATTATTGTTAATTATGTTATTTAATTTGTAGCCTAAGTTTTAGTAATTTTCATGTAATTATTTGTTTTAGTTATGTGTATTATAATCGTATGCTTAATTTATCCATAGTTTCTATTCACACAATGCTACAAAATAGTTTTTAAATAAATAAATAAAATCATTTTTTTCTGCAAGAGCACAATAAATTGTAATCAATGTGCAATTAAATATAAATAAATTACATATATATTATTCGTATTGTAAACAACGCTAAGCCGATTAAAGAGTTCTAGCTAGATGCTATTTATCTACAAATAGTGATGTTTTCTTTATCGTTCAACTTGTGGCAAAAGCTTTGTTTACAGCCGCCACTTAGCCGGTCACTTCAGAACTCTTGAATGAATCGCACAAACCGGACTCAGAAGTGGGAAACTTGATTTGACTGCGCTCTTATCAAATGCTTGGCTTGAACGAAATGATTCTCAGTATTGAATGAGCTGTCGAACCGGAATGTCGCTCTTAACTTGGCCAATTGTCTGGCTAGTCTGTTGGGTCAGCCTACCCGAGTGCAGCACACAGATCTGTTCTTCACAAAGTGAGGGCAGCTTTGAGTGCCAAGAGTTGGAAAGCCTACAGGAATTAATTAATCTAAAGGACGCTACTTCCACCACCGACTCCTGGCAAAGTTTGATCATCAGGAATGAGAACACAGAGTTCAGATTAGGAGCAGACAGCACTGTGCCGAAATTGGCCAACTTGTCGGCCTTGGATCTGTCGCATGTGCCACGCCTGCGGCTGCTCGGAGGCGGCTTCTCCCTTCTGCCTCATCTGCGGCGTCTCAATATCAGCGGCTGCGCCTTGAATCAACTGCTGGGCACGTACTTCCCCTCCGACTCGGCGCTGCAGTTGCTCGATGCGAGTCACAATGAACTCACAACTCTGACAAAGGATTCCCTTGACAATCTGCGCAAATTGGTTTATGCTAATTTCACACACAACGCTGTGAGTCACCTCGAGATGCCAAACATGCCGCTGCTGCAAGAACTTCATCTTGGCCACAACGAGTTGACCCATCTCAGTCTCGGCAATTGTCCACATTTGCAGCAACTCATTCTCAACGACAATCTGTTTATTACGGTAAGTGACAGGCAATTAATTATTTGATTGAATCAATTTCTTATCGAAGCTCTATTTTAGTTTTAGAGGTTTCATCAAACCTTGTTTCTATTGCTAATGTAAATGTACGGAAATGGTTATCTTATTTCCCAGCTTAATAACAATGTTCCGGTTCATAATGCTCAACTAGCTGATATCCCGTAATTTAATTTAAAATGTCTTAAAATACTCTAAATCAGTTTTGAAAAATATAAATTAATTATGTTAGAGTATGTTGAGGCTTATTACAGGGTATCAACTTATTGATCAGTCTAAAATATTCAGAAATTAAAGTCC
This sequence comes from Drosophila rellima, assembly GCA_035043635.1. Lineage (NCBI taxonomy): Eukaryota > Metazoa > Arthropoda > Insecta > Diptera > Drosophilidae > Drosophila > Drosophila rellima. The sequence goes on along the minus strand of JAWNMV010000146.1, from coordinate 5,077,639 downwards.
ATATAAATAGCGCTAGATGTTCAAGTTTATACTCAAATCACGTACGAGTAAAATCGCTTGAACTCACGTAGATCTCACAAACAGCTCTGTTTTGAAGTTAAACTTAATTACAGGGTATATAAACCAGTTTTTTCACAACGATAAGTCATCTACAACGTCAGCATTAAAGTAAGATCAAATCTAGACCAGAATAACTTAAAGATAGTTGACTAGGTCTCAATCGTTACGTATTCCAACCTAAGCACTTACCTATCGTCTTAACCATCTTCTTTAGCTGGATGCCACATCTTTTCGAGGATTAAACGGACTGCTAAAGTTACAACTAAGTGGCAATTACCTAAACGAGATTGGCAAGGACACTTTTCAGTCATTAATTCAGCTGCGTCTGCTGAATCTATCGAGGAATGCACTGGGTGCACTGCGTCAAGAAGCCTTCGGTTCTTCAACTGCTCAACAATTTGCACTGCAGCAGTTGGATTTGTCATCGAATGACATAAGATTGCTCTTCGACAACCAATTCAGAGTGCTGGGCAGGCTCCAAGAGCTGGACCTGTCCCACAATAGCATCGCTAGTCTGAGTGCTCCTCATTTTGCGGGTCTGCAGTCGCTGCGTAAATTGTATTTGCAGTCGAACGACGTTATTGAAATCAAGGCACACACTTTTGGGGCGCTTCAAGATCTGGATACACTGGACTTGTCCCACAACAGCATCGACCACCTGGCGGAAGATTCCTTCAGCAGCAAGACATTACCGCGCATGCGCAAGCTAAATCTAAACACGAATAACTTAAAGCATTTGCACGCCTTGGCCTTCTCGTCGATGCCCTTCCTGGAATATCTCTCGCTGGGCAACAACGAGCTGCGCCGGCTGGACGTGCGCATGTTTGCACCAATGCGTCGTCTGCAGAAGATGCATGTGGGCCATAATCTATTGGAAGAGATTAATAGCGATATCCTGGAAAGCCTTAACAGTGTCACGGATCTGCTTATTGACAACAATAAGTTGACCTTTCTGCCCGATCTGAATGACACTCTGCCCAATCTGAAACGTGTTGCAATCGAGGGTAATCCCTGGCAGTGTGCCTGCTTTGTTCAGTTGGAGCATTGGCTGCTGTCCAGGCACGAGATGTATCTGCGAGAGGGCACCGGCTTTTACAGCGGAGAGAAGCCACTGTGCGTGGTCACGGCTTTTGAGCATTGTGTGCAGAACATTCAAGACGATCGACATCAAGGAGTTATGGATGAGTTTGAGGAGCATCTGAATGCCAAGCAGGCATCGGCCGAAAGCTCCGAGTTAGACTGATGATAGCATGTGATTGTGAATAATGAAATTACTAAATAATTCTCTGATCAGCGTTCAGTTGTTTTCTTCCAAGACAGATTGTTTTATGTATTTAGTTAAACATTTTGTGTGGTTGTTTATCCAATGTGTTTCCTGCGTCTCGCAATTTTGTTTGATTTACAAATTAACAACTAAAACTCGAGTCGTTTAGGCGCTCTTGACACGGAGAGCCAATGCGCTCAAATCGGCAATGCACTTGTTCAGCGTCTCCTTCTCCTGTTGGGGCGAGATGCTGGACAGCACGTTGGCCACAATCCAGTTGGCCATATGCTTCTGGCTGAGACGACGCTCAACGTGACGGCACTCCACCTGGTAGTCCAAGCGATGCTTGACCTGAGTGTACACATTCATGGCACGCTCACGGAAAGCAGCCTCCAATTGCAATGCAATGTTCTCCTTCTTGGCTTCCATCAGCATCAGAGCACCTTCGGCGCGCCATTGCTCCTTCTTCTCGGCCTCGATGGCATCAGCAAGCACCTTCAGCTCAGACTCACGACCCTGCTTCCACTCGCCTTCAATTTTCTACAGATAAAACCATACTTGACATGTGACATTTCCATGATTTTTGAGGTTTTCAAAACTCACATCGATTTCGCCATCAGCCCATTTAGCGACAGCTGGACCGAGTTTCTTGACCGCAATAATGGCCATGATACCAAGGGAGAGACCGGAGTAGTACTCATGTTCCATAACATAGATCTCCTTGGAGCACAGGTAGGTGATCAGACCCACGCCGAATGTGTAGGGACCGGTGACACCAGTCTTGTTGTAGAAGAACTGGAACCATTCCTCTGGAATGAAACCCAAACGCACCTTGCCGGGATGTTCGGGGCGCTGACGGCGCTCAACGGCACCTCCGGCTGGCTGTGCAGCGGCAGAAGCCGAGCGGGTGGCCACCAAGCTCAATGGGCGTTGGGCTATAAATAAATGAAATTCGATTAATATTTTCAAGCAGCAGTTGTTATTTGCACAAATCAATTGCAAAGTTCTAGATTTGACGTTTATGTTGCGAATCTTCCCCGTTCGTGATTACATAAACCACGATGGCCGAATTTTGCAGTGCCGTAACAATTTTCACGGTCGCTTTACGCTGTCTCTTCCACGCGCAGACTTGTTGAAGAGCGTCTAACAAGCATTATTATATTGTTTTTTCACTATTTTAACTTTTACCTGTAAGCAGTGCGGCTCTAGAGAACATTTTTGTAATAATGTTTCGACGAATTTATGCTACTAAATCGACGTATGGCTCCCCCTCACTAGAGTTGTCAAATCGTTCGGACTACGTTCAATTGAACTATTCACTAAAGGGAATGAACAAACTAAATCCTAGTTCAGTCATTCAGTTGCTTTGCTCGTTCGCTCATTTCACTCCATTTGAGCGCTGCCACGCTGTTTAAAATAAGTATCAAAACATTTTTGTCCTGGCGCTTAATTTTTTTTTAAATTTAGTACGTGGAAGTTAATTTATGCAATTGGATTAATTAATCAATTAAAATATGAGCAAAAAAACTATTTGATTCTTATATTTGTAACTTTACAAGTTTTATTTTAAAAATATTACAATTCGCTAAGTAAATTGTGTCTAAATTAATATGAATCAGCTGTGAAACATTTTGCTTGAAAATACTTTTACAAAATACTATGGAGACAGCGAAAATATATTGAAATGATATTTGTAGGACTTGTGTTCCTTTTCGTTTATGCATATTTGTTATTCGTTTCGTTTGATCAGTTCTCAAAGCTATTTCGTGCTGTTTTCATTAGTTAAATTTATGAAATAAACTGTAAAGCATGAGCATCTTTGTTTTTTGTTTTCGCTAAGCTAACTAAAATGACTGTCTTGTGCGTAGAAGATAAGAACATTAATTACATACAAAATATTATATAAAAAAACGAATAAAAATGAAAGTATAAAAATCACTTGCGCGCTATAGATACATGTACAGCATATTAAATAAAACATGATACGACTATTTACAGCAGTGAACATATTGGAAAAACGTAATAATACATATTTAAGACTATTATACAAATTTTCTTTGCTTTTGTGTTTCTTTTTCTGTATACAAAACGAAATGATTTGGCTCGCCTAACATTTACAATGAAGCTGGTGTGGTGTCGTATGTGCTCAACTGGATGATGATAACAGATGGAATATGAACACACAGTTTATCGTACAATCTTCTCTCGACACGGAAGGGTGTTTGATGATGATACAGTCCGTTGGTTCATTCAATGACATTAAAGCGTGTTAGCAGCTTGTGGTAGAACCAACGCACCACGTGCTGTACACGGGATGATATCCACACACATAGGCTGCCGGTATGACGCAGTTTGGAGGCGTAGTGCTTGAAGTGATCTGTGTGGCAAGAGTTAAGGCAGCCAAAAGTACAAAGAGAGAATAAAAAAAAACATGCAGGCGGCAATACAGTAAAGACATTTTGTAAAAGGATATAATAGAGTCCAAGGTGGATGACCGCCATTTATGTAGGTCACGTACGTGAAACCGTCCTTGCCCTTGCCCCGTATATTGTAATAGTAAGGCAGAAACGAATGTAGCGTAAATCTAAAAGGAAAACAGGAGGAGACGTTAATTAGCTGAAGACACGCAAGCATTCGACTGATGTATAGACATATCAGATATGGAGGTGTGTTACCTTCTTTTCTCATAGAAAAATATGGCAGGTTGATTTGTGGTCAGCGTGTGCAGGAAGATGGCCTTAACCGCATGTCTTTCTACCGTCGTTAAATGGTTCATCAGTGCGTCCAGTAACAGCGAACCAATGCCATTCCGACGATGCGATCTATGGACGCCCAGTGATAATATGTAGCCCACATCCGCGCTGCGACCCATAGAGTCCGGCAATATGCCTTTGTCCTGCATGGGAAAACCGCTCAGCCTGGTGTAAAATTCATCACTATCACTGTTATTGGCTATTACCTCCTTATTAACATTTCGATACGGTTTGATTTCGGCAACAATTAAACCAATTATGGCCAGATTATATACAGCGGCTAGCGCAAAGAAGCGCGTGCTTGAGGTAATATCCTCATACCAAGACAGTGGATAGTCGATTGGAAACCATTCTTGGCACAGGGTTCGCACCTGTCAATTATCAAGGACAATAAATTATATTTGCATTTGACCAGCTGATTGCATACTTACCTCCGTCAAATCGTCGGGCACTAAAAACCTTAACTGAACATCGTTAACCGAGCACAATGGAACATGCTCGCAGTCGCAGTCGACTCGTGTGAGAATGTCGTTGTTGGGCGGAGCACTATGTTTGTTGTAGCTAACAAGTCCCGAATATAATCACACAAGATATGTAATGGTTAATTTAAATGTATGATTCAACTTAAGTGGTAGTAGGCGACGCAGACACCGACGGCGACGGGTGTCGATTTCACTTGCATAATATTACGAAGCCACAATATAGATAAACAAGAGTCTCCCATTAAACGCAACCCAGCAACAAACATCGACATCGACTTCGGCGTCAGCGTTGACGTCGCCTACTCGAATTGGATTCTTTAAAGAGCAGTAACAACAACAACTTGTACTCACAGCGTAAATTGTGCCATGCTACCGAAGCTGCTGCTCTGCTGCTGTTGTTTCCAATTAGGGCAATTATGTCCATGGGTTGTGGTTGTGCACCACAGGTTAAGCGCCGAGGTATATGGTCAAACGTATGTGATATGAAAAATCTAAATTTGGTGTGTGCGCCTAATTGATTTCAATTAAAATTCACAATCGCAACATAAAACCCACTTGCTAGCTAGCTGCAGTTGATAATGGTACACAATATAAAACATAAACTGCTGCTGCTGCTCACAATATACTCCATTTAGTGCGAATCTGTTGTCCTAAGATTGAACACACCCGCATTTCTCACTCAATTTCAAAGAATTCTTTTTTTTTTATATTCCTCTTTACATTGTTTATTACAACGACAAATGTGAAAACATCACTGTGAAGAGCACAATTGCAAGTGTGAAACAGCTGCTTTGTCAATCACACAAAACACCGCAGAGTTGCCACCAAATCGCAGTCGAGTGTTACCTGATTGATTAATTGATAGATGAGCCGCGCATTTTGAATTTCAGTTTATTTATGTAGTCAAAGTTCATTTAGAAACGCCTAGCTTGGCTTACAGCCTGCGATGTACTGGCGACTGCCGCTGCTGCTGGCTTCGTTGGATCGTCCAGTACTCGAACCACCATTGAGCTTTTGGGTCCAGTGCACCAGGTGATGCCGTGCTCATCGATGACAAATGTTTCCAACGTGACCTGAAACTGGCCTCCACTTGAGATAGGCAGCAAAAAGCTACCAGAAAGGAAATCACGTTGTGGCTTGACGATCTGATTAAGTGTGACGGTGTCATTGTTCGGCATCTTCCCCAGATCATTACCTGGTCGTGGCGTCATCAGTTGCGAGGTGAGACTTAGCTGCACCGAGTCGACACGTCTAAAATGCTTCTGCTGCTTGCTAAAGTGTTGCAAGACGCCCTCCACCTTGATAACCAAATTGCTGCCTGACTGCACAATCACTGGCTCCGTGGCACTGCGAGGCTGTGGACTCACTGACAGTTTAATCTGCGTGGACTGCAGGATCTGGAAGAAGTAACGCGGCAGACAATGCGGCGTCTTTGTTATAATTTCGATCAATGCAATGATTACGTCCAAGTGCCTATTGCTAATAGTCTTGGCATTCGGCAGCTCCTGAGGCAGGTTCTTCTGCATCTGTTCCATGCGCTGGCAGCTGGCTGCAAAGTATCGAGTCTCCGGATGATTGCCAGTGGTCAAAAAAACTGGGGGTTCCGGTGGAGTCGCATAACAAACTGATTCGATAATGTGCGCGAACAGGGCGCACTGAAATTCGGCAACTTCCAGAAACTCCAAAGTCACATTGTCCGCATCAAAGGAGGACTTGTAGAGGCGTGCGTATGTCTCCTCACAGGCCTTGAGAGCCTTGACCAGCTTGCGCAGCTGATTCGTTACATGGCCAAACTTTTGCAAATAGTCGCGGGAATTCTGTGCCAGGCTACCCGCAATTGCTGGAGGCGGCACAATCACCTGGGCATTCTTCACTGTCACGGCCAGGTGCAGCGTCTGCAGGAACTGCGCGCGTATCTTTAGATACTCCAGCTGAAAGCTGCAAGGATGCTGCGGCGAAGAGCAGGCACGCATGCTGGCCAATGCCTGTTGATACAGATTGCTGGCAGTCTCCAGGCGTTTCATCAGGGGCAACAATGGCTCCGGTGCCTCTGTGGGTGCATAATTATCACGCATATACGCATACTCCAAGCCATAGTTAAGGATGCACTCGGCCTGCGAGATCTGTGAGAGCGCAACCAGAAAGTAGTGCATGTGATCGCTGATGACAATCTGGGAGACCTTAGTATAGATATGTGCCGCCACGTAATGATGACCATATCGACTCGCAGTGCGGGCAATGCGATAGAGAGTCCAGCAATTGACACGCTCGATGCAGATCTCGAAGCACTGGACAACTTGCTGTGGCAGATAGCATCCCATTGTCGTTTGACAGACCAAGGCGCTGAGGATTTCCACCGTGCGCAGTTGCTGCTCCGGTTCATCGTCGCTTTTCGCCACTTTGTTGAGCTTGTACAGAATGAGAGGCAGCTGAGCCAGCAGAGGATTCACCTACAAATAGATTTGTGTTAGTCAGTATAGTACTTCTTTCATGGAGTCCTTACCTTAGGTGGCTCTGGTTCATCTGTTTCCATGGCTGCCTCAACGTCCAGTCCCTCGGCTGTGGAGAATGCATACTTGCGCAGTTGGAAGTGTTCACAGAGGCCCACGAGTGCCTCGCATATTAGCTGTGCATTGGCCGGCGGATAGACGACATTGTCACCCAGTGTATTGGCCACCATCTCAATGAAGTCGGCACCAAATTCTGCATTCGCTTGGGTTATCCGTATGCCATAAGTAAGCACACGTCGCAAGTCCCGGGTGCACTCCGCCCGACGTGCCGTGCATAGGAGCACACCCTCCATATGCAAGTTGACTACATCGAGTATGTCATCCACAGGTGTCACCTGCTTTTTGAGGCCAAAGGCGACTAGGGCCGAGAGTACAGCCATTGCCTGGGTGGCCGTAGTGTAGTCATCCAATTTACTGATGCACTGTACGCAGAGGCGCAGCAACGCCTCGCGATGCTCGAGCAGCAGCTGCTGACAAGTCAACGGACACTCGCTCAGCTTCAAAAGTATGGAAAGAAACAGGAATTGCTCCGCTCCATTTGTGCAAAGATTAAACTTGCTTATCAGTGCTCCGATGGAAGGTTTGGGCCAGGCATTAACGCTCTGCTTTCCGGCCAACTCGTTGAATGAGCGCAGCACTTGGATACGCACCGGCGTGCGCAGATCCTCCATAAAGTCGAGCAGTACACTCAGCTGGCCAGGAACGCCGACAAGCGTACGCGATGACAACTGGGTAAGTGTATTAATGATAGCCACCACGAAACTCTGAGCCGGATACTTGGGCAACAGCTCAAGGCAGAGTTTGCTGACCAATGCCGCCGTATTGGCGTCATGATGCATGTGCCGCAGCACTGGAATGAGCAGCAGCTTCATGGGCACCGGCACCTGTAGCGACTCAATCATGTCAGAGATCTTTGCACACATGCTGATGGCAAAGGAGCTCGACTGGGCGGCAAAGCAGCTGCTCGCGTAGATGGCTGCCTCAACCTCGACGGTGTCGTGGCTGTCGAGAGCACGACGGATCGCGTGATGCACCTGTGGCTTCTCCGGTATCACACGCGAGACAGCGCCCAGTGTGCGGAGCAATAAAGCACGCGCCACCGGATCATTTGAGTGCATCACCATAAAAATACGTCGCACAAAGTTGTCGATGTTGAGAATCTTGTCCAGATGATTCTCGCTCTGTTGGCACACACGCAACACCCAGAATCTCAACAGATTGGAGCCGCTCACAAAGAACTCGGCCAGTTTAATGAATGACGAGTTAATCAGTATGGGGAAGGGATACTTTTCAAAGAGTCGTGGAAACCGCACTATCGCCTCACATTGGATTCCCTGTTTGGCACTGCGAAGTCCCTTATCCAGCTCCATGAGCACGGCATTTGAGTCGTGCTCATTGTCGTTAAGAAACGACTCGTTAAACATGCTGACTCGTGTGCCGGTTAAATGTGCCATTTTGTCACTATTTAAACAATTACATTGACCTTAAAACAAGATTTGTTCCACAAAATGAAAACAAACAGCAGTAAACAATAAAGAAAACTAATGCACACAGCCGGCTGCCATTCAACTGTAAACGTAACTGATAGGTACGCTGGTAAGATGTGCGCGGCATACAAAGCCTAACAGAGTCGTAATAGTCTAACAGAGCTGTTAATTACTGTTCGACTTGACTCTGCTGTTAATTGTTATCTGAAAAATTACGTGGTTTCTGTACAGTGTCTGAATACTTAATAATAATTGCTTTACAAAATAAAAGCAAGCCTCAGCAAGGAATTTAGAAAACTTGACGTACAGCTGGCTGCCATTCACCTGTCAACGTAACAGCTAGTAAGCAGGTGAGCGCCAACTTTTAACAGAGCTGTTAGTCATATACATTGCTCGAATTGACGTTCTATGTTGTGGCTTGTGAAATTGTTTGTCTATTTTTATGAATATTATCTGATTAAATATGTTTGTTTTAACGAAAGTTGATGATGGTAAGTTGTGAGGTGAGCAATTCCCTTTTAGTGTTAACGTTTCTGTCTTTGTAGATAAGGAAAAGTTCATTTTAATGCCCAACAAAGCGGTGTACACAATCGGCCGCTTGTCCACGGATTTAATATTGTCCGATGATTTGAGTATTAGTCGTACTCATGTGCGCATAAGCCTGCCCCGTGCAGGATCAAGTGAAGCGCTCACTGTGGTTGACCTGGGCTCCAAGTACGGCACATACGTTAACAATGACATTCAACTTAAAAAGAAAATGCTGGCAAAAACGCCAATACCACTGCAAGTCGGCGATAAGATCCGCTTTGGGGCACTTAAGAATGTTTGGCAACTGTCGCAGCTAAAACTGACGACAACTCCATCGTCACTGGCACGTCCCGAGTTGGAAGAGCTGCAGCAACTGCTGGGGCCACTGGGCGGTGTCTTGGTGCCAAACTGGGTAAAGGAGTGCTCTCATTTAACCATGAACAACATTACGATCACCGTGAAACTACTCCATGCTCTGCTCGACAACAAGCCCATAGTCAACATTGCCTTTTGGCAAGCATTTTCTAAAGCAGCGCAACGCGTTCACATCTCAGAAGATTGGCCAAAACCAGAAGACTTTCCGCCATCTACGCCGCCAGATATGCCCAGTATCGAGTGGGATCCAAAACGTACACAACTGTTTGTCAGCAAGACCTTTGTATTTTGCAATCGAAAGCATTTCGAGATGTACGGTCCGGTTGTGCAAAAGGCAGGAGGCGTCTGCAAGGATCTCAACACGGGTGTACGCCGACAATTCCTAACTAAAACCGACGTGGTGGTCATACAATATGTGCCCTCAACCCAATCCCAAGCAACGGAAACGATTCATAGTGTACAAGGTAGGCTTTTATAATAAATAATATATTTATTGTATATTGTCAATTAATAAGTTTCGAAATTTGTCATTTATAGATATATTAGAGCAAGTTGGGCGACGCCTTATACCTGATTACGAAATTGGACTGGCCATTTTGCACTGCTCTACGGATAAGTTTTGTAATCCGTCTTATAAGATGATCGATAATTCGTTGCCCACAACTGAATCTATGAATTCATCGATTCTGGTTATAAATACGGAGCGCACTCAAGCAACGGCAAACTCAAATAAAGGAACGGAGTTCATCATCTCGGAATCTGAAGTATATGCGCTCAGCATGGAAAGTGAGAAACTGGAAACGGAACCTCAGCCGCAGACAGCACCAGCACCAAAGCAAGTGGAGAAATCAAAATCAATAATTACGATGCGCAAACGTAACAATGTCATTTTTTGTGATTCCTCGGATGAAGATCGTCAGGCGGCTGAGCCAGCTAGTAGTAAGATAGCAAAAAAGCCGATAGAAACTAAACCAAAACAAAAGCGCAAGCATCCCATTGCTGTGGACTCTTCCGACGAAGACGAGCAGTTAAAAAAGATAACTAAAACGTTGCCTGGGGATAAATCCAAACAGAACCAGAATCAAAACTCAGTTGATAAAGCAGCAGAAAAGAAGGAAATTCCTATCGCAGTGTCCAGGCGTTCAACTCGGGCGAACCCAGTACAGCAGCAGGAAGTAGGAAAGCCGCCGATCCCAGAAGCGAATAAAATAAATGTTCCACAGATTGATGAGAGTAGTAAGAAGAAACTGGGATTTAAATCGAAGGCGACAGCCAGATCTAAATTAACTGTACCACTAATTGATGAAGAAGAAGAGAAGACTCCAGCAACTGTCGAACGTGCATCCTTCAACCCTACTGAATCCAACGTTCAATCGACCCACAAAGCGTTCGACAAATCCATGACCAGCACAAAGGTCAATCCGCACGTCAGAATTAGTGTGCGCAACTTCCTTGAAAAATCGCAGAATCCTACTGTGGCAAGTCAAGAGTTAAGTGTTGCTCCTGCTTCATCGCAGCCACGTAAGCGCATGCGCCTGGATCAGGTTAATGAAAGCGACAGTGATGATGACGAGAATTTGTTCGAATTTGGCGGCAACAAAAAGGCAAAAAAATCATTTGGCTCAGGTAAAGAAGCAGATGAAAGGATGTCAAACTTGAAATCAGACCAAGATTCCGTAAGCACTGAGCCTTTTATACCATATAGCAAGCCGAAATCAAAGTATGTAGTGCTCAAGCCAAAGGAACAACCTGTCAAGGTGAATATCAGTGGCTGGTTGTCGTGTAGCGGGCTACACGAGGATATCAAGCCAAAAACTGATCCAGATATAAAAGAAACGGATGCTGAGCCGGTTGATATGAAAATTAAAGAAGAGGACGAGGACTGCGATGTGAAGGATGCAAACTTAAAGTGGATAGCAAGTATGAAGGATTGCATACAAGTTCGAATGTGCAATTTGAACATCACGGTTCGTTCCCATGACGAAACGAACGCAGCTGACACAACCGATAGCAAATACAGCGGTCGAAAGAACTTTAAAAAGTTTGTCAAGGTAAACATTCTACTATATCTATAAAATATTTGAATCATTATATTAATTATCGTTAATTTCGCCAACAGAAGCAGAATCTACACCCACAACATCGCACTGTGGAGCTGAAGCATATGCAGTTGGGCGAGGGAATGGTCATTAAATTGTAATTCGTAATTTGAGAGTGTCAATTGTTATATTTTATTAGCAATAAATTTACGAAATATATTCAACGCCTTTGCTTCCTCCTTGGCCTTTAACTTTAGTTCGAAGATCGTTTTGGCCGACAACCATTCGTGATTTTGCATGGTTTTAGTTACGCAGTTCTCCGGCGTCTGTTGACGTGCCTTGGATTCTCGCACAATGAAACGCTTCACGTCGTCCACAGTGGCTAGAGAGTCCAGTTGAAAGTCAGTTTTTGTGGAAGACTTTGGCTTTTGGCGAGCAACTACAGAGCCAACATCAGCTTTGGCCTTTTTCATGGCCCTGTCCACTTTAGTTACCACGGTCGATGGTTGTGTGTTTAACGTGACTGTTGCCGGATTCGTCTCTTTGGCTTCACTTGGTGTCTGTTCTGTTAATTTAATCACGAGCAACTGCGTTGGCATTTCATAATCCGCCGGTAGAAAATTATGCTTTTTCACCGTAGGGAAGCTGGATCGCTGTTTTAGCAATTTGTTGTACAGTTTTGCACAGTTGTTAGCCTGTAACTTGCTGATATTGTTGATTTTTGCTACGGCTGCGATGAGCACTGTGAGAAACTCCATGAAGAAATTGTTGCTTAGCATTTGGCCAAAGTATCTGGCTGTCCTCAGACAGCACTGCCGAATCCGCTCGTGCAAATGATAAAAGCTGAGAAGGCGCACCAAGATGTACTCAAAGCTGCTACGCGTTGGCAGCTCGCCAGACAGCTCATCATCGCACACATCGGGCAAGGCACCGCGGAAGTGTTCCAAGTCGCGCGGCAGATCAAGACGCAGCAGCCGGCAAAGCGCTTCATTCAGCTTACACACCGATGCGAATCCTGGCATGGTGCGAAAAGAGCTCTTCCTCCTGGCCATTAGACGACCTATCAGTGCAGCAGTTTGATTAAATTCCAAGGCATCAGGTGCGGTCAGCTGTTGCAGGTATCGGTTAATGTCCACAAAAACATGCTTAGCTGTGAGGATGTTTGTTCATTCTATTGATCCACAACTTTGGCAATTGATTAAACTCACCAAACCCCGTATCTTCCACTTGTATAGTGACCAAGGGCGGCTTTTTTAATTCAAATTCGTTCCATAAACATGATGAAGTCGACATGCTTGTAACAAAATAACAACAAGAAATTATCGATAGCCATTCGGCTCGATAAATTTATCAGGCGTTGCCAGAACGGTAAGGAGGTACCCACTCCTTTGGAATTCCTGTTTGGTTTCAATGAGCTATTATTAAACATCTTTTTATTTTATGGGCTTGTTTGTTTGACTCCAATTATGGTTCTATTTATGATACTTCTGATAAGCAACATCATTAAGTGAAATTGGGGTTTTATGGTTCCATTATGAGAACCATCTCTCATAAAAATTGCATTCCATAATTATAGAGCTCAATTTCGTTCTGTTAACATAAACTCGCCTGTGATAAAATAATAGCGATCACTTAGATAAGGGGGTACTCTCCCCTCTGAATGTTTAATTTTTGCTTGCTTTATGAGCTATTATGAACTTCTTATATTATGATTCTATTTTTGATACATATGATAAGCAACATCATTAAGTGAATTTTGCGTTTTATGCTTCCGCTACACTTTCCATGACTGGTCACTATCTACCTATAAAAATTGCATTCCATTATATTAATTAGGGCTTATCTATTTTTTAAAACCTAATTAAAATCTTTAGTAGTGAACTTTCCAGATAACAGCCCCTGTTCGTGTCTGATAGTCAAATAATAATAAGTCAAATAACTTTTGCAATTATTTAGCGATTCAATTTATTTTTCAAATGCTCCATGGAAATTTTTAATCTCTGGCGTAGATTTTAATGTCCCAGCTCCAGAAATGGGTGTAATAGGCCGATACGTAGAATTCAATGTTTCGTTGTCCAACGCCACCTGCGGATACGTATGCGTCACCAATGGGACTTGACTGTTGGACGAAGATCGACACATAGGTAACTACATTGCCCAAGCCAGATTTTGGATATTGCACAAATAATTGAGGATTATAATAATCATCAAACCATTGAATCGGTTCAACAATGCTGTAAACTAGAGCGTCACCTGTAGGAAAATTCTTTACGTCAATTTTAAATATATTTAAAAAAGTGTTTAATTACGCACCCGTCTTTCTCGATCCCAACGTCCATGTAAGCCCAAACAGATCATAATCCGTCCTAGCGCTACGGCTCTCGATTTGTTTGACTTCACGGTTTAGTTTGATAGCGTCAGGATTTTCCGACAAAAACTTTGCCATTTGAATGTCATTAAGAAAGTGCACGACTGGCGCAGGGTTTTCATCTTTTTCCGGCACAGCGGCTCCTTGGATAAGGACCAGGCAGCACAATAGCAATATTGATTTAAACAGCATTATTATACTTTTAACATAATACGCTTGAAGCGCGCCTTTTTATATACGTTTCCTTATCAAACATTTTATTAGTCGGCATTTCGAAAGCTTTTTTGGCGCTTCGTCATTACGAGGCTGGGCAGCACTGAAATATAATAACGGTCTGGCAACTCTATGTTGTCCATATGACTTTGACTCCACCTGTCAGCTTTTTAATTTTCTCAATTATTAAACATTGAGAGCTGTTGCGTGAACTACGTCCACACGCTGCTAATTGACGTTTGTTATATTTTTATAATTCCAAACAACGTCGGGGGGCGAGTGTGAGTGTGTTTGTGTGTGAGCTGATTAGATAGACATAACAGAGGTTTGCTAAAATTATGATAGTCATCAACACAATCCGAAATTCAGCAAGTCTTACGCTGCGTAATATTTGGCTGCGAAATACTTTGAGCAGCAGCCACAAACCCGCAAATTTCACGCGGACTTTCTCGCTGGGCCTGGCGCTGAGGCAGCAAGATGTGTGAGTACTAAACTAAGCACGCTTAATGAAGAGTAATCAAGTACTTTATGCGGTTGTTGTTGCTTGCAGTGTCAACGTAACATTTGTGCGCGCAAGTGGAGAGAAAATTAAGGCTTCCGGCAAAGTGGGCGACTCGTTGCTGGACGTTGTGGTTAACAACAATGTCGACCTTGATGGCTTTGGCGCCTGCGAGGGCACCCTGACCTGCTCCACTTGCCATCTGATCTTTAAGACAAACGACTACGAGAAACTGCCCGACAAACCCGGCGATGAGGAGCTGGACATGCTGGATCTTGCCTACGATCTAACAGACACTTCCCGTCTAGGCTGCCAAATCAATCTGACCAAGGAAATGGACGGTCTGGAGGTGCACGTTCCAGCCACAATAAACGATGCACGTGCCGCGTAGACATACCTCAAGTGGAATCCCCAACAGTTGTTACAAATTTGTTAGTTTTCGAGTGCTATTAACGTATGAATAGTCAGTTATTGAAACAAATCTTCTGTATTCCATGTCCATACATGGACATGGACACTAACAAGCTCAGGCCGCTATTATAGATTCTTGCATAAATGAATTTTTATTGTATTCCAATTTCAATTGGAAGACGTGTGTACACCTTGTGAAGCTCAAAGGCAAACAGATCAATGTAAATATGTGTTCGTAAATAAATAAATAACATAAACTTGTATTTTCATAGAATACTCAATTGCTTTAATTCCATTTGCCGAATCAAAGCTCCAGTTTGCATGGATCTTCAGTGAATATCGGAAATGTTTCCCAACCAAAACACAGTTTAGTCAAGTTTCGTATATCGTAAACGATCTTCAGTGAATATCGTAAGTGTTTCCCACCCAATCGCAGTAAAGAGATATTTCAAAAAATAAAATAAATAAACAAATGTTTTTTTTAATAAAAGTAAACTTTTTATTATTTCGCAGCTATCAGATAAAGTAATAAATAAATAATTTAATATATACATCTGCTATATTAACTTATTTTAAACGATTCTCAGCTTTTCCATTTAGCCGCTGTGCCTTTTACGATATAACATTTATACGCGTCATTAAGATAGCTTTAAATTATTTATGTATAACTGAAACTTAACAAATCTGACAATGAGAGAAATGTACTCACAATTTTTTCGTTTATTTCGTATTCATTTTGTTTTTTAGACCGATTCACTAAAACCTAAAGAATTATGCAGATAAAGGCGATCTTGCCAAGCGGATGGTGGATAGGGAAAATCATAAGATATAGAGTTCAATAAATAACCAAAAAAGAATAAATAAATAGTTAGCTGAGAAATAAATAGGCGAGTGAGGCGGTGAGGTGATTAAGGGATGGACAAGAAGATAGGTGGACATAAAACTGATTTGGTTTTCTGTTCACGCTCATGATCATGATGGTGATTTGGATGATACCCAGTGCGATTAGTTGACATAGGCCATGCCCGCACCCTTGCGATCAAAGTGACGGACGCGCACAAAGAGGAAGGCGGCGACTAGAGAGGCCACAGCCAGGACGAGCAGCAGCATGACGAGGCCACCCACGAAGCTCGGCACGGACATGCAAATGGTCTCGGCATCGGCATTGCGCGCCGATTGGATGACAACGGTCTCGTTGCTGGCATTGCTGTTCAACGCAAAGTTGACATCGCCGGGTGCCACCACCTGGATGATGCGACTCGTGTTCACGTCGGTCATCTCCTGGGCATTGCGCTTATAGATGCGCGGCTTCACCACTATTTCCATGGTATCGCGACGCCGGCGCACGCCACGCAAATCATCCAATCCCTCAACGGAACGTGGTCGTCCGCCCAATGAAACCAGATTGCCACCGGCACTCAGATCATCCTTGCGCTTCACGGTGCTGTACTGACCCGGCTGGCCAGGCAGTGGCGGTGGCGGCAGACCGAGTTCGTTGCTGTTGCCATTACCCTGCTGGGGCTGTGGCGCCTGTGAGCTGGCTGGACCGCTGCCCGCGGACTCGGCTGTGGTCACCGCCGAGGTCTGTGCCTGTGGCGACGGCACCACATCGGGCTGATTCTCGGAGTAGGCACCGCTGGCATCGGCCGCCGGATGACGGGGATCGGGATAGGCTGCAGGTGGCAGACCGCCCAGGGCGAAGTCGTTGCGCTCGTAGGCCTCGGGTGGACCATATTCCTCGGACAGAGCATTGCCGCCCAGCTGGGGCAGACCGTACTCACCGCCCGGCAGGCCGGGACCGCACTTGGGCTCGGGGCAGTTGTAGCGACAGACTTGGATGACGCACTGGAAGTGCACGTTCATCGAGTCGGGGAACTTGAAGGCCTGGAAGTAGGCAAAGCTGACCACCGAGGCGGAGGGTCCGAAGTTCTTGATCTTTTGGAACTTGCTCATGATCTTGGGTCGGACAACGCAGCCATTTTGATCCACCAGCTGGATGGGAGCACGTTTGCCGTCGTGGGCGACGCAGTTGCGCACCAGCATATCGAATTTGTTCTCATCATCCTTAATGGCCAGCACCATGGTCATGGTCTGTCCGATCTTCACAATGCCCGACACCTCCGAGGCCCAAGGTCCCTTGCCCACCTGAATCTGCATCCAGCATTGGAGATTGTCGCCCAGGAAGTTGGCGGTCACCGCATGCAGCATGTCCACCTGGAAGGGCCTGAAGGTGACGGCCTTCTCGTAGAAGTCATACCAGGTGCAGCGGAGCTTGCGTGCCTGATCCCACACCTCCTGCACATAGGGATCGTACTGAATGATGATCGTGTTCTCCACGTAGCTGCCCGAGGGCGTTGGTGCTCCATAGCCAGCTGCATTGTGATTGGCCGAGCTGCTCATGCCACAGCTGTTCAGGAAGATCTCAAAGGTGGCGCTCAAGTGGCCCGTACCCGGCTGCATGTGGACGCAGTGGGATTCGCTGTAGAAGCCCTTGGAGAAGATCATGCCATAGAAGGGCCTGTCGAACTCAATGTTCACCCGCATGTGCGTCTTCTCGCACTGCACCTGCAGATGCTTGATCTGCGGACTGTCATTGGTGCTGGCCAGTGGCCAGGCCTCCTCCGACAGATCATTGGTGGCGCCAGTGCTCAGCGGCCCCTGCGGTGCCCCATAGATGGGCGATGGCGCTGGCGGTCCATAGCCAGCTCTGTGTTCCAGCGGCAACGCGGCCGATTCAATGTGTGAGGCATCGCCGTGCACTGCAACATGCTGAAGGAACAAAAACGAAAGAAAAAAAATATGTTTTTTAAGTAGGTCAATTTCAGAATATTCAACTTAAGATTCGCATTTGAAAAACTCTTTAAATTGCACAGCTATTTAATGTTTTTTTTTTCTGAACAATCAGTGTTAAGTTTGTGATTGAAAGGAGAGTAGAAAAAATCACATTTTGAGACCTCGACTGTATTTTTAGAAATCTTTTCCATATCGTTATATCACTGAAATAACTAGAATTTTTGGATCAATACAATTTCAGAAAAATTCATTGAGAGGGCAGAGAAATTATTTTGGATAAGGACAATTATTTCAAAATTAAAACGTGCTATTATTCTAACTCTTTAATGATCTGATTGATGATCTTTAAATGGAAATAAAAGCGTTACTTTATTGTAGATAAACTTCAACATATAATTCTTACACGAAATTCCACTTCATCAAATTATCTATATTAAGATCTGAAATTGTTGTAATGCCTGTGGATTGCGGAAAACTCGTGTCAGTGGTTGGTTGGTTGCTTATTTTGTCATTTAATTGGAGCTGAGCGTTATGCAATTGGAACTGCGTAGAGTGTTTTTCGGGTTTTCGAAAGAAGCGTGCCGGAGCGTTGAAAATTGCTCAGCAGCTTATTTGTTTTGAAATTAAATGGTTGCCAGAGCGAAGCCAGAGCACGTTTACTTATGTATGTATATACAGATGTTGAAAGGCAGGGCCTATTGCATAAGACATAGCCAGAGATCCCCTCTCTCTGCCCCCTCCCACTTGCTTGTCATCAAGTGACTCGGTTGTTTCACTTTCTTTTCAGCGCGTCTTTTTCATTCCCGTTTCACATTTGGTTCATAATTTTATGGCTTTTTGGCTCTGTGCACGGGAAGCGGATGTAACGCTGTCTCTCTGTGTGGATCTCTGAGAAGACAAGGTAAAGAAAACATAACCCAACGAAAATCGAAAGTTAAAGCAACAACAACGATGACGCTGTGGTTTTTTTTTTATTCGGCAACCTTTTGTCGTCCGAAATAAATGTCGTGAGTTGGTTTTGAAAGTGAAATGACCAAAAAGCTTAATAAAAGAGACAAAGTCTTAAACTTATTTCTTTTTGTATTCTGAGTGAAGCTGGGCAAGTTAAATAGTTGATATTGATTCATTTATGTGGACTGCAGTTTTTCCACTTCCAGTGGAGGCATTTCACTCGGCGCTAAAGAGAACTGGCGATAAATGAATAATATAGCAATTTCAATGTATTAATGCGCCATAAACAAGAAAGTCAAAACTGGTACAAATCAGAGCATAACTGCAATTTCGCTGCCCCAATACGCGGCACAGACACGCAGCTGCCACTTGGTTGCACGGTTGCTTCTTGGTTGCAGCTTCTCCCGTTCGCTGGCGTTTTCCGTGACGCGATTGCATCTCTGAGATACGAGTATTTGCCGTGTGATTGATGCCGCTTAAATGGCTGCATAAATCAGCAGCTTATGTTGATTTACATGTTCGCTGATGAAAAAAGTAATACATTTTCATTTTAGGCATGCACTACAAACGAAAGCGCGTCCAAATTCAAGAAAACCCAAAAAAAACAACAAAAAAACAAGTAACGTATATTCAATTTATGGTCATTTGTAATTTTGATTGACGACCTTTCGTTTTGCTAACAGCGACACTGTTAAGCGTCTAACAGCCCACTGTTAAGTGTCTAACAGCTCAGTGTTAAGTGTCTAACAGCGACACTGTTAAGTGTTCAACAGCTACTGTTCAGTCTGTTAGCAGTCGCTCTCTCTCTCTCTTTCTCTGTCTTTCACTTGTTCTCTCTGCTGTCGGCTGCTTTTTCTGCTGCTAATTACATTGATTAGCAAAGTGCCGTTTAATGCTGCGACTGTGACTGCGACAGCGACTGCAACTGATCTTCGGCTCAGTTATTGCATTTTTTTTGCTTTGCTTTGCTTTGCTTTTTCTCTGACTCCGTATCCGCCTCTCTTAGCCGTGCGTAGATCGATCTGAGCTATACCGCTAGCATTACTTGGACTCATCTTGGATCAAGCCATCAATATGCCAAACACAATAGACACTCGCACTGATTTGCATTCGAATTGATATTGATACTGATATTGATAAACGGTAGTATGTCGCGTCGAAAGTGAACAGATACATATACACGAAGATCCGCTATACGTTGGTTTGCATAAGAAATGAACTCAACTCTATCGATCTGTGTTTGTATCTGTCTGTCTGTCTGTCTACTTCTAAGTGGGCCACATTCTATGTTTCTCTAACTGTACTACGTTTGGTGTTTCCTAATTGAAATGATATCATATGTATATTGATTGGCCATCGGACTTTTTCGTCAACACTTTGAATTTGACGACTTACCTGTGTGTTGAAGACCAGGCACAATATTAGGGCCAAGAGGCAACTGTGTCGCGTAAAGTGTCCCATTTTACAGCTGCTATATAAATCTGCTCGATTATATAGCCGCGTCTTTGTATGTGTGTGTGTATTTCTTTTGATATATTCCAAAACCACACCAAAAATAGTTTTTTGGGTTTCTGCTGCTCTTCTCTTCGTTTCGCTTCCCTCGCTGCTGCTTTCTTCTCAGGTTTGTTGATCTTTTGGTCTCTCTATCTGTAAGCAGCAGAAAAGAAAGGGGAACAAGGGTAAACAATGCAGCAATATACTTCAAGTTTTGCATAAAATTATAGGCTCGACAATGTTAACAGTGTGACAGTGTGTTTAGCATTAACATTGCGATTTTAACAGCAGTGACATAACAGCAGGCTATAATAACCGATGTTAAGGTCATAGTTAAAAAGTATTCACTTCACTTAGTTTTGTTTTATTTGATCATTATTAAACAATTTATTATAAATATTATATCATTAATTCCGCTAAAAGCACATTAGGCTAAAATTAATGGCAGTCGTTAAATGGTTTAATGGTCATACACACACACACCCACACACACACACGCACACTTATTCAAAGAGACACCGAAACTGCATTTTATGTAAAATAAATGAAAAGCCGCGAGCAACAAACAGGAACCACTTTCTATTTTCACTATAACAGTACAACGAGGAGCTGCACTCAACAGCAGCAGCAGCAGCAGCAGCAACAACAGCAACAACAACAGCAACAGCCACAGCAACAACAATAACAAGAAGCTAAACGCCAACGCAGTTGCAAGTTTTCTTCATAGTGTCTTTATGAGCCCCATTAATTTGTATTTGTATTTGCTTGTGTATTTCTAGTTGTTGTTGCAGTATATCCATTGGAGCTTACTTTACAGCTTCTGTCTAGCATAGCATTAACATAGCGTTAACATTCGTTAAACAGTTCACGTGCCGCGCGCTGTTTTCTTTGGAGTTTCGAGACGTTGCCGTTTGCGCCTGCGTCTTCGTCTGCCAACCGAGTGAGACTGAGACTCCGACTCCGACTCCGACTCCGACTCTGACTGCGACTGACGCAGCTTTCACACAGCTCCAACTGAAGCTGAGCTCAGGTTGCTGCGCCGGCTGCCGCTTTTGGGGTAAGAGAGAGAATGAAATGAAGAAGAAAGAAGAAAAAAAGTAAACGGCGTCTGCGTCGCATTTCACTTGACTGACTGAATGCTGAGTTGTTTTCTTGTTGTATTTCTTTTATTTTTTATTATTTTTTTGGCTACCTTGGTGAATGTTGTACTAGCTGTGGCAGTTTTACTTTTACAGATACTGGCAAGCATATTGCACCGGCCATTGCCGCGGCCAAACAGAGCACACCCCATGTAAATGGGTTTTTAACAAGCCTTGGCCATAAATCGACGCGCCAGCTGGAAACCGGCTTGAGCTTGAGCTTCGGCTTGAGCATTGAGCAAGTGTACCATTAACCCACTGAAACAGTAACGTACTCTGCCGAAGTCGAAGTCGACGTCGACGTCAACGTTGCGCCGCCCGACGCTGCTTGACCCTAACCACAACCACTAACTTGCTCGTTACGCAATGCTCCCAAAAGAACCTCAATGAATGGGGCTATTTCTGTGTGTGTGTGTGTATATGTGTCTGTGTCTGTGTGTGTGTGCGAGCTGTGAGCTGCTCACTTAACGGTGTTTTGCTGCTGCTTCACTTTCTTCCTATTCAAGTATTTTCACCTGAGCCAAAAATTGTCTCCCATTTGCATACGAAAGACTTAAGGCACAAACTTGGCAATTAGCAGGCAGCGAAATTTGATTTGATTTTTTTTGTCGTTTTTGGCTAATTGCTGCCCAAGCAGCAACCAACCGATTCCTTATCAACACTTTGCCTCTAATCTGCACATTAAATTGACTGAACTGCCATTCGGCACAACGAACTGCGTATACTCTCACATTTCAACTGTTAGTTTCGTCAGCTTTTTTGGCAAACTTGAATGAAGAACAAGTTCTGAATAACTGTAGTGGGGAGCGAGGAATTCGCTGTGTAACAAACTGTGTGATCTGTTCATTACACCCACTTAAAGGGTATTGAAAGGGGGCTAAAAGCTGCTGGGGTTGATTTCCTGCTGATGATGTTTCATTCGCTAGGCAGCTTGCTGGGATTGTTGTTGTCGTTGTTGTTGCTTGTAGATATGTGTAACTGCTGATGATGGCTGTCTTGTTATTGTTGCTGTTTGGCATAAGGCAAGTGAAAGTTGCCGCTTGCCAAGCGCGCACTCCCAGCGAGCTTTCGTCTGGCATCTCTTTTTCATATAAGGGCATTGCTGTTGTTGATGTTGTTGTTATTATTATTGTTGTTGCAGCTGCCTTTTGTTTTCTTTTTTAATTAACACAATCAAATTACTGTTCACTGACATTTCTACATATCGTTATCGTTATTCCTATCGCAGCAAAATGAAAAGAAAAAGCAAATTCGACCTCGAATACAAAAGACTGTAGGTGCGAACTTGCAACTTTTGTTTTCAACCTGCACTTCCTGACTAATTAGCTGTTAAGCAGTGAGCTGAAGGGAGAACGACAGAGAGAGGGGGGGGGGAGGGGGAGGAGAATAACAACAAATGCTCGCTGCTAACTACACCTTTTGTTATACGATTTATTCTCAGCTCAAGTTTGTTGCAAGCAAACATTAAATAATGTGAAAAGTGCCTGCTAGTGAAAATGCAATGAAAAGTTGCTGCTGCTGCTAGCTGTTTATGTTGTTGTTGTGCTGGTTGTTGTTTTTGTCGTTGTTTGTGGGTTGCTTGTTTGCTTTTTGAAGCGGGAGCGCACGTCGTTGTCCATTGATTGAAATGACAATCGATGCTGTTGTTGTTGTTGTTGTTGTTGCTGTCTCCTCGTCGGAAACTAGGTGAACCACTGCAGCACAGCACTACACTCTAGCACACACTCGATTTGTTCTAATTCTTGATAATTTACGTGGCTACTGCCGCCTGATGACCGACAATTTGGGTCCAGATGAGCCGGATATTGATTTGAACCATGCGTTTCTTTCTATTGATGGCACACGAATCGCAATACCAAATGATGTGTCAGGCCAACAATCAATGCCAAATAACAGAGCCAAACTCAAATCTGAATTATGTCTTGTAATTCTATCAAATTGAGTTCAACTTTAATTTTATCCTTACAGTCCGAAATGTAAATTATATATAATGAATTTGACTTGTTTATTTTAAATCTATTTTAATTAAAATTTCTTTTATTTTAGTTTATATCTCATATTTCACTCTTAGCCTTGCCAACTCCTTTGGCTGTCAATTAGCCGCTTAAATATCCATTCAATGTTTACGTTAAGTTAATTTCTTTGTAGCTTATTGATGGACCCGTCGTCAGCTGCTTGGTTAGTTCCATTAATTTAATTGAACGCTTTCACAAATCCCCCCGAAAAACAAACTGGCAAACACACTTTTGGCATCGCCACGGGCGACACAAATGTCCGGCCAATAGAGCACGTTCGGCCAGGGGAAAGGGGAGAGTGAAAAGGGAGCTGTATACTTTTGCTTAATTGAGCACGCCAACGAGAGATAGCCATCTCAAACATTGGAGCTGACAAATTTTTGCGTATGACACAGATGACAGAGAGGCGAGAAGCCAAACCCAAACCCAAAGTCAAACCCAAACCCAAACCTAAAGCTGAGCAAACAATGGACACGCACGGTTTTTGTTTAACATGTAAAAAGCAGAACTCGAAACAAAGTTTTGGGCCTTTGTAAGCTGTGTGCCATTGGAATGTTTTTGTTTACCACTTCGATTGCTGTCGATTGGCGGGTAAAAGTTTCACTAACTCGCAGATGCTGTGGCTGCATTTGAGTTTTGTGTCTGTGTGTGTGTGTGTGTGTGTGGAGTTGTGCTTTTAATAACGCCTTGAAAATGTAACGGTGCTGCAGCAACAACTACTATAATAACAACAACAGCTACAGCAACGACGCCTCTCAGCAACCGTTGCTGCTGTTGGCAGCGGTTGCTGTAAATGATCGATATTATTTGCCATTGTGGCATAGAAATTGAAGCCGCCATGCGTAATTAACTGCAAACACATGTCTCCATCAGCTCCAACTCTTTATAGATATATCTATATCTACAGCTATATCGATCTCCAAGTCGATGTCGCTGTCGCTGTCGCTGCTGGATGCTGTGAAAGTGAAATTGTTAACGCCAAAGAAAAGCAAATAGCAAAACGCGCAAAAAAACCACAAGGTATTCTACTCGTTGTTGTTGTTGTTGTTGCCTGACTGACAGTGAAGGGGCAATTTACGTTTCATTTCGTTTTGCTGTGTGGTATGTGTCTCAGTTGACTTCTTTTTTTTTGTCCGTCTTCTTCTGTTTTCTTTATCGTTATTAAGTAACGTTTTTGTTTGTTCAATCGGCGGCAGCTGACAGACAATTTGTTGTGTTCAGCTTAAAACGTGTTTCAATGCTTAAAGGTATTTCTCATCTTAACTGAACTGAACTGAACTGGACCAGTTTCGATTTCGTTTCGTTTGCCCTTTATTTAACTCTTAACCTGGCTAACATCTATCATCATTATGCATCAGCAGGTTCAACTGAATTCAAAAATGTTTTATGTTTATTGGCAAGTTTATGGCCAAAATGAAATTATTTATGTAACAAAACAGTCTTGAAAGTGTAAATAATTGTGGCTATCATTATATTTATGCATTACAATTAACAAAAACATTTTTTCGATTTTTTCACACTCTGCAAAACAAAAGACTTAGGCAACAAACTTGCCGGGGTAAGGCGCCCGCAGCCAAGGCATTTCGCCGGGCATTATGTAAAATAGAGCAAGCAGTTAGTTTTCTATGCTCCAGTTTCAGCTGGCGATCTGGGCACCGGCAGCCCGGACTGGGGCTCAGTCTCAAGCTCTGTCGCGACAGTTGGCGACAATTAAAAAGTGATAAGGCGCCCGCAGGCCGCGTGTCTGCGCCACAAAGAAGCGCGCAAATGAAAGTAAATTGTTGCATGCGGCGCCTGGCGGCATTCCACTCACTCATTTTTGTCGTTTTTCCAGCACTTTTCGTGAACATTTTCGCATATGCGTACAACAACGACATGATAACGCATTTATCGCGCACAGAGAAAGTGAAAATTGACGGTGCAACAATCTATATATATATATATATATATATATATTTATATATATGTATGTATGCGTGTGTTAAATGGAGCGTCAAATTGGGCGGGCAGTTGGGGTTTTTATGGTGTGCAATGCGTACTAAATAATTGTTTTTCTAGTTAACCTCAAAACTTACCCTCATACTTATAGTAAACATTTTAAAGGTTTTTGTTGCTGTTCGTAAAGTTCAGTTCGAAAAGTATTTAAAATTCTTCTGTCCATATTATATACGAATTTCTATACACATAGAACTTAAACCTCAACTTATTCAATTTATATAGATAGATATGATGAGATGAAATCTAATGAATATTATAAAAAAGACTTTACTATAATCCAACACTTTTTTTTTTCGGTTCAATCTTTACCTTAAATTGACGATTTTATTTCAAAAGTAACGTTTGTTGAACACGTTGTTGGAAGCATAAATGTAAGTTAAAAGCTTATCACTATCTTGGCCCATTAGATTTCTCCTCGTTTGGCTGATTGAAGCTACTCGCGGCTCCTGTCAACTTTGACAATAGAAGACAAAGAAAAGGAAAAACGTGTTTCGAAGATGCCGCTAAAGATGCCAAAATGCCAAATGGCTGACAAAAGTGCCGTTAGTCAGGATCAAAGATAAGCAAAAGAGTTAAACAACCGCTAATGCTGGCCAACAACAACAACAAAGACAACGACACCCCAACTGAAACGAGACAATTAACATAATTTACAACCCCTGCCCCCTGCCCCCTGCCCCCCTCCTCCTTGGCAAATGCCCTGTCTGTTGGCCAAGCCGAAGCCATTTACTTTCCATTTCTTTTAACGGTAAACGAAACGAAGCGAAATTCGCCAATGCGTCCAATTGCAGGCAACTCATGACATGGCCAATGCATGCATTCGGACCTGGTCACTTGGAACTGGGAACTTGCACTTGGACATGGCCAAGCAAAACCGGTTAATACCCGATCTCCCAACACCCTCGGCCGGTTTAACCAATGAAAGTAAAAACTCAAGGGCTTGCACTTTCTGGCCATGTGCAGCGGATATTGCAACGAGTGGAAAGGGACAGAAGAAAGGTAGAGGGGAGCAGTGAAAGAGAGAAGAAGAAAGCCAAAAGAGACAAGAGACAACTGGCTGGCAATATCCTCGATCTGGCCTCGCAACGCATCGTTAGCCGTGGCAGCTTGAAACTTGCAACTTGCGACTGCAACTGGGGGCCGGTTGCATTTTGCTCTGAAATAATTAGTGACCCAATTTCTTGCCACAGCCAACAACAACAACAACAACGACGACGACGACGCCGACGCCGACGCCGCGTGTTCCGCTTGCCTGGCTGCCTGCTTGCCACAAAGACGCATGCAATTTGCTTGGCTTGACTTGGGTTGCAGTTGCACAGTGGCGAGTTGCAAGTTGCCAGTTGCCAGTTGCCAGTTGCCAGTTGCCAGTTGCTCTGGTGTTGGCGTATTTTGTGGCATGCATGCAAAGAAAGTGGTTTTCATTTCTTTACAATTGCTGTCAGCGGCTGCCTCACTTGCCACAGTTGCCACAGTTGCCAGTGGTTGCACTCACACACTCACGAGTACTACTCACACTCATATTCGACTCTCGCTTTACCTTAATACGTTGCAATCAAAAGCGGCCCATTGATTTGCATGATTTTCCACATTTATTTTCTTCATTTAAATCAATGATTGATTGTGCATAATAAAAGAGTTGCCCAGCGCGGGGAGAGGAGAGAGGAGGTGAGGGGCAAATGAGTTTTTGTGGTGTCAATTGAATTGATTAAGCCTTGATTTTGTGAGTGTGAAAAATTTGACAGAATGAAGGCCAAATAGAAATCAATTTAACAATTCCCAGAAAATTACCCATCAATTTTCCACAATTATCATAATTAAAAATTAAGCTGGAAAATGAAATTATGAGTTGAATAATACATATTTCTCTGCCTTCTTCTCTAACTAGTTCTCAGCGCTTAGAGAGTTCTTCTCTCACTTCTCTTCTCACTCTTTTCTCCTTTCGTTACAATACTTATCAAAATTGCTGGGTAATTGGAAAGGAATGCCAAAGCATTCTAAGCACTTGCTTTTAACGTAAACAGCGTCTCATGAGCTGAAGATGTTGCTGCCGAACAGCAACTGTTGCCCGCAATGAAAGTTTATTATATTTTATTGTATATATATTTCTATCGCATTGACTTGGAAAAACTGCGTGAAAATTGCAGCAGGCGGCAAAGACAATTGCCGTTAATTTAAAATTGTCGCCAAAGCGCAAGGCAACCAGCAACAACAACAACAGCAACAAGTAAACCAGTAATTATATCGTTGCAAGTGGCGCAGCTTCTTTCACCAGCAAGTGTGTGTGTATGTGAGTGTGTGTGTGTCTATGGAATCAATTAAAAGTATTGCCAGCGCTATGTTTGGGCAGATGACAAGTGCCAGCAGCAGCAGCAGCAACAACAACAACTGCGACAACAACAACATTGTCTGGCTGACAACGCTGCGTATGAGCAACCCACTTGGCAGGCAGCTTGTTGCACGCGTGCTTGCTGCAACCAACACAGATACAGTTGCAACTACGAAAGTATCTACGAGTTGTGTATCTGATAGATACCTGTGTGTGTGTGTGTGTGTTTGTGTGTGCAAAGCGAAATTGTTTTCATGTGCGCCAAAGTGGAGCAGTTTTTGAACAAAGCAATTCGCAAGATTAATCAAACACACACACACACACACACACACACACATGTGAGTATGGCAAGAAGTTGTAGTTGAATCTTTAGCTGTTATTGTAGCTATGTTTTGCTGCTGTTTGGCCAGCGCATAAACCACGCCAGCTACCAAACAAGCAACATCAGCAACATTGGCAACTGCAACAGCAACTGCGGCAAATGAGAAGCGGCACAAGTCAATTTCAGACTTTCATTCGCGCGAAACGCGATGAAATTTCACCAAACATTGGACGAGAACTCTGTTTGCCGGCTAACTGCAGCCAGTTGCAGTACCAGTTCCAGCTCCAGTTCCAGTTCCAGTTCCATTGAATTGGCGTCTGCGGGTGGCTGCCAAATTGCCAAGATTTATGCAAATCAAACTAATGAACAAAAAGTATCTCTCAAATGGCGCTGCTTCACGCCTCAGCGGTTGTTACTGTGTCTTTCTATGTATGTGTATCTTTGTATCTATGTGTGTGTAGCAAGTACAGTGCTCTTTTGTTATTAATAATTTCCGCGTAGTGCACGCCAATGTAAAGCAGCAACAGCAACAGCGTCGACGAAAGTTAAGCGTCTGCTTTCTTTCTTTCTTCTGCCTCTCATTCAATAATAGGCAAATCTTCAAGCAACATAATATAATATGATAGCAGTCTCCATACGATATGGTTGTTGGCAGAAACATAAACCGAAAACACTTTGCTTTTCTTTCCCAAATGTTGCAACGCTTTTGTGCGCAAATGGAGCTTCAGTTTATTTACTTTTTCCATCTTTTTTTTGTAATTTTATTTTTACGGCCAGTTTGCGGCATTTGCTTCGCTTCGGTTGGGAGTGAGGTGTAAATGGGGTGTTCATAGAATAGATCCAGTTCGTAACTGTTTGCAGCTTTCAATATGCAGCACCTTTTTTTTTAATTGATTGAATTTAACGACAGTGTATTGAAATTAAACGGTATGATTACTATTGTTAAATTCAATATTTTAAATATGTAGAAATTTTGTGGAAAACTTACTGCCTGCTTCTATTCCAAACTAAATAATTATGAAACTTTCTTGTTAAGAAATATTTAAAATAATTATTTCTGACTTAATCCTTACATAAGGCTAATCAAAATTATAATTTAATTTAACGACTATCCATCCAGAATCTTAAATCTCGATATCTCAAAAATTTTATTTTATTTGAATTCTTTGAATTCTTGTAATCATACCTTTAAAATTAAAAGGAAGGGAACTTTGTCTAACATAACAACTTCTACAACAGTTGTTGTAATAGCCTACAGAAATATATGTATAATTTTTTTATTTGTTACTTTTGGTATTTTAAAGTCTTTGTTAATTAGTTATATGTCCAATATTTTTCATTAAATATATCTCAAATATAATCCATATTTTGAGTGAATTTTAAAAATTGACCAGCAAATCAAATTGCTTTTCTTTTCATCTCCTTCATCAAACTCTTGTAATTTGTTGACTGGTTTGCTCATTGTCTTACCTGCAATTAGTGTTAATCCCTAGAGTATTGTAATCCCTTTTTACGAACTGGTTTGAGTGAGACAGGGAGAGAATGGCACAGCGGCAATAGTCGAGTGTTGAGCACGGAGCTTTGACTTAGCGGAAATTGAAATCTGTTCGATTGTTGCACAAAATCAATCCAAGAGCAATGAAATGTTGCTCGTGTGTTTTTGATGCGTTGGTCACACTATAAATATATATAAATCGCACTCGGATTCATACGGTCACACGGTTTTAAAAGGGCGCGCGCTGCTCGAATTGTCGCGAATTGGCGAATTAAATGAATAAATGTTCAGGACGAGTCGGTCTCGGGTTCGTAGACGGATTCAGTTTCGGATACACTGCAGCAGCGTCACAGCAGCAGCAGACACTGACTCGTCGCACACAACGTTGAAATGAAAATGCGGCCCAGCCGTATTGGTAACCAAGATTTTATATCGCGTGAAAGTTTTGACCCCTTTCTCGTTTGTTGGTCGCTTGCTTCGCTCCGTTGCAAGCTGCCGTTAACAGACAGAGAGAGAGAGAGAGCACCAGCAATGACAGACGGAGAGAGAGAATGACAGAGAGAGAGAGTGAGTGAGTGAGTGTTTATGAATACTGAGAGTATTCGTTGTTGAATGCAAAACATGCTATTTTCGGCTAGTCTTTTTGGCCAAAAAAAAGAGCCGAAGACGAACCCAAGCCCGAACCCGCACCCGAACTCGTTTACAACTTTTCATTTCAGGCCGCTTTCTGCGGGCTTTTGTTTTTGGCCAAGCGGCTTGGTCGTGTCAAGGTAACTGATGACGTCGAGTGCGTCTCAGCGATTGCCTAATTTCGATTGTTATTCACTAAGGGATCCGGCTGATTCATCAACTCCTAACGGCTGTTGGCGGCGTCTGTCGGCCACGCTTATTATTCTGGCCAATGCATTGGAAAATTAAATTATGGCCCGCACGTTATGCAATCGTTAATGATATAATAAGCATATTTAAATTGCTGACAATCCAATTTAACCGTTGTGTCGACACTTGCCTCTGTGTTGGGGCGCCTAAATCATCTTCAAGCGACAAAAGACAAGCGACACTTTTCTAATTTGACCTTTGTTGACATCTAGCGGAAATAAATTAATAGCTTACTTTTATTTTCATTTGGCAAATGCATTGCCCTTTGTTGGCTTTTGTTTAACTAGCAAGTTTGTTGCCTAAGTCTTTTGTTTAGAAAACATGGAAATAAAGACTTTATTCATGTTGTCCATTTCATTCAATCTTCAATCATCAATTTTGGAAAAATCATAAATTAATAGCTTATTAAAGTATTTTCTAACGCATTGTTTTCTTTTGGCTGATTAGCAAGTTTGTTGCCTCAGTCTTTTGTTTTCAAACTGCGGGCATAAAGAAAAGTTGTAAAGGAGAGAAAAATTTTGTTATTAAAGTATTCAATAATATATGTTAAATATATATCATTAATATTATTTCTCTAGAGTTGGCAAGAAATGCATATGAAGTGAAATCATTGAAAGAGATTCGTTCACTTTTCGAAATTTACAAATGGCATCTCAAGCTTACATGTCCTAACCTGCAGATAAATGACAATGCGAGCATCAAATTAAATCAATTTGATAAACAACTTTGTTCCATATTTCCAACAATCATTTGCAGATCAATTTGGCAATCTCCAGCTCGATAAGTACCAACATTTCGACAATCAGCGCAATTTCTGATGATGAAATGGCACAAATATTTACGCGAAAAAGACCAAAAGAGACGCACAGAAAAGCAAAGAGTGAAGTGAAATGAAAATGCGCCGCAAATCTGCAAGCCAAATTTGAAATGCTCGCGAAAATAAAAGTTAAGAAAAATGTAAAAATACAAATATGTAGGTATAAAAATATGTTTTGTCAATTGGCTACGGGCAAGAGCAAAACCACAAGCCGATCCAATGAACTTTCATTTGCGCGTGAGCTGGCGGATTTAGCAGCGCCTTGGCTGCCCAAGCGATGACAGCATTCGAAATGGCCCAAAGAGGAGACCATGGAGGAGACCATGGAGGAGACCACACCCGACAATCGAAAGAAATCGAAAGTTCCGTCTTCGCATGCGACTTTTGGTTTCAATTTCATTAAAGGCATTGGGCACATGTTATTATTACAACTCGCCTTGTTGTTGTTACTTTTGTTGTCGCACGCCGTATCCGGTGTGAGTCACACACACACACACACACACACACTCACACATACACTCACATTCACTGAATGAGACTGAGAGTGACGCTTTTGATGACGCTCGTCCCGCAGCCATCGTCTACCTGCTTGTATTATTTATTGTGCTAGTCTCAAACGGAATCGGATTCGGAATCGGAATCGTGGCTGGAATTGGGTCAGGGACGTGCTCAGCATGCTAATCAAATTATGTTTACATTTTTTGTGTGACGCACAACATAATTGGAATTTCGAGATCTTACTGTAAATACGGGCTCTTTCTACACAGTTCTTGAAGGTTAACCCAATTTCAATTATAAAATTTTAGGTGGGTAACTATTTAAACAATTATATCTAAAGAGAGTTAAGGAAATTAGTGTTGGATAAATTTAACAATGTTTGAAGATTGTCATCGGAATCAGACTGTAAATTTGGATAGTAATAGATGGAAATCAAACAGCTTAAATATTTTTTAAATACTTAAAGAATTAAAGAATACAAACTTAAGGAAGTTTTATAAATTTTTATAATATGAACCTTTTTTAAAGACATACAACTGAATTTCTAAAACAAATTGGAGGCATGAAGCATCTAAGAGATTGCAGCTAATTTAATAAGCTTACAAACTGACTATAATCAAAAAACTATCATCTTCATTCCATATCAAACTCAGCTTTAATAAACGATCAACAAAAAACAGAAATTAACGCACTTTTCACACATAATTTGCTCAGTAGCAATCGATGGAAATGGTGAAAAGCAGTCGAAAGCTTTTATTCATTCAGTTTTCTTTATTTCGATTCATTTCATTTCATTTCATTTCGATTTGTTATTTTGAACAAAAAACAACCAGTTATGTGACAAAGTTTTGCACAATTTCGTTTATGGCAGTTGCAGTTACGATTATAACGGATCATGGCTTCAGCTCTTATTGTTTATAAACAATAATAATGGGTCTCATTGTGACCTGCACCAGACAAACCCGAATGCCAATCATTATGCAAGTCCCATCCCAACTTCGGTCAACGTGCTCAATGGATCGGCTGGGCGCTCTCTCAACTCCAACTCCAACTCCATTGACGTCTTCTTCTTCGTCTCTGTCCTCAGTTCACTTTCCATTTCTTTTGTCAGCTTTTCCGTTACTGTCGTCGGCCCTTAATTACAATATGAGCATAAACCTGCTTTATAGACAATGAACCTTGATCAGAGATCGCAGCTAGAGCCAAAGGCTATGATTACTTTATAAGTATAATTATTGCAGGCAGACTTACAACAGTTTTTACGAGTGCAATATGAATGACATCTCCTAAGATCTCTTTAGTTTTTCATTAGATAAGTATAGACAACAGTAATAATAATAATAATAAGAATAGAGCAGCAAAAACAGGCAGAACTTTCATACGATTGATTGCAAAAAAGGTAAACAAAATATATGAATCCTAAATTAAACTATTAATTATTAAGAAAATTATTAAATTTGTTATTATTTTTAAAAGTTAAAATTTAAATTCGAATACAAAGTTCTTAGCCAAAAACTCAATCTCCTCCTAAGTCAGCCCAGTTAGTTAATTTACCATTTTTCATTTCCCTCATATATTTTATATAATTTCCTGTTAAATAATTATTTCCCCTTTGAATTAATATTAAATTGATTCCATTTAATTTCCATTTCCGCTTCTTATGTCTCTATTTTCGCTCAGTGTAAACAGATTCGTAATTGATTTCTCAGTCTTCGCATTTTTTGGCTGCTGTGCCCTTTTGGCTTTTTTTCCACTGCATAAAAATGCGGCTTAATTATTGTTTTATGTATATGAAGGGGTGTGCGAGTGTAAGTGTGTGTGGTTGCTGCCTTGGCCTGAGTCATGAGCCATATATCACTTTCACTCGCGAATTCGCAACACAGAGCAAAGCGACATCGGCAAGCGGGGCTAAAATCTCAATCAGGCGCCAAATGTGGCAGACAACCGAAACCAGACGGCAATAGGCGTGTCGTTGTCCAAGGAACAACGGCAACAACAACGGCAACAACAACCACAACGACAACATCGGCAACATGCAACATGGCAGGCTGCAGCCTTTTGTGGCACTCGGCCTGGCAATTTGCATTTAATTGTGCAAAATAGACTCAACACAAATCCACTTAAAATCGGTTGAACAAAAGTTCCAGCTTCAGCTGCAGTTGTTGCAAGTTGTACACTAAATTGTTGAAAGGTTTCTCTAAAGTCTTTTCATGCCCCAAGTTGCGTAAGCTCTGTTCACTTTTGCCAAAACTCAGATCACAATGGTCTTAGGAAAGGTCTTAAGAAAGGCCACTTTGTTTACATTTTGATTGAAATCGAGTTTCCAATCCGCAGTTGACGTCAAGACAAATAGCTAAACCCGAAATAATGCTGAAAAAATAACAACCTAATAGAAGATTATCTTCGGCAAGTCGAAGACCTAATACTCTTATATACCCTTGTAGAGTCCAACTTTCAATTTTCCTTACTTGGCCAAAACTGATCTGATTTTAAAGCGGAATGTCATTTTGTTCATGGTTTGCCCTCAAAATTGATTCTGCATTCAAATTTAACTTTACTTTTTCAAAAATTCAAAATTTTAAATCTTGAGTTTTCAACCAACTTTGCCAAAACTGATCTGATTTTCAAGTGGAATTTCATTTTGATCATTCTTTCTGAACTAAAATTTAATTCATTTCTGTAAAAAAATTCCTTGGCCATAATACCAGTTTTTCAGCAAAGGGATAGCTTAAAAAATTCAAATATCTCCTCTCATGCTGATTTCATGCCAATAACATAAAGGGTATAAAAATTTACTTGTGTATTTATTTAACTCATTTTGAAAGACTTTTAAAATGATTGTGTAGCTATCTAAGTTTTGGTGCAGACTCGAAAGCACACAGAAAGATTTTCACTTTCGTTCGCTGACCAAATACTCAACAGATATTTACACACACCTACTGTGCGAGAGTGTGTACGTGTGTGTGTGTGTGTGTGTGTGTGTGTGTGTGTGTGTGGAAGATCCATGCGTATGCAAATTAGCTAAGCAACAACAACAACGAAGACGGCGACAACAAGGCGCAGAAATACCGTAAGTGGCCATAAGCAAAATCTCTGCTACAGATATTTGAGAAAAGATGAACCAACTACCACATACATATAAAAATACCACCACATACATTTTAACATACTAAGCCAGGTAATATCAACTACCTGCATACGCGAACCGACAACAGTTAACAGTTTTTTTCTTTTTCTGTTTCTGTTTCTTATTTTTTTTTTTGCTTTTTTGGCAAATGAAAGAGAAATTGTGCGCCCGGCCGACCAAAATCTTATATGCTAATTGGTGCGCAAGCTGGAGAAGCTTCAGCTCCAAGATGTGATGATTTGATGGCTGCCTCAAGATGTCTGTAACATCCACTCAATTGTTGGGGGAGTTGTGGACGGATAAACTCGTAAGCGGTACAAGCAAATCATAAAACTATTAATTAGCATAATGAAACAGTTAAGATAAGCTCAAATATATTAATTAATTGAAGCGGAGTACAGCATTAGATATTGATCTGTTCATAATTGGACTTATGAGATTTAAGACTGTCTATTAGTTTGTCTAGGATGAAAACGTCTCTATTCGCGATCATCTTAACATATATAAATTTAAATTTATTGTTTATAAATTTTATTATTTTATAACTATTTACTTAACTTATTTTTTCTTACTCTGTATATTAATTGAATCAAAGCAGGTGAATTTCCCGCTACAATTTCTTTTCTGAAAATAGGTTACTTAATCTTCATAAATACATTTAAAAATGTATCTATAGATCAATGGCAATTCGTTTACAAATTCCAGAGTTTTTACCCGTTCTTCAACTTCATATTTTTATTTTTAATTGATCAGCTTAATTCATTCAACTTAATACGTTTTTCCACTTTTTCGATTCCATATTAAAAAGATATTTTGATTAATTCTCTTGGCCTCTTGCTCATGATTATTTCATGCTATTTTTTTTTTATTATAAATTCGTTTAAAAATAGCAACAATAACATGCTAAAATAGTCAAAAATGTCGCTTTCTATTAGTCTTTCTAGGGTTTTTTTCTTTTTTTTTCTCTTTTTGTGTAGGATTCGCAGTTTATGGCCGGCAAATGTTGCGCAACCAAAGCCAAACTATTGGCAGCTGCATTAATCAAGGCAAAACGATTATGTATTTTACCTCAGCGGCTGCTCAGAATGTGGCCTAAAGTGAAATGCCCGTGGAATTTGACAACTATTAAAATGATTTGGTTTCGGTTTCGGTTTTTGGTTTCCGATTCGGTTTTAGCTTTTGCTTTCATTGCAGGCCTGAGAATATAGTTAATGAAATATTAGATGCTCGTATTAAACGGTGTTTAGACACCTTTTGTGAGCCATCTTTAATTAGATTTTAGTGCCGTTTATGCCTGAAACGGATAAATATTGGTAAGGGTCTTGGCCAGAGTCTGTCATTAGGGTACGGCACCGGGTTACTTAATGACCCTAAGCCAAAACTTTTAGCTGTAAACTGTGAAAGAGAAATGAAAAGAGATGCGGAGAAAGCATCGCGAGTCACAAGACTTAAATCAAACCAACTGCAACAATTCGCTAACTCAACAGCAACAATAACAACAACAACAACAACGCGAACAAGACAACAAGCAGAACAGGTGAAATATTTACTAAACGTAGGTAACTGCGCTTGTCTGTCCGCCTGTCCGCCTGTCCGTCTCTCTGCATATGCAAATGCGTTTTGGCTGATTATTTTCGATTGTCTTGTTGGATGTAGTTGTTAATAGCCTAAATTAAGCTCATGCTGACTGACAATTGAGTGGGGGCTATCAATTCGAAATTGTGCATAGTATTCGGGCTTAATGAGTTTACATTTGAAAACCTTAATGAACATTTTCTACAATAGTTGCTAAGTTTTACTGAATATACTTAAAACGGTTACTAACTTTATTTTAAAAATGGGCCAAAGACAAATTTCGTTTAGTGTGGAGCACTCTCGTCAAATGTGGAGTACTTTTTATCTAAGACTTAAACCCATTTGATGTCATATTTATGCTGTGAATTTCTTAAACCATGGTGCTGCCAACTAAATCGAAATATGTCAGCTGTTGCTCGCTTCGCGCCAAATTCAGCAGCAGAGTTTATGTTTGTGTGCGTGTTCAACTGCAGAATTGTTTTATTTTAATAGAATTATTGCTGATCCAATAAAATGAGCGAAACAGTTGCAGAAACTGCAGCAGCAGCGGAAAATGGCGAACAAGAAAACGACTCTATGGAAAAGCTACAAATTGACGAAGAAGACGAAAAGAACGTGTCGGTCGAAGACATTTTGGGTGGCAATACTCTGATAATGTCGGACAGCGAAGACGATGAGACACCTGGGACAGCAGGTAAAAAAGCTTCTCCTAGGAGTCGGACACAACGTCTAGAGGATAGCGATGAAGAGAGTGGAGCTGATAGAGTATCAACAGTACCAGCAACAACAACATCAGTGCAAACCGAAGATGATGAGCAGGAGGGGGGAAAAATAGCCACAAAACCTAAGAAAAAGTTATTGGCGATTATTGACTCTGAAAGTGAGGAGGAGCAAGGCGGAGAAACTCAGTTGAAGGGGGATACAGAGCAAGATCATAAAGTAGAGTGCAAGCCCAAGTCCAGGAAAAAGATATCGGCGATTATTGACTCTGAAAGTGAGGAGGAGAGAGACGAAGAAGCAAAAGGAAATTCTGAGACAGAAAATAAAAGAGGGGAGAATGAAGAGACGGATGATAAGCCCAAGTCCAAGAAGAAGATATGCGCCATCATCGACACTGACAGCGAGGAAGAACAGCAGGAGGATGAACAGCGTTCAACTCCCACAAAGCACAAGAAGTCAAGCAAGACACTCTCCAAGAAAAAGAAGCGGCAACGAATGGAGAGTGAGGAAGAAAAGAGTGCGTCTTCCAGCGATGATGGATCAAACAATAAACTAAAAGGCCTTGTCGACTCCGAATCCGAGGCAGAACGCAGCAATGAAGAGGAACCAATGGAGCAGCAGGAACACAATGATGCTCCCAAGGACAAGTCTGGCAAATCCAAGCCCATGCGAGTACGAAAAACCCATCATTAAACTTTTCTTCGTATTAACAACTTTAATCTATTCATAGGCCACGGCAAAGAAAGCGCTGGACGCAATGCAGGCCATACAAAGCGAGCAGCAGCGTCTGCAACGTGAGGCACACATAAGCGTACCTTATCATCAGCCTAAGCCGCGCACACTGAAGGAGTTTCTGAGCCGACGCACCATCAACAAGCCGCTGGCAGTGGCCATGGCAGGCGGCAGTCCCATGCCCAGCAAGAAAGAGCCACGTAGATCGATGGCATTGCGTATGAATAGCGAGGAGCTGCAGGCATATGCGTAAGTTGATGCCACTTGAGCAGCCAAGTGATCGAAACTAATTTCAAATCGTATGTTACTTGCAGCAAGCTGATGGAGGAGCGCGCCAAGGAGGCGACCGAGTTTTTCAAATCTGAATCAGAGCACGAAGAAGAGGACGATGCTGCAGAGGAGGAGCCCATGGAAATGAAAGATAATCCAGGTGTGCTTGATACTGAAAAGCCAACAGCAACCGAAGTTGAAGTCACTTCAGCCGTTCCAGAGTGTGATCCGCCAGCAGATGTTGCAGTGGAACATGAAGCAACCTCTATTGATGTGGAGTCGGAAAGTGTACCAGAAACTGAAACTGAACTTGTAACAGACGCCATCTCACCTAGTAAAATAATGCTAGTAACCGAGGTTGTGGAATTGCCCAAACTTGATTTAAGTACACTGAACATAACGCCACCTTCGAAGCCAACGACGCCGAGGATTTCCGAAGCTATTCGACGCATCAGAGACGAGAAGAGCTGCGACGTGAGTCCTTCTTTGAAGGGAGACGCCAACATGGTTATTGATCTGGAAACTGGCGACATGTTTGCCAAGAAGCCAACTGGCGTTGATGATTTGCTGCAACGGCTGATGAAGACACGTGAAGCCAAGAAGCAAAAGACTACGGAGACGGTCAAGTAAGTTGGGTAAACATTTTTAAATATGAAATTTCTAAGCTCAACACTCCTTCACAGCATTCTGTCCACCTCGCATGGCCAACTGGAGCTATCCAAGGTCAGCATACATCTGCATGAGGAGGAGCCTGTCAACAAGGAGCAAAAGCCGGGAGCTGCCTACATGAAAATGCAGGAGCAACTGAAATCCTTAATTACCAAGAAGCGTATGGAGGATATGCGCAAGAAGCAAGCCGAAGAAATGGAGCAGGAGGATGAAAACGAGGACATGGATATAGATGAAGAATATGAACCGGATGAGAAACCTGCCAAAAGTCAAGTGATTATTAATGATGATGAGGAAATTGTTGATGAGGAAGTTGAGCAAGCGACTGGAGACAATGATGAAGAGGCAGTCGAGTCCGCTGGTGAAACTGAGCTGGAAGCAGAAGTAAAGGACGAGGAAGCAACAAGCAGCAGCGACAGCGATGAAGAAAGCGAGACTGAAGAAGCTACGCAACCGGTCAAGCGTAAGAATCGTATTATACGTGCTTTCCAAGACGACAATTCCGACGAGGAAGACGTCGATTTGTTGCAGACACCCAAGGTAAATAATACAGCTCCGATCACGGCCACCCAGCTGCAATTGTCCGCCCACAAGCTATTCGATACGGAAATTGAGCGCACTGCTAGCGACGAAGAGAACGAGTTGCTCGGCTTATGTTCCGGCAGATTCACACAATCCGAAGTGTCATCGGCGGCACCAACGGCTGGAGCTCTCATTAGCCAGATTCCCATAACACAAGCAGAGTCAAGCACTCAAGCACCTGATGAACTGGCGGCGCTGTGTTCCGGCAGTTTTGAAACGCAGCCAACCTCTTTGCCGGAATCAGCGACTAATAAAATCGTGTCCAGCGAAGAGGAGCCTGCTCAAGAGCTAAAAGAAGAAAAGCCACGACAGAAGAAGTTGACCAAGAAGCGGCAAAAGAAAAAGGCCAAATTGGGTTTCTCTGACGACGAAGAGAGCGATGAAGATTCCGCAGAGGAGGAGCAACTGGAAAGCGAAGTAGAAGAGACAGCTGAGGAGGTGCCCGAATCTTTCGTTGACTACGACTCCGAGGAGAACGAAGTTGTTGTACAAATGACGAAAAAGGATCGCAAATTACGCGCAGCCAACTTTGTGGAAAAGGAAGCGGAATTGTCGGAATCTGAATGGGGATCAGCAGATGAAGACGAGAAAAATATGGACAGATATGACATTGAGTTGGGCGACGAGGATGACTTCGATAAGGAGAAGTTGCGCCACGAACTGGGACAGATTCATGCGTGAGTAAATTCAATCAAATTGCTCTCTTTCAGACACTAATCCTTATGCTTCAGCCGCAAGATGTTAGACAAGGACATACGAGAGGTACGAAAGATTCAGGAGATGCTCTTCGAGGATGACGAGGGCGCAGTCCGCCAGCGCCAGTTTCGTTGGAAGAATGCTGAAAACGGTGCCGGTTTTAGCTTAGATGATCCCCGCAACGAGAATGCTGGAGGCGATGCCAACGAGGGCAGCGGAGATGAGGAGAACGAGCATCTGTGGCGCAAAGTCCGCTATGAAAGAGAACAATTGCTGCTAGAGAAGGGACTGAAGGGGGTAAATTTAAAAGTTACCTGACTTTATTCAAATTATCTAACTTGACAACCATTTCTATTTACAGGAGGCAACTGGAGGCGCTTCTCCTCTGTCCCCAGCTGTAGTAAACACCAATTCAGCTGGCGGCGGCATTCGTAAACTGACCATAATTACGGCTAAGAAGACAAACGTGGAGGTGAAGAAGAGTTCACCTTTTTTGATCTCAAAGAGCGTTAATCCAACGCAGCAGCAGGCGGTGCGTGGTTCCTTTCTGGTGCGTGACAAGGAAACGCTGAACAAATTAGCTGGCCTGACCAAAGGCGCTTCTGGCGACGTGGATGGAACAGCAGGCACTGTTTCCGTAAAGTCAGCCAAAGCCAAGAACTTTGTCTTTGCCACCCTTACCGAGGAGGAACATGAGGTAAGGTAATTTACAATTTCAAAAGCAGTTAAATTTTTAATGAAATTTCACTGCAGAATCAAAAACGCAAAGCGGCTGATTTATTAAACAGCAGCAGCGAAACGGGAATTAATTTTATGAAAAAGCCACGCCTTGAGCCGAGACGGGAGAAGTGCCTTATCGATCAGTTGCTTTAG
Source organism: Drosophila rellima (assembly GCA_035043635.1). Lineage (NCBI taxonomy): Eukaryota > Metazoa > Arthropoda > Insecta > Diptera > Drosophilidae > Drosophila > Drosophila rellima. The sequence goes on along the minus strand of JAWNMV010000146.1, from coordinate 5,036,679 downwards.
TGTACGCAATAAAATTTTATTTTAACTGTAATTAACTAAAATGTAGCAAATGTAAGTTAGATGTATCTAATAAATATTTTTAAATTTTAATGTTTGGCGGCTTTTTGCTGTTTTACAACACTGCAGCAGAGACAGCTGAATGAGCAACCCGAGCAGTCGCTTTCCAACACTAAGCCGCTCTCCCTGCAATAAAAAACAAAATATTTATTGAAAGCGCTAACTAACGTTCCTTAATGCACATATGTTGTTATTAATTAGTCATTGACTAAAGCAAACGAAATTAGAACTGCTGCCCGAAGGGGCCAAAGAGAACTAGCAACAATAATCTCACAAAGTGCGCTCTGGAGCTGCGTTAATCTAATCTGGCGTCTAGCGTGTAAAATCGTCGTTTGAATTTTCGCTTAGCCGGCGTGTCGGTCGGTCGGTCGTTGGGTCGATCGATCGTTCATTCAATCAGTCAGTCGTTGTCCAAAGACGCCACTGGACGTCCATTTGGGAATTCGCATTTGCAATAAATTCACAGCAATAAAATGGTAGCACAATCGAAACTTGGCCAAGTGTTCAGCTATCAAAATTGGGTGCATGCCGTCTCTGGCGCAGCCGTAAGTATCCCAAAACTAATAGAGGTTAAAGTTCAAATTCCAAAAAGCAAAGTGTCTAATTAATTATTTGTACCCCACAGGGTGGCTGCATAGCCATGAGCACCTTCTATCCTCTGGACACAGTTCGCTCGAGATTACAATGTAAGTTTCCCTCCAATCTCCAATAGCTGCGATAACGACACGCGTAGATAAATACTGGACGAGTTCAAACTCCATCAGCCTTTTTAGTTCAGTTTTTAATTTGATATAAGTTGATAGCGCATGCTAATCCATTTATTTATGTTCCCCAGTGGAGGAGAGCGGCGAGGTGCGCAGCACCAGGCAGGTAATCAAAGAGATTGTGCTCGGCGAGGGATTCCAATCGCTGTACCGTGGACTTGGCCCCGTGCTGCAGAGCTTGTGCATCTCGAATTTCGTCTACTTCTACACATTCCATGCCCTCAAAATGGTCGCCTCCAATGGGGCTCGTGGTCAGCAGAGTGCCCTGAAAGATCTGCTGCTGGGCAGCATTGCTGGCATCATCAACGTATTCTCGACAACCCCGTTTTGGGTGGTCAACACGCGTTTGCGCATGCGCAATGTGGCTGGCACCTCCGACGACGTTAACAAGCACTACAAGAGTCTTCTGCAGGGACTCAAGTATGTGGCCAAAACGGAAGGTTTGACCGGCTTGTGGGCCGGCACAATTCCCTCCCTCATGCTGGTCTCGAATCCGGCGTTGCAGTTCATGATGTACGAGCTGCTCAAGCGTAACATTATGACATTCACGGGCGGTGAAATCGGCAGCTTGGGCTTCTTTATGATTGGCGCCATTGCCAAGGCATTTGCCACAGTGCTGACGTATCCACTGCAACTGGTGCAGACCAAGCAGCGTCATCGCACAAACGAGGCATCAAACGGGCCCTCGACATCCCAGCAAGCGGGGAAGAACAAAACACCAAGCATGATGGAACTGATGGTCAGCATACTGCAGCATCAGGGCATCGCTGGCCTCTTCCGTGGCCTGGAGGCTAAAATTCTGCAGACTGTTCTAACGGCAGCACTGATGTTTATGGCCTACGAGAAAATAGCCGGGATTGTGAAGCTGCTGCTAAAGCGTAGTGCATGAGAGACTCTAGTCAAACTCAAATTTAGTTGTAAAGATAAACAGAACAGGACATGACATGACAGAGGATATGGATTCGTAAATGGTACATCACAATCACAATCACTCACACTCCAAAGTTAGCTATTAAGCGTAAATGCTTATGGAATAAGAAACACACAAGCAATTAAACAAAATTTATAGTACATTTTATTCAGTGACAACTGGATCAACAGTTTCTGGAGGATTCTCGGTGGATTCCTCCTCGTCAGCTTTCTGCTCTGCAGGTTTATTTGACTTGATTACGTCTTCGCCATTGGTCTTCTGCCCACCGGGATTTGCCAGCTCCGATAAATTGTACTTTTTGCAGTCCAAGTAGTTTTCAATGACGCTGAGGAGGCACCAACCTCTCAGCACCTCGACAATGATTGACTTCTTGGCGTGCTGCAGATCGACTTTGTTGCCAATATTCTTGGAGTTGACCAGCTCGGCGAGTTCTTTGATGATGTGATCGCGTTTGATTTGTTGATTGTAGCGATGATTGAATATGATGCCATATGTGGTGGCTTCTTTAAGGAAGTATTTATCAAACAATGTGCCCGCCGCATTAACGATGTCCGTCATGTTGGCCCGGCACACAGCTTCGATGGGCACCAGCCGCAGGACGAAACGTGACATGGCCTTGCCGGTGATGGTAATGTCGTTAACTATGTGCTTGCCCAGTCCAACTGGATCTTCAAGTTGTGTGCGGATAAACAAACAGTTGGTTGTGCCCGTTTCCACGTTTTGGAAGCGAACTTTGCGTTGGCTAAACGACTCTTTGCATTTGGCAACCGCTGCATCCAAGTCGCTGTCGCTACCGGAATCGCTGCCATCTTTGTTGGTATTGGCTTCCGTTTCCTGTTTTTTAATGTGCTCCTGGGCCTCAGGTCCGTACAATTCGTCGGCGTAGTGATTAAGCAAATTGTAACATTCACGCACACATGCTTTTTCATTCATGTTGCATGTGGCAAGGAAGCCACGTTGGCCAGCCTGCAGCACCTGCTTTTTGCTATGTTGAAAGTACTTCTTCTTGTTGTTCTTAAATTTGTGGTTGACCATCTTTGCTTTTTTGTTGTTTGGTTCCATTAAAAACTCGACAAAACGTTGGATTTATTTATTGTAGCCGGCGGGCAGTGTGACCAAATATTAAAAACACAAAAATACCAGATTAAATAATACCAGCATCTTTTTCTTAGTGCAGTGCTGCAATATGCTACACACATTCGCAACGATCAGCTGCCAGTAAACACCAAAATTTTTAAGCCGGCTATAAATTGTTGTTAATGGGAATGGTTAAAGTAGATGTATCTTTATTGGAGCTCACGAAATTACTGCCGCGCTTTGTGGACATTAAGGAACTTCTAGAGAATGAAGTTGAAGCACGTTACATACTTAAGCGCGCTGCAGATCACTTCGAGAACCTGCAGTCGGAAAGCAGAACAGTGGAGGAGGATGAGGAGGAAGTTTCATATCTAGTGAAGGCTTTGGTGGACAAGAACTGGGAGCGCATACATAGTGGGCACTTCAGTAGCGTGTCGCCGACAATACGCAAAATCTACGCACTTGGCTGCTACTTCAAGGTAACTTTATGATTATGTTATAAAAATCTGTTTCAATTTCATCTTATTTCAGTAGATATTCTTTCTGCTGATAGAAAAATCGGGCTTGGAGCAACGCGAACAATGCAGTGCCATTCTGGATGAAGCACAGCTTCTGGGCTGTACAGATAATTTGTATGTTCAGAGTAATGAATTACAAGCGGCACTTATGAAGTATCTAGATGTAGATGCCACACAGATCAACCCAACGCCTTTGCCCGTTTTAGACGCAGTGCAGCGGCGGGTGTCCCGCTGTGATATACCCCAATTGGAGGCACCAAGCATAACAGAATTTCGGGCGAGCTGCTATGGGGCACTGCAGCCAACTTTGCTGCTCAACACGATTAATCACTGGCCCGCTTTGAGCAAATGGCGTGATTTGAATTATCTGCTCAAAGTGGCCGGCAATCGCACGGTGCCCATTGAGATTGGTTCTAACTATGCCAGCGATGAGTGGTCACAGCAGCTAGTTAAGATACGAGACTTCCTGTACAGGCAATTTGGCGATGGACACAAGTCTGCAGATCTAGAAATAGAGTATCTGGCGCAACACGAACTCTTTGCCCAAATCCCAGCTCTGAAGGCGGACATCTGTGTGCCCGACTACTGCAGTGTATCCGCCGATAACACATCTCCAGTGGATATTAAAGCCTGGCTGGGCCCCAAGCATACTATATCACCCATGCACACAGATCCAAAACACAATTTGCTATGTCAGGTGTTTGGAAGCAAAAGGATTATACTGGCAGCACCCAAGGATACAGAGAACCTTTATGCACACGAGAGCGAATTCCTAGGGAATACCTCGCAAGTTGATGCAGCCAATCCGGACTTTGAACGCTTTCCGTTGTTAAGGGGAGTCCACTTTTATGAGCTGTTACTACAACCCGGTGATTGCTTATATTTACCGCCAAAGTGGTGGCATTACGTGCGTTCCGACTCTCCCAGTTTCTCAGTGAGTTTCTGGTTTGAGTAGGCGACGATAACGACAAAAAGCCAAAGCAGGTTTGTCACAAATGACGTCATTGAGATTTGATAAGCACTATTAGCGTGATGTGGACTAAGTATGAATCATTCGAAATTGTATTTCGTTTATTAATAAGTTATAGAGTTATTTATTGAGTTGCCAACAAATATTTCTGGCTGCGGCAAACAAAATGTAACATTTTCGTATTAAAGCAAAGTGAACAAAATATAGCTCGGGACGTGAGAGAATTAACATTTAAACGTTATCTATGAGAACAAAGTTTTTAATGTATTTATATGTTTGTTTTGTTGCTTTTCGATTTGATAATTTATAATATTTTTTTAATCTTTAAAGATTTAGCATTTGCTGCCTTTGCCCCCACCGCCAAGTTTAAGTCTTATCATTTTATAAATATTTTCATATTTGTTTTTGCTCCCATTGAGCTCCTCGTTTAATCATCCTTTGTGCCACCAGCCGCTCCAATTGTGATCTGTTTTTGCAGTTTGCTGTACTCCTCAGTGAGGCGATCGTATTCGCGGTTAATGCTCTCGGCCTGAGACTTGACTGCTTCCTTGTCCTTCTTCTCGCGATTCAAGTCGGCGGTCAGCTCCTGCACGCGTTCCTTCAGCTTGTTGAGCTGTAAAACGAGTGTCAGCTTGTTTGAATTTGTATGTTTTGGGTGGGTCGTGTATTACTACTTGTGTATGTCGTGATATTTTTTGGGAATGTGTTCGAATGCTTAGGATACTCTGGCGGTGAGTCCCTGCACTCGTTTCCGCAGGCGCGACAACTGTTTAAAGAGTTTACGATAGGTTTACTTGAATTGTTTCGTTTGGTTCTATTGTTTGCCCAACACTTGCCATGTGGGTATCATAACAAATCATACGCATTGCCTTGTTTTGTACAGCTGGTAAGTAGCTAACGATCAACGTGTTAGGTGGGTCGTGGGTTTTGCGAAGCTCTTTAAACATGCCTGGGCTGGGAGACGATGTGCAACAACTCGAAACGCCAATTGGATAACTCGATAATTTTCACTTACCTCAGTTAATGTCGTGTCCTCGGTAGCCTCCTTTGCCGAATCCGTCTTCTGCACGGCCATCAGGGAACGTGCTCTGTCAGTGGCGCTCTGGGCCTGCTTCATGGAAGCCTCGCTCTGGGCCAGCAGACTTGCCTGGGCCGAAATCAGTGTGACCAGACGGCGAATTACCAAGACAAGGAAAATCGCAAAGCCGGAAATGTAAAAGTTGCGCTGAGCGCGGAACAGGCGCATGCTGTGCTGCATCTCCACGTTTAGATGCACCTCACCAGTGTTCTCATGGCTGGAATACTTGCGCATCTCACGAATGGCTTCGAGAAGGAACAGCACCAACACACCCATAATGAGGAAAAAGTATAAATGCGCCTGCTGTGCCAACATGGCCAGAAACTTGGATTTGAAGAAACGGCTCCATTTGTACGGACTGGCTACGGGGAGCACCAGCAATAAAACCACAATAATTTCTGCGTACAGAAAAGTGGCGATCAAAGTCCACACTAGACTCATTTTTTGCGACTTTTTAACACAAACTTAAAGGTCTTTTTTAAATTTTTCGTTTTTCGATCAGTTCGCTGCAAAGAATTTTAATTTGTGGCAATTAGTATATATACACGTATAGTTAGGCTGTGCGGCTATTTATAAACTAGAACTGTGATTCGGCTTACTTTAAATAGCAACACCAAATAAAATACAGCTGCAAGTGATGAAATATGCGTATATTTTATGCGGTCACTCACGGCCACGTCAACTTTGCCGACAAGTTTTTTGACTTAAATTGCAACGAGTTGGCAGTTCTCCAAGTAAGCTTGTAAACAAAAGCAAACAGCTGACAGCGGACACAGCCCTGGTTGCCAAGCAAAACGAAATGTGCTTTTGCGCCATTGATCAAATTCAGTTGGAGTTACATACAATATTAAAACAGTATCGTTTTCAGTTGCTAACGAAAAAATGTCCTATCAAAATTGGTTAGACTATTTGCAATCCGCTGAAAAGAATTCAATGATAAGCGGCAAGCTGCGCAAGGTTCTTTACAAGTTCCCTGACGGCCGCCAAATGGCCGAGGAGTACAACATGGACACGGGAATAGTGCAGAGACGTGCCTGGCGCAAGTGCAAGCAGCTAATGGGTGAGCCGGAGTGGGAAATAGAGCTGGGCGAAGAGCCACGCCACCTAAATTGGGGCGGTGGCAACATGGGAAACTCTTCTGGCGGTGGCGATGCAGATAGCATGACTGGATCCGAATACACAGTGCGCGAGAGCAGTTCTGCCCCGTTGCTGACCAAGCGGGTGACCAAGAAAAACATCGAGTGGCGCATACGCAACCTGCCGTATCCGCTTAATGTCTATAATATCAGTGCCGAGCCTGAAATGCATGCAATCGTCGTGCGCACAACCAACAAGAAATACTACAAAGTTATTCCTGTACCTGATCTGGATCGATGTGGTATGCCGCCGATTCAAGCTAATATAAGCACGCATCATCAATTCAACACACTTATAATTACATACCAGAAGCCAGATATTATGTGCGAGATGGAGGCGCAGGTTTTATTGCTGTTGAAAAATGTGGAAACCGAGACAGACATGGATGATCTGTTGAAGGGATTGCTGGCTAAATAAGACCCATCATCAAATAGAATACATAAATACTAAATGTTCTTTTAATTTAAATATATCACAAACTTAAGCTACTTTTGAAAACTTTCGGCCAATCCCATGTAGCTGGCCAACGACGGAGCCGATGAGCTGGTGAACATGGTATAATCAAACGACGGCAGTTCTAACGGGGTTAAGGATGGCATATCATTTTCAGAGCTTCGCTCAAGCGCGCAGTGCCCATGGAATTCTTGACTCTCCGCCTGCGGGTCGCTCATGATCATAGTCTCAACTTTGAGCTCAACTAAAGCTGGTGTCGCTGGCATCCGCTCCACAGTCGATATAAACTTGGCATCAAAATCTTGTACGGTCTTGTCGATGGCCTTGGCAACGGATTGTGCCGATCCAACGCCGTGTTCCGGCCGTAGAGGCAGCATGGGACTAGTTTCCTTGAGTTGCACAAAATCCTTCATCTTTGTAAGCCCATGTTGGGTTTTTCGCATTTCGATTTGACGTAGCTTTCGCTGAAAGTCAAGCGTCAAGGTGTCTAGCACCTCCTTCGATTTGGGAAGCTGTACGTTCTTATACGCATCCTGGATATACAGCAGTGAAGTTTCTAGTGCCTTAATTGCCTCTTCGTATCGGTGATGGCGCATAAAACGCTCTGAGCGACGTTCATGAAAATGTGCCTGAAGTTAACAACATAAGAAACAACTCCATTATTTAAAAGCAAAGTAATTAAATAATTTTGTAATTTACCAAATTCAGCGGAGCACAATCCATGTTTTCTCTTGTTCTGTTTATGTTTACCTGCGCAGTACGTCACCTGCTTGGCAACTCTTACAAACAGCTGTATATCGATCACTATCGATAGCCATTTATCGAGCGGTATATTCAAACTAAAGCAAAAAATGAACTTTTGTATTACATGCAATTATATTTAATATAAAGTTAACAATTTTCCCAAAGACAGTTCATTTTACAGCGGCGTAGCAGTGGATTCTTTATTTTCAGTTAGTGCACGAGACGCATGCACAAACACGGGCACGTTTATACCCTAAAAAGAGCGAAATATAATTAATACAATTCTTGAAGTCGTCGATTAAATGTGTAATATACGCTTACCTGCATCTTCGCTGATCGCACAAAAGCCTTGTTCGATGTAACTGTGAATATTTTACGTTCCATGCCGAAACTGAATATCTTTAAGCTTCGCTCATTGACATTAGCCGTGAATCGTATATTTGAGAACTCTACAGGTATCGTATCAACATTTGGATGAACCGTTACACGTTTCAAAAACTCGGCAGCAATTTCCCGCTCATGCGGTCCACCCAAAACCGATAGAATATTTTGAAAAGCATCGTAGGCCAATTGGCAGCAGACCAGGCGTTTGCCTTCAAGTATTTTCTCAATCATTGGCTTAACTGGAAGCTCGCGCTCCTTTTCGGCTTGTTCTGTTAAAAGCGGTTCCTTGAACACCCAATTGCAGCGACCGTTTGTGAGAGCGCTACAGTACGCAAGCATTGTAGTGACATCCAAGTTCAATTCTTCTGACATGGTGGCATACTGATCTACATCCAGATCAGGCTCTTCTAGAGATGCTGTTTGCACGCCCATTTCCTTGAGCTCATCGTGTAGTGAACTATCAATTTTGTTGGAGAAATAAAAGACTATCTGGAAATGAATAGCATTGGGCTAAACGTAAGGAAATCATTATGTTTCGTTACTACCTTGGGACGTTGGAACATGCAGAAGTGCAACTCGCTGGCCTCCAAATAGTCCTCTGCCTGATCCAGAACACTGCGTGCACCAAAGCTCACACATCCTTTAGCAGCGTCTTCGATAGACTTGGAATTGCGGGCTATTACCTTGATCCATTTAAGACCATTATTGGCCACAATGTCGACCCGCAGAGGATTGTCACGCGATTCGAGTGGAAATACCGCATTTATATCCACGACGCCCTGCTGCAATCGCAATGTTTTTATGAGAAATTCATAGTTAACAAAGTTGCTGCTGGTTATATGATTCTCCTTCAGGGTTTTCGTTCGTAAAACCTGCACGAAAAGAGGATTAGTCACTTTTTCATTTGATGAACCAAATCTGACCTTCTCCAAGAATTTGAGTTCCTGCTGGATTTTTCTTTGCACTTTGGAAACACCAGCAATGCCCTCGAATTCGGCCAATGCTTTCTTTAACTCATTGCCGAGTCTGATCTTATTGTTGGCTTCGTCGTATAGCTTTTTCTCTGACTCCATTTCCACCTGCTGGATTTCAGTTGTTAAACTTTATTTATTTCTATTGTTGTTAGCTCATAGTTCAGGGCTACTATAAAAATTTATCGCTATCGTTATCGAAGTGATAGCAACTCTGCTACGACTTCTGTCAAATGCCTCCCGCATTTTATTCCATCCACTTTTTCTTCACCGGTCAAGCCAAGCGGCAGCTCTGAAAATGACGCCGCCTCTTGTGATGTGAAAAAAGTTAAATCCAAACGCATCATTGTTAAAATGTGTCAATTCATTGAATAAAATAGTAAAAGGTAATTATCTAAGCGCTAAGCTAGTTGAATTTAATACTATTTTAGTGTTTGCTTTGCACGAAGTATCTCCAGAAAAGCAGAAATGTCTGCTGTTTGGTCGCAATTAAAGCGTGCTAAATTAACAACTAAATGCTGCTTACTAAGCATCGTTAGGCGACACGACTATCATTACTGTGGCCTTGGTTTTCCAAAGTAGTACAAATCCATTAAACAATTCTTTTTTCTTTGTGAACAATGTGCCGAATCGTTTCTAACCTCAACAATTTAAAATTTTCCTTCAGCTCAATTGTGTTGGGTTAAAAAGGCGCCGCTTCAACATGTACTTGTATAATTTGACGCTGCAAAAGGGCACCGGCGTCACGCACGCGGTGCACGGCAACTTTTCAGGCGGCAAGCAACAAGAGGTGCTGCTGTCACGTGGCAAGTCGCTGGAACTGCTGCGGCCCGATCCGAATACCGGCAAAGTCCACACGCTGATGTCAACGGAAATATTTGGCTGCATACGTGCGCTGATGGCCTTTCGTCTGACGGGCGGCACAAAAGGTTAGTTTATTATTCATGTTACTTTAAACTAGATTAGATTAGATTTCACGCACGAAACCTAATTGTGGCAACTCTTTGTGTGGTTGCCCACAATTTGACCTAATTGAATGTGTCTGTGTGCGATAATAATCTAACTTGGCGTCGCATTTGCCATAACCCACAACCACATGGTATGGCGAACTGAAACTTCGAGTTACAATCGACTCTAACCTTAAATCAAACTGTACCATTTTCTACCCGCATGTCTATAATTAAACTCACTTTTTCTCATATTAGATTATATCGTTGTGGGCTCAGACTCTGGTCGCATTGTTATACTGGAGTACATTCCCAGCAAGAATGCTCTGGAGAAAGTGCACCAGGAGACCTTCGGCAAATCTGGCTGTCGCCGCATTGTGCCGGGTCAGTACTTTGCCATTGATCCCAAGGGTCGAGCCGTGATGATTGGAGCCGTTGAGAAGCAAAAGCTGGCTTACATCATGAACCGCGATACTCAGGCACGACTCACCATATCCTCACCACTGGAAGCACACAAGTCAAACACACTGACTTATCACATGGTTGGAGTGGATGTTGGCTTTGATAATCCAATGTTTGCATGTCTGGAAATCGACTATGAGGAAGCTGACTTGGATCCATCAGGTAAGATCACACCACTCAACCTTAGTTCTTATGGCGCCTTTAGACTCAGTGACTGTGGTTAATACAGCAGGAATACTGTTAACATTGAGCGCTAGATAAATGTGACCACTGAACCATTGGTGTTGCTGTAAGTGCCTAGCAACACTTCACTGATTTGTGGCCCACATTCAAATATACAAAATATACAAATATATTTTTCAGTTTTAGTTCTCATTTAATGTTTATCTGTTTATACTTGCTCTTTTTTTGTAGGTGATGCAGCGCAGCGCACTCAACAAACGCTCACGTTTTACGAATTGGATCTTGGTTTGAATCACGTGGTGCGCAAATACTCTGAGCCACTGGAAGAGCATGCCAACTTTTTGGTTTCTGTACCCGGTGGTAATGACGGACCTTCGGGTGTGCTAATTTGCTCGGAGAACTATCTGACCTATAAGAACCTGGGCGATCAGCATGACATCCGTTGTCCCATACCGCGTCGTCGCAATGATCTTGATGATCCGGAACGTGGCATGATCTTTATATGCTCTGCAACCCATCGCACTAAGAGCATGTACTTCTTTCTGCTGCAAACTGAACAGGGAGATATCTTTAAAATTACCCTGGAGACCGATGATGATGTGGTGTCGGAGATTAAACTCAAGTACTTTGATACAGTGCCGCCAGCGACGGCAATGTGTGTATTGAAGACTGGCTTTCTCTTCGTAGCAACCGAATTTGGCAACCAGTAAGTTAAAGATCTGTTGTATGGATCTGCTTGAGTTTTACTAATCTGCTCTTTGTCCACAGCTATCTGTACCAAATTGCACATCTGGGCGATGACGATGATGAGCCCGAGTTCAGCTCTGCTATGCCACTAGAGGAGGGTGAAACATTCTTTTTTGCCCCACGTGCATTAAAGAATCTCGTTTTGGTCGATGAGTTGCCCTCGTTTGCACCAATTATCACCTCCCAGGTGGCTGACTTGGCAAATGAGGACACACCACAGCTGTATGTGCTTTGTGGTCGTGGTCCACGCTCAACACTGCGTGTACTGCGTCATGGCCTGGAGGTATCAGAGATGGCCGTCTCTGAGCTGCCCGGTAATCCAAATGCCGTGTGGACTGTCAAGAAACGTGTTGATGGTGAGTCCAAAAAATCCTATATATTTAATAATAAGTTAAGAATCTAAGTTTGCTAGCTATGAAATGTTTCTAATAATTCAACTGGTGCATTGATGATACAGAACACGATACCCCAAGCTAAACAATAAATAAATGATATTGATATATAGAATATATTAGGATTATTGATATATTAATGGATGACCGAGTAATGAATACAATTGAAAGTATTCAAATTTCTTAATGCTTTAATGCATAAATGAAATATCCACAATCCTAGTTCATATGACTATATATAAACACGATCCAAAAGCCACAAGTTATCAACCACCAGTTCTCTCTTATTTCAGGCGCTTAAACACAGACGTGTGTCAACTGTTTGTTGTGTGTGACTATCGAACAGATATAAAAACAGAGTTATCCAATTGACTCTCGTATAATTCTTATAATTTATATTTGTCTTTTGTGAAGCGATAGGTAAGGCAACATTATTGCAGCTCTTAAGTCAACAGATACTACAAATGTGTACTACAAAATACTACCACTATGATCTTTTAATCTTAAGATTTTGACATTGAACATGATGCGATTCTTTATCAACCGTGTTTCAGCTGAATTATCCATTGATTACAATTTGATAAACTGATTATTCAATGTCAACCAAAAAATGACTTATTAAAATAGTTAATTTGAAGAGCTTTTAACTGATACAAATCCCTTTGTTGTTGTGTTTCCTACTTTTAGACGAGTTCGATGCCTATATCATTGTATCCTTCGTGAATGCCACTCTGGTTCTAAGCATTGGTGAAACCGTTGAGGAAGTGACGGACAGTGGCTTTTTAGGCACAACACCAACATTATGTTGCGCCGCATTGGGAGATGATGCCTTGGTCCAAGTCTATCCAGATGGCATTCGTCATATACGTTCCGATAAGCGTGTGAATGAATGGAAGGCTCCGGGCAAGAAATCTATTACCAAATGCGCTGTCAATCAACGTCAGGTGGTCATTACGCTCTCTGGTCGTGAATTGGTCTACTTTGAAATGGATCCGGTAAGCATACATAATATATAAGCAACTAAGGAGAATGACCTCTCTTCCACATTGCTCTGATGACAAAAACACGAAAAAGAACAATCATGTTGAGACACTTTGTGTCCTGCAGTGCTGAGCTATCTTAGGACAATGATTTATTTTCTCGGAATGCCTTTTAAGCAATTAACTAATCAGAAATTCTCTTTCGTAGACTGGCGAATTAAACGAGTATACAGAACGTTCGGAAATGCCTGCAGAGATCATGTGCATGGCTCTAGGCACAGTGCCAGAAGGCGAGCAGCGTTCCTGGTTCTTGGCTGTCGGTCTCGCTGACAACACCGTGCGCATTCTCTCCCTGGATCCCAATAATTGCCTATCGCCGTGCTCTATGCAGGCTTTACCCTCACCAGCGGAGTCATTGTGTTTGGTCGAGATGGGACACACAGAGAGCACCACAACAGCTGGCGGTGTGGATGATGATGTGCCTGCTCAACGCAGCGGTGGCAGCAATAAAGGCACCATCTATCTAAACATTGGATTAAGCAATGGCGTCTTGCTGCGCACTGTTTTGGATCCCGTTTCTGGCGATTTGGCGGATACGCGAACACGTTACTTGGGCTCGCGTCCGGTGAAGCTGTTCCGCATCAAGATGCAGGGCTCGGAGGCCGTTTTGGCTATGTCAAGTCGCTCATGGTTATCGTATTACCATCAGAATCGATTCCATTTAACGCCGCTGTCTTATGAGACACTCGAGTATGCCTCGGGCTTCTCCAGCGAGCAGTGCAGTGAAGGTATTGTGGCTATTTCCACAAACACGCTGCGTATCTTGGCACTCGAGAAACTTGGCGCTGTCTTCAATCAAGTGGCATTTCCTCTGCAGTATACGCCGCGTGCTTTTGTCATACATCCAGATACGGGGCGTATGCTAATTGCCGAGACGGATCACAATGCGTACACCGAGGACACAAAGAATGCACGAAAGGAGCAAATGGCCGAGGAAATGCGTAGTGCTGCAGGCGACGAAGAACGTGAGCTGGCCAGAGAGATGGCAAATGCATTTATTAATGAGGTGCTGCCAGAGGATGTGTTCTCTGCACCCAAGGCAGGATTGGGACTGTGGGCATCACAAATACGCTGCCTGGATGCCATGCAAGGCCAGACAATGTTCAATGTGCCTCTGACACAGAACGAAGCCATCATGTCGATGGCGTTGCTAAAGTTTTCGATTGCGGCAGATGGACGTTACTATTTGGCAGTGGGCATTGCCAAAGACTTGCAGCTGAATCCACGTATATCTCAGGGGGGATGCATTGATGTCTACAAAATTGATCCAACCTGTACAAGTTTGGAGTTCCTACATCGAACAGAGATTGATGAGATTCCCGGGGCACTGTGTGGATTCCAAGGTCGCTTATTGGCAGGCTGTGGTCGCATGCTGCGAATCTACGATCTGGGCAAGAAAAAGATGCTGCGCAAGTGCGAGAACAAACACATTCCCTATCAGATTGTCAACATTCAAGCTATGGGTCATCGTGTCTATGTTTCGGATGTCCAAGAGTCTGTATTTTTTATTCGCTATCGTCGCGCCGAGAACCAGCTCATCATATTTGCGGATGACACGCATCCTCGCTGGGTGACGGCCACTACTTTGCTGGATTATGATACGATTGCCATAGCTGACAAGTTTGGCAACCTGAGCATTCAACGATTGCCACATTCGGTGACGGATGATGTGGACGAAGATCCAACAGGCACAAAGTCTTTGTGGGATCGTGGCCTGCTGTCGGGCGCCTCGCAGAAGTCCGAGAATATTTGCTCCTTCCATGTGGGCGAGATTATCATGTCGCTGCAGAAGGCTACTCTCATTCCTGGCGGTTCTGAGGCTCTCATCTATTCCACATTAAGTGGTACTGTCGGCGCCTTTGTACCGTTTACCAGTCGCGAGGATTATGACTTCTTCCAGCACCTGGAGATGCATATGCGCAATGAGAATCCACCCTTGTGTGGTCGGGATCATCTCAGCTATCGCAGCTCCTACTACCCGGTGAAGAATGTCCTCGACGGGGACTTGTGCGAGCAATACTTATCCATTGATGCAGGAAAGCAGAAGAGCATTGCCGGCGACATGTTCCGCACTCCTAATCAAATCTGCAAAAAACTGGAAGACATACGCACGCGCTATGCATTCTAAACAGGTAAGCAGAATCTTCTAAGGATTATGGAATTACTCGTTTTTGTGATGAGATAGCAATTACCTTGGGACACCTATGAAATTACCATGATTAGTGTAAACTTTTAACAACTGACAAAATATTAACATATGGGGAAATTTTCTGCATTGTAGACAACTGTTTAATCTCGTACTTTTTTTCTTCAATTTGCAGTTACACTTTGGATATGCAGAGAGCGTTATTTGTAACACTTGTACACAGTTTATAAGGTGAGTTTAAGTTTTGTTTTAAATTTAGTTAAATGTTCTTCGTGATGAGATTAGTTTTTACCTTGGGACACCTATGAAATAATTTGATTAGTGTAAAGTTGTCGATACTGATATGAAACTTTATTTAAATTGTCTCTAAAGCAAATTTAAACAACTACTTAACATATTTCCACCTTATATCAATTATATCAATTACAGCACTATAGCAACCTGGGAATTGCGGATCTCTCATGTGAACCCTCCTTAAAAAGCAAAACGGTAAGATATAAATGAATAAATAATCAAGATTTTAATAAAACAGTTCACTATGATGTTTTTACATATGTTAGACTAATGAAATAATTTGATTGAAAATTAATAACTGAGTTTTTTACTCGATAATAATAATTTGTTAAAAAAAACTTAAATTTTCTAAACAGTTTCTTTTCTTCCAATTGCAGTTGCTCTTTGGGGTGTACTTCTGGGTTTCTAAATATATTTTGCACACTAGGTAAATATTGACAGCAAATAATAATTATATTCATTTACTAATATTTCTTTTTTTTCTTTGCAGTTTAAATATGTAATTGGTAATCTTTAGCCATAGATTGCACATTAATACAACATACACAACCACTAAATGACTGCCTATTTATATTAGAATTAATTGCATCACAAATTAACCACATTTGTGTTGCATCTCTTATTTAATTAATTCCCCGCCCCTCTCACTTCCCTTATAATGTAGTTTAAGCAACATTTTTAAATAAAAATAAATGAAGACGAACAAATAAGTGAAGTGGATTTGTAAATGACTTGTTCTTGTTAAGAGTGATGTATGTGTGTGAGTGTGTGTGGTATAAATAGTTGTGGCATGTTATTGGCCTTGTTACCGTTATGGCAACCAGAATATTTGCCTAACCGCCTCGTTTTCTCCAGAGACTCGGGTATGCGCGCAAACCAAATTGTTGTAATTTGTTATGTACAGAGTTATAAGCACAGTAGTTATGCAAATTACGATCATTGCCCCAGCCTTCATCTCTAGCAGCTCTGGTTGATGGTGGTCGTGTTGCCAAACAGGCTAGAAACGAACATCCGCAAAGTGTTGCACTTGCTGAGGCAGAGGAAGGAAGGAAGAGGGAGTAGAGAGGTATGGATCTTCTTGGCTGGCGCTGTGCCAGCTGGTTAAACGATTTATTAACTTCATTTCTAGATCATTAGATCGCATAACACGGACATTCATCACTTGCTTTTTTGCACTTTTTGCTGCACATTTTGAGATCGCGAGCAACACGCAACACTCGATGCTGTTGCTATTGCAACAACAACAGCAACAACAACATGAAGTGGCAATCTCCAGGCTGCATCTCTACGCATGCAATTCACGCCAGTTGCAGCTGCAGTCTCGTCGAGTCGATCGCGCCGCCGATAAGAACAATCAACGCTTAGCGCAAACACTTGGCACTTGTTGCATGCACCCAGCACCCAGTTCCCTACAAGAATCACGCCCACTTTCTTGGGCTCTTCGCCAGCGCCTGGAAGCTCTTTTCACTGCGCTTTGGAATGCGTTCAAGGAGGCCTCGTCTCACTCCCCACCGTTGCTCTGTCTGTAGATGCCCAGCTGCAGATAAGGCTGGAACCTTTGTTTGGCTTTGTTGAGGGGCGTTGTTGCTATTATCAGTGGACCACGATCATCGATCTGGGCATCAGAATCAGAGTCGCCAGCATTGCGAATGCAGATGCTTATCGGCAATGCCTCGCGTGATAAAATTTCGCATGAAACGCGCGCTCCACACTTGGAGCTGCGACTTGGAAATGGACCTGGATGTGGACCTGGAAATGGGTGTTAACGCAGCAACTTTTCAGCTGTCTTTGGCTCTTAGCACTTGCGACTCTTGCGTGTAAGAATTTTCTGTGAATTCTCGCTGAGATTTTAATCGGATAGATGTGTCTGAACATGGAGACCTGGAGCTGAGACTAACACTGAGACGGAGTCGGAGACTCTGCCTTGGGGCCGACACTTTCGCCTTTGTGAATTAAATGCTCATTTTCCCGAACGTTGTTGAGGCCGAGGTACATTTTCCAGTCACGTCGTTTCACAGTTAGCAACTTTATTAAAACTAACGGCATGCCAAATAATTAAAACGCAGTGCACAAAAAAAAAACGAGGAATTGCAAATTGCGAGACATGTAATAAATAGAATCATCAGCTTGCCAGGCAGAGAGACGGTGAGACGAGCAACTGACCAGACAGCTAAAGTCAGGGTCTCGGTCTGAGGCTGTCTTTACCATCATCATCATCATCATCAGCATCATCCACAGCAGCATCATTATTTTAATTCACTTAGCAGCTTTGTAAGTTGGTTTTTAGGCTTTCGGCCAGCTGTGAGCCGGTTACGGAACGCCTGACAAACCAATTATAAAGCGTGGATTTCGATGTGCACGTGTTGGGAATAGTCACTTAGCACTGTCAGAGGAGAAGAGAGATGATAACAGTGAGTAGACGGAGCTGTTCTATCATATTCAGCTTATAAGCCGATCAAGAATTTCAGGTAGCCGTCGGTTTACTTTGCTCTGCCTTGAGTTGATCTTGAAGTTATTAAGTCCTTTAAAAATAAATGACTGATATTTTCTATTTAGTTTCGTATCAGTTAATCCAAGAATTGGTATTAAAATGAAAAGATAATTGTAGTGAAAAGGCGAAGCATTAATTTTTAATCTTCAATCTTTGAGAGGTGCACTTGAGATAATATTCTTATTTAATATTCCAAATGAGAAGATGTGATTATAAAAACTTCACTGAAAAGATTCAGATGAAAAAGAAAATGAGAAGAAATCTTAAGATTAATATGTGTAATAACCTTAGAAAGGGTTTAATTGTGGAAGAAATTTAATGCTACAAAAAAGAAAACATTATAATGAAAAGAAGAAAGTGCTAAGAAACTGAGGGTAAAAACCCCTTGAAAGGGATTCAGTTACATATTTACAATCTGGAAATATAATATAAAGGAACAGAGAAACAGGTTATGAATTGTGTATTAAGCGCTGTTTCAGTGAAAAGTTAAAAGAAGAACCCTAAGTTAAATATAATTATAATTATGAGCTGAGCAAAGAGTAAAGAGAATAGTCAGCCAGACATGAAGATATCAATTCGCTGTGCTTGGTTCACACCAGAGCCGGACCCTAGACTACAATCTCAGCTGTAGGGTCTGCACAAGAACAACAACAACAAGAAGTATATAATTGCCGACTGCCAACGGAGAAGAGTGACACACAACCACAACAGAGTGAGTAGGAGAGGCAAAGAAAGAAAGAGAGAGAGAGAGGGAAGCGTTCGCATCCAATTCTCAAGTGAAGATTGCTGTCAGCAATCTTTCGTGGCCAGTTAAACGTACTTATCTACCTTATATACGATGTATTAAAATGTATACATACATATGTACATATGTATGTGTCTATATAGTTGCTTGCATGCTCGACTCTACTTTATTTTGCTTTGTTTGGCTTTGGGAGTCTGACCCCATTCAATGTCATTAACTTGGCCCAAGGTCTGTTTGTTTTGAGAGCTCTTGCAATTTTCGCATAATTGCCTGGAAATTATGAAATGTGACGAGGGGCAGGCAGCAACCTGACTGCTGTGGCAACTTGTGGCCAGATCGCCCACTGAACTCATTTGAACTGCTCAAGTTGTCAGCAGCTCGTCGTCGTCGTCGTCGTCATGTCCATCTGTTGCCAAGTTTCTGACTCAGACTTAGTCTGATTCTGAACCTCAATGGGAGCCGCGCCCCGCGGCGATGTCTTCATGTGGCAGAGACGACGACAAACTGCAACTTCAACTCCAACTCCAACTCAAGAGTAAACGTTTCAGTCACTTAGTCAACAATCTGTTGCATCTAATTGTGTTTGCAACAAATTACTCAATTCCGTGATAGCAGATGGATATCATCAAGCCAATAATCTATCACCATCTCTTTCTATTCAACTGTGTCCATCTCTGTCTTGCTCGCTCAGTCAACAGGTTTGACATAATTTTCACTTTAGTTTGTTTTTAAAGGCACAAATTTGCACGCAGATGACGTTGTTGAAAAAGTAACTCAATCCAAAATTCTTGATCCCCGATCTCTGGATCTTCGGATCTCTGGAGATCTCAGCAAGAGGGGCACTTTAGTGGGCGTGGCACACTTCCGCAAGCAATTTGCTGCGGTTCTTGGGCGGCGGCGGGCCATAATGGAACATTTTAATGCTGAAACCGATGATTAAAATCAAAGCCGTAAAAACAAAGGAGGCAACCAAGATGTAGGGGGAAGGGTGGGGGGAGGGAGAGGGTAAGAGGATGCGGTGATGCCACCACCACGTTGAGATGTCGAGAACGCAGTCGCAATTGCAGTTGCAACTTGCCAGATAAATACGTTGATCAGTCGCACAGATCATCAACACGAACATGCCACAACAACAACAACAACAACAACAACAACAAGAGCAGCAAGAGCAGCATCAACAACAACTGGCAACGAGGCAACAGAGACACGTCAGCAAACGGGCCATAAAAACGGGAGCAACATGCAACATAATTGAAAGCAATTTGCGGCTGACTGACTGTGTCCAAGGTGAGGAGGGCAGAGGGGAAGTGAGGGGTGGGGTGGGTAGGGGAGGTAGGAGAGGCTGCCTGATGAGCTGCAACGGAAAGCGGCACAGCGAGCGTCAGCATAAACATTACATTGATTGCCATTGCCTGCCCCACACACACACACATCACACACTCACACACACACACACACTCGCACACACAGAGACTGCCACACACGTGTTGTTTGTCAATGAAGTTGGCGCTTCTTCAGCTGTTCGGGTTGGGGGCAAGTGGAAGAGGTACGTTCGTCAGCAATGAACGGAAGTCGCTTAGTTCCGGCTGCCGTTGATCAGATGCATCTGCACCTGAACACACACACACATTTCATGCCACATGCAGCACCTTCTTGATCCCCCCTCCTCCGCCCCTTGGCCACATTTGTTGTTACGCAATTGTGCAACGCCTTTAATTTGTATCTTGGGCCCAACAAATTGTTGGTTCTTTGGCCACTCAAGTGACTGTAGTGAGTGTAATTGCAAACAGCTGAGCCACATCTGTTGCAAGTTCATTTCGATATTTTGTCGATACCCAAAACTGGATAAGATTGCTGGGGAATTGCTCAATAGACAGAAAAGCGAGGGGCAGCTAAAGTCAGTGATCATTAGCATAGCTGAAGAATGGAATTATTAATGTGGGGAGGTGACAATATGGGGTTGGTTTTTATACATTTAAAGTTAACTTCAGTTGCAAGCAGATCAGTTAAGAAAAAAATCTAGGAAATTTGAATTCCCATAACTAGTAGTGCGAGATTCTTGAATAAAAAAAATTCTAAAAGAAAAAATGAAAATTGTGCAAAATAAAATATTCTAAAAAATCAGTAACTTATATATACACTTTAAATAATCTATTAAACACAATTGACTTCTCCTTTTTTCAATCTTCTTTTAACTGTTAATAATTTTTGTTCGACTGCTCTAATTGACGTTAAAAATATAAATATTTCTGTGCAATCTGATCCAAACAATATAATATCTAATCTTAAACAATGTACCCCAGACTAATTATGACATTAACCCATACAAAGCTGATCTTTATTCGTTGCATAATTAGCTTTAAGTTATTTCTTTTCGAGCTCTTATCATTGCTTAAACCAAAAGTGTAATCTCAAGTCGGCTATTCTGGAGAAATGTCTGATTCATTGCACTCGAAGACTTGCAGCTGAGTCTTTTATCCAACGAATGTGAAGGTTGACTCCCAAGGGGTCATTTCGCTCAAGTCAAGCTTCGTTTGTGCCATGGGGGCTAAATGGGGGTCTGATATACTATATACATATATATATATACACAGATGTGGCACACACACACACACACACACACACACACACACACATGTCAAAATCATACAATATGCGATATAAAGCAACTTCCTACAGCTGTTGAAACTCTGCGAGCAGCCGGCCAAGTGCGTTGAGTTGTTGTTGTAGTTGTTGTTGTAGTTGTTGTTGTTGCTGTGCAAAACAATGAATGAATCGCGTTGTTGTTGTTGTTGTTGTTGGAGTTTATCAAGTTGAAATTGCACAGTTGGCTGACTGCTGCCACAACAAACAACAAGCGCAATAAAAAGCACTCAGAGTTGTCGATGGGCTTCGGTTCCGTAATCCCTTGCACCCTTTTTGTGAACTACTAGTTCGGATCGGAACTTAGAAAGTGTGAAATAAATGCACTGAATTTATTTGAGATGAGTTCATATGTTAAATTGAAATTTGTAATATGATCAAAATTTGATGATGATCGGTTAAGATTTGGCTTGTTTCCGTTTTATATAGAATTTCATTTTCTTATCTGAAAAGGGTTTTTTTTTATAATACACTGTAAAGTAAGATTTATTAGATAAATGTACATACATCGAGCAAATATGTATGTAAATTAAATTTAAAAATTTAATAAAAATTCTATCTACACTTTTTATTTATTTAAATTTAAGTTGAACTACTAATTTCCCTTCAGTTGAAATATTTTAGCATAAAATTCTCTTATGAGCTGGTTCATTTTATAAAGGTTAGGCTGATTTTACTTTGTTGACAAGCCAGATATTCAGATATTTGGCTTAAAGAGCACCAGTTGAATTTAACATGTAGTTAACGTCTTCGATTTGCATCTTAAATCAAATTGAGCTACTGGTTCCGCTTTGATCGCCAATCATTGCAATGCATTGTTGAAGTCGGAGCTGGCAAGTGGTTCACTTTGGGGCAGGCTCCAACCCTGAGGCAAGCGTTTCACTGTCAGCGACGGCAACGCACAAGGCAAACAAGAGGCGGTACAATGTGTGTGTGTGTGTGTGTGTGGGCATGGCCAGCCGGGCGGAGGGCGGAGTGGGGAAGCAAATGGGCAGGCAGCTGTTGTTTATAGCAAATCGCTCATACGCCTCGTTGTGCGACCAAGCGTTGCAAATAGTTTAGCGAGTGTGTGGCGTGTGTGCGTGTGTGTGTGTGTGTGTGTGTGCGTGTGTGCGTGTGTGTGTGAATGTGATCAGTCAGCTCACCCACACAGCGACAATTCAAGTGCAGTGCTCATCAATAAAGTGAAATTTGTGTTGAATTTGGCGGCTGTGGGGCGAGCAGCTTTGTTGTTGTTGTTGTGCTTTGATGGACACATGCATGGGGCATATGCTACACATATACATATACAAATTGTGCATATACATATGTATGTGGGTTTGTATGTACACACATATGACAAGCAGCAGCTGAGGCAGCAACCGGACGCACGTGTTCATTTTCATTTGGCGCAGAGAGAACCCAACGATAAAACAGCCGCAGTAGCAGCAGCAGCAGCAGCAGTAACAACAGCAACAACGACAACAACAATTGCAAAGCAGAATCTTTGTAGAACCCAGACGGAGACGTAGACAAGAAGGAGGAGGAGAAGACGAAACGTTGACGACGTTCAACTGCGGAAATTATTCATTCAAGCGCTGCTGCTGTTGCTGTTGTTGTTGTTGTCGTTGTTGTTGCTGCCGCTTTAAGTTGCCACTGCCTCTGCTTGGCTTGGCTTGGCTGCTTCTGAGTGTGTGTGTGTGTGTGTTTCTTTCTTTCAACGCTGATGAACAGCAACATATAATAAAAAAAAGAGCAGCAGCAACCGAAGAAAGAAAGAAGCAACACAATTTGAAATTCATACAAATTGCAAGCGGGACAGCTTAACAATAGCAACAACACGAACAACAATAGCCAAAGAGCGAGTCGCCACATGCGGGGGCAGCTGGGCCTGAAGCCACCCAAGCAGCGCCAACATGTCCGGCTTAAAAAACAACAACAACAACGACAACAACAACAACGACAACAACTACAAAGGCTGTCCATCAAAAAGGCAGCGAAGCGCAACAATTGTTGAAAATCTAAAGCCCCAAATGATATTTATTATTGTTTTCATTGTCATTGTTTTAGTTTTTTTTTTTGTTAAAACAATTTCATTTGGCTGGCAAATGCCAAAATAATTGTCTCACATTGCATAACAAAAACAATAAAAGGCAACAAGCAATGTGGCCAAAATGAAAGCTCAGCTTTCACCCGAGGCGAGGCTGGGGCCTTGGGTTCAAAGCTGAAGTTGAGGTGCCAGTGTGATCCATCAGCAGCTGTGGATCAAAGACAATAAAACAAAAGAAGCAACTAAACAACAGAAACCCCAAAAAACAATCCCAAAAACAAAAAAAAAAGCCGAAAACCCAAATCGACATCAGTTCAGTTCAGTTGGAGTTAAGTTTGAGCTCAGCTCACAGGTGTGCACAATCAATCAACATGAGATCCCATTAAAGCGGCTGTAACAATGACTACGATAATCACGCAGCCGCTGCCGCAGTCGCTGCCTCTGCCTCTGCCGCAGTCGACGTCGCTGCCAGAGGCAGTTTGTGGTTGATTCGAAGTCCACGCAACAAGCGCGTTGATGGCTTCAACATGAACAGCGCATAGTTCGACGATTTTAAGTATGTCCATTTCTGGACGGACAGATCATCACAATGCTAATGCTAATGCTAATGCTGGGGGAGGGGGTTGGTGCGTGTTTGGGAGGGGGGAAGCGGAGCTTAGCTATTGTCTAGCTGCCGTTGATTGCTGTAACATTCCGCACTTAATTTGATATTCCACATGGAGAGCTTAATCACCATTGATCAAAAGAATTATTAATTGGTTTCCGAGCCGTTAATTTGGCATTTCAATGTGCGTGTTCCTTTCTGAAAACTTGTAAAAAGTGCTAATAATAATCTTAGGAGATTTAAGCAAAGTTTTATTTTCTAGGCAATTGGGATAAATCTAAAAAAATATAAGTTGCATTTGAATTGACATTAGAAAAGTCGCTGTCGAAATGTGTAACTAATTTTATCTAAATATTCCTAACTATAATTTATTGAAAACACTTGGTTAGTATTTTAATTAAATATTTAATTTATTAAAGTGGAGTCTGTATTCTTATGTCAGATATCTGAACTTTAGGAAATATCTTTATATAGTAATTATAGTAATTACCACAAAAAACTTTTCGTCAGAAAAATGTAATAAATTTGTTTGACACATTTTTCGTTGCCAAAAATCGAGTTGACTTTTCCCACAGCCCATTTGCCATATGAGTCCAATCAAGTGAGCAAAGTCAATATTGTCGCAACGTTGAACAATTTTAATTGGATATTTGTCGTAGGCTCCATTCCAAGTCGCCGCAAAAGCCACAACTCAGCGGGACAATCCGACAGGCGGAGAGAGAGAGAGGGAGAGAGAGAGAGAGAGAGAGACAGAGAGACCGACAAGTGCAACTGGTCGTCATATATATATTTCTTAACGCTAAGCGAAATTAGCATATGAATAAGTTTTGGGTGTTACATTCAGCATATGAGTATGTGTGTCTGAGTGTGTGTGTCTGAGTGTGTGTGTGTGAGTGGTGCGTGTGGTTTGTGCGTCTTGGATTTAAGTTGAAGGCGGCGGCAGGCATCAAAGCCGACCACACCAAGTGCCGCAAACAGCCGCAACATGTGCAACTGAAACTGAGCTAAAATTGGAGGTCACGTAGTTGTCCGGGCAACCATGCAACGCCTTCATTTGGGCCTGCAACACATAGTGCGGCATATAAATTACACAATGCAACGCGACGCGACGCGACGAAACCCAAAGTTAAAGCCAAAGCCAACAAATCGAATTGTTGCCAAACCGAAACCGAAACAGAAACAGAAACAGAAAGAGGCAAGTGAAACCCTGTAAATGCAATGAAATGGTTTTTAACTTTTGCAATTTTTCAGCCGAGAAACAAAAAAAAAAAAAGAGAAACAATATAAAATGAAGAGAAAAACTGAAAAACTTAAAGACACAAGGCGTCGGCATGGCAATAATATGGTTTTTGATGTTTAAACAAGGTCAGCAGTTGAGTTTGGGCCTGGGTTTGGTTTCAGCTCTTGGCTCTTGGCGCTGCCTTCAAAGGTCTCCGATGAGCAAACAAAGCGCAGCTCGAGACCCACGAGATCGTCTCGAGTTGCCCCCTGGCCCTCGACGACCCATGGATCCATGAATACATGGACCAACCATTCGACATCCCAGCAATAACCATAATGCGACGCTTCACGCAATTTTTGAAGCTTGAATCCGCTTTCAAAAGTTCGAAAGGTTTTCAGGCAATCGAATATGGAATGGTTTTCGGCTTATTTACTTTACCTGTTGGCCCTCGGTCTTTAGGCTTGAGTTTGAGTTTGAGTTTCAGTTCGTTCTGCTCCGCATCATTCATTCTCATTCATTCATTCACTTGGCCCGGTCGGGGTCCGCGGCCTTTGATTGCCTTTTTGGCGCTGGGGCAATAAGCGATTTGACATGCTTGGATTTGCATGCATTAAAGGCGAGTACAAAAAGAAAAGACTTAAGATCGGGAACTTCAAGTAGTTTACTTATTAACCCGGTTGTGCTCACAGTTTGGGAGTTTTGACTTCGTAAAAGTTTAGGGACTAATATGCTGAATCTAGAAGTATTTCATGGATTGACTCAATCAAATGATTAAGAGTTTCTTAATATCAAGATTTTTAAAAATTTCCCTTTTTCAAAACCTTCAAGTCATACAAATTTGTCAATTCTTAACATATTTCAATGGGCAAAGTCTTTTTGATCATTAATTGGCCACTAAATTGATTCTGCATTTAAATTTTTCTCAATTTAAAGATATTCAAAATTTCAAAAAATTCCTTTTTTTCCATACTTACCCCTTTTTTTTCTTTCAAAATTTCCAAGTCTGACAACTTTGTCAATTCTTAACATATTTCAATGGGCAAAGTCTTTTTGATCATTGTTTGGCCTCTAAATTGATTCTGCATTTAAAGTTTTCTCAATTTAAAGATTTTCAAAATTTTAAAAAAATTCCTTTTTTTCCATACTTACCCCTTTACATATTTTTCAAAATATTCAAGTCTTACAACTTTGTTAATTCTTAACATATTTCAATGGGCAACGTCTTTTTGATCATTGTTTGGCCTCTAAATTGATTCTGCATTTAAATTTTTCTCAATTTAAAGATTTTAAAAATGTTCAAAAAATTCCTTTTTTTCCATACTTACCCCTTTACATATTTTTCAAAATTTCCAAGTCTTACAACTTTGTCAATTCTTAACATATTTCAATGGGCAAAGTCTTTTTGATCATTGTTTGGCCTCTAAATTGATTCTGTATTTAAACTTTTCTCAATTTCAAGCTTTAAAAATTTTTTTCGAAAATCTCCCTTTTTTCCATACTTTTCCCTTAACATATTTTTCAAAACAATAACATTTTAATTTTTCATACTTACTGCTAGTACTTCAGCGAGCTGTTATTAACATTCTCTTGACGTCACGCTGTGAACGTCAAACTGTTAGCGTCACACTGTTAACGTAACATTAAAATAATATATATTGACTATAGCGATCTGTGTGAAAGAAAGGACTTTGTTTCAATGTAATCTAGAACAAACTAGCCGCAGCAACCACATATGATACCCTCTTCTTTCCCTTTCCCAATTCAAATTTCTTGGCTAAAGAAATTGATCAAAGGCCTGGGAACTGTGAATTGTTTGTATACGATATGCTATAGTATATATAGTATGAGTATAATATAGTGGACGCTCTTTATGTGTGCGATCGACGCGTCGTCGGGGCAGTGTATCAAAAAGTATAAGTTTTATTGACTGCGGATGCAGTTCATAAACAATGCTTTGCCGTAAAGATTGCCACGATCGTGGAACGTAGCACGTTGCCGTTTTTGGTGGTACTGTTGGTGGTGATGTTGGTGGTGGTGGTGCT
The DNA here is from genome assembly GCA_035043635.1 of Drosophila rellima. Classification (NCBI taxonomy): domain Eukaryota; kingdom Metazoa; phylum Arthropoda; class Insecta; order Diptera; family Drosophilidae; genus Drosophila; species Drosophila rellima. The sequence continues at coordinate 5,009,608 of JAWNMV010000146.1, read as the reverse complement.
GCTGCTGCTGCTGTGGCTGCCTCGGAAGCTGTAGTCGCAATGTGGAGCGCATCTGTTACATGTTAATGCGCACCAAGGCGAAATATCCACATTCGAAAGAGATACAGATACAAATATATCTAGATACACGCTCGTATTCATATGTGTTTGTATAGGAAAGGAATTGGACGATCGCTGGGAATACTCGAGTATTTGTATTTATGAAATCAAACATAAGGTACGGCATTCGATCGTCTGTTGCACATTTGGCACACATGACAGCCGCATGCTCCACAAAGTTCCCCCCTCTTTCCCCCCTTACCACATTTTGTTATTCGGAAAATAACCAAAAAGGGGGAGGCAGCTGAGGTAAAGCAGCAAACCACACACAGGCAGGAGGAGAACGACGAGAAGGAGGTGGAGTTGAAAAAAAAGGGAACATTTTTACGCATTTCCAGTTAAATCGGAAGTGGAAATCACGGCGTGGCAAGAGGTTCCCCCCACACGCTCCACCCTGCCCCCTGCTCCCCTGCTCGATGAAGAGAGCGTGCCACGATTATCACGCTATTTCTGTCAACCCGAGAGGGGGAGGGAGGGGAGTACTGCACAGTAGTTCCCACATGTCAGCCTCAGCTGTTGTCTACTCAGAATAGTGGAAGGGGAAGGGGGTGGTGATGGGGAAGGGGGTAAGAGGACAGAGGCAGAGGGGGCAGATGAGCTGCTAATGATGCCAACGGGTTAAATGCGTTGCGATCTATTTCGAGCTTTGTTCTTTTTTCTCAATATATTTTCCATTTCGTTTTTTTTTTTTTATATTTTTCCAAGTGTTGCCCAATAATTTAGCTTTGTTTATGGGTTTTTGATATTACCCACGTGTCATATTTTATGTGCGCACAGGGAACTGAGAGCGGGAGGCAGAGAGAGAGGTAGGCAGAGGGTGCCTTTAATTTAAAAAAGTGAACTATGAAAATATTTTGATAGCTCTTTGACACTTTTGGCTGCTTTGGGATGCCAACTCAACGTCGACAACGATGACGACGTCGACGACTCTTGGCCAATTGTCTAGCAGTCAAATGCATTTTGACGCAAAACTGACATTTAACAAACTTGCCAGCCATGTTAAGACTGCAACAGCAACAACGTTTAAGACAAGTGCATAGAAAACACGCCCAGTTGACAGTCGGCAACATCGACAACATCGACAACATTGGCAACAACGACAACAAGTGCGTCAATGCGATGCGACAACCACCAAAATGGTCAGCACTTTGGGTGAACAGTTGCCAATTGCCAGTTAGCCAGTTAGCCAGTTTACCAACTGGCAGCAGCATTCTGCCAACTCGATCTGGCCATATGTGTTGCCGTTGTCTTTAAAAGGCCATTCGACCGATATTTGACATTTTTCAGCGACCACCTCACGCTTTTTGGGCCTTGCCTCACCAACTTGCCAGCTGCTGTTATCTTGCCACCAATCGCTGCCAGTTCATAACTCCTTTTGTCGCAAGCACCTTTCACACAGTTATTCATACCTCGACTGGCCATAAGCCCCACATGAAATGTTTCTCAATTTGAAAAGAAAGTGAGTCTAGAAGTCAATGCGACACATGTTCAATTTACAATTTTTCACATTTAAAGCTTTGCAATTTTTGAAATGTATTTTTATAATTTAAAGAAGAATTTAGAATTTTCCCCTTCATAACTTACTTTAAACTGTACTGATATCCATGTGAACTTTTGTCTTAATACAAATTTTAAATTTAAACTTAATCTGCTTGTTAAAAAATGAAAATAATTCTGATTGTTTATTTTCGACACTTTTCATGTGACTCCCCTTTTTAATTATTCTGTAATTTATTTAGAAAAATCTCTTAAATTGTTGTATTTGGTAGAGAAGATCTGGGTGTTTAACTGAACAAACTAATTGTCTTTATAATATAAAATATAGATTAAGTTGTGTTTCTACTATTAATTTTAAATTATAACATTTCTCACATTTCTATCTTCTTCAACTCTCAACTAATCAGTTTTCAACGCAAGCAGTTCTTGAATGAACTCAAAGCGACTTCATTGACAAACACAACAGCCAAGAAGCCTTAGCTTATTTAATGAGTTGGTTTATAAATAGAAAG